>JAREYC010000002.1:25720000-26320000 GCA_030015325.1 Cryptoblepharus egeriae | reverse complement strand
GTGCGGTCCTCATTTCTCTGTGCAATGGTGCTATAATCCTCCTAGGCAGTGCAAATAGGTCTACTTTACAATGCATCTATTCCTAGAGATGTGGTACTATTTCCCTTTGCACTGCAATTCTTAAACTGTTGGTTGGATTCTACTATGTGGATCATGAGCCAGTTTCAAGAATGTCCCCATTCATTTCAATGTGTATTTTACTTTTTAAAATATATTAGACTTGATGGTACCAGGGAATCTGATTGCATTTGGGAAAATATTACAGATCTGTACTTTTAACAGGCTGTAAGTGTGCAATCATAAGACATCCTTAGGCCAGCACCAGTCCCTCGTGCTGGCCCAGGAGTGTCATGAAAGGCACTCCATTGCCATTCTCCTGGGGATAGCCCAGTGCAGTGTTGGGCCAGCCTTCCTCCGCTGATGCGGGCCTTGCCCGTAGGATGGCATGGTTAGACTGGCCAAGCTCAACCAGCATGTGGATCTGGTGGTATGTGTGGGGAGGGAAAGGAAAGGAGAAGATGGGGCAGGTGAGGGTGGACAGTCCCCACCACCTTGTGGGCAGCCCCACCACCTTGCACCTTATGCTAGCAGAGTCTTCTCTGCCATTCAGTGCGCTTGACTGCCATAGTTATGTTGGCAGCCTTCCTATGCTTATCAGAAGATGTGACATTCCACAAACATCCTCCTTCTTGACAGTGGAATGAGCGTTTTGATTGCAGCACAGGGCAATAGGATTGGGTACTTAAACATATAGACAGATTGATGTGGCAGCAGCTAGCCAGGTGCTAAACCACGTGGTTTTTTTAAACACCTTGGATTTGTGGTAGAGGGTATAATGCTTTTTAAAGCCCAGTCTTTGTTTTTATGAAAAATTTTGGTTAATCCAAGGTAACAAACTACTGTCCTGAGATAAACCCATATTTACTTGAATCTAATACACCATTAAATCTAATGCACACCCTGATTTTAAAAGGCTTGAGATTTTTTTTAAAAAGCTTGCTGGTGATTGTAATGCATAGCTGCAAATCAGGTGGAACATTAAATTTTATTACATACAACAATGAATAATATGACAATAAGAAAATGATAATGGGTTTATGTTATGATTTTTACCTAATTGCACCACTTTATATAACAATGGGTTTATGTTACAACTTTATTACAATGTAGTTAACCATTAAACTAAATACTGACTTCTACTTATAAACAAAATACTGTACAGTGGTACCTCGCATAACAAGTGCCCCACATAACAAGTGATTCACATAACAAGCACAAATTCCATTGGGAGTGTGCTCCTCTTAACAAGCCCGCTTCACTTAACAAGACCCAGGCAACCTGAAAGCGACTTGCCGGATCATCTGGGGACGCGAAAGGCAGGTGCACGGAGAAACAGGAAGCATTGCTTCCTAATGGGTGGCACACGAGGCAGCCATGACATTCCATGTGGAGACTTGGTTTAAAGGGATTCCAGCTAGTGCGCTGCTGTCTCTAACTGCCCCCAAGGGCTCCCAAGCGCCCCCACCGGCCTCCAGCCTCCAGCAGCCGCCCAGGAAAGTCCCCTATCCTCCATGCAGCCTCCTATCCATGTCTAATCCTAATCCATGTGTTAAAAGGGGCTTACTTCCAGGAAAGTGTCTTTGACTGCAGCCTCCTAAGCATGTCTACTCAGAAGTAAGCCCTGTTGTGTTAAATGGGTCCTACTCCCAGGAAAGTATCTTTAGGATTGCAGTTGAAGTAGAATTCATAGGATCATGCACAATGAATGCATTTTTTGAATTCAATTCCAGTGTTTTGACATCATTTTTACATGCAGTTAATATTTTTATATGAATATTTTGGGGGTTGTGGAACCAATCGTCTGAGTTTCCGTTATTTCCTATGGGAAAATCCACTTCACATAAAGAGCGTTTCACATAACAAGCATGCTCCCAGAACGAATTAAACTTGTTATGTTATTAGGGAAGTTATTAGACTTTGGGCACAATCCTAACCATGTCTACTCAAATGTAAGCCCCACTGAGTTCAATGGGTCTTACTCCCAGGAAAGTGACTTTAGGATTGCAACCTTTAGGTCCCTGCGATATACCTGTCTCACCTGGACATAGTCAATCACAGGAAGGCATTTACGTTAGCCCGTCTCAATGTATTACCCTCAGCAGTAACAGAGGGCTATATAAAAGAATTCCTTACCCTGAGCAGTTATGCCCCTGCAGACTGGAGGAGATTGAGATGACAGAGCAAGTATTATTGTATTGCACCTTCTATAAGGACATTCGAACTACCCTTATTTTCCTGTTACTGAGTAATTTGCCAGGATGAACAGGTCAACAATTTACATATTTGCTCTTGGTAGATGGCAATCCAGTTCTTGTACATAATGTTGCTAAATTTTTTGCTGCTATCATAAGCATTTGAAAATCTATTAAGAAAACTTATGACTAAGGACCTGAATTTATGTAATATATTGTATTTTAATATTACACAATATGGTTTCCTGGGTTAGCTATTATTACTTTAGACTTCATAATTTTATTATATCCATTATTATATATTTTATGCTCTCTATTTTTTTATGTAATTGAGCTGATTTTAATCTACTTTGCACTGGTTTAAGACTGCAATAAAGAAATCTATCTAAACTTGTTATGTGAGGCACCACTGTACTTGAATCTGATGCACAATTGAATCTAACGTGCACCAGGATTTTGGAGATATATGAAAAATGTAAGCATTAGATTCAAGTAAATATGGTAGTTCTTCTCTTAATCATACATGTTAATCATACATATTTTAAAACATACATGTTACATTTTGCCTGCCCATTACTAGAATGACACAGTTGTGGTGTGACTCAAATGTGACAAAGAATGTACTACCTCTTATCTTTATTTCCAGTGGCCCAAAATAATCCCACTGGTCAACGGTGCATTTAAAATGGCACTTATGGCTTGTCTTTCTGTCACCATAATGCATGCATCTAACTGGTAGCTGTCAGTATGTCAAAACCCTCTCATTATGGAAAGCGAGGCAATTTATTTTAAAATTATCCTCACGGATGCTTTTCATATTTTTTTAAAAAAGCCCTATGCCAATGATGTGACACGTTTGCTCATTTTTTATTTTCATCATCTCATTTTTCAGTGCTCCTTTTTGTATGTCACCCGCACATGTAAAATATATCTTTCTGTATGAAAGATTTAATTTAAATATGAAATTTGTCCTAAAGTTGGTAAGCAGGAATAAATTACAACAGTTGAATGATCTGTCACCGATATGGACAGGCTGTATGTTGCAAATCTTGCTTTCATGACTTCCTTTTATAATATTTTACATTTCCTTGGCTTGATTTGTCAAGGCATATCAATTTTAAATGTTATAAACCAAAAACAGCCTTATACGAGACTAGCAACTACCACCATGATTGTATATTATATATTGTATGCAGTGTATATTTTAGTGGGCAACTGACAAGATTACCATTGCAGGCCAATTTGCATGTTTGAGTCCCCAACTATTTTCCAACGATCTGTGAGCTGACAACTTGAATTCAATTAAACGCATTACAAAAAATGGGCAGATTTCATTAAATGCCATAGAATAGCCACCATGACCCATTTCTCAGGAGACGCTTTGATGGAATCACAATGATAACAAGCTGGAGCAGATGCTACAAATCCTGGCCTTTGCCATGTAAATGCATAATGGATCACACTGGGGATTGAAATAATGATCTCCAAGTCAAAAGTAGGAACCTTTGTAGCCTAAAATAGGCACTGCGCAGAAATCTGTAGCGAAACAGAATTTCTTATAGTTTATCACAGCTGTGGGATGGGCGGGTTTCATAGCATATAACAAAAGTATTACACAGACAGAGGTCAGACTCAGAACCTTTATTGGCATTAAAGACCACAGACAGAGGTGTATGTATATGTTCTCTACCTCTATGGTGGAGCTTGTTCACCACCACAGATGGCAGCCTCCTCCTCCCACCCCACCCCCCCCCCCCAAGATCCTCAGTGCACCTGTAGGCTGAGAGTGAAGCACGCTGAGGTGTGAGCATGGTGTGAAAGTGGCACCAGAGCTCTGGCGGGTGGGCTGTCTGGTGGGCGCCCCACTTGTGCACCAACTGTTGTGCCCTGCCCTTTGTGCTCTACTCAAAAGTAAGCCCCCTCAATGTTGTTGTTGTTCATGATAAGTGAATGGGACTTACTCCCAGGAAACAGTGGCTGGCTCTGCGCCCTGAGATCCCAATCCTATGGAGGTCTCCTCAGAAGTCAGTCCCATGATAGTAAATGGGGCTACTCCCAGGGAACTATGGCTGGCTCTGCTGCTTGAGATCCCAATCCTATGGAGGTCTCCTCAGAAGTCAGTCCCATGATAGTAAATGGGGCTACTCCCAGGGAACTGTGGCTGGCTCTGCTGCTTGAGATCCCAATCCTATGGAGGTCTCCTCAGAAGTCAGTCCTATGCTAGTGAGTGGGGCTTACTCCCAGGAAAGTGCTAGGATTGCAGCCTTAGAACCCAATTCTAAGCCATGTGTACTCAGAAGTCATTCCCATTGAGTTCAGTGAAGTTTACTCCCAGGAAAGTGTGCATAGCACTGCAGCAGTAGCAACAAAAATAATTTTATGGTTGGGGGTCCCCACACCATGAGGAACTTATAAAGGGGTCACGGCATTAGGAAGATTGAGAACCACTGCTCTATTCCTTCCCCTCCTTTAGCTGTTTTATTCAACCCAAATAGAAGTTTCAAATGTTCCCACAGGCTGGGTTTTAAAACAAGAGGAAACTGTCTTGACAAGGGACCACCTGATGTTGCAATTCTTACAGGTGCTTAATGCCGCTAAGTCATCAACATCAATTGACAGTGTCATGAATTAAATCATATCTGAACATATAATTGCACAGTGCCACAGAGGAGATTGCCCACTATGTCGGGTCCAATCATTCAAAGCCTTCTTTAACTCAGACAACGCAGGAAGAAAAATGCATGGATAAGAGGCTTAGCAGGGAACCACACCTAATCAGATACTGCTTTTATGAGGAATTAGGCACTAGAAATGTCAATGCTGGAAATCATCCCATTTTTAAACGCCTTCTTCTGATTCTGCCTAGTAAAATGCTAGAAACTGCTGCTTTTCAAAGTCGGTGATTTATGATAGAACCTAAACTGAAACCTCAGCCACAAACAATAAAGCTTAATCAATCCAGTAAACATTTAACAAATCTATTTTTCGTATTAATGCTAGATACAAGGAATGCTATAACCATAGTAATTTCAGCTCTCCATGATGTCTTGCCTCCTAAATCACATTAGTAGTGAACCCACCAATTGCAAAGTAAAGAGACTGCCTGTTACAGAACTTGCCACGATGCCAATTTCAGGCTTTTTATCCTTTCCAAATGTCACCTTGGTTTTCTACAATTCCGTTTTCATGCCAATAAGTAAATACTGTGATTAGCTAACAGAAATAGTGAAACATCTCTTATCACTTAGAATACGGAACATGACACACACTAATCAGCAGATGTTTGCACAGATAGGAGTGACTTTTACCTAATATTAACTTAAGGACCAGCATTAGGGCTACCACAGCTTTCAGTCATCATATATTCTTTCCTTCGTTCCCATGCACCATGTTGTTTTCCCATCTACATTGTCTTCCTTGGGCTGCAATTCTAGCCACTTTTCTGGGAGTAAGTGCCATTCATTAATTTTCTCGGTAAAGTACTTTTTGTGAATTTTTTATGGAAAAGCAGATATAAATACTTGGTTGATTGATTGATTGATAATGGGATTTACTTCTGAGAAGATGAGTATAGGATCTAGTTTTGATCCTATTATGATCCATCCTCACTAAAGGAAATGCCAGCAGAATGCATGCTATCCGCTGCAAAAGTGCCATAAAGTGCTTTGCAGCAGTGCTGGGAGCTGGTGTGTTGATGGGAAGGCTGGTGCATTCCTACACAGACTGGCATCCTTACCCTGAGCCCTTGTTCCTAATCACCTGCAGAATCCCACTGTAGCTGTTTGGGCACTGGAGTTCTGCCATTACAGGAAGAATAGGACTGTGCTTTCAGGCTACAATCCTATCTACAGTTACTTGGTAATAAGCCTCATTGACTATAATGGGGCTTAGTTCTGAGTAGACATGCATAGTAGACATGCATAGGACTCTCGACCTGAAATATTCAGCATTATTTGTTTCTAGTGAGCCCTATAACCTTAGTCTTCCCTTCTATCTGTCTAGCCAATTCTTTTTTGCAACCAATATCATGTAAGCAATAATTATTGGTGCAGAAAATCAATCTCCAAATGGAAGGCCGAGTTTTCAATCTGTCTTAACTCAATAATCACATTTCAACATTTCCATTGATCTGCTGAAATCTTTCAGGACTGCTTTCTAATCATCGGAGGCTGGCATCAAGTGACTTTTTTAGTTGGGTGGAAAGTGTCTTAAGTTGAATTCTGCCAATTTTATGAATCAAGAACAGAAAGCAGAAAAGCAAATAGAAGCCCGAGACATGAATGTAGAATTACTAAACACAAACATTATTTTGGTGTTTTATTGTTTGTTTTTTTCATGTTCACAGCCTAGACCTTTCCAGGATTGTACCGTTGCACACAGCCAGAGTTCTGCTGTTTCAAAATGATTGCCAATGGAGTGCAAGTTGTGGCCACAAACAGCAGCTCTTTGGCCACTCTAAACACACTTCAGCAGTGCATACAGGTTATATTTATTTTTGCAAGACTGATGTGTGGAATCAGACTGCTCAAGCACTGATTTGCACTGATTAAAAAACACAGCCTATGGGCGCAATCCAGAATAACTACAGGGAGTCTTTGCTCCAGTGTGAGAACAAGTTGCTCTGGATTGCAATATGAATTTCCCATAGGTTTTCACTAGGTGGTGCAGTTACTATGGATACATATAATGTCTCTTACGTGCTCCCGTTGTTACTCTGGATTGTAGGGTTCGTCACTGATGGATAATTCACTGTATTGTACAAACTAAGCAAGCACCACATTAAGTGATATGGAAATGAATTTGGCGATTGAAAACTCCTTTCTATGCACTTGATACCATCCTGTTGCTAATGTTTGATTTTCAAAAATTTGGTCTTCTGATAAATGCTCAAGTTAGCTTGCAATCCAGTGATTTTCAATCTTTTTCATCTCATGGCACACTGACAAGGCACTGAAATTGTCAGGGCACACCATCAGTTGTTTCTACCATTGACAAGGCATACCAGGCTGTTCAAATTTCCAAATTTTTCTAGTAATTAATGACTCTCTCCAAATTTCCATGGCACACCTGAGGACTGTCTATGGCACACCAGTGTGCCACAGCACACTGCTTGAAAATCACCATTGTAATCAGACAGGATTGTAAGACATAACAATGTTACAGTGCCTCTGCAACAGTGCCCAAAACATTTTCGTATATGCAAAAATTATTCAAGTCCTTTTTGAAACCTGAAAACCTCCCCACTTAGTCCACTGGTGCTATTTATAACTGAAACACACTCTGTTGATGAAACTGTAACTGTTGATGTTTGTGCATGTAATATGGCTCACCCTTTAGATCCAGCTTCATAAAGCATGGAATTCCATCTATTTTTCCATCTATTTTCTGGACATGTTGGATTCATTAATGGGTATTGGGGGAATGAGAATGATATTAATTAGCCTGCTTGCAAACCCATTTCCAGCTAATGGTAAATTCCCTTTTTAATAAGGCCGTCTTAAATGTGTTCATTACTTATGCAATGGGTTTGAAGCACCTGATCAGATTGCTTCAATTAATTAAATTGCAAATGCTTATGAATGTCTTGGAGCCAGGAAAGAAAATGATGTGTGTTGGTGGTGGTTGAGGGACATTTTTCTATGTAATACTTATAGGCAAACAAGCCTTATCTGCAAACAAGCCTCTAGAAAAAGAAAAACATTGTTTTTGCTGAAATGTGCAAATATGCTAAGTATTCAGTAGGCAAAGGCAGGTGTATCTGTTTATCTCATCTTATCAAGCTGTTTGCAGACAAGAGCACATAAACTTCTTTCTCTACAACATATTCATGAAGCAGCAAGAGAGTGATCCACTCAGTTTCTCACCTAGGAAATAATTGTCACAGCACTTGCCTCCAGAGGACTCGCACATGTCTTACTTTGGCACAATAATACTTGGGTTATTAGAGGAATATTCTGAATCACTGCGCCAAAGGAATTTCTTCAAAAATGTAAGTACAGATGCTCAAGTTTGTAGTCTGTCTGGGAGAATAAAGATGTTTCCCACTAGGGAGCCAGATGGTTCCTAAAGTGATATTATCTGGTCCAGTTGAAAGACTGGTGGTACATTTTCTGAAGCCATAGAATATAAATAAAATACTCTGAAACATTGGTGGAAATAGCGTTTTGTTACTGTTCGCTGCTGATCAACAACCCTAAAGCATGCTCTGAAGGCTACCAATTTGAGCCCAGGTAGATGAAGGTGGAAAATGAAAAGGGTGGAGGAAAGTAGGAAGAAGTGAGAAGGTGGCAAATCTTGGAATGCGAAACCAACCTCATCTTATCAGTGAGGTGGCACTTTTTAAGGAGCATTGGTACTTCACATGTCATCTCCAAGTTATGTGAACATGCACAAACGTACACATTGTATATATGGGTGTTTTTTAGCTTTTATTTTGTCATGCCCTACATTTTTCTTGGGTGTCCTACATTTTTCTTGTGTGTTTAATGGCCTTGATCCCACCCTAAATGGTTATGACGTCTGGTAACCCTGGAAAAAAAGAAGCTAAAAATTATGATCTTGAGTTTTTCAAGGCTTGTTCCATTGATCATTCAGATCTATGCACTTCTATTATGTACTGTGTAGGAAAAATGGCAAACATAGCCCAGACAATGTGTGATGAATAGCTCCATAATGCGCTGAATCCACATCCCTGACCTTCCCTGTCTAGTTCAGTACAAAAAGCTGTATATTTGTTTTGATTAATAAGGGATGGAGGTATAATTCTGCACTATCTGACATCAAATCTAAACACAGTCTTCTTCTTCCCTTTTTACAAGCCTATAATTTATGAAACTTTATGGCAACACCATAAGAGCCATAAACACTTAAATCCTATCTGCCGAGCCACTCAGGTGTATAGAAGGGCAAGGTCAACAATGTGCTGAGATTGCTTTTGTTAACTCTTGCCTTCTTCTCCAAAAGTGTGCAGAAATACATGAGATTATTTCACACCAACAGCAAGTTGTGCTGGAAGATCAGAAGATCTCAAACACTTAACCAAAAGTGAATTCATTCAGCTCTCGAACTCTTTAGAACCCTAACAACAATATCAAACAAGTAAGTGGGAAAGTTATTCTCTGAAACTGTAGATGCTTAAACTAGAGCTCAAAAAGCCCTCCACATTTTCAATAGTAATTCTTTTTGCATACTAGGGAATATTTGCCCTACAGTTTTACATACAGAACTACCATACAAACACTATGGTGTTGATTGCAGTCATTAGGCATTAGATCCAATAATGTTTCCAACTGGAAGATCCAATAATGTTTCCAACTGGAAGATAGTTTTGCACTAAATATTTTCAGGAAAATAAATATTAGATATAGATATGGTTAAATATTAGATATATATCTAATATTATATCTAAATATTAGATATAGCTATAATGTTTATAGTTATAAATATTAGATATAAATATAGAAACCTGTTAAATGTAATGTTCTGTGTAGGTTTCTATAATTCAGCATTGTCCTTAAATTGCTTTTTTTTAATTAACTCATGAGTTTGTCTTCAAAATCATCTTTAAAGATGCACGGTTATTTTTCCTAGCTAGAGGGAAATGCACAAAAGACTCTACAAGTACAATATAGGCATGCACTGCGTAACAACTGTCTGCTTAACCATGGTCTGCATATAAATGACATGTCCCCATGTTAAGTGACATATACCTTTGACTTTAACTCAGGATGCAGTACAAGAATTGTGCTTTCCCAGCTCGTCTGTGCTTCTAGGATAACTTATGTAGAATGACACTGAACATCTCCCAGAAGACTGGTGACTTCCCCAGCATTCACACCTTCTCCTTCAAGTAGGAAATCTGTTTCTGTACTTCTGCATAATGTGTAAAGTCATTCTAAAAGGTGTAGTTAATTTTCTGTGGAAATGTTTTTGTGGATACTATAAAAAGAAATGCACACACTCCTGCTTTCACCACAAGAGAAATCCAGAAACTGTTGCTATAAATGCCCAAACCTGCCTTGTTTTTCAGCTGGGGTGGCTTCTTTTGTCCCTGTAACCATTTTTTACAAAAGTCCTGGAGTCCTAGAATCATACATCAGCTATCATGCATAACATTGGAGACACTGTATTTCAAAGGTGCACACAGTGCACACAAAAGAAAATAGCCATCCATACACATTGTGGGTCAGAAGCCAATCATCTAAGTACTGTATAGTTTTTCTTATCTTGGTCCTGGACACTTTAGCCAATGTTTAGGAGTTTCCTATTCAGACTAAGAGCTCTTCTGATTGCTTTAAAAGATTTAACTCTAAAATTAATAAATAATCTAGCCAAGCAGATCTTCAACTGAATTCAGGATACTGTCCAAAACAGAACAACTAGGGATGCAGTGACAGTCACACCAGAATCCTATCCTCCTTTTCCCACTCTGAAATGCTCCGGACTAGTGCCAAGAGACTTACTGGCAGCCAAACTCTTCATGGGAGGTAAGTAAAAAAAGTTATTATGCATATCCAGGGTGACCAGATGCCCAAACCTCAAAAGAAGGACAAGGTCTTGGATTCTTCTCAGCTTGGCCTTTCTGGCAGACAGAAGCCCATTTGCCCACTCATGAGTAAAGTCGCGATATTGGGCACTTTCACTTTCCCATACAGCTCAATGAATATTTTTTAATTTTTAGTTTTTTGGCCATAACTTTTGAAAGGAAGGAGATATTTCAAATCTCTTTTGCATTGGATTCGGCTCTTCAATACTCTTCACACAACATAATTCCACACAGATCCTGAACTCCTCTAGTTCTGTCCGCACCTGCTCAGGATTAACCCCCTTACACAACCCAGCCCCACACTCCACACACTCCCAACCCCACAACACAACACAATTCCACACAGATCCTGAATCCCTCTAGCTCCACCCACATATACATATTACAACTTTTTGGAACTGGGATGATCCTGGGATTAACCCCCCCACACAAACCAACCCCACACTACACACATACACAAAACACAACTCCATACACATCCCATAGCTCCATCCAAACTTGCTCTACCACATTATAACATCCAGTACTGGGATTTGTGTCCAGATGAGGAGGGAACAGATAAAATCAAATTTGAAAGTAACTGACAAAATCTACAGAGAGCTTTTCAAGTTCCATGGACTGAATTGAGGAATTCCAAGTTATTTCTTCAAAATTGCTGTTTTGTAAGCTGGACCAGATGTCCCTTTAGTTTTGGGCCAAAGGCCCCAAATGTCCTCCGCAGGAGCTGGCTTAAAAGTCCGCGCAGAGTGTGGCTTTTAAGCTATTTAATAAATTTAAAAGGCTGTTTTATTTTTCAGATAATAAAAATGGCAACACGCTCCATGATTTTCAGTTCATTCGGTGCCCTCCTGTCTCCCGGGTCTTTCCTTTTAGACCCCCTCCCTGCAAACGGTCTCCCCCATGAGCTGTATGGTGTTTTTCTGTAATGAATTATTGACCTGAAGCATAGTTTTGCTTCCTCTTGTAGGGCTTTTTTCAGATTTTACGTGCTGGCAATATTATGATAAAAATGTTACCAATCTTTCCAAAGGTGCATTCCCGTCCCCGCATATTGTCAGTCCAGACCTCAACGTAAATGAATTGAAAATGAACATTAGTCAAATGCCAACATACTGTACCATTCAGCTTTGGCGTCCTTTCTTCATGTTCCTGGGGCAAAGCTGTCTGGTTTCACAGATGTTCATTATTTGCATCCACTGCTAATTAATTGTCTAGTTATTCATGGTACAACAGTGACAGAGACAGTCTGGGGCCATCTCCCTAGAGGCATTACCAAGGGGCTTTCAAAGCGCTCTGTGCTGTGCCCTTCCTCCCTCTTTCGGGGTCCCGTTGTCAACCAGAACATTCATTTTAGTCATGCTGCCAGAGGCGAGCCTCCCTGCTGTGGTTTTCAAAAATTATGAGCACACACAGGTTTTACTTTTTACTCCACCTCCCTAAGCCTATGCGTGAAAAGGTTTCATGAACAGTGAGATGCCAAAATGGTTCTTCAGATCATGACCTCATTAGCAAAGTTTCTGCCGTCTCAAGCTCTTTCCTCCCATGGAGTGGCTTATAGATACTGTATTTACAACACTCACCTTCTCCGGCCAAATTCAGTCTCCAAAATCAGGTGCGCATTAAATTTGACGGTTAATTAGAACTGAGTTATGGTATTTAGATTGTAAGTGTAGGGTGCACATTAGATTTGATGGTGCATTAGATTCAATGCAGTATACAGCATATGGTGTGTACAGTATGCAGTGTGCAGTATACGGTATTCTCTTCACTGTGGCTTTTTCTTAATCTGACTGTAAAATAGTGGTGGTGGGTAGAAAGACCATACCACAGAAGGAGAGCTTTCTGTGCCTGAAGATGGTCCCACATTTCGTTCCTGGCATCTTCAAGGAGTGGTATAGAAGACCATCATCTGAAAACTAGTGTGTCAACTACCAGCCGCAGCTCACTATATTTTTTATGTTCCAGTTGCACTGTACCAGCAAACCTTCACTTTCCAGGGGACCAAGAAGCACCCATGGGAAAGCTTGGACTCACAGCATGTTCAGTTTGTGTGTGTGATCAAACCATGAATGGAACTTCAGAGCACCTCAAAAGAAACATGTTTCAAAGGACTCAGTTCCAAATTAAATGCAAGGGTAAAGTAGACCCATTTCCATTCTCAGAAGGGTGTTCTGAGAGCCAATGAAAATTTTCTGGGATCTTACATTTTCAAGACAGTGAGAGGAGTATTCAAGGAGTACATCATATCTGGGCCTGTGTTTAAAGTGGAACCCAGGAATCAAAGGAGATGGACAGGAAATTTCCTGGGACCGCAAAACTGTCTGCATACGTTGTGTAAAACTAGCATGTTCTGTATTATAATTCATAGAACGAGTGATCCAATGATCATATGAAATTATTATTCGATAGGGAAGGGGCCCAAGAGAACTTTGCAACCCTGCAGTTCCTCTCAGGGGCCCTGCAAATGCCTATATGGATATCTGCATCCTTCCTAAGAATTGGAGAATCATAGGTGAAAAACAGCTGCATTCATCAAACAACAAAGCTAATTCTTAAAGCCTGTATTGGAAAATCTCTCTTATGAAGTGCTTCCTGTTTGCTTTTTTTTGGTCACTGGATAGATGGAGAGAAATGGACATGCCCTGAAAGATGAGCCTGTTGAAACTTCATGATCACCAACACCCAGCTTAAAATTTGGATTTCTGTCTTCAGTTTGGTGAAGATGCTTCTGCAGTATGAAAATTTCCATGCTTGTTGCCCAAAGAGATTATTTCTGCCAATCCATTTTGCCTCTCTTAAGAACAGGCTTTGAGTATGGAAACTTGGAACAAGAAACCAGCTTCAGCATTGTGAGTTCCATTTTTGTCTCAAGAAGGCACCACCAAACGGCTTTCTCTGAAGACTCTCCTCATCATTGTAGGTGCTTTTTTCTAATAAAATCAAAGTAAATTCATTTCAAATGCAAATAGCTCTCCTTGGCAGCATTTGGAGCACTTCAACCAGCTTCTCATTCATAGGTACAGGCAAGGCCTATGAGAGGGGGGTCCAGCAGGTACATTGTTCTGGGGCCCGAGAGCTACAGAAGGGCCCATGACTGAAGGACTATTTGAAGAACCATAGCAAGACTAAGTATTGAGTCTAGCATTGCCAGACAAGTTGATTTTGATAGTGTTATTAGAAATTTTGCACATAAGAAAGCCAGAAAAGTATTTATTAAATGGTTAAATTTTTTTCTAATTTTTTCCTTGATAAGATTTTAGTATTTTATATTGTCACATTACTTGATTACTGGTATGTTTTAACACAATGTTTTATATGATCAATAAATGAGCACGTTGAAGTTCGTTGCACATTAATTAGCCTCAATTTTTTATTTCAAAATAATTTTGCAAGTCTTAGGGGCCCCAAATGGGTTTTGTACCACCTTAAAAAATTTCTCTTGGAGGCCCTGGGTACAGGTTGGAAAAAGCAAATGCTGTGTGCCAACAAAGCATCAATCAGCTCATTGCTGCCAGTTGTCTGCCACTTGGGGATCATTTGTGTGACACTGAAGAGAAATTGGCCATAGAGCTCAATATGCGCTTCTTACAAAGAATCTCTCCTGGCATTGTTTTCTTTCTGCCACATATTCCAGTGACCGCTTGGGTCTGTCAAGTTATGCATGGAAGAAAACAATGAAAACAAAATCCTCAAACACCATGTTTAAGAAACTGTGGGATAACTGATAATAACAGGTCTCATCCAAACTTCCTAGACGTTTGACAGAAGATGTGATATTTTACTCTGCTTTCTATCAGCCCTTCCTAACTAATACTGGAGCTTTGATAGTGCAGACTGTGGACAGGTCCTACAAGGCATCCCTGTGATAGTGCAGACCTGGGCAGGTCCTACAGGCATCCCCCACTTATTGGACAGGTTAGGGACTGGAGCACTGTCCAAAAGTGAAAACCATTGAAAAGTGGAACCCAGTCTTTCTCAACTTGCAAATGCTAAAAACCAACCATATTCATTCATTCATTTATTCATTCATTCATTCGTTTATTTATTTATTAGCACGTAGCCAGAATACATAACAAACTACAGTAAATGCGGGCAATGAATAGCTTATGTATTTGAATGATGGTTATTTGCTGAAGTCCTAAGGAAATGCCAAAAACAGTTTGATCACCATATCGCATGTAAATCTACGTCAGGGAAGACAATTTTAGCATTTAGACCAACAGAGAGAGGTTGAAAGAGTGGAGCATGTGTTGAATGAGTTCAACACATCTTCCATGCATTTGTCTATATGAAATTTCTTTCAAAGCAAAGATAGTGCCCCTCACCATGTCAGTGGTAGCATTGTGTGAATACCTGTGTGCATAAGTTACAAGAGTAAAAGATCCTGTGGCAGTATTACTGCCTCCGAGACGGTCTGAGCAGCTGATAAAAAGGGCAGCAGCATCGTAGCAGCATTGGTATCAATTGCACCAGAGTAGGTAAGATGGCAGGGGAAGGAGTTGGATTGGGAAGGGGGGGCAAGAGGAGTTTTTGTGGGTATTAGGGAGCAGTTGAGGAACAGGCTGGAGGGGTGGATCTCATCGGCAAACCGCACACCAGATTTGATCCACCATATATTAGCCAGCTCCACCCTCTCTTGCTCCCTTGACATTCTTCAGCTATCAAAAGAGACGCAAAGGCTTTCGGGGGACCTAGGTAGAGGTAAAGATATTTTCCCTTAGAGGGAAAATAATATTTTCCCATGAAGACACATGTTTCTTTGCTGCATTTAAAAGCATCAGTCCATCACAGGTTACAAGGCCATCAAAGGTTACAAGTCTTGCTGGATGTGTGTGTGTATTGATTGACCTATGTCACTTGGCACTAGGGGCCACAATTATTTTAACATCACATATGTCAAAATGAATTATTATCAGTATTAATTAATACATTTAACCGGATATATTTTCATAGTTTAAAAATCATCTTACTAATTAAGGGTTTCAAAAAAATTTTACCTTACTTAAAAATCACCTTACTATTTAAAGGATTTCAAAAAAATTGTTCACAGGCCTGCAACCTCAGGCACTTCTGCAAATGGCAAGAAGGAATCTCTGTAAAATAATCTTGTGTCATATAATGCAGCTCCCTATAGTACTTTCATCTATGTTGCCAGCCATGCAAAAAATATTTTTACAGACCCTTTTTAATTTGATAATAATATAGCAATAGAATAGATAAAGTGTATTTGTCTCAGCAGCTATAAATTTTGGCTGACCTTTAGAAACCATTTAGAGAAAGCACTCGCTCCTCTGACTTTGATTTAGAATTATTTGTGGAAAGAAAATGGATGCATATATAACCTCAAAATTTCTGCCAGCAAAATTATCCTGGCCCAAAAGTTGTAATGCAAAACCAAGGTGATCGGTTATCCACTTTCACTACTTAGATTACTATTTTGGATCTGCATATATACCGGAAGCTATTTTAAGACTGGGAGGGGGTGCCACATCACTGCCAGATCCATTTATTTGCCCATCTCAGAAAATCTTCCACATATTTCCACCATACAGATATTGCATAATGATGACAGACCACAAATCCAGGGGACCAAGTGCTGCCATTCTAAATATGCATTTAACAGCATTGTGTTTTATCATTATCATAAGAACATAAGAAGAGCCTCCACTGGATCAGACCAGAAACTCATCCAGTCCAGTTTCCTAAAACAGTGGCCCACCAGATGCTTCAGGGAGCCGACAAGACCCTCATTCAGGTGCCTTGGATCTGGCATTTTCAATTTGCCTAAATCAATCTACAGAATACCTCAATTTTATCTTCTATGCAATAGTTAAAGGTAGAGGCATTCTGTCCTCCATTCTATATGGTCACCTTGACCCGTACCCATCATGTTTTGTAACCTGTGATAATCCTTTCCTCTAGGAAAAAATCACTGAGGCTTGTCCTATCACCACATCCTATGGCAATGAATTCCACAGATTAATTACATACTAAAGAAATACATTCTTATGTTCCTTTACTTAGGGCACTGCAGTGCTTCTGTAACAAAATGTCGAATTATTTTTCAACTGATTAAAGGTAATTAAAGATTAAAGGTAATTAAGACCCAATCTTTCTCTCTTGCGCACACGCACGTGCACGCACACTCACATGATACGGTGGTGCCAAAATGATTACCTTATTTCTTATTCTATACAAGATTCCCTTTATAACAAAATTTTTCTTGTCTTCAGTAAAGCTAAAACTTTTGCTAAGGATTTTCATTATACTGTACTGATGTGTGCACTTGACCTCTTTATTACCAGTTAGGTAAATACACTGTTATTTTTTCCAATTTTTGCATGTCAGATTGTCAAGCTAATAAAAGACTGGGAATGAAGTGTTTCATTTCATATCTGAACACCACAGTAAATCCTCACTCTGCAAATGTGCCACTTACCCAAAGAAATTTTTTACTCCTTGCAGTGCCCAAGATATAGTGTTATTGCCCATCTGAGTGATTGTTTGCTAGAGTCTCTCTGATCTCTACTGTGCAATAGCCACAACCACACTAATCATTGCTAAATTTATAATCTCAACCAAAGATGGTCTTGTTGTCATACAATATTAATTAGTAACATAATGCTATTGCAACCACTCCAACTTACCTCTGGGCCTCTGCTCTGCTCAGATGCCCCTCTGGAGGTGGGGGGCAAAACTGCTGTACCTAGAAATGTGAAATCTGGGGAGGGTGTTCCTTCTGTGATGGAGGCACCCTCTAAGAATTGATTTTTGGAAATTTCAACCAAAGAGGGTTGAAAAGAGCACAACAAATTTTCATCCCTATACTTTATGTTGAAGAATCACTGACTGATCAGTGCCCCAACCCCTGGACCTAGAAAAATGAAATTTGGTGAGGGTATTCCTTACAAGATGTGAGTACCCACTAAGAATTGATTTTTTTTAGAAATTTAATCCCTAAGGGGGTGAAAAGAGGTGCAACATGTTTTCAACCTATAATTAACATTGAAGACTGACTGACCAACACCCCAGGCCAATCCCTGCACCTAGAAGCATGAAATTTGAGGACCATATTCCTTCTGTAATGTAAGGCTTCACTAAAACTGATTTGGTGCCAAGTGGTGAAGCCCACTCGGAGGAGCTGACACCAGCCCTTGAGGAAAAGAGGAGAGCCCTAACTGCATATAAAGCCTGTTCTAGTGAGCGCAACCTTCAAGCCCTGCGAGCCGCCCGTAGCAAAGTCCAACAGATTGCCAGGAGATGTGCTAACAATTATTGGCTGCAGCTTTGCTCTCAGATCCAGGTAGCAGCCGACACAGGCAACATCAAGGGGATGTACGATGGCATCAAGCAGGCCTTAGGGGTCCAGCAGTGAGGAAATCTGCCCCGCTTAAGTCCGCTACAGGTGAGGTCATCCAGGACCAACCACAGCAGATGGCACGCTGGGTGCAGCACTACTCTGAGCTATACGACAGAGAAAATGCAGTAACTGAAGAAGCATTAAACAACATTGAGTGCCTGCCTGTCTTGGAGGAGCTTGACAGTGAACCAACTTTGGAAGAACTAAACAAAGCCCTGGATTCCCTTGCTTTTGGCAAGGCACCCGGGAAAGATAACATCCCTGCTGAAGTTCTGAGGTGCTGTAGAGGGACCATTTCCACTGAACTGTACAAGATATTCTGCCTTTGTTGGAGGGAAGGTGAAGTACCACAGGACATGAAGGACGCTAATATTGTCACACTGTACAAGAACAAAGGTGACAGGGGTGACTGCAACAACTACCGTGGCATCTCTCTTCTTAGTGTTGTAGGGAAGCTGCTTGCCCGTGTCATACTGAAGAGGCTTCAGGTGCTTGCAGAGAGAATCTATCCTGAATCACAGTGTGGATTTCGAGCCAACAGGTCCACCACTGATATGGTATTTTCCCTTCGACAGTTGCAAGAGAAATGTAGGGAACAAAGACAGCCACTCTTTGTAGCCTTCATAGACCTTACAAAGGCTTTTGATTTGGTTAGTAGGGATGGCCTTTTTAAAATCCTCCCCAAGATTGGATGCCCACCTCAGCTCCTCAACATCATCAGGTCCTTTCACGAGGACATGAAGGGCACTGTAGTTTTTGATGGCTTAACATCAGACTCCTTTCACATCCGAAGTGGAGTGAAGCAGGGCTGCGTCGTCGCACCAACTTTATTTGGGATCTTTTTTGCAGTCATGCTGAAGCATGCTTTTGGAAACGCAACAGAGGGAATCTATCTCTGGACCAGATCAGATGGAAAACTCTACAATCTTTCCAGACTAAGAGCAAAGTTGGAACATACAAAGATCCAGGTCTATAGAGCTTGCGTCCTGAGCACACTCTTGTGCTGCAGCGAGTCTTGGACCCTTTATGCATGACAGGAGAGAAAGCTGAACACCTTCCAGATGCGCTGTCTCCAATGTATTCTTGGCATCACCTGGCATGACAAAGTTTCAAACAACGCAGTCTTGGAACATGCTGGAATCTCTAGCATGTTCACACTTCTGAAACAGCGCTGTCTACGCTGGCTTGGGCACGTCATGAGAATGGCTGATGGTCGGATTCCAAAAGATATCTTATATGGAGAATTAGTGCAGGGAAAGCGCCCTAGAGGGAGACCACAGCTGCGATACAAAGACATCTGCGGGAGGGATCTAAAGGCCTTGGAATGGACATCAACGGCTGGGAAACCTTGACCTCTGATCGTTCAGCGTGGAGGCAAAAGACCCAGCATGGCCTTCTCCAAATGGAAGAGACACTTGTTCGGCAGGCTGAAGCAAAGAGACAGACCCGAAAGCAGCGAAACCTGGGACCTGGGCAGGGGACGGAATTTATTTGTCCTCAGTGTGGAAGGGATGGACACTCTCAAATTGGCCTTTTTAGCCACACTAGATGTTGTTTCAGGACCTCCAATCAGAGCACGATACCATAGTCTTTCGGGACTGAAGGATGCCAATGATGGTGGCCAATGCCCAGTGGTACCTGCTTTCTGGTGTTGCCCAGTGGTGCCAGCTGCCTGGTGGTCCTATGTGCCTGGTGCCCATCATGGATGCCCAGTGCTCAGCATGGGTAGCCAGTGGTCCTGTGATCCTGGGTGTTGTCCAGTGTCTGGTTGTACCCATTGGGCCGCTGACCAGTGATGCCCACTGGTGGCTGGTAGAGATGCTTGGTGCCCAGTGGTACCCAGTGGTGTCTGCTGTCCACTGAGCAGTGGTGCCCAATGGTGCCTTATGCTCTGTTGTCCCTGGTAAGGATGTCCAGTGCTCAGTAGGGATGTCCATTGGTGCCTGGTGATACCTGCTTCCCACTTGTGGCTGCTGTCCACCGCCTGGTAGTACCTATTAGGGGTGCCTGATGTCCTAAGTTTTCTGCTACTATGCACTGCCTGGTGGTGCCCACTGCCAGTGGTGCCCTCTGTCCAATGGTGCCCACTGCCCATTAGTGGTGCCCACTTCCCAATGGTGCACAGTAGGGTTGTCCAGTCTCCACTGGTGCCTACTGCTGCTGTCACTGCCCCCTGGTACCCTTCAGTGTCCAGTGCCTGTCATTGCCCAGCAGTGCCCAGTGCCCGCTGGTGCCAGTAGCCATGTGCCACTACTTAGTGTCCAGAGGTGCACACCAGTGCCCACCAGTGCCCAGAGCCCACAAATATTCTGGAAAGTTTACTCCCACAGTGAGTAAAATACATTCTGTATTTACAGTACTGAGTAAAAACTGGTAACAGCAAGAAAAATAAAACCCCAAATCACAGGTACTCTAAGTCCACCTGAGATCTGTCTCACCCCTGGGAGCTAATGAACTTGAACATGGATGGATGCACTTATATCACTGGAAACCCAATCCTATCTCCGCCAACCCCATAGAACACAATACTACTAATCGTGTGCACACTATATGATAAAAAACAGGGAAAGTGTGACCACATTCCCTTGGAAAGGTAAGTATAAACCTTTTTTTTACTTACCCCCCCTCCATAGGCCTCTTGTCCACTTATGGATCTCTTCAGACCACTATAGGCTTGCAAGTTTTTATATACTGGTATATAAAGTTTTTCTATATATATCTCTGCAATGATGCAGATATGGAGCCACAGCAAACTTGGCATTGCCAGTAAACAAAGATAAGTAGAACAATAGGTGCAAAGAACGCAAGCATAGCTGAACTGCTTGAATGATATGACCATCTACTTGGCATGAATAGTGCAAACCTGGAATTCAGGCCTGGCAAGCAAAACAGCTTCAAACTCAACTTCTTTAATTCATCTTTTGTGCTTGGAATATGGTTATGCTCATTTTGCAGCCTGGTGGCCAACATATGGTCAATATTTATTTCTGTTTATCTCCTTTAATTCAGCTCACATGCAGCTAAATATGTGTTTAGTACTCTGTTAATTCTAATATGTGGTTAGTACATTTGGTACTATGGTATGTGTCTTCCTACAGAGCAAGGAGCCAGACCTGAACAGCTCCCTAGATTCTTGGGGGTTTTTTTATTTTTGTTTTAAAGGGAGAAAAAACTTATAAAATGAAGGTTTCATACTCCCCACAATCCTGACCAACCCCATTATTCATCTTTGGAGGACTGGAACATTGATCAAGCCCTCTCACTACACGTTGGTGAGATGCATTCATGGCCTCTTTCTGTGTTCACCCCTTCCTTTTTCCTTTGGTTCTTCCTTCAGAGAGCATTCAAAAATAAATCATAACCTTTTGTGAATCACTGAAACCCTTCTCTTTCTCTCCCACTAACATCCTCCCATTTTCCTTCTCCCTTTTTTCTCCTTGAAATAAAAAATCCCTCCTTGGAAATGCAAACTCTTCCTTTCCTTTCCTCTCTCAGATTCCTCTACAAAGCCCATCTATTATACACAGATTTTTAAATATATGGATTTGACACAACATGAGCACTACAGCAAGTAACAGTTTTAAAAACTGCTTTTCTACTGTTGGAGAGCAGCAGTCATGCAAGCAATCATTCCCTTTTCAGCTGAGCCAGGCAAAGGGAGAAGATCCTTTGCCTTTCTAATTACTGACTGCCTTTCTACAACAGTAAGAAAAGCTGTTTTTCCACCTTTTTGAAAAAAACTGTTTTGTGAACAAATAAGTGACACTTTTTATGTGTGTGTATAAAAAGTGAGTCTCTTTTTATTTTTTAAACTTTTATTTAGTTCTTTTTCTTCTTTTTTCCAAACACTTTTATTGGCATAAAACTCAGATACATAAAACATCATGAATCCAAGGCTAAATACTAGACATCTTCAAACTTATTACCTTATTAACAAACACAGGAGAATTGGGGCTAAGTAGGTGAGAGATCTTAACAGCGTCAGGTGAATCCCTTTTATTTTCTAGCAGGGGTTCCAAATATTGAGTATGTGAAACAACGTACAATGGGCAATATAAGAAATATATGCATGATATTTTCCACACTGTTCATAGTGCATGGACAATGAACAGACAAAATCGTCTGTCCACGTGTGGTATACTGTGAAATCTTCCACAGTGAACCGCCAAAGGTAATGCATTAAAAAGGGCTAAAGAATAGTCTCTCCGGTCCTGAGGTCGATGTACAAATTTTATATAGGAGCCTATATGGCCATAAGATTTTATATTGCCTTTGGTTTTATTTAGTTCAATTTTTTATATCAGCAAGAAGGGGATCTTTAAATGTACAGTATTTTTCCATTTTTAAATCCACATTTTTTTAAATCCACGGAATGGAAACCTAGTGGATAACAAGGGACACCTATACACCCCATCTCCCCTCACATTTACCAGCTTTGTGCTCCTCTTCTTAACTCCTCTGTGTTCAACTCTCCTGGCAATTACAATCTATACACAATTATTTCCCCACTGTGTGAACATGGTTACCTGTGCACAGTTGACATGGATTTCTCATAGTCAACCTGGGGCTTGGCACCCTGTGGTCAGACATGGGGCTTGAGTCATGACTGGTGATATGAATGCATAGAGAAAGGAAGAGGACTGCATCCACTGACTCCAATCTTCCATCACTACCTTTACCATCCACCTGAAGCTTTGACCAGAGACTTGATCTGCATAGTACTCTAAGCATTTCATGGGAGAGCAGCCCATCAATTCAAGAAGTTCTTAGGTAAGCAAAATGCAACTGTACTGTGTGTTCATGGATGGAATGCAAGCAACTCTACAGTGTGTTTCAATGGCCGACCTCACTGAATACACATTTTCATTTGCTACAGCAGTGGAACACAAAGTGGTGGGGGGGGGGGGGGCAGAACACTCTTGGGGAGGGGTTGCAAGGGTTGGGTTGGGCGGGTCACAAGAGGGTGGGATCCGTCCTCTTGGAATCTGGCACTGGACTTACCTGGGAGTAAGTCTCACTGAATACAGTGGGACTGACTTCCAACTTCCAAGCAGACCTGGAGGAGCATCTTGGTAAGTTTGACAGGGGGTCTGGACTGATTTTTAAGTTTGATGGGGGTCCCAGGCTGAAATGCCCAAGTACCAACGAGAGAGAGAGAGAGAGAGAGAGAGAGAGAGAGAGATATCCATGCACTAAAAGCCCTGCAGGGGTAGCCTTTTTTGAAACCATGATCTCAGGGACTTATGGAGGTGTGGATTGCTCTCTTTTTCCCCCCTTTCCCACCTTGTTCATATCCACACCCAAGTCCCAGCACACCCAGCCAACTGGCTGATTGGAAAGTGCCAGGAGAGTCCAGGACAGGGTGGCCCTGTACCATAACTAAAGAAGAGAACAAGGTCCCCTAAAATGAAGGACACTCAAGAAAAATGAAGGAGAAAATAAAAGCTAAAATCACTCATACAAAGGGGTGCAAAGTAGCTATAAAATTATTGTCATGTCTTTCTTCTGGGCACACTCACGGGTACTCAGTACCTGCACTTTTTCCCACTTGTCCCCCATCAGCTAATTAATAAATTAGTCATATGGGGATGAACTCTGGTGAGTACTGGCATCTTTTTCCCCAGAAAAAAAAAAAATCACTGGTTATAATTATAATGAAAAAACACCAAAACTAGGTATACAGACAAGTGATAAAAATCATAAACAAGGAATGCAAAAAATTAATAAAATAATAAATATTAATAAAAATATTAAAATATTAATAAAATAATAATTAATAAAAATGTTAATAAAATAATTAATAAAATGATTATTTACAGTGTAGTAAATAATAAAAGTATTCTGTATAACTCTTAAAGCCCAATCCTAACCATGTCTACTCAAAAGTAAGCTCCATTGTGTTCACAGGAAAGTGTCTTTAGGATTGCAGCCTTCTAACTGTATACCTACTTTTGCACACTCACACCCTGCATAGACTGCTTTCAGGTGGTTAATCTAAACAAGGTGCTATGATTAAATCTACAACATTTTTTTAATTGCAAGAAGAAGATAAAAGGAGGGCACTGAAGTTCTTTCAGGCTAAAATCCAGGACATGTCCTGGAAAAAGAGGACCTGGTCCGGGAAGGAACCTGCCTGGGTGGAGACGCCCCCCTCCTCCTCCTCTCTAGGCTGGGGCTGCGGGAAGAAGGGTGGGGCGCCTGGCGGGGCGAGGGAGCCGTGGGGAGCCTCTTTCTTCCCCAGCCAGCCAGCCAGGCAGGCAGGGGTGTGCGGGACCCTCTGGCGGCCGCTAGAGCCCTCCCTCCTGCTGCAGCTGCATGTACCATGCCCAGCCTGGAGAGGACCGGCGTCTCCAAAGGGACTCTGGCTGGCTGGGCACCGGGAGCGGCGGCTGCGGAGGGCTGGAGGGAGAAGGGCTGGAGGAGAAGGATGCTCCGGGCGGAGAGGTAGAAGGAGGCACGCCTGGAAGGAGCCCGCAGAGGCTGCGGCGGAGGGGTCGGTGGCTGCCTGGAGAGAGCCCAGGTAGGTGCCCATTGTTGTCGGGAGAGGCGCCTTCGCCAGTCAGTGCCTCCACTCGGGGTCCGCAGGCAGCCCGCCGGGGGTCAGAGCCGCCCCACCGACCAGGGCGGCTCCCTCCAGCAGCCCCACAGCCTCCCCTCCGCCCTCAAGCCTGGCAGCGGTGGGGCTACCCGGGGAACCCCTTCCCACCCACTCGCCCCCGGTGCGTAAAGCTGCGCGCAATTGCGCACGGCTGGAGGTTCCTTCTCTCGCAGGGACAAAGCCCGCAGAGGGCAGGCTGCAAGTTGGGATGGGGGACCCTGGCTTCTCACCCAGGACATCACTTGGGAGGGTAGAACCTGTCCTCTTTTCCCGGACACCTCCCCCTTTTCAGTCTTGAGTCCTGGAAATATTTTTTTCCATTGTCTTCCTTTCCCCTCCTTTTCACCTTTTTGGAGGTTTAAGAAATTATATTGTATGTAACAAAAGTTCCATTTAATGGTTTTAAATTTACAATTGGGCAACATAGGCTGCAGTCCTATACACACTTTCCTGGGAGTAAACCCCACTGAGTATAATGGGACTTCTGAGGAGATAGGCATAGGATTGCAATGATAGTGTTTAAATGAACCACCTGAAAGTATTATCTGTTTGTCTCCTCAGAAGTCCAATCTTGTTCATTGGGGTTTGCTCCCAGAAAAGTGTTCTTGGGATTGCAGCCTAACTATTCTTAGATATTATTTTGTCATGTCCTACACATCTTTCACTTTGCGGGACCTTGTTCTCTTTTCCTGATTATGCCCTGATTATAACTGAAAAAGAAATCAAGGTCCCCCAAAATGCAGGACACTCAAGAAAAATATAGGATGTGATGGAATAAAAGCTAAAAAACAACCTCAGATATATTGCTTTCAAGTGGTTCATTCAAACACTGGACACTTATAAGTCCAACCTTGTTATACACAGATTTGACTCAACACAAATTGTCACTGGGGAAAAAAATCATAATTATAAAAACTGCTTTTTCTACTGTTGTAGAGAGGCAGCCATGCAGTCATCCCATTCTTCAGCTGAGCAAGGAAAAGGCAGGTGGTCCTTTGCATTTCTGATTGTCAACTGCCTTCTTACAACTGTAAAGTGACACATTTTTTATTTTATTTACCACATTTTTATTTAGCACTACTTTTATTTAAAACATTTCTATATCAGTAGGGAGTCCAAAGAAATTGGTCTTTTTATCTACTTTTCCAGTTTTTTAACCACAGATTTTTTTAAACCACAGGAGGTAGTGGAACGGAACCCCAGTGGATGACAAGAGACACCTGTATTTAAATATAAAACTATTGCAAATAATTTTTTTACATATAATTTCTTAATTCAAAGAAGGCTCCCTTCTGCCTGCTTACAAGGAAAAGAAGGACAATGAAGGTTTTTTCCCCCAGGACATGAGACTCAAAAAGACAACATGTCCTGGAAAAAGAGGACAATGAAGATTTTTTCCCCAGGACAAAAAAGGACACGTCTAGGAAAAAGAGGACATATGTCACACTGGGTGTGTGGCCACACCTGCTTTCCGCTGGCTGGAGAGAGTCATGCTGTTCCTACCATGTGCTTTGTTCCAGGGGCAGTGGGCAGAGACAGGGGGTGGGCAGGAGGTGCCAGGCTGGAGCCAGAAAGGGGCAGTGAACCGGAGCCCAGGGTGTTGCTTCAGGGGATGCAATCCTGTTCCAAGCAGCTGGGCTGAGCTGGAGAAGGCAAGTTCTAGACAGAGAGAGCTTCCCAAGCCATCAACACCATTCGGTGTTGCAGGCAGGCTGAGGATGAAGAGCTGCACCCAGGAGAGAGGTGCTGAAGGGGGTGACTTCCCTCCTCAGGGAGAATGAGAGGGACAGGCTAGGCAGCTGTGGGACAGAGGCATGCCAAAGACGGGTCCAAGCACCCCTCCACAAGGGTCCCTGCACACCTGTGGCACCTTGAAGCGAAGGCACACAGCCTGGAGATGCTCCAGGAGGATTTACTGGACTAGAATAGATCACCTTTGAGGTTCCTGCCAACCCTGATTTGGAGAAGGCACTGCAATTTTCAACTAACTGGTGTGCTTGCCATGAATGGTTCACAGGTGTGCCACAGGACGGTAAAGATGTCCTCCACAGGTTGTACTTTTAGTCATGACCAACGGTAGGGTTCAGTGCTCATCTCTGTTTCTAAGCCAAAGAACCAGCACTGTCCGGAGAAGTCTCCATAGTCATGTGGCCAACATGACTATATGTCAAGGCACATGGAAATCTGTTACCTTCCCACTGAGGTGCTACCACTTGCATTTACATGCTTTCCAACTGCTAGGTTGGCAGGAGCTGGGCAAGGGACGGGAGCTCACTCCATCTTGTAGCACTCGAGTCTCAAACCACAGCCTGCCGGTTGACATGCAACAACCTAAAGGTGTACCATGACAAATTTTAGTGCCTCATCAGTGTCCTGTGAGAAGAAGAATGTTGAAAATTGCAGGGAGTGTTTTTCTTTCTTCTCCTCCGTCATTGCCTTAAGCTCTAGTTCTACCTGCACTTTCCTATGGATAAGTCCATTGAGATTTATGGGATAAGTCTGTTGAGACTTATGATCTAAGTCCATAAATATAAGTCTGTTGAGACTTACTTCTGAGTAGACATTCTTGATTGCTCTCTCTCTCTCTCTCTCTCTCTCTCTCTCTCTCTCTCTCTCTGAGCAGTTCCCTGTGGGCTCCGTTCTGCTGAGGTTTAGGATAGGATGAGCATTGATGTGCTGTGAATGCGCTGCTAGATTTCTGAAAGAAAAACAAAATGTGGGACAACAGGGAGGTCCCTGCCTTTGAGTGCTTTGTCTCTTCTGTTTGCTGGCACCCCTTCCCCCCTCCAATCCAGGGTGACCAGATGTCATAACTGCAAGAGAACCAGGCACCATAGACAGACAGACAGACAGACTGACTGACTGACTGACTGATTTTGGGTAGATAATGAAAACATTAGCTTACTTCTTATTGGATTTTTAACAATATTACATATAATTTATTACATTTAATTTGGGACTTCAGTGGCTCAGTGGTTGAAGATGCTGTGCTTGAAACCTGGAGGTTGGAGGTTTGAGATTTGAGTTTGACAGGACGGAGTAACAGGATCCCATTAATTGTCCAGCTCTTGCCAACCTAGCAGTTTGAAAGTCCATAAATGCAAGTAGATAATGCATAAATGCATGTAGTACCTTCAGAGGGAGGTAATAGCATACAGTACAGCTTTGGCATTTGGTTATACTGGCCATGGACAATGCTGGCTCATTGGTCTTGTAACTGGGATGATATCAGCTTAGATGCGGTCACAACTAGCTGGGCAACCTGCAGAGAACAACCTTTACTGTTATCTAATTATTAATTAAAAGAAGCTGTGAGCTGTCTTGCAGATGTATTCATAGGGAAAAGGAGGACATTTAAGTTCTTTTCCAGGACATAAGGCTAAAAACCAGGAAATGTCTTTTTTGTCTATTCACCCTGTTCCCATTTTATACCCACCGTCTATTCTGATATAGAAACTATGAAAGGGTGATGGTTTTCAGTTCCTGGGATTGGAATGGAATCAAAGTGGTAGACTTCTCAACATTTCTTTTGTGGGGGGAAAAAACTTGCTGAAAGGAGTAGTGGGTGAGGAGAGAAAAATGCCTTGGGTTAAATGTAAGAGAACACCTCCTGATCCTATCTTATAAGAGCAATTACCTTATCTGATGGATGTGCAGCCTCTTTTATTAATAGGAAGTGTCCAGAGTGTTCCTTGTTTACTGTATTAGTATACTCCTGGTTCCCCCATGTGGGGATTAATGTGCTTTGTTGGACAGGAACTGGGATGGGAAAAAAGAAATTGCAACAGTAACATAGAGCATGGATGTGCCATTGAAAAAGATAGAATACTAGTACAGATTATTTTATTATTACATAGTATTGTATATATGATTGACATGGTGCAAACATTCAGGCAATATTATATTCCCTGGATTGAGGAGACTTTCTAGCAGCCAGGTGCAAGGAAGTGGCCATCTTTGGCCTGATCCAGTGGAGTTCTTCTTAATGTTCTTAAATTGGCAACAGCTCTTCAGATGGGTCTTTTCCAGTTTCCGACGGGTCTTTTCCAGTTCCAGATTGAATATTTTCATACAGTTTGAAAAACACTTTTAAGACATGGATCCCACATTGTACACTCATAAACATTATATGAGTGATATGTATTTATTTTTCTGCATTCATGTTGTAGCATAGTTCTGCATCAAAGGAGCTGTCTGATTAAAAGCGTTTTATAGAGACGCTTTGAGAATTCACCTTCATCAGAAAACACCATGAAAAAAATCAGTCCATCATAATATCAGAGTCCTCTTTTCTTCCTGAGGAGTGACAGAGGGCAAGTTCTTATTAGGAGTATAGTCCATTAACTATTCTGGGACTTCCTTCTGAGTAGATGTACACAGGATTGTGCTGTAAAAGTACAGTATTTGTTCATACTGACAGCAGGTGACTTAGGTCCATATCCTAAAGTCAAAATAACCCCTTTGCTTTGGAGCAGTTAAGGTAACTTTCCATAAGATAACACTAGACTTGAGGGTGCCATAACTGCGTTGACCCTTAACTGCTCTGGATTTTGCCCTAAGCAAAACTACTACAGTATAGTCATTAGCACCGTATTCACAATAGGGAGCTGGGTGCAAGGAATAAATGAGGCAAGTAAGGCTTTTGCAGGAAGGGCAAGTCAATGGACTAGATCAGAATGAGATCTAGATACTCTGTATCTGACCGTTCCTCATAGGAGTTGGATTGCTTATCTTGCCCTCTAATTAAACTAACGCAGCAGTGCAAACCTTCTGCTTTGCATTAGTTTGCAGTTACTTTCTGTGGCTTCTTTTACACAGTGATGTGAAAACCTTTCATAACTTAGGAATATATCTGTTCCCAATGATATCCTCGCTTTATCAAAGTGTCTAATTTAGTTCATTTTTTAATGTTGCACCACCTTTCCTTTGCTGTTTCATTCCGTTTCCTTCTTGGCTTCCTAGAATAGTCCCTCTTCCTGCATTGTTTGCTGTGTCCATTTCCTCTCTCCATGCTTTTCACTGTGCTTTCTTTCCTGCTAATATGTGTGGCTCTGTCATATTCTCTGTTGTATTCCACTCCCTCCAAAATATGCATTGTTTGCACACCAACTGCTATAGCAGCTTCTGAACTTGTTAATAAGTCTGTCCCTCTTTAAGATGTCAACAAGATTCCATATTGTTGCTTCTACATCAGATTGACACAACTGCCCCTTTGGACCACACTTTTTGTAAATGCTTTGAGGCAGATATTTTCCACTTGGTATGAACATAAAACAGTTAATAGTTATCTATAAGAAATTATCTACTGGGTATAGTGAAAGTTCAATTGCTTGTGTTTGTGGAGTGCATACCAATGATAAATTTCCCCACAGTTTTGCCATTCAATAATAGTTGATCATGTAAGCTAGATGATCATAGATGGTCCAGCTATATATCCACAAGATGATATCTCTTTGCAATATCCCCGGAGTGGTTTGATTGTCTATATGTCTCCACTTCAAGAGAAGAGCACTGTAGGTGAGTTTAGCCAAATATACCAAATGGTGACTTATGGTGGTCAGCAGATGACACAACATGGAAAGTAGGTTATTTAGAACTCAGTTCATTTATGAGTGCCCCAAAATCTGCCTATGAAGCAGCCTGTTTCATTGCAGGGCTGGCCCTGCTGGTAGTGATGGTCAACTTACCAAGTTTCTGTGTTAACTAGCAGCTTAGGAAGATCATTCCATAAAACGGGAATTCATTGAGAAACCATTCTTATCAGAAAACACCTTGAAAAAGGGTCTTCATCAGTCCATCATAATCATCAGTGTCCACTCTTTTTTCCTGAGGAGTGACAGAGAGCAAGGGCCCTCTGTTTTTTATCTGTAACATTTTTAATCCCTTTCAGAAACATGCCCATAAACTCTGAATGTATGTGTCAGGGAAAGCAGAATTATGCTTGCAGGCCCCAGTTTGACCCCTGTATGCTCACTGGACAGTGAAGCCAAACTTTATACCCCCCTTTTTCAGAATTCCAACTCCTCAAACAGAACATCTGTGTTAAATTGTATGCATGTAGGGTCTGTCCATGCAGCCCCCTGAATATGTGTAAAGCTGGCCTGCCACAATCTTCCCTCCATATTTTTTCAAAGGATTAGCTGTTTGACATGAGCTTATGTCAATGAAAGGGCTGTCAAAGCTAAAACATATCCATGATTCTTACAGAACTACGGATATCACAATGATGTAAATTGCTTTTTGCATTTCTGTCCAATGCTTCCTCACCTTCCCAACAACACTGATTAATTCCAACTCTGGAATTTTTCAACTTGCTGAACTTGACATCTGGTGAATAAAACAAGTCTCAGCGAGGCCAATTTGAAAGCACAAGCAAAACCAATAGCTTAGAAGATACAGTATGGAGATAGTGGTGATGGTGGATTTGACGCAGTTTGGATGAGACTGTGCCCTTCAGTCACTACGGTTGCAACGGATGGAATGAATGTCTCTCTGCTCGCAGAACATACCATAACATATAGAAAACTATTGTTTCAGGTCCATAGGTTCGCTAGAAAGCTTTTCCCTGATGCTTATGTGAATGATTTGGGGAGGGAGGCATGGAGGAGCATCCATTCCATCATATCTTCATCTATATCAACCATCGCATGAGTTCCCAAATAACATCTGAAGAGGTCCTGTCAAGACAGAGAGACAACCTCAGTGACAAAGTGGGACACAGAAATAATTGAATTATGACTGTAGTGTTCTGGGTTTCATTAGAATACATTTGAATACTTTAGTGAAAATGTGCTTTGCCTTAGCACTCTTTTTAACACTTGGGGCACAATCCAGAGTAAGGGCAGTGAGGAGAGCCGTAGCTGGGCTGCCCCAACTATTCTGAATCTAGAGCAGAAAGTTATGCTGCATCCAGAGAGTCAGGAAGCCTGGGCTGCCCTCACTGCACCAGAGCATGCTCAATAGGCACCAGGTCAGTGACACCTGAGGAGGGCTTGCTCCTGAGGAGACCCCCCTCAGATCACACTGAAGAAGGAATAGCTGTGGTGCCTGCCTTAAAAGGAAGCTCAGAAGTTCCTGACAACTAGTAATAGCTGCGTCATGAGAATGCAGTATAGCAGTACTTCTAGTGGAGGGTGGATGCAAGGGGCTTCTTGGAGTAGCCTGCTGTATCCACAGGTAAATGGGCTGCCGTAGTTGTGCCATATCCTGAAGTTGAGAGGCACAGGTTGCAGCTAGGCTGGCTAAGAACTCAGATTTTTGGTCAACACTCGGTTTTTGGTCAGATTTTTGGTCATTTATACTCGGTCTTATCATGGACCCCTATCATGGACTCAGTGTTATACCTGTTCCTGAGGTGGTATAACTCTGAGGAGCTGAAAGAGGGCATTTCTGCCCTGGAAACAGGCTCTGCCCTGGGCAATGCTAAACAATGCTCAACATGCCTCTCCTGAACTGCCTAGGCTGGCCCAGTTAGGACAGCCCATCCCCACCTGTATTGGGGCAGCCTAAGTTGCCTTAGGCTGCCCCAAGCCTTCTCTAACATAACTGGGCTGCCCCATCTTGGACTTGGGCCATCCCAGTGATAGATAGGGAAGCCCAAGTGCACTTCTGGATTGCGGCCTTGGTGTCATTTGTCAACTTTGGGATGCAAAGATGTTTTGAAGTGTTACAGCATTTAGTTACATGTTACAGCATTTACAGCAATTGTCAACCACTGTACTGTAGTGCATTCAGAAAAAGTCCTGCTGGTCTACTGCAGAAATTTGGGAAGGGTCATTAGGTCCAATGCGTGATGCGAGCCCTGGCCGTTAGTGTGCACCTGGTAAATTGATTTGTTTTTTTTTTTAAAATATGGTAGGCCTTGACAATTTTAGTGCCTGCTGAGTTGTGTTGTAAGAGGAAAAAGGCTGAAAATCATTGTTTTGCAATTCATCCCTTGTAATAACTGAAAATTACTCATTGCAATGGGTACTTTTACATTAGTATTTCAACCCATGCAAGCCAATCTGTCTCTTGCTTCCAGGGTTGTTACCTAAGAAATCATAACATGATCTCTTGGACAGTTATTGTGTAAATAAACTCATTGACCTCTTATCCATGGTGGACTGGAGAAATCTTTAGTCATGATATGCTGAGCCTTGCCCTGGATATATTCCCTTCTGCCAGGCTTGAACCGTAACTACTAGTTATGAGAGTAGTAGTTTTAAATTCAAAAGATAGCAACTGATTTCTGTCCAGCATACTGTCCATTCATCTGTACTTTAAGCTAAAATAAAAATGTCCATAATTTGTTTTTAGTCAAATTGGTAAGTACCATGTAGTTGTCACTGAAATTCAAGCAGGACAAAATGATACATCATTTCCCTGTGGCATCTCATTGCATTGGTGCAATCTGTTATTTAAAAAACGGCTATTTCTTTTTTTGTCATTACTCTCTAAAATTTATTAACGCTACCACTTGCAGTACTTTGTCAGCACTCCTCAAAGAAGATGAAGTTGGCCTCTATAATACCGATGCCCCAATTTCAATTAGCTTTTTGTGTTGTTCTGCTTTGTGGCTTAGCCACCCGTAATGATTCTGTGACCTCTTCTAATAAATACAGTAAAGGCGGGCTGGGGAGGGGCGGAGGAGTTGTCCTATATGATCTTTGCTGAGAAATTGTTTGTGATAATGAAGAAGCTGCATTTCAGATCACTCAAGCTGTTTCAAATAATTGGTTGGCTGAAACACAAAACTTATTTACAACTTTCTCTAAAGTAAATATGGTTATGGTGCAATCCAGGGAAGTGGGGAAGGATATGTGCGTGAATGTTTTATTTTCTGGGCCACTGCACTAGCCCTGATTGCTGAAATGGAGAACAACTGCATTATGTGCCAGCAGATGGACAAGAATGAGTGCATCTATGTAACCCCAATTAATGCTGCATGGGGGCATCAAGGCAGCCAACACTGAATAGAAGGAGAGAGGAACTATTGTGCTTAAAATATTCTTCAAGAAGCAGGATGAAGAAGTGGTGCTCTGTCAGCTGACATGGCCCAGTCCTATCCAACTCTCTGGTTCCAGTGTAGCCACAGTGTAGTTCTATGGTAAGGGAACACATGTTCCCATACCTTAAGAAGGCCCCTGTGATTGCCCTTCCACCATAGGATGCCACACATACCCCTCTGGCACAACTGCACCATCATTGAAAAATTGGATCGGATTGGACCTTCACTCAGGATCCCACTAATAAAACTGTCCTTTCTTCAGGCAAGAGGCCACCCTGAACAGGAAGTCTTTATTGGTCTTTTGGTGAAGGGAGTCGGTGGGTAGATAGTAAATGGGCTGGCTAATATTTGGAAATGAACTACCAAGGGATATACTATATCTTGTAGCTCAGGAGACTTAATGCATAATGAGATAATTGCAGATAGATAAGATGATGGGATAATTTATGTGAAGCAGCTGAAAACGCTATACCAGTGCAAGGTAGTATTGTGAAAAGTTAGTCATTTGTAGACTTTTTGTCAAGAGACAGATGCCTTCTTTTTCAATTGGCATTGCATGAAAGCTGGAAATGTCTCTCCAGATGCTAACAGAGATTTTTTCCCAGAGTAGGGAAACTGCACCCTACAGTTTTGGTTTTGACAAACCCCAGCCTATAATTGTAGATTACATTAAAGGGGCAGAGAAAATCACATTGCTGCGGCTGAGTTAATTCCCTTCTTTCAATTGTCTTGCTGTTTGGGAAGTTATTTTGATTTCAAGCCATGTTAGCTGCCGCCACCTCTTGAACATGGCCTAAATCTGCTTTTTTCATGTTGTCTCATCCTCTTATCATAGGATGGACGTTATAATGGTGCTCCTGAAACCTTGCCTGGCCTTCTATGTTCTTCTAGGGCAATTTTGTTGATAGGAAGCATACAAGATCAGCATTATGCTCTCATGTTGGCATTGCTGCCGCACTTGTAATGGTGATATTATGGAAATGACACTGTTAAGGGTTGATTCAGTAATTTTGGTTTGCTTGGAGCAAATGGGTCATTGCATGTATAATGCTGTGATGCAGCCCAGTATAATCTCACTTTAGGCAGAAGTCTCACAGAGTTGAATAAGGTGTTCAGGATGAAACATAATATGAAACAACTTCTGTGTGTGCAGTATGGGGATCCTGAACTTAATTGAATTAAAGTATTTTTTCCAGGGGGGCACAAAGATTTATTTGCACCCCATAGGTTCCTGAAGGGACAAATGTATAAGAAGGTGGGTAGCAGCCCTACTTAGGTTGTTCTTGGGAGAAGCTTCCTGGAGAATAATGCTGAGAAGATTGTCCAACTGTCTCGGCCACTGGGCAGCAAAGCTTCATTTATTACGTAGGAAGTCCTATACTTGCAAATGAGACTATGCCAAGATGAGGAGCTTCAATTTGCAAGACCTTAGAGGAGGGTGATGTGCAGATGCCCCACAGTACTGCAGCTGCCTATTCCAGTCAACACCTCTTAATTTAAAGTTTGGAAAGGAGACGGGAATGGTGGCTTGCTGATCATGAGTGCCAGCTCAGCACAGTAGTGCTTGGTTTGCAGCTAGAATGGAGGTGGGTGGTTAAAGGTAGCAGGTCAAACAAATGAATGCAGTGACAAAAAAAGAGACAGGCACATGAACGAAGGATGAAAGACCAGGGATGTGTTCAGATCACTGAGCCAGAGTCGCATCCTGAGTCAGCAAGACCTCGACTCAAATCATGAGTTGTAGTGTGCTGTCATTGTGATTTGAGCTGCAAGAAATCCAGGCATCCAGCTCCACATATATACAAGTGTTTTCAGGATGCATCAACTAAAAAGTATTGTTATGATTCCTCTTTCTGTTTGTAACAGGTCTCTGAGAGACCAGTCCTATGCTTGTCTATTCAGAAGTAAGTCCCATTAAAATCAATGGGACCAACTCCCGGGAAAATGTGGATAGGATTGGGCTGTGAATGTATAGGCTCTCTATTTTCTGGTTTTAGTTTCCTTTCTCTTCTTAAAGACCCTGACATGTCTAAATTTCTCCTGAGGCTCCTTTTTGAGTCCACCAAATTGAATTTTTGGAATCGTTTAAAACCATTCTGATAGTTTCAACTGTCTAGTGAAGAGCAATCAATTCTCTTAACTGAAGCCAAGGTCCAATGGTCTGTTGTGCAGACAAGTTCATTGAACTTCTTGAAATACAACTGGACTACCTTTTTCTTTCCCCTCCCCGATTCTCTTTGCAGTCTCTTTCTTCCCTTTAAAACCAAGAACAGAAAATAACTTGCTGCTGCTAGTGTGACCACCTGAAATTGCATCCGAGTCCAAAATATAGCCTACTGCATTAGGGGGGAAAAGACAATGGCTAATAGTACATTCAGGGCTCTTGGTGTTTTTTTAAAAAGATAAAATTGGAGTGTCTGTGCTGAAGCAGCACACCTCTAGACGCTCAGGACTGGAGTGTCTATCCTGCAGGATCTCTTTTTCCAGCACTCAGGGTTTCCCAACACCATTAGCTGTTATCAGTTGTTGATCTGGGCTGATGTGTCACTGCTGAAAGGGCAGTCCTCATGATAATTGGGATGTCCCATATCTTGTAAATATGATGAACATTTGTATATTTTTTCTTCTGTCTTTGCAACTAATGAGTTCCTAAGTGATAAAGAATTTCTGATTACAACCTGCTTAATGACATCGCTTCCAGCCCTCAATAGGCTTCATGTGTGCTATTCAGCCCACTGTATGAAAACCTGACATCCTGCTCTGGACCATCAACAGGAGTCTTCATTAGAACCTTCTCCTGGTGATCTCAGAAACATCTATCTGGCCACTTTTGGCAACTGAAGAATTGGATGGATATTTAGTGTTATCCATCAAGATGATATTTGCAGTCTCTGTAATAACAGGATATTTCCTCTCTCTACAGTAAGAGAGAGCAGGCATTGTAAGTCGTGTTTATTTCTGAAATATCACTCCAGTGAGCCCCAAAAAGGGATGCATATTGTCTGTGTAGTCTCTCTTATCACTGTGAGTACAATGCAATTGTGCCTTGTCCTGAGAAGCTTCCTGAGAAGATAAATATGTTCTCCTACTTCTAAGTTTTTTTCCCAGTGTAGACCATGAAAACACTGCATTATAGTGCAATATTTTTCACAAGAGCAATCCTCTTATACAGCTCTCTTGTAGATAAGTTGTTTCACAACCACAACTCGATGCTATGTGAATCCAGCAACATGCTATGATAGCCAAACACTTTAAAATTTTAGTCCAGATGAATCATTAAACCTTACAACAAACAGCAGAACTCATCTGAGAAGCCCACTGGAGCATAATTTTTGACCTTGCTTTTTGTATTGTTAAAAAGAGGCAGGCATAATTCTTGCCGCTAGTCATCTTGTAATCTTTGTCCCCAGCATCTGCTCACCAGTATAGTATTTATTGTCACTGAACATAAAGATTCTGTTTTCAGACTGTCACAAGTACTGTATGACAGTCACAAGTCAGCAAAAGCAAAATATTTGGAATTTGTGCCATATTGATCATAGATTTTTTAAAAGAAAAAAACCTGATAAAGTATTAGTTAAAAAATAGCTTGTCTGTATCTTGGTTTCCCTAGGATCCTATTTGTGTATTTTTAAAATAAGTGCGAAAAAGAAGTGGCAAAGCTAATTTGCCAGTAAAGAAAGTGCAAATTGGAAACACATGTCTTACGCTAAATGACAAAGGAGAACATGACCTGAAACCAAATATAACCTAACTGAGCTTTTTAATATTGTTTTCTCAATATCATATAATTGTAGGCAGAGAAGCTACACAGTGAGCAGGTTTAAGAGAATCAGACAGCAAGTAGGTTATTGTATCAGCATGTTTGTTTAATTTGTGTGTGTTATATTATTATTTTCATGAGAGCGAAGTATATTTGCATAGTAATGAAGGTAAACACTTTTTAAAGTAGTTGCTCCAAGAAAAGAATGTCATAGCCAAATTAAGATGAAATACACTTTGTTCATGAAAAACCTGTTTCATTTCTAAGAACAAATTGATTTATCTCAGATTGATAAGAACAAATTGATATTATCTCAGATTGATAAGAACATTATAAATATGGCTTTTATGCAAATTTCAGGCGGAATAGGCAAACCAAGGCATATTTTGGAATCCTATGCATCTCTATCCAGAAGGGAATGCTGCAAGCGAGAACCCACATAGAGGAGCAGAGGGTAAATTGCTCCCAGTACCAGAGTCAAATAGGAAGCGTAGGGGCTCAAGGAAGGGGTCTAAAAATTTCCTGGGATCTTATATTCGGCATGCAGGAAGTCAGGTGTGCAGAAAGAATATTGGATGTATAATGTTCAACGTGTCAATTTAAAGAATTTTCTGTTATAAGATGTAGTGATTGTCACTGTTTCAGATAGCTTTAGAAGGAAAGATTAGACGCATTCATAGATGTCCACCAATGGCTACTTGCCATGATGGCTGGATGGAACTTATATCCCTAGGCTTATGTTCCTATGATCATTACTTGTGGGGGGGATAGGATTCTGGTGGGACTCTGCTTGCATGCTTCCCAGGGCATTGGGAAAGTAGGATGCCAGTTTGGATGGGAGTTAACGTTGGGCTCTTCTACACTAATATTTCCAAAATCAGTTTAATGATACCTTTAAAGTTTTAATTGTTGACATGGCAAATGACCTGAATCCAATACAGGATTGTCCCATCTGTGAGGAGGAGGTCCTGGCCAGGTTCTTTATCCTGCAGCTTGACAGGATAAGGCAGGAGGAGGCTGGAACCCCCAGAGCCCGGATTTGGGACCCCGGAGCCAGGGGAAAGAACCACCTGACAGGGGCTGGCGTGGGACCGGCTGGAGAGGGACGCCCCATTGGAGTGGTGCACCACTGGGTGGACAGAAGGAGAGGGGTTGTCCGATGGGTTCGACCTGCCAGAGGGGGAGAACTTAATCTGGAGGACTTTGGCAATTGGCTGGTTTGGCATCAGCGTGGAGGGGTCGGGACTTCTGGGGGGAATAAAAGGAGGAGAAAAAGGGTGGGAAGGCAGTTGGCTAGAGGAAGAGAGGCCACTGGGCTGAGGCTATTGTACTTCAGTGGTGACAATGTTGAACGCTATTACTGTTGATTGACTGAGAATGTTTAAGTAAAGTTCTGCAAGCCAGACATTTTGGCAGTGTTTGTACAAGGGGTGATGCAGGGCGAGGAAGAGGATAGAGCTGAGGGGAGCTGAGAAAGAAAGGAGACCTCCTGGACACCACCACACCATCCAAACCACTTTTGTGGTTGGCAGCCATCTGCCATCCAAGAAACAATAATATATTTCTGCAATTTATTAAGTGTCACAAGCTTCTGCTCAAAACACACTTTTGTTATTTACTTGGATTTTCAGTTTAAACCATTTCTACCTCATTTTTCCCTTCTTAAAAGAAAGGATCTCAAGATAGCTTACAAACTAAACAAACCATAGTAAAATAACAATTATAACAAAAATTTATTTTAATTTATTACTTGGATGTTCATGGTACATTGGGAGAGAGGACAGGCCCATCTGAGGAGTTTTTAGTCCAGAAATGGGGACCAGAGAGTTAACACAGAGGGGTAGTGGTAGGAAACATGGGGAAAAATATGCAGTTATTTCATTTTGGGCATGGTTGCAGTAGGGTTAAGGAGACTTGGGGCTAGTAACCTTCATGGCAAAGGTGGGTTTTGGGGAAGGGTTTAAAAGAAATGCAGGATAGTAGTGAAGCTGCAGGAAGGGTGGTGCAATAAGTTATTGCAGGTGCTCTACTATACTGTGTGAGCAGCCCCTCTTATGCTACATGTCAGGCAGTGATGGCCATATCTGTGGTTGTGAGGGGCTGCTTACATGGTGTGTTGCAGCCCCTGCTATACTTAGCTCGCTACTCCTGTAGCTATTCCACTGAGGGGAGCATTATACAGCTGATTTGCAGGAATGGTTCACATAAAACTGTTCGCATAAAAGCACACAAGTCAAAACAGTTCACATAAAAACCACACAAGATTCAGTTTTGTTCACACTAAACTGGTCCATCCTGCACACAGGTGGATTTACAAGGCCTGCCAACCAGAGGCTTGTTTCACAAGACAGTATTTACTCTGTTGTGGTACACAGTTTCATCTGTGGGTTTTAATTAGCACTTTGCTGCTAATTCCTTGTTTTTTCCTTTTGAACAAGCAGATGGGTATATATGTGTGTATTTTTAAATAGTATGTTGTGGTTGTCGGCATATATACTCCCCCCCTTCTTTAATTACCAATTTTTTTATTTTACAAACATAAGCTGATAGATTTTTAAAACTTTAGAGATTACAACTTCTCTCTCTGTCTTCATAAAATTAAAGAGTCACTGACTGACTCATCAATGCAAGCCTCCATCAGTCTTGGAAGACTATGGTATAGTGCTCGGTGCTGCTTCTGCTGCATGCGAAGCACGAAAGCCTGGGTTGGATTGTTATGGAGGATAGGCTGTTACCCAAGCAGCAAATTCCCCCTCTCCACACCACTGAATTAGTCCAATGGAAAGGCAGAGCCAATACGATTGGATACAGCTGGCATCGCAGAGCTGGGCTAAGGACAGGAGCTTATCCTGTCTTGTGGGGCCGACCCGGGTCTCAAACCCTGGCCTGCTGGTTTACAGGCACAGTGTTTTAACTGCTTGCGCCTCCCACAGCAGGGTTTTCTTTTCATGATGTAGACCCACTAAGAACTGATTCTCAGAAATTCAAACCAGAAGGGGTGAAAAAGGGCGCAACATCTTTTTGTGCTTATACTTAACATTAAAGAATCGCTGACTGATCAATGCCCAGCCCAACCCCTGGACCCAGAAGTGTGAAATTTGGTGATTGTTTTCCTTTTGTGACATGAGCACCCACAAAGAACAGTTGAATAGCAGATGAATAAAAATTTATTCCTTAAGGGAATGAAATGGGGTGTGATGTGCTTTCATCCCTATACTTAACATGGAAGACTAACTGATCAACACCCAAACCTTGGAACAGAAGCATGAAATTTGGGGAGCATATTCCTTTTGTCATGTAAGGACCTACTAAGAACTGATTTTGTGCCCAGTGGTGCTTGCTGCCCAGTGTTGCCCACTGGTGTTTGGTGCCTGATGCCTGGCAGGGATGCCCAGCAACCATTGCCCGGTGGTGCCCACTTGTATTTTAATTTAATTTCCCTTTCTTAGTTTGTTTTATCTAGCAGGATGTGACATTTCTTTTCTTCCCACCAACAATTTACAGTTCAGCATTTGGTTTTGGTCCATGTGGCAATATTTTCCTGCCATTTCAACATGTCAGAATAAGCATGGCTGGCATACAAGGAAGAAAAAGCCAGAAGCAGACGGCCCTTGCAAAGAATAGTGTGGAGATGCCAAATTAGGACAGGAGAGATGTATTCAGCTGAACATGGAGATCAGCTGAAGTAATTTGTTGTATTTTTATGGTTACAGCAGTCACTTTTATTCCTGACAGAAGTTTTGTCCATTAGTGATGGGTTGATGCTGATCAGGTGTGAACTTTCACTTTTCAACATTTTAATACTTGGCAGCAAACAATAAATGAGTGCTACCCACACTTAGTGCTCAGGGGGGTACCACACGGCATCACATGGCCTTCCCAGTTTGTTGGGCTAACCTCATACGATAATAGCATGAGTTCTTGAGAAAATGGCACATGACCTTGCACAATGTTGACCCAGCAGTCTGGGAAGAAGATTCTGTGTGGTACTTCAATCACAATAACTGGGGCATCAAGGTGCACACTTTGGGAACCTCTACTCTAAATAACTTATGTGATGATGATCAACTTTCAAGCTTGAGAAACCTCATGTGGAGCAATGCAGAGAGCCATTTTCAGCAGCTAGACTCTGAAGTAGATCTGAATAGCACTCAGCTTCCAAATTATGGAAATACAAGAAGAGATTGGACCTAAGATGCATCTGGCCCAACATCTGATTTCCCACATAAGTCAATCAGATACCTCCAGGAATCCCAGAGAAGGCAGGAAAGTGATACTCTGTGGTCATCACAATTGCAGCACAGGATTGGTTCCATTACACTTTGTTGTCCACAGCAGAACAATGGGTTTACTCAGTTTTGTGCCAGTGATTAAAGTGAAGCAGAACAGAGTATATGTGTTTAGGGCTTTGAGGTGCAGAGCGGGGTTAGATTCGAGTGGCAGCCTCTCTTGCCATCTCCACCCCTTTTGGGGCCTGAAACACTCTCCTGTCTGTCTTTCCCCCACCCAGATTTACTTCCTTTCCACCACCCTTACTGTCCCAAAATGCTTCCTGCCACTCAACAAGAATGATCAGTGTGATGGAAGGGAAGCTCTACGAGGAAAGGTTGAGGGAACTTGGGATGTTCAGCCTGGAGAAGAGAAGCCTGAGAGGAGACATGATTGTCCTCTTCAGATACCTGAAGGGCCATCATATGGAGAAAGCGGCTCATTTGTTCTTAGCTGCCTCTGAAAGCAGAACTAGAACCAATAGGTACAAACTGCAAGAAAGGAGATTCCGGTTGGATATCCAGAAAAAATTCCTGACGATGAGGGCGGTTCGGCAACAGAACAGATTGCCAAGAGAGGTGGTGGACTCGCCCTCACTGGGGGAGTTCAAGCAGAGGCTCGATGAGCACCTGTCAGAGATGCTACAGGCAGGGGGTTGGACTAAATGACCTTCTAGGTCCCTTCCAACTCTAGGATTCTATTATTTCTGTGACAAGGAACTTACCACTACTAGCTCCCAGAGATGTCCTACTGGCATCTAGGCTCTCAGTGCCCCCGGCGCTGGCTTCCCCATTGGCACTTCCCCTCTCCTAGCCACACAATGGCTGTCTCCCAGGCTGTAAGAGAGAGAATAGCACTGGCCTGGGACCAAGATCGGGCTGTAAATTATCTTCACTGTTGTCATGGCAGTTAATAGCAAAGGTCTATTGCAGCCAAATCTTTACAAAGCATTTTGCCTAATAAAATCTTGTAATCAACACAGTAGATTTTCTTGATCAAAGTAATTGTAAAGTGTTCAAGGTGAGAAAAGAGGAATTTATTTCCTTTAATGCAATTTAGCTAGGCTATTTTTAAACATAATTTTTTTCCCTGGGAAACTGATTCCATCTACCTCTCGTCAGAATATTTAATTAATCATGGAAACATCACTTTTGCACTACGATAGTAAACATTTACTTTTAAGTCCTTTTTTTAATAGAACATTTTCTTGCAAATGTTTATTCAGATGTGAATCTAATAGTGAAGCTTACTCACAATTAAGTGTATTTAGGATTGCAGCTGTAGGCATATTTAGGATTGCAATCCATTGAACACAAAGGGGCTTACTTTTGAGTAGACATGTTTAGGATTGTGATCTCATTCTACAAAGCAGATTTACAATACTTGATTTATCTTCACACTGTAAAGTTGCTTCTGTTCCCACATAGTAAATGAAGAAGTAATGCTGAAGTATACCACTGCAGTTTATCCACCAGAAGTGATGTCATAGCCAGAAGTGGTGTCAACAAGCGGGAAAAACATCCCCAAATAAAATCAAAATTGAATTTAGTAAAAGTATACAAGATTTAAAAATTATTTAAAATTTAAAAAACCCTCCTAACACTACAAAGCAGTTGCCAATATACTTTTAAAATCCCTGAAACATCCAAAAGGCTTCAATCCTATCCACATTTGCCTGGGAATAAATCCTAGTGACTATCGTGGTTAAAAGCATATACGTGTACATCTATTAAAAACACAGATTGGTAACACTTCCCCAGATGCAGTCACTACAATGATAGCATAAAGTCTAATATATTAAAATAAAATACATATATTGAAATGAGTGGTGACCCACCTGAAATTGGTTCATGACCCACACAGTTTGAGAAATGCTGAACTACAGTGAAGCGGGAAGTGGACTCCCTGCTCCTACACTTTGTTTAAATCAGAAAAAATAAGTTGGAATTTATTTCTGCAACTCAGTCATGGCATGTTGAGTCTTCTTGCCATGTGACATCATATATTAAAACTTCTATATACAGCCACAAAACTCTTCCTTTTCTGACACAGTGGAGGGTTGTCACGGTCAATTTCCTGTCCCAAAAACAGGAGAGAAGAAAAAGTCAGGCATTTGGGGCCTGGGAGGAAAAAGTCATGTGCTGTACTCTCTTTCCTGTTGTTTCTTTGGTTATTATTAGCTTTTTGTTGACTTCATGTGCATCAGAGGTCCTTTGGAACACATGATTTGCTGTGAAGACGCTGATCGTTGTTTTATAACTAGTATCCTGAGTGGCCAATATTTGGTGTGTTCAGGAAAAAAGAATATTCTTACCATATCCTTGAGATGCCCCCTTTTTTGTCTTATCTCTCTCCAAACAATCTATATGTATATAAATGAAAGGTCACTCATTGACTCATCAACGCCCAGCCAAATCTGCCAGACCTAGAAGCATAAAATTGGGGGAGGGGTGTTCCTTCTGTGATGGAGGCACCCACTAAGAACTGGTTTTGGAAATTCAAACTGGAAAGGGGTGAAAAGGGGCAGAACTTGTTTTCCTCCCTATACTTTACATTGAAGAATCCCTGACTGATCAATGCCTAGCCCTAGACCTAAGTAGAAACATGAAATTTGGGGAGGGTATTCCTTCTGTAACGTGACCACCCATTAAGAACCAATCTTTAGAAATTTAACCCCTAAGGGAGTGAAAAGGGTGGCTACATGTTTTTGTCCTATACTTAACACTGAAGACTGATAAAACCCAGTCCCAAATCCTGCACCTGCCTGGTAAGGGTGCCCATGATTGTGGGGGGATGGTGCACAAAGGGGGATGGTGTGTGGGGAGGTTAAGGGACCACCACTGCATGGTGGGGTTAGGGGATCACCACTGCACAGTGTTGCACCGTTGTCCCTGCTGAGCAACGATGCTGGGTAGGAATGCCTGGTGCTTGCTGCTGCCTGTCACTGCCCTTGGGTGCCCAGTGCCTGTCAGTGCCCAGCAGTACCTATTGCTCAACAGTGTTCACTGCCTCTCTCATGGTGCTCAGTGGTGCCCAGCAGTGCTCACTCATGCCCAGGGCTATAAATATTCTTGAAATTTTACTCCTGCAATGCAGATACATTTCACTAGTATTAAATATAAATCTGTTCAATGAATTTGATTGCATCATGCTTTTTTTATTCCCATCAGCATTAAAGTTAAGGAAAATTGTCTCACAAAGTGTATGCATTCTGAAGGGATGATACCAGTTCCTTCAGAATACGGTGTTGCCTCACATAACAAATTTAATTCGTTCCGGAGGCATGTTATGTGAAACATTCTTTAGGTGAAGCAGATTTTCCCATAGCAAATAATGGAAACTCAGACAATGGTTCCAGAACCCAAAAAATATTCATATAAAAATATTAACTGAATGTAAAAATGATGACAAAACACTGGAATTGAATTCAAAACATGCATTCGTTGTGCACGATCCTATGAAGTCTACCTAGGCTGCTCCTAAAGACACTTTCCTGTTTAAGATTGTGCTCTTTCACTATCACTAATGGAGTCACTGCTATCCGTTGGCTGAAAAGAATCTATGTCTTTTTGTGCAATTTTAACTTTCCTAACCTGCTAATGGAGAGCAGCACTAGAACATGAATAAGGCACACCTTCCACGCTGCCACGCACAAATCCCACATACAAACCTGGCTCAGGCTGCTGCCCACCCCCGGACCCCACATGAGTTCCCTGGCCACGGAAGCCTATTCAAAACTTTGCCCAGGGCCCCACTGTAGCTCAAGCTAGTTCCCTTGTCCCCCCATCGTCCTTTGTCCCCCCTGTGGGTTCCCTTGCCATGGAAGCCTGTTCCAAACATCCTCAGAAGTGTTCTTTACCTGACAGTGTTCTTTACGCAAGCCAAAATTTCTGAGAAAATTTTGTTCTTTACCCAAAACGTCCTTTACCCAAGTCATTCTTTATCCAAGGTACCACTGTATTATGTTTGTGTGTTGCATGTGTAAATCCTACAAGCAGACACGCATCTTTGGAACAACCATTCTGATTAGTACAATACTGATCACACTTGTAGGGTGTGATCCTACCTACTTTTTCTGATTGAGTTCTTCCTTATGGCATTTTAAAGCACTTGATGACCTTAATCTTTTCCTTGATCTTCTCTTTAGTCTACTTACTTCCATTTCCAGAAGAGTGAGAAAGCTCGGCAACCCATTTTGTCAGTCTATGGTTTGCCTGCCTTGGAGAGATTAAATAAACCCTTTTGTCATAGGCTGGCTCATTGAGAAAGGCGTCCTAATGACATTGTTTGCTTCCAGAGGCAATCTGCCAAATGCCTGCTGTTGAGCCCATATCATGGTAATAAAGGGTTAAAGAAAGGCTTCCCCCTTACTGTAACCCTGATTTTCCCCTCCACCTACTATTTCCACTTGTGAAAATAAATTGGTAAGAGCCATGGAAGTGATTACCACTGGTAGAGTCCCTGAGGCCTCCTGCCCTCTTCTGTGATGGTCCAATGGTGCTGGTACTGATACTATGGATTTAGGAGTTGGCATTGTACAGTACCTGGCATTTATGTTTCACATTCTATCATGCTCACTACACAGAATTACAGTCTCAGAGCTACTAAAAATGGTCTTCTCCATGCATTTTATTTTTGCTGGCAAACATGGAGCCTTCCAGACGTTCTGGTGTAGCATGGCAAGACTCCATGCAACAGTTTCGCAAGTCAGAGAGTCAGGCAAGGAACCCTGTGCTGTGATAGCTTGACAATAGGGTCAAGGGGGCTCCTTTCAGTATTTTTTGTATGAACAATGCAGCAAGCAGCTGCCTCTTTTTCCCCTGCCAGAAAACACTGGTGTATTTCATCAGCATTTTATGGAGCCTTTTCTTTCCATTTGTCTATGCATCATGTGCCTATAATATCATGCTAGAAAACCAGGGCAACATATGCACACTGTCCAAGTCAGAGATGTGCTATCCCCCTGTGAATATCAGCTACAAAGTTTTAGAATAAGTCATCTGCCAAGTATTGTTCTGTACAGCTACATATATAGCACTGTTGAGACAAGCGTTGATGCTAAGCTAATGGCACATTTCCCATTTCTTGATGCCTGATATTGACATCCAGCAGAAACCTTTTTTCCAGTTAATGGTGTTTACTCCAAAATCTCTTGGTTTCTATCTTGTAACTTTATTCCAGTCTTATTGTTGTGGTGGTGATGATGATAGGGTAGTGGAGAAGAAACCTATGGACATTAGAAGGTGATGGACAATAGAAGTGGGTCTTCCAGTTGTGGTTTCAGGACTTTTGAATGGTTAAATCCTTGGATTTTAAAGATAAAACTTGAGATCTTTTTTTTAAAAAAACCTGAAGATAAAGAGGACCTATTTAATTTATTCAAGGTACAACAGAATTTGACTTCCACAGAATTCTTTGTCAGTCTGAACGTTGAAGGTAAAGGAGGGGACCTTATTCTGAAGTCAAAAAGTCAGAAACAGAAAGCGGTGGCAGATAGGTTTAAATCAAGACACAAAGAAAGGAGTTAATATTACAAGAAGTTCTCTTGGTATGAAGAAGTAAATGGAAAAAATGATTCCCTTTGGAAACAATGAAAACCATTACTGAGGCATGTCTTTAACCACACTATTTAGAATACACAATCATTTCTGAATAGTGCGGCATACAGCAGGTGCTTATGTCTTGCAGCTGGTCTCCTGCTCTAAAAGGAAAAGAAGTTCAATGAAAAGATCTAGGTGGCTGTCCTGAAGAGACAGATCTATTGGGAATGTTTCCTAAGAAGCCATTGTTTAACCGCAGTCAGAAATTCTGTTTCTTAGCTTAATCTCAAGCCACAGGGGTCCATTAAAATGTATACCAACATGTACATTACATTTGCACTTCATGCTTGGGGGTCTTAAATGCGCAGGCAATGCTTCTGAGTTTTCAGTCTTCTGTGTATCTCTTTGTGTCTCTTGTTTTCAAAGAACCCCCTTTTTGCTAGACAAAAATGTGTACGCACATTAACGCTGAAGGATACAGAAGCCTCCACTTTCCTGGTTACCAATAAATTCCTAATTATTTCTCTTCAGGAGTTGATGTATCAGATTTAGAAAATGGAAACAAGAGTCTCAACTGACTGAACTCTCAAACTGCTTTCAAAATCTATTGTGAATACAGGAAATTATGGCATACTGGTTGATTTTGGGACTGTTTTGTCTACTCTTGACTGGTGGTAGCTTTCCAGAGTTTCAGATGTTCTCCCATGTTCTTGCTACCTGATCCTTAAAAAGGGGTTGAACATGGGACCTTCTGCATACAGTGGTGCCTCACATAAAGAGCTGGTTAATTCGTTCCAGAGCTTAATTCGTTCCGGAGGCATGCTCTTTAAGTGAAACGTTCTTTAAGTGAAGTGGATTTTTCCATAGGAAATAATGGAAACTCAGACAATTAGTTCCACAACCCCCGAAATATTCATATAAAAATATTAACTGGATGTAAAAATGATGACAAAAAAATGGAATAGAATTCAAAACATGCATTCAGTGTGCATGAGCCTATGAAGTCTATTTAGGCTGCAATCCTAAAGACACTTTCCTGGGAGTAAGCCCCATTTAACACAATGGGGCTTACTTCTGAGTTGACATAGTTAGGAGACTGCAATCAAAGATAATTTCCTGGGAGGCTAACCTGGGCTGTTGCTGGAGGTTCAAGGTGGTCGGTGGGGGCAGTTAGGGGCAGTTAGCCAGCAGCCCTTTAAAGAACCTCCATGCAGAGCATCAGCGCTTGTTGTTAATTAATCCCACTAAACAAAGGGTTGTGAAACTAGTTGATCCCACTGATCTGTGCTGAAAATGCTTTGCCATTTTCTTCACCCAGGCTGTAATTCTATACGCACTAACCCGGGGGTATGTCCTATTGAATTCAGTGGCGTTTATTCAGTGACGTTTACTTCAGAGGAGACATGTCTAGTCTTGCACTGTTCTTGCATCATGCATTCCAAGGATAACACCATATTTGTTTTATCCTTTGGGTGCTCTTGACTTCCTTTATCTTTTTCTTAAAATACTTCACAGTATTTCAGCGCAGGATACAGCCAACCAGCTATTTCTTCGTTATCGTGATATTACATCTTTTTTCCTCTTCAGCGGTGAATGTAGCAAATGGGAGCCTGTACATTCTAGCCTGGTAATGTCACTCTGCCTTCCCACATTTCCCTCCTCTTTTTTTCTTCTTCTAACAGTGAAGAATTTGTTAGAGGCTCTTAAAGCCAGAGGAGGTGAGCACTTCTATCCTTTTGTCCACTGCCACATAAAATTGGAAGTGAAGTTGAAAATTTAAAATATGCTGTTGGCTCCTAGCCCTACAATCCAGAGTAACTACGGGAGCATGTAAGAGACATTACGTGTACCCATAGTTACTGCACCATCTAATGAAAACCTATGGGAAATTCATACTGCAATCCACAGCAAATTGTTCTTACACCAGAGCAAGGACTCCCCGTAGTTACTCTGGATTGTGCCCACAGTCTTTTCTGTGACCAGAAGCCACACAAAACCATGCGTAGGCCAATATATCTGGGTTGCAAAATGGGGATCACAAGCAGTCCCCACGCTGCCACCTCTGTGTGCTGCCCTGCCTGTCTATTGGTGGCATTCCCCATGTGCTGCTCAGCAGCTTGCTAAAAGACTGAGGCTTCTAGCATGCTCTTGGAGAATATATACGTTTTCAATGGAAGAGCACATCACAAAGCTCAGAAGGCTGAGAGTTGGGGAGCATTGTATGAACCTCCTTTGAGATTGAGTGTGGTGCGATGCCAGCCCTTGGAGGGTAGTGTGATGTGGGGGGTGGTGGTGGTATGTACCACACCTCTGTCCCAGGCACAGTAGGGACAAATCAGTTACTGACTGCATGTAACTAAATAGCACACAAGAACCACAGGTGTTCTATATATAAAAACCTGAAAAGTCACTGACTCACTCATCAATGCCCAGCCAAAACCACCAGACCTAGAAAGCATGAAGTTTGGGGTGGGAGTTCATTCTGTGATGGAGGCACCCAATTTTTGGAATTTCCAACTGGAAGAAGGTGAAAAATGGTACAATGTGTTTTTATACTTAACATTAAAGAATTGCTGACTGATTACTGCCCAGCCCCAGCCCCTGGACCTAGAAGCATGCAATTTGGGAAGGGTATTCCTTCTGGGATGTAAGCACCCACTAAGAACCGATTTGCTGCCCAGTGGTCCCAGAGCCTGGTGGTACCTGTTGCCTGGTGTTGCCAACTGGGGCTGAGTGCCTGGTGCTCAGCTGAGATGCCTGGTGCTCAGTAAGGGTACTCACTAGTGCCTAGTGGTGCTCAGTGCATGGTGGTACTAGCTGCCCACTGCTGCCCTTTAGGGATGTCAGATGGTGCCCACTGAGTGGTGGTGCCCAGTAAGGATGCCCAGTGCTCAGTAGGGATGCTCACTGTTCACTGGTACATGCTGCCCACTAGGGATACCTGATGCCTTCTGGTGCCTGGTGGGGGCCACTGCCCATTGGTCCCCACTGTACAGTGGTGCCTGCTGATGCCCAGTGGTGTCCACTGCCCACTGGTGGTGCTTGGTGCAGTGTTGCCTGGGGGTGCGTGGTAGGGATGCCCCCCCAGTGCCCACTACTGCCCACCACTGCCCACTGGTACCTTTTGATTCCCAGAGCCCACAAATATACTTGAAATTTTACTCCTACAACAGCAGGTTCATTCTGCTAGCATAGTACATGCATAAAATATGGCTAGTGCTGATTCTTTGACCTGGCAGTTGTCAGCCAAGAAGATCATGGGCTGATAAAATCTTGGTCTTACAAGATCAGTCAAAGGTTTATCATTTCATCTGTAGGGTATTAATATAGACTTTGGTCTTATTCACACATTGAATTAAGTATGCTGTAGTCACAACTCCCATTTAATCATTAAAATTGACATTTCTAATTATTTGCACTTCTGTCTATATATTCAAATAGCAGCATCCTCAAGGGGTTCCAGTGCTGTTGTGAAGCCTTTAAGCCTGGATCCTGTCATTGGCTAATGGCCAAGATGATAAGAACTGTTACTGTCAATGACAGACTCCACAACGATGGACTCTGCCAATAAGGTGCTCCTTTACTTCGCATGCTCCATCTCAAGCTGATGGCAGTTCTGAAGGTCAGTTTCTGGTTGGGCTCTGTGTGAGAGTGAGTGAGAGAGTCCACTCATTTAATTTTTATCTACTCTTCTATCCAGAAATTCTTTCCTGCATTTTTGTAAATCACATTCTCGCAACTAGTTTCTCTTGGAGGAAAAAAATACATACACTCACCTGCTGTCCTTGGGAACAGCAGCAGCCTAGAGATCAAATACACATGCCAAAAAACGGTTCATCTTAGCAAATCTAATGTGTTTGTAGTGACTGTTTCCTGCTGCAAATTGAAAACAGCTGAGTCTTCAATCCTGGCTGAAAGGTGTTTTCAGGTGTGACAGCAAAGGCCCTTAATTCTGCTGGCCTCCAGAGAGCTGCTTTAATCACCTTGACAGGGTAGTTTTGCTTTGCTGCCAATTCCTGATTATAGCACTCTCATAAACACTCACTTAGCTTCTCGGCGCTCAGTTCCTGATCACAGAAGGACATCGAATTTCTGTTAGCTGGTGTGATGTTGCTTTCTGGCAGGGAATGCAGTGAAACAGAAAGTGTAAGGCTTGCTTTTTATGACCAGAAAGAGCAGAGCATATGAAGGTGGAATTCCCTCTTTGATGCTTAATCCACATACAAGGATTTGTGTTGCAAGGCGATGCGGTTGTAAGTTTCCTGAAACATGTGGGCGAAGGAAAATCACGGAACTTGCATCTTCAACTTTTATTACAATTTCTTCGGTTTGGAGTGCAATCAAATTGCCTGGGATGCTGGTTTTGGGGTCTTATATTGCTGTCATTAAAATATACATAAAATCCACTAGCTAATGACGAGTTTTCCTATACAGGGTTGAAACCTGGGTTAAAAGTTACAACGTGGTTTGAAACTAGCATTGAGAAGCTAGATCATATGATAGTAATGATAAACATACTTTGCTGGTTTTTCTGTTACTCTTTTTTGTAATGTTCTTAGAACCAAAAACAGCCTGCTTCAAATAAAATGAGAAATTATATAATGTTTGAAAATTATGGTCAAATTCTGGTTTGTTATTCCCTAAATATGATTTGAACTTAACTTCCGTTCACCTTGGTTCATAATGCAGACCTGTGGTTAACTTTCAGCCAACTGGAAAAGCTTTCCTTCAACTCTTATCTGTAAGGAGCAGGTGATCCCTCAGCACATCTTGAAATATTTGAACAGTGCTTCTGTTAGTAAATCAATGCAATAAATTGAGTAGCTAGTTACAGATGCTTAACTGGACAAACACAGTTTATTGCTGAGAAAATGCCTGTACGTTACAAATTTACACCCACAAGGAAGTGATTTCAGTGGTGTGTAGTTCCAGATAAGTGTATTGTACTCAGGATTATAGCTTTATGCATAGTCATGGCCTCCTTTAGGGATTCATGGGGGCTGTAATTATGTGAAGGGCTCAACAAGAAATACACAGCAGCCCTGCAAAATTATACCATAATTCCTGAGATCTTTTTGCAGAATGGAGCAATAATTAAATTGATTTAAAAGTGACCTCCATAATAGCAGTAATCATACACTTTTAGGTCACAATCCTAACCATTTTAGGCCAGTGCAACGTGCCTGTCTCCCTGTTCCCTTGGTGGTGTGGAGAGCGCATGTCTGTGCACTGGCCTAATTCCCAGGAGTGGTACAAAAATACCTTACAGCACTTTTACACTTACAGGCACAGAAATACCTTACAGCACATCCCAAGCCAACACAGAACTTGTGCCAGAACATATACCAGGGTTAAGATTGTGCTGTTAATGTTACAATTCCTCATATCCATTTTGTAAATAATGTTGGAAAATAGCAAACAAGAGCCAAGGTTATGATAGATTTATGTAACATCCAATGGAAAAGCATGAGAAATTTAAGATTTGTTCACACAGTCTCATATTTTGTGTGTGACTGTACAGGATTGTATAAATATGTAACTAAGGGCACAATCCAGAGTACTACGGGCAGTCCTTGCTCTGGTGTAAGAACAATTTATTCTGCACTATGAATTTTCCATAGGTTTTCACTAGGTGGTGCAGTAACTACGGGTGCACGTAATGTCTCTTATGTGCTCCCGTAGATACTCTGGATTGTAGGGTTAGTTGCAGAACTCCTGCTCTTCACATAGAGTCCCAGATGAAGACTCTAGTATTACTAGATAAGGCTGGAGATGTTCCTTGGAGAGTTTCTGAGTCTCTCTGAGTTTCTGAGGTGAGAAACTCTCTGAGTTTCTGAGGTCCATACTGAGGTGGACCTAAGATTCTATCTGAGGATAAGGCCACTTCATATAACATTTCAAGGATATTTGTGCTCAGCTGTTTCCTGCACACAGTTTCAAAATGCTGTCAGGAAGTGTAATATTAGAAGCAATTTTAAACAACATACTGCTTATATGGAGAAAATCTCTTTTATTGGAGAAAATGAGACCACGCAGGTATGAAGAGCCTGTCTGCATGAAGAGCCTGTGACGCAGAGTATTCACTTGTGTAATCTGACCCTGTTACTTCCAAGTACAGTTGTGCGGCATGCTCTAAGTCAGGGGTGTCAAACATATTTCCTATAGAAGACTAAAGTTAATATTCATGATGCTTGCTTTAGGCCAGAAGCAGGTGGCTATGGCTGTAATGCTGATCTTCACTTAAGCTGACCTAAGCCCCAGCATAAGTTTGGTGCCAACCTTGGGATGTCACAAAAGTACACACTTGTGCCTCATTTCTGGGGTGAGGAGTTAAGCCAATGCACAGGAATATGCCGACCTCCCCACACCATCATGGAAAGATAGTCCAGGTGAATTAGGCCAGCCTACATTTCTTAGGATTGTACCCTTTATGTCTTGTTTTTCCAGGACATGTCCTCTATTTTAGCCTTGTGTCCTGGGAAAAAAAATCTCCACTGTTCTTTTTTAAAAAATCAAGACTAGTTAATGCATTGGCTCTCTTGATTCAAAAGGTATATAGACCAGATTCTCTTTCCACTTACAGCTATCTAACTAAGGATGCAGTCCTAACCTAGTCCAGCCTAATTTATCGGTCTTGCTGTTCACATGGTGATGTAGGGAGGCAAGCGCATGTCTGTCCAGTGACCTAACCCTCCCCCAGGAGTGGCACACAAATATCATATGCAGTGATGGGATTCAAAGAAATTAACAACCGGTTCTATACCCATCTGGCAGCCACGTTTAAATGGCTATTTTAAAACTTTATATGTCCTAGCTCTCATTAAGAACCGGTTCTATAGAGTAGGTGCAAACCTGCTGGAGCCCACCACTGGTCATATGACACTTTTGTGACACCTCCAGGTCAGCATATAACTTATGCTGGGGTTTAGGCCAACCTAACTAGAGGTTAGGATTTCAGCCTAAACAAATTAGAAGTCAGAGAAATGGTTTCTCCTGTGTTATTTTCCTTCATATAATATGTCTGTTACCTGTCAGCCTTTCCCATCTTATTAGAACTACACACCACTGAAATCACTTCCTTGTGGGTGTAATATAATTATGTCGTCACCAGCTATTTATTTCACTCATGTTCATCGACTTACTTAACTGTTTTGATGAATTTGTTCTGTTATCCCTCTTGTGAATTGGTTAGTGTTTTTCTTCTGTGGGTTCTTCATCCAGTCTCTTTGGCACCATTACTCATATGCAACCTGATTTCTGCAAATTCCCAGAGCAGCAGCCTTGCACCCTCTCCTCTTCTCTTCCTCGCCCCCCACCGCCTCCTTGTGATACAACAACTTGTGAATAAGAATCCTTTTCTTTCATCTTGGGCTTAACTTCACACCTACTGGGTGGATCAGCCTCCCTACTAAATTATGGGCTGTCTTTATAGTTTTTAAACCCAACTGTTTTCAAAACACAGCTTTTTAAATCACAACCCCTCTGAAAACCAAAAAGGAAGCAGCAAAAGAAACCAAAACCAGAAAAAATACCAACCACTAAATGCGGCTTGATGTTTACGCCACGGCAGAGATAAATTGAGGATGATTTCAAAATGTTTTGGTCTAGATGGAGAAGCAGATGTGCTTGTCGTGCTTCCAGTGTAATGTCTGGGGATGTGAATCTCAGCGGTATGATTTGTAAGATACGCGCAAGTAGCTCCGTCTGGGGAATGAGGAAATGATCCTAAAAAAACCCAAACTTTGCATCAAGCAAAATGGAATTCTGCAACGGAGCTCTGCTTGTAGCTTTTCCTTGGAACGGGAATACTTACCTGAAGTTAGCTCTATCCTCTATCTCCTGTTTCACTTAACTGTACAGATTCTGGAACAGAACCCCCATGGATACAGGGCACACCAGTACAGTGGTGCCTCGCTTAACAAGTGATCCACATAACAAGGAAAAATTTCTCTAGGATTTTGCCTCACATAAGAAGTGTTGCTTCGCTTAACAAGCACAATTGTTGGCTGTTGGGCCAGACGCATCACGGCTGCCTAGCCACGCCTGCCCATAGCGAAAGCAACACTTCCGCGCTGTTCCTCCTGTGGCCGGGCATCTGCTGGGTAGAAGGAGAGAAGAGCAGTGGAGAATTGGAAGCAGCTCAGGGCAGGTCAGAAGGGAGGAGGGGAGAGAGAGGCTCAGGATGAAGAGAAGGAGAAAGAGGGGAGACACTTTGAAAGTGTCTTGGATTGCAGCCTCTTAACCATGTCTACCCAGAAGTAAGCCCTATTGTGTTAAATGGGACTTACTCCCAGGAAAATGTCTTTAGGATTGCAGCCTAAGTAGACTTCATAGGATCATGCACACTGAGCCCATTTTTTTAATTCAATTCCAGTGTTTTGTCATCATTTTTACATCCAGTTAATATTTTTATATGAATATTTTCGGGGTTGTGGAACCAATCGTCTGAGTTTCCATTGATTCCTATGGGAAAATCCGCTTCACATAAAGAGCATTTCACATAACAGGCATGCTTTCGGAACGAATTAAACTTGTTATGTGAGGCACCACTGGACTTGAAATTTTGAGGAACAAAAGCTACAAATGCTGCCTTTAAAACTATCACTTGCAGATTCCTGTTGAAGGACATTAGAAGTTTGGAATTCTTTTGCTCCCTTGCTAATTTTGGTGACAAACACATCTTCCTCTGCAGTAACCTATTTGGGGCAGACAGATTCTGGCCTCAGCATGTGGAAATCTAGATTTCAGCCTGATCCTTATTATAGAATAACCAGGTCAGAAGTGCACAAAAACCCAAGTTTTTTGAACAACAGCCTGCTGATTTCACAAGGTTGCTAACTCTTGAAAAACATGGTGGGAGAGAATATGGGGCTAACCCTGTGGTAGTGGGAGGGAGTGAGAGAGTGGTCCTCTGGTGCAGCCCCAGAAAAAACTTAGAGGAAGCCTTTGCCAGTCTTTGCTGGTGAAACAGCATGATTTTTGACCGACAGGCATCCATGCCTTTATAGCAATTCACTGTCAATGGGTGAATCTGCAGAAAGGCTCTCTCTTTCTCTCTCTGTTGCAGTCTCCATGTACGTAGAGTGTACATGCCTATGAACCTGTGTATATGCCCATGAAATAGGCATCTTCTCCACTTAACTGTCCCAATTCTAAAAATAAATTCCTATGAGAGCCAAAACATAAATGGAAGACAGCTCCGAGAGCTCATTTTTGACCTCTCAAAAATGTTCACAGGATTTTCATCCTTGAGGAGACCCCCATGTAAGACTTTCCCTTACATTGTTGACACCTGAGCCACCCAATTTCCTCAGTTCTCTTTTCCTTCTCTGTTCCAGTTAAAGCACATTTTCCTTTTGCAGAAGAAGCTGAAAACCTGATTCCACAAATGAGACATTTTGATAATGTATACTTTTTTAACAGTGTAATCCATATCAAGCAAAAATTGCAGACTTTCCCATATTAGCTTGTCCTTTAACCTTGCAGAGGATGGCTCCATAACCATCTTTTCAGACTTTGCTTTTCAGACCCTGCTTTTCTTTCCATGAATGCAGCAGTCACATTGCCTTCAATGAGTCCAAGCTGTAGGATATTGCTTCAGAATAAGGCAGCATCTTTTAGTAGTGGGCCTTTTTTGTCCTGTGCTTCTTTTTTCCCCCAAGCATTTGAAAAATAATAAGAGCCACTTGAAACATACCTGAAAATTCAGGGTTAAGAAAAGAGCACAATTATATCCATGTCTACTTAGAAGTAAGCCCCATTGCATTCAATGCGACCTACTCCCAGGAAAGTGTATTTAGGATTGCAGCCTTTGTAGCTTTGAACAGGTTGAAAGATGAAGCTGACTAAAGTTTCAGATGGAGAAGGAGAACCTAATTGGACCTAGGCTAGTAGTACTGTAAATGATGGATTGGAATCCAACAGAGAAGAAAAATTTATGACTTCTTAAAGAATCTTCATACCTGGATCACAGCCTTCTTAGGCTGCAATCCTAAAGACACTTTCCTTGGAGTAAGTTCCATTGAACACAATGAGGCTTACATTAGAGTAGACATGGTTAGGATTGTGTTCTTAGTCATGTATTTAGCCATGTGCATTTTTGACTCAATCCACAAAAACAATTTACCCAATAAGGTCTATCTTCTTGCTAAGTCAGCAGAGTTAATAGGAGGTCCTGTGGCTCGGTGGTCAAAACTATGCTATGACACTCTGGAAAACAGAAAGCACACGTTCACTCACCCTATGTCCATTGATCCTTATAGGTCAGAGAATGGCTAAGAGCTACCCTGACTAATTTTGGCTTATAAAATGGACTGCAACCCTCAGATGCACGGTTGGCGTCTGAGGGTTGCATCAGAGGCCAGCCTGATTAGGATGCCTTCCCAAAGCCTTGCTACCAAACACAGCAGTAGTGCCCAGTGCTCATCAAGAGACAGGCAGTGGTATAATGGGGAAACTCACTGCAGGGCTTTGCTCAGGACCCCCAGTAACTTGGGCCAGTACCAGCCAGGAGTAGTGAGGAAGGGGGAACTTAAGTAACAGTGGAGAGGAGTAGAGAAATAGCACAGGACTCAAGCCCAGAAGAGTCTTGAATTGTGATTAAAAGGATGTTAAATTGAGACTCAGTCTACGATGAACAAAATAAGGAATTGTGTGCCAGCCAAAGAAGCAACCTTACACCAAAAACTCAGTGAAACAGAGCAGATCAAATGATTTTCCCTAACCCCTTTAAATCCAGGTCAAACTTAGTCCCTAGTGTGAGTAATTCGGACACCTGTCTTTGCCAACTGATGGGTAGCCTTTCCTCCATTGGATCTCTAGAGGAATATGAAGGAATAACATAATATGGTGGTTTTGGATTTGCTACTACACTCAGGGTGCAATCCTAATCAATTTAGGCCAGCATAACTCACCCACTTCCCCATGCCTCTGGTGTTGTGGGGAGGCCTGTACATGTCTATGCACTTGCTACTCCCCCCACCACCCCCCCCCCCCCCATGTAGAGATGATTGCTGGTTTGTGTTGTTTTGGAAGTAGCTTGAACTGCAACTTGAACTGAAGCAATCCCAGAGAACATCCCTGGGAGTCCAGGGTACCCAAGAGGTGTGCCATTCTTAGCTAGTGGCATGGGAGAAAAGGGGCAGATTTGTTTAAATAGACCATATAAACAACTTACCCGGTAAGTTTTATTTCTTTAAAGATACATTGCATTGAAATTTATATACCGCATCTACCTCATCTAATTTATTTTCCTCATCTACTATCCATGGTCCCTTATATGTCTGCTTAGATTTACCCTGGCTCTTGGCTTGGCTCAAGTCTACTACACTCATGGGGGCATCCTGAGGCCAGGCAGGGGGCATAGAATATTGGCAGTCCTATTGCTGGCAATAACTGTCCCCTGCATATATATGAGTAGCTCCAATACCCAGCCCAATCTACTCCATGCCAACAGCACATCCCTCATGCCAGCTCACACCTTCCAGCATTGGTTGAACAATCTGGTGTCATGTACATGTGGTTGACAGCCTGTGAGCAGTTGTCCTGCATGCATTGTTGTTACAGCCACAGTACAAACGTAGGGCACAATCCAGAGCAACTACGGGGAGTCCTTGCTCCGGTGTAAGAACAATTTGCTCTGGATTGCAATATAAATTTCCCATAGGTTTTCATTAGGTGGTACAGTAACTACGGATACACATAATGTCTCTTACGTGCTCCCGTAGTTGCTCTGGACTGTAGGGAATGTGAGTCTTTCTCCGACAGAATACTCATTCTATTGGAAGGAGGCTGCCTGTAGGATTGGTCTCTCAGGCAGCAATCCTATGCATACTTTCCTGAGGATAAACTTCATTCAGCAGGGGGACTTTGTGCATAAGCTTGTGCTCCTAATTTCCTCCAGTCTTCCAGTATTTGATTGCATTAATTTTGCCAAATGTAAGATTTAAAGCTCAATCCTAACCATGTCTACTCAAAAGTAAGTCCCTTTGTGTTCAATGAGTCTTATTCCCAGGAAAGTGTCTTTAGGATTGCAGCCATTGTCTTCTTAGTAAGAAATGAGAAAAAGTATCAGCCAGCGCTTTCTGATCTGGATGTTTAGAGGTCAATGGGGATCTTAAGGCTACTCACATATCTTTATATGTTCATGGAACAGAGTTGTGCATCAACCTACTTAGGTTCATGTTGTAAGTGATATTGTTGAAATTGCTATGCAAATTGAGTGATGCCTCACGTAACTAATTTAATTCGTTCTGGAGGCATGTTTGTTACGTGAAACATTCTTTACGTGAAGCGGATTTTCCCATAGGAAATCATGGAAACTCAGACGATTGGTTCCACAACCCCAAAAATATTCATAAAAATATTAACTGGATGTAAAAATGATGACAGAACACTGGGATTGAATTCAAAACATGCATTCAATGTGCATGATCTTATGAAGTCTACTTAGGCTGCAGACCTAAAGACACTTTCCTGGGAGTAAAACCCATTTAACACAATGGGGCTTACTTCTGGTTAGACATGGTTAGGAGGCTGCAATCCAAGACACCTTCAAAGTGTCTCCCCACTTTCTCCTTCTCTCCATCCTGAGCCTCTCTCTCCCCTGCTCCCTTCTGGCTACCCTGAGCTGCTTCCCTCTTCTCCACTGCTCTTCTCTCCCTCTGCCCAGTGGACACCTGGCCACAGGAGGAACAGCGCAGAAGTGTTGCTTTCACTATGGGCAGGTGCGTAAGGCAGCCCTGACGCTTTTTAAACAGGCTGCCGGTCAGCGCGGCTGCCCCAACTGCCAACGAATGTGTTCTTTATGTGAAACACAGTTTGTTACATGAAGTAGAATCAAAGAGAAATCATAGAATCATAGAAATCACGTAATTGTTTGTTACATGAAACATACTTTACGTGAGGCGTTCTTTACGTGAGGCGCCACTGTATATAGATTTGAAAAGGCTTCTGTTTTTTGTATAAGAGTGTATTATTTTAAGTTCATGGGTTTCTGAGAATTGTTGCATGTTATAATTGCTGTTTATTTGTTGCACAGTGTTGATGCACAGTGTTGCAACAGACCGGTGCTTAGGAAACTGCGAATCGAAAACAGATAGTTGGCATATGCTATGCACACTAATTAACAAAACACTTTGCACAAATTTACTAGCTGCCAGACCATAGCTGGTGGACATTTTTCACTTCTGTGCTGCTATCATATGTGACAGCCGTGTTTGACTGAATAGCCTGTTTCATTTTTGGGAAACTACTTCTGGCACTTGGAAGCCTTGAGATCTCTGAGCAGCTAAATATTCACTCTGGCTGGGGTGACCTATAAGTACCATGACTGTTAACTCCAAAATGGGATTGTTCCTCAAAATCATGAAATGAGATAAGCTTGGGTTATTTCATCCGTTTTCTATTTTCCAAGCATTTCAGAACTGACATTTTAATCTTCCTTGAAAGATAGAAGTGTTTTGGGGCAAGGGTGGAAAAAAGAGCACTCAGTTTTCTAAATCCATATAATAGTCTTGGGAACTACATGTCGGTTGAGACATCTTGTGTTGTCCATTCAGCACTGTGGCTGACATGCTTACAACCCACAATTTGTATTATGCAATATGGGCACAATCCTATACATATCTACTCAAAAGTAAGTCCTAGTGTGTTCAATGGGGCTTACTCTCAGGAAAGTATGGTTAGGATTGCAGCCTATGACTACAATCCAGAGTAACTACGGGAGTACGTAAGAGACTTTACGTGCACCCGTAGTTACTGCACCACCTAGTGAAAACCTATGGGAAATTAATATTGCAATCCAGAGCAAATTGTTCTTACACCGGAGCAAGGACTCCCCGTAGTTACTTGGGATTGCGCCCTTAGTCAGTGTTTAGTCTTACAGAGGCTACAATCCTAAAGACACTTTCCTGGGAGTAAGACCCACTGAACAAAATGGGGCTTACTTTTGAGTAGACATGGTTAGGACTGTGCTCCTGGTTGGGGCTGTCAAATCACTGGGAAAGATGAGGAGTGGGCACTTTAATGGTTTAAGATGCCATCATTTGGTGTTGGGATGTTGAGAGCATTATCAGTATATATAATCTGAGTGACATTGCAGCCATCCCTTTCTGCATGCTGCAGTATCCAAAGAAGTACTGTATATTGAAACCAGTCGTCACTGGGTTTTAGAAAAAGATGTTTTCCTAATTGATAAACTTGATTTTTGGGCCATCTTGTTATGATTCAGAAGGACTGCTGCCAGTCAAAGTACTTTTACTGCACCACTACGAAGCTATTGTCCATTGAAACAATGTAGGGTGACTCAGAAATGTTCGTGTTATGAATGCTTCTCTTTCCATTGAATTGAAATGGAATTGGTGAAGAGATTATCCATCATGCCCCTTCCATATTTCAGGAACACTGTATTGGAACTGCATCAGTCCTGGAAAGTTGGACCCTAAATGTGTTTCTGCTGGAAATATTCCAGAGTTATTACTATGTTTGTATAGTGCATTAATATAAGTATGATCAATATATTATGCTGTACCAGCATATCTGCACAGTTAAATCTGTTTTCAGCCATAAATAAAACAGTTGTCAGAGTGGTGGTTATTGTTTTTCTTTTTGCAATTAAGTGTATTTGCAGGATCTTGAAGGCTTTAATACTTCCCGCAGACATATGGCTCAGACAAGACTTCAAAGAGGGTTTATGGTGGAGCTTGCAGTTCAGAAAGAGTGAAAGACATGTAGTAATCACACATTTAATACTGTACAATTAATATTGTGCAGACTGTAGTTAATTCTGAGTAATACAGTTGGTTTGCCCTTTTATGCTAATGGGCAAACAAAAAGTAGAATAAACCCTTGGCAATGTAAGAGATATAAAGAAGACCTTATGATAGTGTCCTTCAATAGTAACATAAGTAGTGCTTCTTCCAACTATTTCCTAAATTTCATTGATCTAAGACAGCGATCTACAAACTTGTGGCCACGTGTGTTTCCAGTAAACCTGGACACCCAAATGCTGTGCAATAGGACATCCAGGCAGACACGACTGCCCAGAACATTCCAGTACCCAGATCTACTAAAAATGCATGTACCACAGAGGCAGAAGGAAAACTCAGAGCAGAGGGCTTTTCCCAAACAACCGATCCAGCCTCTAACCCAGTGTTTTGAAAACCTTGGTCTAAAATCAAGAAGTTAATATGGTTGGGGATTGTGTTGTAATCTGAAAGAGGCTTAAAAATATGCCTTGTATTATGTGTATATTCATGTACCCAATCTTGTAGAAGTGGTACATGGCCCAAACTGAACCTTCATTTACTACGACAGAACATATGTCCTGCCATCATATACGTTCTTCATGGCCATCACAAATACAACACCAGCTTTTTTCATGACAGGGCCTGATTGCCACTGCAAGGAGCTTGTTCCATATGATGGTTGGATAGAGGAATGGGCGCGTGGGCAGGCAGGCAGACTCCCACTGATGCAGGCAAGCTATCACTGTTGGAGGAAGGCAGAGAGGGTGTTGAACGGGGCAGTGATATAAGTGATATAAGGCAGTGAGTGGGAGGGTGCATCAGGCCCCTGATAGCAGTGGCACATGCCAAATATTAATCCTTTGCCTGGAACCAATCTACCTTCACAGATCAACTTGGACTTGTGCCATTGTTTGAGCTGTCACAGGTCCAGGTTGAGCCATGGCAGCAGCTGGAGATTACTCCAGGAAAGGGGAATTAATGTTTCCTTACTCTACAGAGGCCTCCAGGATCCAAAAGTTCCCTACTGGATAAATCTTACCCAGGGATTAAGTTAGAATTGGGCTGCAAGTTATCTACCACTTTGGTTTTTCACCATCTCATTCTGTTGCATGTGTAGACCAGCTTCCTATCCAGAAGGGAAAGACTGTGGTTGACTTTTTTCTGGTCAGTTGGTCACTCTGGTCTCTTTCCCCCTTGTGTGCACAGCATAGCGGAGTTCCTGCTGAAACCAAGCAAGTGTCTTATTTCTGAGGAATATTTTGGTTTTATTTGCCAGATGAATAAGTGTATAAATATGCCAAGGCAGCATGCTCCTGGAAATAGCACCGAGCACAGGACTGCCAAGTGGCTTCATTAATCTGATCCAGCCTTTTGCCGTCAGTCCGATTCCCATCTCTGAAATCACATTAATGCACTTCTCTGAGGGCTGTGAGAACATAAGTATTTTATCTTTGTCAAGACCTGCAGAAGTTATTGAGGATTACAGGCCGGCAGGCAAAGGTTTTGCTTTCTCAGGACCCAATCCTAACCAGTTTTAGGCTTGCATAACTCACCTACTTCCCAGTCCTATGGTGGTGTGGGGAGGTCAGTGCATGCCGAGAGTGGCTCAGAAGTGCCTTGACACTTTTTGACATCCTCACGCCAGCACGTGATTGTGCTGGGACTTATGCTAATAATAATTATTCCACTAGTATTTTAGTGGCAGTATAAGTTTTACAGCATCATCAAAGGCACTTTAGAAGCATGTGGTGTTTCTGACTTATAGTGGGGTGGACTCTGTGTGTTTATGATAGCAACGAGGGGCCCCACCAGCATATGTAAGTTGATAGAGTGGCTGAGGAATTTTGCTGGTTCGGTAGCAGGGCATATTTTTAGGTTGTGAGCCCTTTGGAACAGGGAATCCATTATTGATTTATTTTGCCATGTAAACTATTTTGTCAGCTACTTTTGTTGGAAAAATTGTCAGGTATATAAATCTATGTAAATGAGGACTGCAGTGACTCCGTGGTTAAAGATGCTGTGCTTGTCAACCTGTAGGTTGGTGGTTCATGACCCAGCTACCTCAAGATGGAGTACGCACCTGTTACTTGCCCAGCTTCTGCCAAGCTAGCAGTTTCAAAGCATCTATGTGCAAGTATATAGATAGGTGCTGTTTTGGTGGGAAGATAACAGCATGCCATGCACCTATGACATTTGCATGACCATGGAGATGTGTTTGGACAACGCTGGCTCTCTGGCCTTAGAGTCAGTCTAGAAAGGCAACCTGTGGGAGACACCTTTACCTTATATAAATACTCATTCTTGTTGAATTTTATTTACCGTCACAACTAGCCTGTGAGGTAGGACACTAGTATTCCCCTTTTAAGCAAGAGAAACTGAGGCTGACTGGAACATGATTTGAATATGACTGACTGGAGTGTGTCCATTGATGAATGTAGACCCTCATCTTGCTTCCTGCTCACCAGAGACTGTCCTTAAGTTACCCAAAGAGGTGAAAGACCATTTGCTGTCCCTTAAGAAATATTTGGAAAGCTTCCATCTCCTCTTCACAAAGTACTTGAGCTCCAACTGCCCAATTATTCATCAGTGCATGAAGCGGCATTCCTTGCTCACATTGGAGCCTCCCCTCCCAACACGCCCTGAAGCATGAATGTTAATTGTCCGCTTTATTGCTGCTCACTCCAGCGGTTTGCTGAGCAAGCTTCCTTCCAAAGAACCTCACCGCATTGTTACGAGCCACCTGTCTCTTAGTGCGGGAAACTAGAAAGGGACAAGCTTGTCTGATTAATATGATTCAGCTGCGACAAAATTGTGGTTTCGTTGGAAGCATGTGGGGTATTGACATGCAAATGAGATGGCAAGCCCTTGCCAATCTGCTCCACAGTTGCTTGAGAAGAAAGCATCCAAATATATGAGAGTTAGAGAGAGACGGGGTATGATCTATGCATGTGTACGTTTATGTGAATGATGCATGTGGGGAGGATGCTCCCTATTCTAGTGATCATGTACTGTACAGCTAGATTTAATGAGTTTCAACTTCCTTTTTTCATAATCATCATCTGCATTAATTCCGCACCATGTGGCAAGACAATTGGGGACTAGATCTTGCTTGTTTGCTTTCTCCTCACTCCAGGGACACCAAGCCCTGCCAATCAATAGCCAGCTGTTATGCCTTCTCTGAACTCACAGGTCCTGCTGTTGCAGGGATCATATATATTATCCAGCAATTAGCCCTTGGATTTCCAATATTCTATAATCCAGTAAGTAAATAAGGGCACAATCCGAACCAGTTTAGGCTGGCGTAACTCACCTGGCATATCTTCCCATGGTGGTGTAGTGAGGTTTATGTATGCCTGTGCAGTGGGCTTACCCTCCAAGAAGTGGGGCTGAAGTGCCTTACAACGCTTTTGTGATACCCCCAAATCAGCATTGGATTTATTCTAGGGCTTATGCCGGCCTAACTGGAGTTTAGGATTGCAGCCTAATTACAGGTCCAACCTTGTTATACACTGATTTTTTTATACAAGGATTTGACTCAACACAAATAGCCACTGCAAATAACAGTTTAAAAAACTGCTTTTCTACTGTTGTAGAGAGGTCTCTACACTGGCCTAGCAGTGTTAGCCTATACAGCTCAGCAGGGGCATGTTAAGGACATCTTGAGCATGGCCTAGAACAGTCAGTTAGGCCATATCCAGAGTCAGCTTCCAAGGCAGACATGCCCTCTCACACCTCCTCTGCCTTAGGCCATGTTAGGAGCAGGCATAAATCTGAGTAGACGCATAGGGGTCCATGATAAGCCAGAGTAAAAATGGAAGCAAAATTAAAAGTTCTAAGTCTTAGGCCAGCCTAAGCACCACTCCTGCCTCTCAACCTCAGGATGCAGCATAACTACAACAGCCCGTCTCAGGATATGGCACAACTCCCACAGCCCAGACAACTTGCTGCACTTGTGCTACTGCCTCTTCAGCAGCAGATATGGCCAGACTTCTAGCCCTGTGGATTTGGCCTGTCAGCTCAGGATATGACCTACCGTGACCAATTTATTAATCTTTCAGTTAAATCTTGCAAAGTAATACTATATAGGAGCTTCATATCCAGAGAGGATTTGATCCAAACACCAAACTGATGTGGGAGGATTAGGTCTTGTCATGGTAGAAAGAGATGGAGGCAAGGAAAGGAGTTTTAGGGTAAGCTGTTTAGAAGGGAAAGAGAGGCAGATGCTAGATGCAGAGAAGGAAGAGGAGGAAAGAGAATAAATAAAAGTAAGAGAGGGAGAAAAATGAAAACCAAAGTAGGAATGAGAAATAAAACTGATTATTACAAATAAATAAATCGGAGGTTAGTGTAGAAAAGGAAGCAAATATGTACATATAAACAATCAACTTGATCATTGGATATACCAAGGGTGCCACACTGAAATATTTTGTTCTACAGAACACAACTTCACAATAAATTTCAGTGAAGTCCCATTACAAATTAAAATTTCTAATATAGAGAGCTGCACAGGTTTGTGTAATATGTGGTGCAATGGCTCAGTCTGCTTTCCGGACCTGGCATACCTGTGCAGGTAGAATTGTGCAGCATCCTGCAGCCGGTGTTTGGGGGACAGTAACGGAGTCCTCCTCAAGGCAATGTTTCTTTCCTTAACTTGGAATTGCAGTACTCCTGGTCATTCAGTGGTTTGTCATAAGTTCATAATTTTGATGAACTGTTTGTATATGGAAAGCTTTGCCCAAAAGAAGATGGCCACTTTATTCAAAGCCAGAACTATGTGTCTGGATAAACTTCAGCCAGTCCTGATTTCAACTGCAGGAGTGTGTGTTTGAAAAAGAACAGATTTTGGAGACAGCAGTAGCAAGTATGCCTTTTGAACATTACTTTTAAAGAACTACAGAGTTCTATCACAGTCGAGTTTGTTATGACTACATATATTTCAGATGCAAACCATCAAGCGCACGCTAAAATATACCACGACACTACTGACAATAACCATAAAAGGGCTACAACAATCATTAGTCATCATCATAAACCTTTACTGGCATCAAACAGAACAAGCATACAAGGAGAACATACCAGCTAGGCCAAACGTACTAGTTAAAAGGTTTAAGAGGAAAAACCACTTTAAAACAACATATTAGGGCATGCCGGCCATGATTTACTTGATGCGTTCAGGATTTCCTATTATCTACTTTTATTTAAAACACCCATCAGGAATTTTGCTACCCAATCACAGCCATTAGTCATATGTGATCTGTACCAACTCTGGATTTAACAGTCAAAATGAAAATAACTTGACTAACATACCTGCGGTTATAGTGTTGCTGGAGTAATTCCCTATGGCCCATATCCAAAAGTCAAATTAAGCCCTTTGCTCTGGAGCAGTTAAGGTGACTTTCCATAAGATAACACTAGAGGGTGACGTAACTGTGTTGACTGCTCTGGATTTTGCCCTACGTTTAGTTTTGCTTCACTGATACAGTTGGACTGTCCATAATTTGTTAAAGCACAGAAATGTCAACAAGATTTGTATTTGGGGCATGGAGAGGTGATTTCATTTGTTCATAATGTTGTTGTGCATGAGATGGACATGATGCCCCCCAGTTCTTCTCCAGCTTAGTTTTTAATCTATATATATAAAAGAGAAAAGTCACTGACTGACTGACTCACTGACTGACTCACTCACTCATTGACTGACTCATCACTGCCCTGCCAAAACTGCTGGGCCTAGAAGCGTGAAATTTGGGGTGGGTGTTCCTTCCGTGACTGAGGGGTGCACTAAGAACCGGTTGTCAGAAATTCCAACCAGAAGGGGGTGAAAAGGGGCACAACGCGTTTTCCTCCCTCTACTTTGCATTGAGAATTGCTGACTCAGCAACATTCCTCCCCAACTGCTGGGCCTGAAGCATGGAATTCTGGGAGTTCCTTCTGTCACCTGAACTCCCACCAAGAACCATCTGGAGAAATTAACCCTTCAGGGGCTGAAAAGGGAGCAACGTGTTTCTGTCCTATACTTAACATGGGAGACTGAACAACATCCAGCCAGTTTGATGCTCAGTGCCTGGTGAACTGGGGGATGTTTTCCGGAGGAAGAGGTTGCACTGGCGAGGACGCTGCGCATGGGGGGAAGTTGCGCATGGGGGAAGTTGTGCATGGGGAAGTTGCACATGGGATGATGAGCATGGGGGGATGATGTGCATGGGGGGATGATGTGCATGGGGCAGTTGTGCATGGGGGGAAGTTGCGCATAGGAAAAGTTGTGCATGGGGGGATGATGCACATGGAGGATCATGCGCATGGGGGATGATGCGCATGGAGGAAAGTTGCACATGGGGAAAGTTGCGCATGGGGAAAGTTGCGCATGGGGGAAGATACACATGGGGAAGTTGCGCATGGGGGGAAGTTGCGCATGGGGGAAGGTGCTCATGGGGGAAAGTTGCACATGGGGGGAAGTTGCGCATGGGGGAAGGTGCGCATGGGGGGATGATGCGCATGGGGGGAAATTGTGCATGGGGATGATGCACATGGGGGGATGATGTGCATGGGGGAGTTGCACATGGGGGGAAGTTGCACATAGGAAAAGTTGTGCATGGGGGGATGATGCGCATGGGGGAAGTTGCACATGGGGGAAGTTGCACATGGGGAAGTTGCGCATGGGGGAAAGTTGCACATGGGGTGTTGATGCACCGTGGGGGGGTGTTGTATGGGGAAATGTTACCCCCCGCAACGCAGGTACACTTTTTGCTAGTCTTTAGTAGAATCTTTCTTGCCTTCCACCCACCCACTCAGCCTCCAAACCCCAAATAGTAGAGGGGAGCACTACCAACTTCCTGATACATTTGGTGGGAAAGAAGGGAGAAAAAGTTGGGATGTAGATCACTGGGATGGAGGAATAATATTTGGAGGATTTGGAGGGACGTAGGGCCCAATCCTATGCAACTTTCCACTCCTGATGCAGCTGTGCCAATGGGATGTGTGCACCATTCTGTGGGGGATAGTCATGGAGGTCACCTGAAGGTGCTGGAAAGTCGGATAGGATTGGGCCTTTAGAAACCAATTGACTATTGGCTAATTGTGAGGTGACAGGAACTAGGATTTTTCTTAAGACAAATCAGTTCAAATGGGGGGCTCATGCCCCGCACTACTTGGTGTTAATCCTGACCATACATATTAGATGTGAGTCGTGGAAAAGGAAAATCATGTTAGCCAGCCCAGCAAATCCATACGCCTGTAACAATTGTTAGTAAGTACGTAGCTGGAATACGTATTCTCCTTTTTGGAAAATGTATCTCTTATTCAGTTAAAAGGGACACCTTTCCAGAAGAAAACCCTAAGGGCTTTCTGTATCGTTAATCACTTTGATCAGCACTGTTGGCTCACTTTTAAAATCAGCTCTGTATTCATGCTGTGTGTTGGCTGGGATTTCTGCTTGATCCATCTCAATCACATTCACATCCCGCAACTGTCTAACTTTAGAAGTTGTTTTGGCAAGGATGTCAGTGAGAACTCAGTAACATTTCTAAATTGAGAACAAATGCCAGTGGTGTTTAGATTTTGGAAACATGCCTGTAGCGTGAAGCTAAGTCCCTGTATGAGGACTGTTTGGAGGACAGAGAGGCTGGCAGAAAGGGGCATGAATCTGCCAAGCGTTTGTGCCAGCTAAATTACTAGAGATTTTCAATCACTGTTAACTGTTGTGTTCACCCCCTATAAATCCAAGATATTAGAACAGAGACAACTTGCTTCTTTGTTCAGCAAATACAGTTTTCAGTAGAGGAAAAGACAAATACAGTGCGGCCAAATTACTAAAAACTAGGGTGGATCTATTTATATTCTTGGAATATGAGTTACTTAGAGGAAATAAGAGGCAAAGATCTGGGGTTACCTCATGCTCTTTGCAATTGCATCTTCAGGCTTCCCAATCCTTTTGAGACAATGTAAGCTATTTACTTGAAGCATTACTATGCTCTAATGCAGTTGAAAGGCAAAATATGAGAACAATGCGTCAGGCCTCATTAAGTCGGCTAAGTGGATGGAGAGTATGAACTGGAGTGAATATTAGTTATTAAAGGTGCACCATCAGAACATTTGGCATCAATTTAGAATACAGCAAGGATCATACAAAAAGTAAATGCAAACCAAGGCAAGTAGGGCAGGGGTTTCTAAACAGGACAGAGAAACCCTGTCACTGTCAACCCCTAGGTTAACCCTAAAGAACCCTTAGATGACCATCTAAAAATAGCCTAATTTGCATAAATTATAATTGCCGGAAAATAAATCCAGTTGGTCATCTTAGGGTTACGGTGAGAGGTGGTGGCAATGATGAGAACTCCATGATCACACTGCTGTCAGGGCCAAAGGGGCTTTTTTTTACTTACAAAGGCAATAAAGCTTAAAGAAAGCTGTGACCCCCTTCATGGGCTTCCCTGTGCTTCAGAACTACAAAAAATGCAATTGTAACCAACTTCCAGTTTTTATCATAAAACTGGAAGTAGTTCTGATTGCCTGTTCATCAGGTTGTAGAGTTGGACAGTCATCTAGCCTGAGCACATCTCCAGCAGGTGCTTGTCATGCCTCTGCCTGAAGATCTCCAATGAAGGAGACTCCACCGCCCTCTTGGGCAGTCTCACTGCCAAACCGTTCTTTGCCAGGAATTTTTTCCTGGTGTCCAGTTGGAATCTCTTATAGTTTGGGTTTGATGGTTCTAGTTCTACTTTCAGAGGCAGTTAAAATGTGTCCCTTCTTCCATATGATAGTGCTTCAGGTAATTGAAGAATACTATCATATCCTCTTTCAGCCTTCTCCAGACTAAACATACCCTCAACCTATGTTCTAATTCCCTCAACCTCTCTATGTAGGGCTTGTTTTCCAGTCCTCTGATCATCTTCAACACTCTTCTCTGAATCCGTCCCGGTTTAACTGTAAAGTGAGGTGTCCAAAACTGGACATTGTACTTTAGTTGAGGTCTAACCAATGCAGAATAAAGAGAAACTATAACTTCTCACAACTTGGAAGCTTAATGCAGGCTAAAATGGCATTTGCCTTCTTTACAGACGCATCAGACTGGTAGGTAATGTTCAGCTTGTGATCCACACAGACTCCAAGATCCCAGTTTCAAACCAGTGATCTCCCCAGAGGCAGCATAATCTTGGAGGTCCTGTTGCTGCTCCCTGTTGCTGCTCCCACTCCTGTACAGAGACAGTGGCCCAAACTCTATAGAGTTTGATAATTGCTGAGCTAGGGAAATACTTGCTGTTGGTTTAATTGATTCACCACTTCTTTTACTACTTTTGTTTTGCTGCATTAGAGGGTGTCTCACCTGCAGCATGTCTCATGCCACTTTTTATTTACAGAATCTTGAACTTGCCACTCCACTTTGGTCCTGCTTGGATAGTTTGCTGGTCCACCTGATTTGCCAAGGATACTCCTGGCTATCTTGGCTTCTTACTAAGCTCCGTTTATGGTTTTTGTGTTGGGGAAGTGTCAAGTTTGCAGCCAGGGAATCCTGTACCAGCTGGTATGTCCTTAGCAGATGTCTGTCAGTGCAATCCTAAGCACGTCTACTTAAAAGTAAGCCCCATTGTGTTCAGTGGTACTTACTCCTAGGAAAAATATGGTTAGGATTGCAGACACTTACAAAGTGACTTGTGTGCCACTAGTGTGGTGGGTTGGCCACCCCGTCCTACATCTTCCTCAAAGACTTTCATTTGCTTTATGCATGCAGTTGAATCTGTCCTTGGACTGTGACTGTCATTTCAGATCGCAGGTAGGGGCACATATTTTGAATGCTTGATTGTATTTTTTTTTAAAAATCCTCTTTGCAAGTAAAAATGCATATTGGGGAAGTTGATTCCAGCTCAGCCCATTCATTATGATGCTACTTTATATTTCCAGGAAATTATTTTCCCATTAAAGAACATTCAAAAATTACCTCCCTCTCCACAATTTGCCATCGTGAGAGGTGCTGGCCATACAAGTGGACCCTCTTAACTCTTTCTGACTCATATTCTGATCCGGTTTTAAAAAGAAGATTGCAACATCATCTTGTATCCACATTTAAGGTCAGTTTACCTTCATTCTCACAATCTGTGACCCACCAATCCAGACATAAATCACCAAGGACCTTCCTTCTGCAAAGTAAGGGTACTGTCAAATATTTGGCAGGTCACAAATCTTGGTTGTGCTGCTTTTGACTTCGTGAGTCAGTTTATGCAGGATCACAGATATAACACATTGGTGTTATATAACTAAGGTTCACAGATATAAAACATTGCACACTATTTTCAAAGCCAAGTATATGTATACATATAAATGGTATGTGTATCTGAGCTTCTATCACTCTGACTTATGTCCCATTTTCTTGAGAATGTATCTTGGTTTTTTTGAAAAGGTGGTTTTGGGCTCTTAGCAAGCGCTGATATCTGCCTCCCAAGACATTAATGTATATTTAAAAAAACTATTGAATCTGCTTCCAGAGAAAGAGCAGGTGGGGAAAACTTCAAACCACTTTGCACAATGTAGTATAGAGCAGTAGTTCCCCAACTTTTTTATTGGAGGCTCCCTCAACCCTCTGGGCCATTGGCTGTTGGCTACAACCTATTGGACCATGGTTTCTGCAGTGATCTCATGGCTCCCCTGGCTTGTTTCTTTGGCTCTCCAGAGAACCATAGCTCCCAGTATGGAAAACACAGGTGGAGAGAAACCAGCACTTCAATAACTCAAAATAGCAGCTGTTTGCTAAATCTGGTTTATATTTGATCATGTGGTGTGTAATGCCGCAGTGTTTAAAGTCAAATAATACAGTGTTATCTGGATAAGGAGATTGTGGAATCCATAAGTATGACGACAGCAAATAAAAGACGCATTTTGTGGACATTTTATCTGTCTGGATGGCAAAGCTCTTATTGACTTCAGAAAAAAACGTGTTCAGTAATATAAAATCAAATTTCAGTCTATTAGGATGAGCCTTAGTGGAGATCATTGCACACAAATTCTGTGTAGCTTTACTCAGCATTTCATTTCAACCAGAAATGTTTCATATATTTACAAACTTACTCAGGCATGTTCTCAAGTGTTCGTCTAGTTAAAATGTGTGTTGTACATAGCCTTTCGTGACGAGGTAGACAACAACTGGCATACACAGTCCCTCTGCTACAAAATTTCCAGAAGTATCAGAAGGCTTTATGATACTTTGGTGATGTGCCTTATCCTATTGTTAGAGTTGTCAGGTCAGATACATCCAAAATCTGGGTGCATTTTTGAGAAGAAGATTTACAATGTCACAAGATTGCTGACCCTTGAAAAATGGGTGCAAAAATTGTGCTGAGTTGGAAGTTTGATGTTAGGAGGCGTGACCCTAAGGGTTATAGGATCATGCCCATAAATACCAGAGGCTTACCACCCACACACCTAAAGAAAGGGGAAAAGGGTAGGTGAAAGAGGAGGCTTTTGGTCAAGCTGGCAACCTGACCTATTATACGTTTTCTCATTTCAGTCAACTATTTCAGACAAAAAATATACTAATGTGAAAAATGGAAAGGTGCACAGACAAGTCAGGTGTGTGCACTCTTTACCTTGACCATTATATGACAAAGTTGGCATACCTTAATGAATTAAATACTGGCATTTCAGGCCACGATTGATCTCTGGAATACAGAGTTGGCCAGGGCTGTAGATGTCATTACTCCTAAGCAACGTCTCCCAGCCTTCAGAGTCAAAGTAGCTCCTTGGTTTACTGCGGAGCTGCGGATGATGAAGCAGCAAGTAGACATCTTGAACGATGGTGGAGAAAGACTTGTGACAAATTCAACCGAACACAGGTTATAGCCTATTACAGGGCCTACTCTCTGGCGATGATGGCAGCTAAGCATTCCTTCTTATCTGCCACCTTCGCATCCGCTCAGAGGCAACCAGCAGAATTGGTCCGTGTAGTACGGGGTCTTCTCCATCAAACCCCACAAGTTGATCAGGAGGAGCACACGGACATCTGCTTTGACATGTTCGCTAGGCACTTTGCAGATAAAATTGCTTGGATTCGCCATGACTTGGACTCCACTTGGCATCTGTCAATTCTATTCTTTGGGATTCTTTTCAGCTTGTGGAGTCTGAGGTTGTGGACAGGATCCTTGGGTGTGTGAGACCATCCGCCTGCCCACTGGATCCTTGCCCAGCATGGCTCATCAGATCTGCTCAGGAGGGACTGGCTGTATGGGCAGAGTGGGCAATAAATTTATCTTTGAGGGAGGGGGTGTTGCCTCCTGCATTAAAGCAAGCAGTGATTCGTCCCCTCCTGAAAAGCCCTCTCCAGACCCAGCTATACCTGACAACTATCGGCCTGTCTCTAACCTCACTTTTCTGAGCAAAGTAATTGAGCCAGTGGTGGTGTCTCAGATCCAGAGGGTCCTGGAGGAAACTATCTAGATCCCTTTCAGTCTGGCTTCAGGCCTGGCTTTGGGATGGAGATGGCCTTGGTCGCCTTAGTGGGTGACCTATGCTGGGGACTGGAGAGATGGAATGCATCCTTGCTAGTCCTCCTGGACCTCTTGGCGACTTTCGACACTATTGACCATGGTGTCCTTATGGGGTGGTTGGCTGAGTTGAGGATTGGGAGCACTGTTTCACAGTGGTTCCGCTCCTTCTTGGCTGACAGGTCCCAGATGGTGATGATGGGGGACTCCTGTTTGGCACCCTGGCCCCTGAGGTGTGGGGTGCTGCAGGGCTCTATATTGTCCCCCATGTTGTTCAACATATACATGAAACCACTGGGAGAGGTCATCCAGGGATTTGGAGTTGGGTGCCATCAGTATGCGGATGACACTCAGCTCTATCTCTCCTTTCCACCTTATACTAAGAAGGCTGTATCTGTCCTGGAGCATTGTCTGGAGGCTGTTGGGATCTGAATGAGGGCAAACAAGCTGAAATTAAATCCTGACAAAACAGAGGTCCTCCTGGTTCAGAAATCCTTGATGCATGGATGGATAGTTGCAACTACTGGATAGTTGCCTTGCTCTGAATGGGATTGCACTCCATCTTAAAGAGCAGGTTCATAGCTTAGGAGTGATCCTGGACTCAACAGCTGCTCCTGGATGCTCAGGTGTCAGCTGTGGCCAGGAGCGCCTTTGCCCAGCTTTGGCTGGTGTGCCAGCTGCGGCCATACCTGTCTCAATTGGGCCACAGTGGTCCATGCCTTGGTGACATCAAGAAGAGATTACAAACTCTATGTGGGGCTGCCCTTGAAAACTGTTTTAAAGTTACAGCTGGTTCAGAACATAGCAGCTCGGGTAGTTCCTGGAGCTCGGCAGTTTGACTCAGTCACTCGGCTGCTCCGGCATCTGCACTGGCTGCTAGTTCAGTTTCGAGCTGAATTCAAGGTGCTAATTATAACCTTTAAAGCCCTAAATGGCCTGGAACCAGCGTATTTGAGAGACCGTCTTCTTTGTAAAATCCAGCATGTTCTCTGAGGTCATCTGAGGGGGCCCTGTTGGTTGTGCTGCCTTGGAGAGAGGTTAGGGAAATGGTGGCCAGAAACAGGGCTTTCTTGGTGGTGGCACCTCCAGTATGGAACTGGCACCCTCCCCTTTGAATTAAGATCAGCCTCCTCTCTTTTAATCTTCCAGCAGGGCCTAAAGACCTTTTTATTTACCACATGTTTTAAATGTTTTAAGACCACATAATGTTTTTAATCTGTCCTCTTCCATCCCTGATCTGGTTTTACGGCTGTTTAGTTGTTTTTTATATTGTTTCAAATTTTATTTTATTGTTACTGTTTTATCGATTGTTAGCCGTCTCTGGTGCCCTTCGGGGAGAAAGGCGGAATACAAATCATATAACTAAAAATATATATTTTCTCTCCTGTTTTCTCCTCTACTAACTATGGCAAGTAGCGACTTTGGGGAAAAGCTCCAAGTTGGAGAAGAAGTGAAGGGGCAAGTGGTAGAATCTCCCCTTTCCCATCCCACAGCCTTATCCCGCAGCTGCTTTTACAGAACTAACATTAGTGACAATTCCTATCGTGGAGCTCCAATATAATGTGTTCTTTGGCTGTGAGTTTGATTAAATTTCAGCAAAAGGGGTAAGGTACATTTAGACATGAACTTAAAATGAGTAAAAATAACATTCAGTAAGAAGGTGCTCCAACGTTTAAGAAGTTAGAAGTTAATATTTATAAATATATGATCTCTTCTGGAAGAGCAAGGAGAGATTTAGCATGAAAGTTGCAGTCACTGCCATAAAGAGTTTTCTGCCAATGATACAGAATTTTATTTATGAGCTACTACTTTCCAAGAAAATTGGTAAGTCCATTTACAAAGCCTGGGAAATGTCAGAACGTGGCAGATTTCCAAAAAGAGCATTCACAATATTAGATGTGGTACTGCTGGTGAGCTCCTGTCCTTAGCCCAGCTCTGCAACGCAGTTGTAACCCCTATTCCCTTCCTTTACTTATTTCCTTCCTTTACTTTGCTCACAGAGATGTCATTTCCTTTTATGACACTTTGGGCCGTGACATTACTTCCACATTGATGGCATCACTTCTGGCGTGTCCCAGACAGATTGTCATTCTCAGAAGGGAATCCCAGGCTGAAATGTTTGAGAACCACCACTATAGGCTTTTGTACCTTAAGGCTTGTTGTCCATAGGAGTATCCACCACTAGTAACACCCTGCTTGATTCGTAGTTCTCTAAGGAACACATGTGAATTGTGTACATTGTGAGGTCCCACACAACACAGGGTATTCTCATTAACATCAATCCCATGCTGAGTTTTTAAAAAAACTTTTTTAATGTAGCATGCTCAATACAGGGTGCATGTGTTAGCAGTTTTATTGCCGCGTTTTCAACTAGTGGCTTCCATAAACTGGGTATGAACTGAAACTATAGACAGATTACAGAGAACAGTCCTCCAAAAACATTATACTGCTAGGTAAAGAGTCATTGGTTTTGTTCATAAGCTGACCTCTTTTTTCTATAATCTGAATTAATACATACCCTATGTTGAACTGTGCCTCATATTTTTGTAATTTTTTTAATCCTCCAAGATTAAAAAAAAACCATTTCCAGCACAATCCTATGCATGCCTACTCAGAAGTAAATTCCACTGAGTTCAATTTAGTTTACTCCCAAGCAAGTGTAAATAGGATGGTGCATCAGTTTACCAAAGAGTGGGATGACTCCTGCCAGGATACAAAGGGAAAAAACAAGAGCACAAACAAAACTGGTCTATGTAGGGTTTTGATCACTGTGTGTACGTAGATCCCACTGATTATTTCCATACTCTTTATTTCATATTGTGATGTTAGGATATGCTTTGGTTTAGTTCGGGCTTTAATCAGCTGTGGGATCTCATGGAGTTTTTCTTTCTGGCTCTTCTTAATTATTTTTTGTTTTCATGATCTGTATCATGTTGCAAGTTGTGCTAGCTTTGGGGGATACTGCCTGCATTGTATGAAATTAAATACTAACTGAAGACTACTAGAGATGTCTGAATTGTTGATGTAAAATTGTATGTGACATGTTTTAGAGAGTATGAGGGCAATCCTAACCAATCTCTCTCTTGCCCTCCCCCACCACCCTTAGCAAGGAAGGAAGAGGTGGGAGAGGAGAATGCATAACTATGCAGGATAAGCAGGCAGGTCAAAATGTGCTGTTAGACCAGATGTAACATTCAAGCCAGAGATTGAGGATTCTTAGCTTGGAGCTCTTGTATACTTTCATCTTTCACCTAATTTTCATCTCATTTCTATGATGGTTTCAATAGCAAAACAATTTTTGACACTGACAATTTTTTGGTCAAAATTTTAACATTGACAATTGTTTGACAAAATTTTTGAATTGACAATTTATCAGTTCAGGCCTTAACACCAAATTTAGCATAAACCATGATTTATAAGCCCACTTCAGATCCAGTTTTTATTCTCACTTCCGTGGCGGACCATACTTTGTCAATTCATACTCATGCAAATCTATAGTTCGACTCCTTGAATTGTAGCTCAACCTGCTATCTGAACTGAGCCACATATTTATCATCATTATCATCTATTACACATTTGGTTCCTATCATTATATTAGATACTGTATATTCTACTGCTGGTGTGCTCTTTCATTTATCTTGGTTATTTATCCTGGTATCCTTTGGTGGAAGGGGACTTCTTGATTTATGTTCAGCTGTGCGACAGGGCACATGATTGTGATTGTGGGGAAAATTAGATACTATTTAGCAATTATAAATAGGGTAGTAGCAGATATTATTCTGTAGTTTCTGAATCCTTGAGAAATCCTTGAGGAGTGGAGAAGTGCCACTGGACTGGAAGAGGGCAAATGTAGTCCCAATCTTTAAGAAGGGGAAAAAAGGAAGACCCAGGAAATTATAGACCAGTCAGTTTGACTTCAATCCCGGGGAAGATATTAGAACAAAACATAAAACACACAATTTGTGCACATCTAGACAAGTACTCGGTGATCAAAACAACCCAGCATGGATTTACCAAGAATAAATCTTGCCAGACAAATCAGATCTCTTTTTTTTGATCAGGTTACGAGCTTACTGGACAGTGGCAATGCCGTGGATGTCATTTATCTTGACTTCAGCAAAGCATTTGACAAGGTCCCACATGACATTTTAATTGGGAAGTTGGAAAAATATGGGCTAGACGAGGCAATTGTTAGGTGGATCCGCAACTGGCTTGATGACCGCACCCAAAGGGTTTTAGTAAATGGATCTGCATCAACCTGGAGGTCGGTTTCAAGTGGGGTACCCCAAGGCTCTGTCTTGGGCCCAGTCCTCTTTAACATTTTTATCAGTGACTTGGAGGAAGGGGTACGGGGGAGCCTGATCAAATTTGCAGATGACACCAAGCTGGGAGGAGTAGCAAACACATCAGAAGACAGGAGAAACCTCCAGGAGGAACTGGATAAACTGGAATCCAGGGCTGTAACAAATAGAATGAACTTCGACAGGGAGAAGTGCAAGGTTCTGCACTTAGGAAATAAAAACCAAAAACACAGGTATAAAATGGGGGATACTTGGCTTGGCAGCACAATATGTGAACGGGATCTTGGAGTAGCCGTGGATCACAAGCTGAACATGAGTCAGCATTGTGATGTGTCTGCAAAGAAGGCAAATACCATTTGAGGCTGCATTAAGACGACTGTAGCTTCCAAGTCGCGAGAAGTTATAGTTCGTCTTTACTCTGCATTGGTCAGACCTCACTTTGAGTACTGTGTTCATTTCTGGGCACCTCACTTTAAGAAGGATGCAGCCAAACTGGAGCAAGTCCAGAGGAGAGCGACAAGAATGATCAGTGGGATGAAAGGAAAGTTTTATGAGGAAAGGTTGGGGGAACTTGGGATGTTCAGCCTGGAGAAAAGGAGGCTGAGGGGAGACATGATTGCCCTCTTCAGATACCTGAAGGGCTGTCATAGGGAGGAAGGGGCTCATTTGTTCATAGCTGCTTCTGAAAGCAGAACTAGAACCAATGGGTACAAACTGCAAGAAAGGAGATTCTGGTTGGATATCTGGAAAAAATTCCTGACGGTTCAGGTGGTTCAGCAGTGGAACAGATTGCCAAGGGAGGTGGTGGACTAACCCTCACTGGGGGTCTTCAAGCAGAGGCTTGACGAGCTCCTGTTGGGGATGATCTAGGAGATTTCCTTCTGCAAGCAGGGGTTGGACTAGATGACCTACTAGCCCTACAATCCAGAGTAACTACGGGAGCACATAAGAGACTTTACGTGCACCCATAGTTACTGCACCACCTAGTGAAAACCTATGGGAAATTCATATTGGAATCCAGAGCAAATTGTTCTTACACCGGAGCAAGGACTCCCCGTAGTTACTCAGGATTGCGCCCTAGGTCCCTTTCAACTCTAGGATTCTATGATTCAATCCAGAGTAAGTTGTTCTTACACTGGAACAAGGACTCCCTGTAGTTACTCTGGATTTTGCCCTAGGACTATTTTTTTTCTTAATTTTTTCTTTCCTCCTTATTGGGCTAGGAGACCTCCTGGAATCCCTGTATATGGCTGAATCCTAACCTCCAGTTAAGCTGGTCTAAGCCCTGGCATAAGTCCTGTGCTGCCTTTGGATGTCACTTCTGTACCCCTCCTGGGTAAGGACTAGGCCTGTGCATAGACATGCGCTTGCCACACGACATCAACACGAGAATGTGAAGACTGATGAGTTGCACTGGCCTACGTTAGAATTTCACCCTAGGACTATTTTTCTCTTCATTTTTTCTTTCTTCCATGTCAGGCTGGGAGACTCCCTGGGATCTCTGTATATGCTGTCTTGAGTTCTAGAATGAGGTATATAAATATTATTAATAAGAATTAAAAAGAATTATACAATGCTGGAGACCCTGTCCCCCAGTAATCTAAAGCTAGCACTTAAGTGAACTGTCATTTTTTAAAATTCAAAAGCATTTTGAATGAAAAATTAGTGTTTATTGCATCATTATGACTGCATCAGCAACATGATTCTCAAAGACAGTGTTCCACAAAGAAGAAAATTCCTCTTAAGGCACAATCCTAAAAAATTTAGGCTGGCCTAACTCACCTGGCCTATCTTCCTGTGATGGTGTGGGGAGGTTGGCATATGTCTGTGAATTGGCCTAACCTTCCCAGGAGTAGGGCAGAAGTTCCTTACAGCACTTATGTGACACCCACAGGTCAGCACAGGACTTATGCCAGGGCTTACGCTAGTCTAAGTGGAGGTTAGGATTGCAGCCTTAATTAATTACTGTGAGTATTAATTAACATTACTGTTAATTAGGTACCGCAGGTAAAAATGGCTGGCTGCTAAACAGAATTGAATGGAATAAAATACTGGCTTTTGTAACGTGGAAAGTTATTTTCTCATCTCTCTTGCCATACCTTCTTTGATTACCTATTGCTGTAAATTATGGCCTTTGTGAGGAGCTATTAAAACCTGGCAGGGCTTTTCTTTCTCAGCAAAGATTTAGGATTGCAGTCAGGCTGGATTATTGCCAGATTTTTCAATATACAGCCAGTGTAATTTAAGGGATCTTCTAAACTGCTGAGATTAACGCTGTGAAGCCAGAAGAAGTTTGGCAGGTTGTTTTAATTGTTCTTCATTTAATATAGGACTTGAGTTGTCTGCCATTTCCCATTTGATCACTGTGACTTGGTAGCAACCAGAAAAATAAACACAGTCAATATCTTACTGGGGGAGCCTTGTTGATTAGGCTTTTTCTCAATGTCAGAGCTAGCCTTAATTCATTAAGAAGTGCCAGCATTACCAGGCTATAGATGGTACCCTGTTGCCAAACCAAGGACAGCTCTTGGAGCTCTTATTGAAATGTGATGCTGAGATACACCTTGAACATATTGCAGGTACTGTATTAACTCAGAAACAAGATAAGCCATAGTACATTTGGTTAACTCTCCTTAACTGCAATCCTAACTTTCAGATAGGCTGACATAAGCCCTAGTTTAAGTTCTGGGCTGACTTGGGGATGTCACAAAGTGGTGTGCAGCACTTCTTCCAACTCTTGGAGGGGTTTAGGCCACTGTACAGGAATACATCAAAATCCCCACACCACCAGGGGAAGATATAACAGGTGAGTTAGGCCAGCCTAAATTTCTTAGGATTGTGCCCCTTGTCTGCAATGAAAGAGTCTAAAAAGCTGGTGCGTACAGTATGTGGACCATTTATTTCCTTCTTCACTATACAATCAACTGAGTCATATGTAATGCCAAACTGCTGATTGTACTAACAGAAATTTAAACTCTGTGGTTTAAACTGGTTTGTGTTCCAGGATCCTATTATTATGAAGTCAAAACATGAGTACAAATTAAATTTGCTCCTAAGTTTTTCCCATTTTCTGATTATCAGCTTTTCATATTTATGTCTTTAGAATTTTTTTAATGACAGTGGATGCTTGAACGAGTGAAATTAGAGTCTTGCATAGTCTGCCCCCTGGTGCAGAGATGGAGAGAGTTGAAAAGCAATAAAAGGTAAAAAGGAAAAAAGTTACTGATGTCTTAGGGCTCGGATGAACCTCTTTTCAAATGATATACTGTAAATTGTAAACATGATTTTGCATTATTTTGAATTGAGAAGAAAATGAATTTTTAGACCAAGTAAATTGAGTAGAACTTGTATTTTTTGAGTAGAACATAATAAGCAAAACATAGTATTACAAAGTATTAAGCAAAACATAGAATAACTCGTGGGCTTGTTAGTTCTTGGGAAGGAAAATCCATAATTGAAGGAAAGGTAATGCTTTATTTAGGACCAATCAAAGAGCAACAAAAAATTTTTAAAGGCCAGCTTTCAAATTCTACAGAATTCTTCATCCTGTAATTTCCTATCCTTGCGTCCTTCTCTCATATTTGACTTATCTATATACAGCGGTAACTTGATTTAAGAACAACTTGAAGTAAGAGTGTTTGGTATTAATTACAGAATTTTCTTAGAAATTTTGACTTGATTTAAGAGCACTGTCTTGAAAGAAGAGCACTTCGGAGGAAATTTGGGACAGGTTTCCATGGCCAGGGAACTCATAGCAGGGTCTGGGGGAGTAGCCTGAGTTGTGTGGGGCCCTGGGCAAAGTTTGGAACAGGCTTCCTTGGCCTGGTAACTCACCAGGGAAGGGGGGGATCTGGAGGGAGCAGCCTGAGCCAGATGTGGGATCTGTGTGAGGAAGTATGGAAGGTGTGCCTTATCAATGTTCCAATGCTGCTCCCCATCAGCAGCATGGGAATGTTAAAGCTGCACAAAAAGACAAAAATTCCACTGAGCCATTGAGTGACTCTGTTAGCAATAGTGAAAGTCATCCTACAAAATACCCATATTTAATGTGCCATCAAATCTAAAGCATACCCTATAATCAAAACACTGCATTTTCTCAAATCTAATTAACCATCAAATCTAATACACACCCTGATTTTGGAAACTGAATTTGGCTGAAAAAGGTGAGCATTAGATTTGAGTAAATATAGTAAATCTCCTCTCTCGTCTCCCTCAAACCAGCTATAAAGGTTTTTAAAAGTACACTACAGATCAGTACTGTACAATATTTTCTTATTACAGTGTTTTGTATTACTTTATATTACAATGTTCTGTAATAGTTTACAGTGCTTTGTAATCATTTTTATATACAGTTAATATTTTTGAACTGAGTTTCTGAGTTTCCATTATTTCCTATAGGAAAATCTGCTTTGTATAAAGAGCGATTTGAAAGATAAGATGCTTCCCGAACAAATTATGCTCATAATTCAAGGCACCATTGTGTATAAAATTGAAGAGTGACTTACTGACTGACTGACTGACTGACTCACTCACTCACTCACTCACTCACTCACTCGTCAATGCTCAGCTAAAACTGTTGGACCTAGAAGGCATACCTATGGCCCTTCCTCAGGGTGACCATATCACCAGAAAAACCGGATTTGTCCGGATTTTTAGCCTCCTGGCCGGGTGTCCTACATTTTGGCTTCATTGTCCTACATTTGGAAACTTTGTGATAGTGCACAGTACCCCATCATGCCATATGTCGTTGGATTCATATTGAAGAGCAGAATACAATGCTCTTCAATATGAATCTGGAGATGTCTCCTTCCTATCAAAAGTTATGGTCAAAAAACAAAAATAAAACAAAAAAGTACACTTTTTGGCAATTTATTTAAGTGGGTAGGAATTTTGGCCTCGGATTAGGAATTTTGGCCCTGGGGTTCAGGAATTTTGGCCCTGGGGTTCAGGAATAATCTGGTCACCCTGCCCTTCCTGGACTTTGTGGTTGCTGACAACTTCAATTTTGCAAGTATATCGGAAATTGTGCTGGAGTATTCTCAAGAGTTATTCTCCCTAATAGCATCTGGAAGCTCATTATGGTGGGGCTGTTTCAAAAGAATATTTTGCCAAAACTGGACATTCTACCATTTGCTGTTTTTTTCCCTCTTACAGGAAAATGGACAAAGAAAAAGAGAAATGAAAGAATTAGAAGGATGTCAGTTGGGAACAGGAGGCTGAAAAGCATTGCAGTGAGAATCAAGTAGAGCAGAGACTGTGCTGAGCTAAAGGTAGGGATCAATCATGTTGAATTCTGAAACCCCAGTTGGAACTTCACATCAGGATGATCATTTTTGCTTTGACTGCTTAGTGACTCCAGCCAGCATGTAAACCTCAGGACTAATTCCAGCAATGTTGTGTTCTGACCATTTGGGGTAGCATCCCATCTCAATCAGCTGTTGGGTATGGCTGATAACTGAATCCACTTGGTGAAAATATTTCTTCACGCTTTCCCTTGAAGCTCAGGCATTTTCTATCAGTCCACATGAACTTTTACTACCTCCCTTTCTTTCCCCACATTCTATCTTTGTTTAGACTTTTAATGAACTACATTTGGACCCTTTTATCTGCCTGTTCCATGTTCAAGTGTAATTCAAAGGATTGTTAGATCTGTTTGCCCTACAACACTACTATGGGTTTGATTTTTTTACAGTGTGGGGGGGGGGGGGGGCGGGCTTGTCAGTGCTCCCTAGCCCTTGGGATCCCGGGATTTTTTTTTACCACATTAGACCGCACAGGTCCATTAGACCCATACCCATAGTTAGATACAAATAAAGTACATACAATTAATAAATGTTGTGTCAAATTTTAGTATAATTATTTTTATTGTGAAATAATGATTTTTAGTAAAATTTTAGCTTAGAATACTGGGATGTTCTATATCACCTAAGACTGCACGGTTCCATTAGACCCAGATTTTTTTTATCACCTATCTAAGACCGCACGGGTCCATTAGACCCATAAGACCCTTGGACCCATAAGACCCATTATGGGTCCAATAGACCTGACCTCTGGTACAAAAAAACCTGTACATTCAAAAGTCTCATGCTTTTGGATTTGTAACTGTCTATCAGTAAAAAAAAGTCAGAAAGTCTTGTCAAGTAATAATAATAAATTCCAGTAAAAACACAACACACAAATTTCCTGGTGGGTCTAATAAACCCGGTTGGGATCTTAAATTAAGAAGGATTTTTTTCAGATGCTCCTCCTCTCCCTGGTCTCTGTAGCCTCAGATGTTAGAAGCAGAATATATACAACCCTTCCCCTATTCAGTTACTGGTTCAGTAAAAGGAAAGCAGGGATCAGTGCATGGACATCAGTCGCTAGGCACTTAAACACAATCCTAAGATGTACTGGAGCAGGCAATCCAGTTGTCCTGTGCTGCATCTAGCATGCATTTGGGGCTTCTGTTGCACTGCTGTAGGATTAGGAAAATCTTTCCCCCTTACCCTAGGTAACATGGCAGCAGCCCCAATGGTTATACTCAGTTATGCATCATCTATGGATGCGGTGCGGATCTGAGCAGCCAGAGGCTGCTCCATGCCACCCATGGAATGAGTTTGGTTGTGGCACAAGTGCCATGGCCCTGCCCTGCCTTCTACTTTCTTCCTGCTTGTCCCTGGGACTGCTCTACCTTGCCCCAGAATACACACCCCTCCTCCTCCCTCCCAAAACCTCTTCATTGAGTTTGGCCAGCATGGAGCTATTGCCTAACCCTACAATCCAGAGTAACTATGGGAGCACGTAAGAGACATTACATGTACCCATAGTTACTGCACCAGCTAGTGAAAACCTATGGGAAATTCATATTGCAATCCAGAGCAAATTGGTCTTACACCAGAGCAAGGACTCCTCGTAGTTACTCTGGATTGCACCCTTAGGCAGCCACAAAGTCCACGATCCAACCTCCGTGGGCTAGTGCACCTCCATGTGCTAGCTTGTTTTACTTGGGGAAGCTGCAAACATGCTTTCCAGCACATTTGAATCATTCCCAGCCTGTACAAGGGATTTGTTCCAACCTTGGGCACACTCACAGTTCTGCCCTTCTGTCTTACTAAAAGTCATTCAAACCCATGGTCCCACTACACAACCTTTGGGACATAGAGGTAGCCTTTCTCTGAATGCTGGATTCAAGCGATAGCAACAGAGTACAGGTAATTTGTTGTCTTGAGTGCTCCGTGAGCTATTTGAGAACCACTGTGAGATATGGAAAGCTGGTCTAGATGGCTGATCCAGCATGGCTCTTCTGCTGTTCTTACTAGAACAGTGATTTTCAACCACTGTGCCACAGATGGTCCTCAGGTGTGCCACGGGAATTTGGAGATTGACATTCATTAATACGAAATTGGGAGATTTGAACAGTCTGGTGTGCCTTGTCATTGGTAAAAAATAACCAGTGGTGTGCCTTGACAATTTCAGTGTCTTGTTAAGTGTGCTGTGAAATGGAAAAGGTTGAAAATCACTGTACTAGAAGATATTTCATTTTTGATTAATCAAGTCCATCAGTTCTTATGTGGATTGACCAGCAGAGGGAGCATAATGAACAGACTTGCTGTTAGATTTTGCTTTTCTCTCCAGTGCGTGAACATAATAGTAATTATCCTTTATTGCACTGCCAATGTTTAACAGGTTGGGTGTGGGCAAGAACGCATGCAGTCAAGTGGGTGACATCTGGTCAGCTCTGGAAAGGACTTCAGCTTGGAAGGAGCAGGACTGGGTGAAGGATTGAACCCTTCCCATCAGGTTGTCTCAAGTTAGTACCAGGAACTGGAAAGTCAAAGGAAACCTAACCTCATAGGAATGAAATGTCAGCTCGGTTACACAATATGCTGGTGGTGGGATAGTAGTTCAGCTAATAAAATGAGTACTATTCATTTTACTAGAAGACTGGTTGATAAAAATGGCCTGTGTATGGGGAAGTGGATGAGTTAATTATTCTGTATTTTTTAAGTATCATTTCTGAGAAGTAAATGGGAAGGAAACTGCCTTGCAGTTGAACTCTTCCCATTTTCCTTCCAGGTTTATGAGATAAAGCGTTACAAGGCATCATACTAGCAAGCTTTCGATGCAATCTTATCCATGTTTATTGAGTTCAATGTAAGGTTCACTGAGTTAAGTGGAAATTATTCCCTGGTAATGTGTACAGTATAGGATTTCAATTTTATATTTATAACTTTATGCTACCCTTCTTGCTCTCAGCACTTTCCTTCATTTGCATAAGGCTTGTACTAAGGCTCATATTTGCGCAAGCTTCTTTGAGATATTTAAAGGATAAAATGCTCTAGACATGAGAACTTCACTCCCAAATTATAATGGTCAAGGGCTGCAATTCTAAAAGACACTTTCCTGGGGAGTAAGCCCCATTGAACACAATGGGGCTTACTTTTGAGTGGACGCAGTTAGGATTGTGCTCATAGTCTCATAAAGAAAGACTGAATGCTTGGAAATGAAATGGCATTAATGGGCTCTATCGCAGCAACCAAACAGCTGGAAAATATGCTGCTGCAATATTCTCCAAACGTGTAGCATCATCCAGTGTCATTCATTACAGCTGGCTTTATGCACATTATATTCCCTGTGCCAGCAAATAACGAAGCCGTAACTGACTCGCCACTAGGCAGCCTCCCAAATGTCTAGTATGCCAGTGACAGATGTCTTGGTCTGATGGCAAAGATGGTCCATGCTTATCATCTCCACGGCACATAGAAAGGAGCATAAATCCTTGCTACAGCCACCAAGAGATACATTATTGAGCAACAGATGGTATACCTCCAGTATTCCGCCAAATGGAAGGAGGCATAATTTCACAGTGGTGACGGACCAGTTATGTTTAAAATGATGGGCCCTGACCCAGAAATTATGGTTGATATGGACTCAGGATGCTTCGTTTTACTGTTACATTTAGCTTCTGTCTTTCCCAGACTGAGTGCCAAATATGAACAACGTTATTACGGAGTTTGTTTTTTCCACATTGACACCTATTTTAGGGAAACCATAGGCCAGCTTTTCTAAAGTCCCTCTGAGTTCAATGGGACTTGCTCCCAGGTAAGCGTTTTTAGGATTATAAAAGGTGAAAGTATCCCTGCATGTTGCTCTGCTAGTTGTGACCAACTTTAAGGTCAGTGATCATCCCTGTTCATCCAGCATTGGATGAGGAGCCAGCATTGTCTGAAGGTGTTTCCATGTTCATGAGGCCAGCATTATTAAATACTAAAGGCACACAGATCGCTGTCACCTTTCCACCGAAGTGATATTTATTTACTTGCATTTACATGCTTTTGGCAGGAGCTGGGCAAGTAACAGGAGCTCATTCTGCCATGTGGTACCATTTACTTGCCAATCTTCAAATTGACAAGCACAGCATCAATATCATCATCATCATCATCATCATCATCCATAAATGCACAGCAAACAATTTCATGCTGGTTTCATTCACATCACCAGTCGGACCCTTCCCAAGAGTCTGGGACAGTGCGATGTAGCGGTGTATAATTTGTGCTGATCCCAGAAGAGCGGCTTTCTGCAGTTGGCAGAGTGATATTTTGTCAATGCCAATAGTTTTCAGGTGCCTGCCAAGGTCTTTGGGCACTGCACCCAGTGTGCCAGTTACCACTGGAACCACCTGCACTGGCTTACACCAAATATGCTGTAATTCGATTCTTAGGTCTTGGTAGCGGGAGATCTTTTCCAGTTGTTTCTCCTCAATTCTGCTGTCACCTGGAATGGTGATGTCAACAAGCCACACCTTACTGCTTTCTATGATGGTGATATCTGGAGTATTGTGTTCCAAGACCTTGTCTGTCTGTATCCTGAAGTCCCACAGAAGCTTGACCTGCTCATTTGCAACCACTTTTTCAGGCTTGTGGTCCCACCAGTTTTTTACCACTGGCAGATGATACTTTTGGCATAAATTCCAGTGGCTCATCTGGGCAACAGAGTTGTGCCTCAGTTTGTAGTCAGTCTGCACAATCTTCTTGCAGCCACTTAGAATGTGGTCGATGGTTTCATCCACTTCTTTACAGAGCCGGCATTTGGGGTCATCAGCTGATTTTTCAATTCTAACCTTGATGGCATTTGTCCTGATTGCCTGTTCTTGGGCAGCAAGCATCAGGCCTTCCGTCTCCTTCTTCAGTGTTCCACTTGTCAGCCACAACCAGGTCTTATCCTGATCAACCTTTCCTTCGATCTTGGCAAGGAATTGGCCATGCAGTACTTTATTCTGCCAACTGGCAGTCTGAGCTTGAATTGCACTTTTGCGATATTCATAGTTGGTCTGCTGCACTTTCAACAACTTTCTCTTGCTGACTTCAATCAGAGCAGATTCCTGGCTCTCTCGCACATAATCTGCCAGGGCATGTTTTTCTTCTTCCACCAACTGCTTCACTTGCAAAAGTCCTCTGCCCCCGATCTTCTAGGCAGGTACAGCCTGTCAACATCACTACGTGCCACATTAAGTGAGGATTATTGCCTCCATTAATTGGAAACTGGAGCTTTTGAATTATGTTGAGGGGTTATGTTGGGCAGTTTTATATATAGTGTAAAAGCCTTCTTCCAAGAGTATTAAAATTTAAGTGCTTTATTTGCTAAATTTATCTTATCTGCCTTTCCCACCTAAATACAGCGCTTAAGGCAGCTTATGAGAAATAAAAATAAAAATACTGTATCTATATTTAAAATTACAATAAAATAATCCAATCCTAAAATGCTCAGAGTGATTCTTATCAGGCTTGCTATATATATAAACAAAACTACAGTGGTTTATAATATAAATGCATGGTTAAAATGCTACAAATAAACATAAATATAAACACCATCACAAAAAATAGAAGTCCTCCACTAAAACATCGGGTGTTGCCCTAAGCAGTTTTGCATTCTTTATTCCTTAGGATTCTCAGAGTCAAATTTCAAGAACCTTAATTTTTTTCCTTGCTGGGTTCAGTGAGGGCATTTAACTCCTATATAGAATAGAGGAAGAAAAAGAGATCTGAGCTGAGGATTTGCAAACCTGTATTTTAGGCCAGGGTCTCCAAACTTTTCAGCCTGGGAGCCACATCACATACCCGCATGGTGTCAAGGGCCAGAAAAAATTTAAATGTAAAATTTAGATAAATACCAGTACATTAGAAAAGGAATTTCGATGAATGAATAAATGGGTTCAGATTTCTAGGATTCCTACATGCACCACCACACATCACAAAAATAAAGCACATATTCAAATGGATCCTCATCCTTCTACCTCCCAAGCACCTTCTAACGTCTTCAGAAGGCATAAAAAGTAACTCTTGATTTTTGGGGAAACTAGGCCCTCCAAAAAAACCTCCAGACATGACAGGAGCACATACTGGTTGTGTTTGTTCAAGTGGACTAGAAGCTTGCAGAGGAATTGAGGCAGATAGAGGCTTGCTAAGGGCCGCATCTGATCCTTGGACTGGGGTTTGGAGACCACTGCAGAGATAACATATTTATTTGAAAATATTAAACCGTGCCTTTCTACATTGTGGGAGTTAGAGAGGGGCTTGGAGAAGGACCCTGCACCCCTCTGCTTGTATGGCTTGTGAATGGAGCTCCTGCAGGATGCCAGATCGCGGAGCTTCCATGTGGCACCTTTGGGGCTGGAGTGAGGCTGCTGGCTGGCTATAGATGAGGCAGGAGGGGGCTGTGTAGAGGCAGGGCAGAGCCCTCCAGGAAGCAGTGGCCCTGGCAGTGTCGGGGAAGAGCACCTCAGGGACAGCCCTCCTCCCATCGGGGTGTGGGCGGTGGGATGGCCTGAGGCTTCACCATCCAGCAAGTCTCTGGGGGAGAAAGAGCATGGGGGCAGTGGGCAGCAGCAGCAGCACCTCCCCCACCACTTCAAGGATGGCCCATTATTTATTTATTTAAGCAATTTGTATCCCGCCTTCCTTCTCCCACAAGGGGGAACTCAAGGCGGCCAAACAATTAAAAAACAATAAAACACCACTAAAATTAGATATGGTAATAAATAGAGATAAAAACACAATAAAATGTAGTTCAAATACAATTAGATTAAAGCTAAAAACATAGACTAAAAACGATAAAACAAAAAAGCTAAAAAAGATAAAAGCCCCCCAACCACTGCCCCCATTTAAAAAGCTTTGTTAAAATAAAAGGTTTTAAGGCTCTGCCTGAAGCTCTGTAGTGAGGGAGCTTTCCTCAGTTCAAAGGGGAGGGAGTTCCAAAGCTGGGGTGCCACCACCGAGAAGGCCCTATCTCTGGCCACCACACCTCTCACGTCTCTTAGTGGCGGCACAGTCAGTAGGGCCCCCTCAGATGACCTTAGGTGACAGGTCGGATTGTATGGAAGAAGGCGGTCCCTCAAATACCCTGGACCCAAGCCGTTTAGGGCTTTAAAGGTCAGGACCAGCACTTTGAATTCAGCCCGGAAACGAATGGGCAGCCAGTGTAGTCGCTGAAGCAGTGGCCTGACAGAGTCGAACCGACGAGCCCCAGCAACCACACGGGCCACTGCATTCTGGACTAGTTGAAGTTTCCGGACCGTCTTCAGAGGCAGCCCCACGTAGAGCACGTTACAATAATCTAGTCTCGATGTCACTAGGGCATGGGTCACTGTGGCCAGATCTGAGCGACTCAGGTATGGTTGCAGCTGGCGGATCAGCCGAAGCTGAGCAAAGGCTCCCCTGGCCACAGCCACCACCTGGGACTCCAGGAGCAGCTGCGAGTCCAGGAGAACCCCCAAGCTGTGAACCTGCTCCTTCAGAGGGAGTGCAACCCCATCCGGAACAGGATGATATTCCAATACCTGAGTCGAGGACTTCCGGACCAGGAGAACCTCTGTCTTATCAGGATTTAATCTCAGCTTGTTCACCCTCATCCAGTCCCCCACTGCCTCCAGACAACGATTCAGGACTTCAACTGCCTCCTTGGATTCAGGAGGAAAGGAGAGATAGAGCTGGGTGTCATCAGCGTACTGGTGACACCTCACTCCAAACCTCTGGATGACCTCTCCCAGCGGCTTCATGTAGATGTTAAATAGCATGGGGGATAGAATGGAACCTTGTGGCACCCCGCACCGAAGAGGCCAGGGTGCCGAACAAGCATCCCCCAGCACCACCTTCTGGGACCGGTCGGCCAGTAAGGAGTGGAACCACTGCAAAACAGTGCCTCCAGTCCCCAACCCGGCCATCCGACCCAGAAGGACACCATGGTCGATGGTGTCGAAGGCCGCTGAGAGGTCCAGCAGGACCAACAGGGACGCACTCCCCCTGTCCATTCCCCGGCGTAGGTCATCCACCAAGGCGACCAAGGCAGTGTCTGTCCCAAACCCCGGCCTGAAACCAGATTGGAAGGGATCCAGATAATCAGCTTCATCCAGGACCCTCTGAAGCTGAGACGCTACCACGCGCTCAACCACTTTACCCAGAAATGGGATGTTTGAGACTGGCCGATAATTGTTTAAGTTTTTAGGGTCCAGGGAGGGTTTCTTCAGGAGGGGTGAACCACCGCCTGCTTTAATGCAGGCGGCAACACCCCCTCCCTCAGAGAGGAGTTCACCACCCTCCCTGTCCATTTGGCCAGTCCATCCCAGGCCAATCTAATTAGCCAGGCTGGACAAGGGTCGAGCGGGCAAGCAGATGGTCTCACACTACAGAGAATCCTGTCCACATCCTCAGGTTCTACAAGTTGAAAAGAATCCCAAAAGATGGATAAGACAGGTGCCCCGGGGAAATCGTTGGATGTTATTAAAGTGGCGTCCAAGTCATGCCGGATCTGGTCGACCTTGTCCGCAAAGTGTTGAGCAAACTCGCCACAGCGAGCCTCCGTGTGCTCTACCACATCAGTGAGGGGGGCCAGATGGAGTAGGCCCCGGACCACACGGAAGAGCTCCGCTGGACGGTTCTCTGCGGATGCTATGGTGGTAGCAAAGTATCCTTTTTTAGCCACCACCACCGCTGCAGAGTAGGCTCACCAGTGAGCCCTGGCCTCTGCCCGATCAGAAATGACACAAGTCTTTCGCCACCGTCGCTCTAAACGTCGACCTTGCTGTTTCAAATCCTGCAGCTCCCCAGAAAACCAAGGAGCTGTGTTTGATCTACGGCAGGGTCGAGCTCGCTCAGGAGCGATCTCATCCAGGGCCCTGGTCATCTCCGTGTTCCAGAGACTGACCAAGGAGCCGGGTGAGTCTCCAGCTCTGGCAGCAGGAAAATCCCCCAGAGCCATCAGGAAACCATTTGGATCCATCAGTCTCCGGGGGTGGAATGCGGTCCCCCGCCTGTGCAGAGGCTACCGGCTGCGATAAGCCTAAATCCCACCAGGTAGTGATCTGTCCATGGCAATGGGGTGATGGAGATGTCCTTCACATCCAGATCACCATCAACCTGCCAAGCAGTGAACACAAGGTCCAGTGTGTGTTATGAGTAGGTCCATCAAGAGTAGGGGCAGATATTCTTTGAGACAGACCCATGATTGCCATGGAGGCCATGAAATCCTGAGCTGCAGATGTTTGGGGTGCCTCGGCATGGACATTGAAGTCCCCCAGCACTAAAAGGCGAGGGCACTCCAACACCACACTCGAGATCACCCTGGTCAGCTCAGGCAGGGAGATTGTTGGGCAGCACGGCGGGCGGTACACCAACAGAATCCCTATTCTGTCTCGCCCCTCCAGCACAACACGGAGGCACTCAAACCCTGTGAACCGCTGGACAGGGGACCTGGTGAGAGGGATAGAATCACGGTAGACTATTATATTCACCTTTGTGTGCAAGTATAATACGTCATCAAATATAGTGCGCACCCACCTTTTCGGCCTGAAATTTGGCAGAAAAAGATGTGCATTACATTCGAGTAAATACGGTATTAATATTTCATTTCCTCACAAAGGTGAGCCTGCTTGCATCAATTTCTATAAGTTGTGTAAGGTTCTGTGTGAAATTATTGTGCATTACTAGACCCACATGAGAATTCCCATGGTTAATTGTGGGTCCAGTAAGGAGCACTGAAACATCAGGCCGGCCTTCCTATGGCTGCCTAACGGCCATCTACAAACACTTGAACTTCAGTGCCAGACATCCTTTTCCGGCTCCAAATGGCTTCCTCTGATGGGCCAGGTTCACCTTATGCTCTCTCTGAGGAGCACATTTCTTATTGAAAATCTCTTGGCAAAAGCAAAATTGCACTGAAAGAAAAATAAATGAGCCCCGGGGCTTTGTTTATATTAACAACAACGTAATCATAAACCATGGATTCAATTCAACCATATGCAAGGACTCAGGATGTACACTTGTTCTTTTGGCGGTGGAGACCAAAATGAGTTCTTATAATCTCAAATATATGGAATGTGAAACTTAGGTGGCCAAGATATTTAGTCTTTCTCAGCTCTTTTCCTCTGTGTTTTCATATTCGTCTGCGCCGTTCTTTGCCTGCTCTTTCCTAATGAACTGCTTTGTTCTTTCACTCAGGGTAACCTGCCAAGAATTGCATTGCACAAAGCATTCCTCTGACATTGGCTCCGTTTTCCATGAATCCAATCTGGCAGTCTCTTGCTTCCCAAATGTCCACCCAAAGGTGTAATCAAGGGAAAGGGCAGGTGGAGAGCATCACTAGAATTTCTGTTAGGGCAGGAAAGAGAATGTCATTATTTTCATCAGCAGGAAATGCTGCTTTTTGAATCCTTTTCAAAGGTCCTGAACTGAGAAGCATCCGGCTAGGCAGGTGACAAAGTAAGAAATTTGCCTCAGGACATACGTGCCAGTCTGCCATGTCCTCTGATAGATCAGAGGGGAGAAGGGGAAGGTGAATGGAGAGAAGAAGCCTGATTCACACACCCGCTAAAAGGGAAGACCTGTTTCATTGGATGAGGCATTTTAGGAGGCAAGTATGGCTGCAATCCTAAAGACATTTTCCTGGGAGCAAGACCCACTTAACACAATGTGGCTTACTTTTGAGAAGACATGGTTAGGATTGTGCTTTGCATGGCTATGCGAGGGTGTCCTGATGAGCTGCTGCCCTTCAAAGTTTTTACTGCTCCATCCTTATCTCCAACTGTTTGCTACAGCTGAGCATTTAGCATAATCCTTTATACACTGGCAGCCTTTATGCCACTGTACCATGTTTGTGATGGGCACCAACAGCTCATAGATTCCAGAGCCATAGTGACCTTGTCTCCCCACTCAGTGGGAGATGGGTAGTATAATCCAGAGCACCCCCTAGGTTTGCATAAGTCACTTGTGCCAACCTACAAGTGTTGCGCTGGCATTTCCAGACCCTTCATGTGCAGCTGGGAGCAGCCTCTAGTTCTGTGGGGTGGTCAGTCAAGCCAGAGTGATGGGCTTTCAGGTGCTCCCCAGGCACTTCTAAGGAGTGATAAGGCTTCACTGCTCACCCTCTGCCTCCTTTCTAGACTTTTAGACCAGCAGTGAGTATTTTGTGCCAGGTCTGTGCCCTCACCTCATTCAGCATCCTCACGGGTACATTTGCTAAAGGTACTATATGCCTGGCACATCCCTGGCCACCCTGTCTCTCTCTCATGGACGTTTCCTGTACTGTGGTTCTTTTTTTTCTGCAGTTGAACCATATCTTGAAACATACCTTGAAACACACTGTGGGACCTTACTAAATGTCTTGCCCTGAGGTCACTTGATGACGGCTTAATATGAACACTTGTTCCTCTCTATTAAGCAGAGAAGAAAAAAGTTTTTCCACCATTTTTTCTCTCTGAAAATGCCTGTGTAAACTGCCCTTATTCTAACTTGAGTAGGACATGACTTTGACTTTAGTCATACCTTCTTCATTGGCATCCTTCAGTCTTGAAAGACTACAGTATTGTGCTCTGATTAGAGGTCCTGAAACAGCATCTAGTGTGGCTAAAAGGCCAATTTGAGAGTGTCCATCCCTTCCACACTGAGGACAAATAAATTCTGTCCCCTGCCCAGGTCCCAGGTTTCGCTGCTTCCGGGTCTGTCTCTTTGCTTCAGCCTGCCGAACAAGTGTCTCTTCCAGTTGGAGAAGGCCATGCTGGGTCTTTTGCCTCCACGCTGAACGATTGGAGGTCAAGGTTTCCCAGCTGTTGATGTCCATTCCCAAGGCCTTTAGATCCCTCCTGCAGATATCTTTGTATCGCAGCTGTGGTCTCCCTCTAGGGCGCTTTCCCTGCACTAATTCTCCATATAGGAGATCTTTTGGAATCCGACCATCAGCCATTCTCACAACATGCCATACCAGACTATTGAAATTTTCACATTTCATGTGAAAACCAAAGTCTCTGGGCAAAATCCAGGGTAACTACAGGGAGTCCTTGCTCTGGTGTAACAATTTACTCTGCATTGCAATATGAATTTCCCATAGGTTTTCATTAGGTGGTGCAGTAACTATGGGTGCACGTAATGAGCACAATCCTAACATTGTCTACTCAAAAGTAAGCCCTATTGTGTTCAGTAGATCTTACTCTCAGGAAAGTGTCTTTAGGATTACAGCCAATGTCTCTTATGTGCTCACGTAGTTACTCTGGATTTGGCTGTCTGACTCCTCCGTTACCCTCCAAAGACCCTAACTTTGGCCACGCCAGTGGGTTGGTGTGAATTTCCTTTTTCCCTTTCCTTTTTTTCCTTTTGGTGTGGAGTTTCCACCCTTTTCCTGCCCTCCCTTGGCTGACTCAGCTGAGCAATGAATATGGGCAGTGTTGCTGGCTTCTGCCTTTATAGTTTTCCTTTCTAACATCCTTTCTCACTGGTGTTTTTTTTTCTTTTTCACATTTCCAAATGTCACCGTTCCCACTGGACAATGTGACTACTGATATTAACCCATTGCATTGCAGAACATGCCTTTGCAATTAAAAAAAAAGATATAAGGTAATGCCTTTGTCATAAGCAAATACCATAATATTCCAAATTATCACAGTTCACATCTGCTTTAGATCTCACTTGCATGGGAAGGAGCATAGATCTGATGTCTGATTGCCCTTCTCTCCTTGACTCTCCCCTTGACTTGAAAACAAGCAAATAAATGTGGAAATAGTGCTTTCCTGTTCTTCCCATTTGTTAATTCTTGAAATTGCAGGAACTCTGTTTTCTATGCCATGTTCTGCTTTACATAATGTATTCCCTTTTCTTGTCTACCTAATGTGTAAGGCACCACATAGTTCATGGTGGTAACATACCGGTATCTGGTGAGAAACACCCATATTCACGATGCAGTTATCATTTGGAGCACTGATCACAGTACTTTATTGGAAGCCAATGTATTCTAAAGGTTAGAAGGATGGACTAGGAATAAGGAGCAATCTAGGTTCAAATCTTTGCTCAGCCATAACTAGGTTACCTTGACCAGACTCTGCAAACTCTACCCTGACCTCCTTAGAAAGGCATGAGATGGCAATACATTGAAAATATAGTCACAAAGAAATGACGGATGGAGCCAAGTAAAAAACAACATGCATAGATTTGTACCAAATCTAGGGGATCCAAAAGTCTAGGGGATCTGAAAAATGGATCAAATATGAGTTATTGCAATGTCAGAGAAGCCGAAAAATCCTATGAAAGGAGCCCCAGCAAATGGGGCGTGGAATATTCATTCATGCCCCATTTAGTGGGGAATTAAACAAACGAATGGGAAGGATCTTGGTCTAGGAATTGCAGAAGCTTTGTGTTTTTGGTGGAAAGGGTGCAGGGAATTGTGGAAACAAGGTTAGTTGAATAGTTTAGTGAGGTGTTTGAGAGGTTGGAAGTGGGAACAGAAACTACAAAAACATTACATCAGTAGCGAGTGGAAGTGGGCTGGGGATGGACAGGTCTACCTACTAGTCAAATGGATGAGGTGTTGTGTTCTACTTTATAGGGTTACTTTGTGTTGTATTGGAGTTTTCCGTTCTCTCTGCTAATGTTTCTTTTTTTGCTAAGCCATCACTCACCCTCTTCTTTTGTGCAAGGTCCTCTTTTACAAGGAACTTTGCAAAACCTTTGACCCTCAGATTTCCCAGTTTTTCTTTCATCTTCCTCTCTCCTCTCACTTGGGCTATGCATCTGTGATATATTCTGACTCATCCATGCACACTGCAAGTTGCTACATTGTGCTTGAACTCTATTTCTGCAATAGATTAATGGAGAAATTAACAGTTTTTTTAAATTTGGGAACTTAATAATAAAAAGAACATTATTTCCTATTCTGATGACACTTTTGCTCTGACAGACCAATAGTGGAAAAGGATATTCTTGTGGCTTTATTTATAATTTTTATATCCTGCCTTTTCTTCAATGATTTGGGCACTCAAGGTGATTATCATAGAATACTGTATATGCAGTAAGACAGTAAACTGGAAAATAAGCTATGCATAAAATAATAAATCAGGAGCAGCAGACAGTAGGTAAAAATCAAGGAAAGAACATAGCTTCAGTTTTTTTAAGCATTAAAGCAGCAATAAATAAAGAATCATAAAAAGCACAGTATTATCATCAGAAAAAAGTAATGAATGACAAAATAATATAATGGCAGTTTGCAGTGACTTTACAAGAGGAAGATAAAAAAGGCCACTGGGTGCCAGTTTAAATGTGTTTTTGGCCCAATCCAACAGGACCTTTCTCATAGAAGGGAACCAATGAGATGAGCATCAGATGGAATTCAGGTAAACTGGAAAATGAGTGGGTATAGAAACAATGGGACAGACGGACAGCAGAGAATTTGATGGCTGGCAGGTAAGAGACAAAAGCAAGGAGATGGCTGGGACATGGTTTAAGCTAAGTACTGGTACATGTTCTTAGAGTTCAGGAGCCATTTCCAAATGGTTGGGTCACATACCCAGTTGTCACATGCATTTCCATCTGACAACTACATCAGTTGGGTGGATAACAATTATTATTTCCATTCTGAATCTGAACATTGCAAAAATCACTTTCAATAGATACTGTAATTCGTCTGAAAAGTAAATCACTTCAATGCTTTGGAAAACGGTGGAAAACCTGCAGGCACATTATTGTAATTGCACAATTTTAAATGAGCCGGTTTTAGCAGTTGGAATTAGCAAGTAGAGAAAACTTGCCTTTTTTGTAAAAAGTGTATGGTGCTTCTATATTATCCATGCAGGAAGGAAAGCAAACCAAAGTCTGTATTGCCTTAGGTTGCCAGCCTGGCTTTGAACAAAAAAAAAAAAACCCATAGAAAATAAATAAAGTATATGTGATTCAAGACCCAAGCAAAAATCAAGTGTGCATAGTGAATTGAAGTGGAATGCACAATAGGAAAGTTCCCAGGTAAAATTTTGCCCAAGGAGCTGGAATTTATTTAATATTCTGGTTAGCCCTTCTCCTAAACATATAGTTTCTGTACATGATTGATCTCTACATTTGTCTCTGAGACATGTCAGTGTTCTTGTAATAAGGCTTTGATTTTTAGTCCTCTTTATTCCTTTCAGTATAAGCAGCAAATATTTTTATCCCAGTAAAATTCTGTTTTAAAGTGCAAGTTCTGTCCTAGGCATGCCTCAGTTTTAGGTGAATAAAGTTTATAGCTCTGTGGCACGGAGATGAATGTTCAACTGTTTTCTGCAAGCTGAGCCGTTTCTCTTCCATGGTCAAATGCTCCAGATAATGCTGAGATCTGATTTCTAGATGTTTGCTGTTCATCATAGCAGCACTTACGCCAACTTTAATTTGCTGTAATAAACTATTTTTATTGATCCATAGCCTCTCCAAATTTTAGATCACTATTGACTTTTTTTTGCCCTAGCGTGTTGAGCATTCAGTGTGCAAGTACCTCATTAATAAAAAGGAACAGAAATGGACTTGATTAGTTTTAAACCATCATTGTTCACAGTCATATATGGCTTTTGCAGGGTCCCCGGACAGATTGCCATTCTGAGAAGGGGTTTACTAGCTGAAATGCTTGAGAACCATTGCACTAAAGAAACATTAATCAGAAGTTACTGAAACAAGGTGAAGAGTTAGACAGCTGACAGCAAACTATCCTATAAGAAATTATCACCCTCTTCCTTATTCATACATAGATGAACATTTCTTTCTTAAATCTTGAAAAGGTAAAAGATGTCTCCTGCAGGTTGCCCTACTAGTTGTGACCAACTCTAGGGTGTGGTGCTCATCCTGTTTCTAGAGCTATAGAACCAGTGTTGTCCAAAGACACCTCTGTGGACATGTATGCTGCATGTGCATCAACTGCTGTTACCTTCTCATTGAATCCCCCATTTGCTACCCCATTTATCTACTTCTGTTTGCATGCTTTTGAACTTTTAGTTTGGCAGGAGCTGGGCTAATGATGGGAGCTTGTAATTCAGATCTCGAACCACTGACCTATCCGTCAGAAGACCTATCAGTCTTCAGATTGACAGGCACAGCGCCTTTAACCACCGAAGCCCTTCTTAAATCTTAGCCATAAATTAATATTATAAACACTATTATAAAGACCAGGCATAAGGACCTCTCAAGACTATGCTCATGTTTCCATCTTTAGATGGAAGTTTTAAAATTTGTGCTTGTTTGTAATGGGCCTCTTCTCAGGAAGACAACACAAGAATGGATCATGTTTCCAGATAATGGCTTACTCACCACCAAGGAGTGATATTTCCCTTGCATCATTCATGAAGAAAAGTTCTAGTCTGGCTCTTGGCACCTGGTTTCATTTCATGAGTATATGTGTCTGTGTATTCTATGTTCTGCCTCAGAACAGGGTAAGAAATGATGGGCACTGACAAATACAAGTACCTAAGTGAAACATACAGCCCAAGGGCTTGTAGCAACTGGCCAAGATCTGTCTGTTGGAAAGTGAGAGGCAATTGCTCAGAGCTCTTGACATCCCTATGGGCACAGCAGGGTACCACTGCACCAGGCACCAGGCACCACTGGATGCCAGGCATAGGGCAACAGATGGCAGGCACCACCAGGCACCACTGTGCACTGCGCATCCCTACCAGGCATCAGGTGGTGGGCACAAGACTTCATGGGGCACCACCAGTTGGAGGTGAGTAGCAGACAGCACTAGGCACCACCAGGTATCCCTACTGAGAACAGGGCACTGGGTACCACTGGGCAACCAGCAAGCAATACCAGGCAGCAGGTACCACTGGGCACCAAATCAGTTCTTAGTGGGTGCTTACATCACAGCAAGAATATGTTGCTGTTTTATCCTGTTGTTAGCCGCCTTGGGCTCCCTCTTGTAGGAGAGGAAAGGCGGGATATAAATATTTAAAATAAATAAATAAAATAAATATGCTCCCCAAACTTCATGCTTCTGGATCCAGTTGTTGGGGCTGGGTGTTGATCAGTCAGTCTTCAAAATTAAGTATAGGATGAAAACACATTGTACCCCTTTCCAACCCCTTAGGGATAAAATTCCTAAAAATTGGTTTTTAGTGGGTGCTAATGTCACTGAAGGAATACTCTCCCCAAATTTCATGCTTCTATGTCCAAGGGTTGGGGCTGGGCATTGATCTGTCAGCAATTCTTAAATGTAAATTATAGGGATGAAAACAAGTTCCTTTTCATCCCCTTCCAGCTTGACTTTCTTAAAATTGGTTCTTAGTGGGTACCTATATCACAGAAGGAATATCCTCCTCAACTTTCATGCTTCTAGGTTTGGCGGTTTAGACTGGGTGTTGGTGAATCAGTCAATCAGTTAGTGACTTTTCAATTATATATATATAGAATAGAAAATATGTTACAAATTGATTTAAAAATAGAATTATAAAAGAATATAAAATCAATAAATAGCTACAAAAATATTTCATAATAATCATAATACCTGAGTTCTATATTGAGAAGGATAGGAGGCATCATACTGTCTAGCATTTCACAGGTAAAAAATAGAAACATTTCCTATATAAGCAGCTTTCTTTCAACTTCATTCCTAGTTTTTTCCTGCCTTTGGCTAAAGTTCTGATAACTCAAACTACATACAAAGCTACAGGTAGCCTACATTTATCTTCAAAGTGCTACATATTTTTACAGTTCCTCCCACTGATCTCGTTCTACACACCCCTGCAGATCCAGACATGGTTATAGTAAGCCTTTGCCATCCTTTAAATTTCACGCTGGTTTGTTCCCTGCTGTTTCATGTAAGATGTCAATCTTATAATGAGAGACACAGAAAACCTTTGCTCTCGGTAGTCCTTTTAAGGCTGAAGTGTCAAAAAATATGAGTGACCACAGAGCTAAATAATCCTTTGTAACATGTACCTAAAATAGCTGGAGTAAGTTAATTTTATCCAGACATTCTAATTAAACCTCTATTTTCCTGCCTCATTGTAGTGATTAATTTAATTCAGTACTTTGTGGAACATCTCATCTATCTCATCTATCTATGTGGAACATCTCAACCCTCTCATCTATCAAGATGGTTTACAACATTAATTTAAAAATAGAATTTAGAACAGAATATAAGATCAAATAGCTACAAAAAACAGAAATACAAACAAAATGGGATAGAATAAAAACAAGCTTCTCTGGTTGTGCAAGTGATTAAGACACTGTGCCTGTTAACCAGCAGGCCAGGGTTCGAGACCCGGGTCTCCACAAGATGAGGATTTCCTGCTACAGGCAGGGGGTTGGACTAGATGATCCACTGGGTCCCTTCCAGCTCTATGATTCTATTATTTAAATAACCTCCCATTTACAATATCAGGAAAAGCTTGCTGAGAAAAGTTTGTCTGTGAACAGCTATGGAAAATTATAAGAATACATACTGTAATGAGGTTTAGCTTCTTATATTTCAGAGTGGCCACCAGATGTCTCAGTTTTTGCTATTCCAGTGCACCTGATCAAGGGACCTGCCACATCTCAGAGATAATTTTTAAGGTACAATTAGATACCTTATCACTCCCTCCCAACCATAACGTAGAAGATGGCAGAACCTATAAAAGAGCTTCCCTGAAAGACAGGTAGATTTCTGTGGGAGAGGGGGAATCTTTGAGATTCTTTGATCCTAAGCCAAAGCACTTATGGTTTTATTTCCCATTTGAACCTGTACTTTGAACCATAGCAAACAATCAGTGCAGCTGGATCAGCAAAGTTGTCACTTGATTGTAAAACCAGTGCCAAACAGAGCCCATGCAGAAGCATTTCAGACTATACTAGAACCCCAGGTCTGACACCAGGTGCAAAATTGTGGCTCAGGGATCAGAACCAATGAGTGACTGCACCCCATGAGCCACACACTGGGATAAAGTGTATATATAAAGACTAATATACATCTGAGTTATTCCAAGTGTGTTTTTATCATTGGTAATTAAAACAAAAACCCAAATTTGCAAAAAACAAATAACTGGGAAATCTTCTAAAATAAATAATGGGGTAGAAGGAGGTGGTTGCATGGGTAGTGATTGTGGCTGCATATGCTGACACTTTACACCTATATCATCTACCTAGAAAAATTGTAAAGCGATTATAATTTACAAAAATGCACCCTTAAAGAAAAAGTACACAATAACACTATCTACATTTTTCCACCTTTGGTAAAAAAAAATCTGTGAAAAATGTAAATGCTTAAATTTTGACTTAGACTGTTCCACAAATTGAAAATTCAAATATAAAACTCTAAATCTGGCTGGCAGAATAGCACTGAAGTCCTGGGCAAAGGGATCCAATTAATGCTCATACTGAACAGGTGAGGAGCACTGAGACTGAGAGATAATCGATGAGCCCAAGGTCAGCTGTGCTGGAGAGTTTTTGCTTAGCTTGCTATCGCACTTGCTATTGTTAAACTTTTGGGAAGTAAGAAACCCTTGGCTGTCTACTTCAAATTACCCATTCGGTTATTGCTGTCCCATCCCGGTTATTAATAAAACTTCCTGCAATCCTAGACTAAGTAGTTACAAATTTTTGTGTTAATTTAAAAAAAAAAAACTGTTTGAGTGCAATTTGTATTTAGTTGTGTATTTAAAGAAAGCTGTTAACCCACATCATTTCCCCTTAGCACATGTGAGCCTGCATTTGGGACAACCACTAGGCTTGATCTCCAAAATCTCAATTTTTTTGGATATGTCACAGCAACCCTGATGGTAACAGTTTCTGAATACATGGCTAGAAGAACAAGTTGTAACAGTGCTGTTACTTCCATCTTGCCTCTATTGAGCAGCATCAGAAGCAGCTAGAAAAAATAACACAGTAAAACATTGGATTGAGAGTAACTTGGATTGAGAGTGTTTTGAAAGACAAGCAAACATTTCCAAGAAATTTTAACTTGATATAAAAGCTATGTCTTGATAAACAAGCGAAAAATAGTCCCGGCTGGGATACGGCCATTTGGCGCTCCACCAGCACCTGCTCAGCCTCTCCTGAAAGACCAGCCGATGCATGTCTACTCTAAAGTAAGCCTATTACAGTCAATGGGGCTCATTCTTATGTAAGGGGGCAATGGAAAGGAGCCCGAGAGTCCTAGCTTTGCATGTCTAGCCTAAAATAAGCCCTATTATAATCAGTGGGGCTCACTCTTTTGTAAGGTACACAAAAGAGTGAGCCCCACTGATTATAATTATTTGTAAGGTACACAAAAGAGTGAGCCCCACTGATTATAATAGGGCTTTTTTTAGGCTAGACATGCAAAGCTAGGACTCTCAGGCTCCTTTCCATTGCATCCTGAGAGACTGAGGCTGCAGTCCTAAAACACTTTCCTGGGAGTAAAACCATTGAACACAATGAGGCTTACTGTTGAGTAGACATGGTTAGGGTTGTTCTCTTAAGTGCAGGTTAGTTTGTTTATATTTTGTATTTTCTTTATTATTTTGTATTATATTACAGTACTGTAATCATTTTTATATTAATATCTTTAGGTTGTGGAAACAAAAGTGTTTCCATTATTTCTTATGGGAAAATTCTCTTTGACGTAAAAGCATTTTGGATTACAAGCATGCTTCCAGAATGAATTATGCGCATAAACCAAGTACCACTGTATAAAGATTTAGAATGGAAGTTCAGTGTCTCTTGGGAAAAAAAGCAACAGCAATCTTGGTAGTGATCAGAGCACTAGGCACAACTCCATGGGCCAGGGTTGTGGTGGGTCACCAAAGGGTGATGGAAAGATTAGGCAACTAAGAACATAATCATAACCATATCTACTCAAAAGCAAGCCACACTGTGTTCAATGGGTCTTACTCCCAGGGAAGTTTCTTTAGGATTGCAGCCTAAGGGTACAGTCATAACATTTTCCAGCTTCAGGATAAGGACAATGCAATGCCAAGATAAGGGAACAAACACTGACCTATCTTGAGGCCCCCAAGACCTCCCTCAAACCACAGGATGCAGCACATACCAGTGATGGAAAATTGGTCAGGATAGCACCCTAAGTCCATCAGATACATTAGATAAAATCAGATACTGTAGCTACTAATTACCCTATAAAGAGCTCAGCTCCTGCCATTTGCAAGCGTATGTAAATAGAGGAAAATAAATGTTTGAGGGTCCATTTTTTATAATAAATAAATAAATAAATAAATAAATAAATAAATAAATAATTCTTTCCAGTTCTTTTTTTTAAAGTCTAGTACACCTAGGTGGGTCCCAATGGAGCAGTCACTTTCAACCTTTTTCATTTTGTGACATACAGACAAGGCACTAAAATGGTCAAGACACACCATCAGTTTTGTTGTCCATTGACAAGGCACACCCTGCTGCAAGAAAGAGGCTCAAATTCCCCAACTGTCCTATTAATAAATGTCCATCCCCAAAGTCCTGCGGCATACGAGTGTGCAACAGCGCAGTGGTTGAAGATTGCTGCAATAGCCTGTAGTTTAAAAAGTGGGTTCTGGTGCTGAAAAGTTTGGAAACTGCCGGCTCACAGAAGTTTAGTGATGACTACATCAAAATGTGTGAAGTACCTTAAAACATACAGAAAGGACAGAGCAGTACTATTCAATCAAGTGAACCTGTGTGTAAATATTCCGAAGGGTGCAACTACATAGATCAGATGATGACATTAATGTTCCCAGTCAGTATCCCGTTCTCTCCACACATCCATGCCAACCTATTACTCTTTCTTGCATTAATGCTGTCACGCAGGACTGCAGACTTCCTCTGCCACTTTGGAGGCCTTTGCAGCTCCCCAAAGGTTGCATTGTGCCAAATCCATGCTCGGTTTTCTGTGTGCAGCAGGGCTACAAGCCAATAATTTGCTCAGGTATTGGCAGTGAATACCTTGGAAGAGGGTTCAAGGACACCTCCCCCTTCAGAAAAAAGTCAGATGCCAGAAGGGAGGTTTAAGGAGATGCCTTCTCCCTCAGTCAGCTCCCCAGTCAGCCACTGTCCCTGTTGGGTGTCCTGCAGGGAGCCTGAAAGGCTGAGTTGTCTTATGGACCGCTTCCAGCACTCCAGTGACCCTGCAGCTCCTGTGCGCTGTCTTCAGAGAGCATGACTGGGACTGGAACAGGGACAGCACTGTCACCACCCAGCACTGATCACACCACCTTTTGGTGTGATCCAGAAAGAAAGGTGCCTCTCTATGGTGGCTACGGTGGTGAAGAAGATGAGTGACCTTGCAAGCCTTGCAGTTAAACAGTGGGAGAGGGCTTCCAAGTCTTGTGCCTATAGGGGAGGGGAAGAGTGAGAGAGGAGTGGAGTGTAAGTGTGTGGAGAGTATGTGTATGGAGGGATGTGGAGTGTGAATGTGTGTGGAGTGAGTATGTGGAGAGAATGTGTGAGTGTGTGGAAAGATGTGGAATGTGCGTGTGTGGAGTGTGCAAATGAGTCAGGAAATGTGGAATGGGTGTGTGGAGAGTGAGTGTGCAGTGTGTGTGGAGGCAGTATGGAGTGGGTGTGTGGAAAATGTGTGTGTGTACAGTGTGTGGGGAGTGTGGAGAGTGTGTGGAGTGAGTGTGTGTGCAGTGTGTGTGTGGAAAGAGTGTGTGGAGTGAGAGTGTGTGCTGTGTGTGTGTGTGGAGTGAGTGTGTGCAGTGTGTGTGTGTGTGGAAAGAGTGTGTGGAGTGCGACCGTGTGCAGTGTGTGGAGAGTGAGTGCCAGTATTGTGTGAGTCCATGTATTGTGTGTGGAGTGTGAGTGTGTGGAGAGATGTGGAACGTGAGCGCATGGAGAGAGTGTGTGGAGAGTGAGTGTATGTGGAGTGTGTGTATGTGAGGAGAGTGAGTGTATGGGTTGTGAGAGTGTGTGTGGAGTGTGTGTAGCATGTGGAGAGGTGGAGTGCGAGTGCATGGAGAAAGAGTGAATGTGGAGAGTGCGTGGAAAGAAAAAGTTTGAGTGTTTGTGAGTGCATGAAGAGAGAGTGTGTTGTGTTGTTTCCCCTCCAGTGCCTCCCTCTGCTCTGAGCAAACTGGTGGGAGTGAGTAAGCGCTGCTGCTGCTGCTCTGCAGGCTGGTCCAGTGATGAGGTCCTGGAGGGAATGAGTCCCTGTGGTGTTGCAGGCTGTGCCCTCCTGGCTCTCCGCCCTCCTCTTTCCACTTGGAAATGTTGGAGGGAAGAAGGGAGTGTGGAGCTCCAGAGAGGAGAGGCTGGCTGTGGTGCTGGCTCAGGCTTGCCTCCTTCCTTCCTTCCTTCCTAGCAGCAGCAGCAGCAGCTGAGGCAGGCTGGAGAGGCTCAGCCTTTCATTAGAAGTGGCAGCGGTGGCGACTGAAGGAGCTTAAGGGGGATTTCCGTAAGCTGTTGAGCTGCTGCTCTGCTCTGGTGTGGCTCAGCGAGGGAAGCAAGCGGTGTGCGAGCTGTGCGCCTGCTCTGGTGGAATGAGGCTCCTGGAGCAGAGGTGGCACTGATTTGGGACCCCAGGGGGGCAAGCTGAGCATGGCTTCGGTGTTCATGTGCGGGGTGGAGGACTTGCTCTTCAGTGGCAGTCGCCTCCTCTGGAACCTGACCGTCTCCACCCTGCGCAGGTGGTACACCCAGAGAGTCAGGGGCTGCCAGCAGGCACTCAGGACCTGGTGTGGCGTCGGGGATGTCTATCAGGTAACTCAGCACCCAGCCCAAACCCCAACTGGTCCACCTGTGGCATGCTCTTCAAGGCTTTCTCTGCCACAGTATGCGGGGGAAATTCCACCTAGGACTAACCCTAGCTACATGTGGGATGCTCTTCAAGGGAGCACAAGTATCTATTTTTAGAAGTACCTTTAAGTATCTGGAGGATGCTCTGAGCTACAGCATGGCTGGGCATGCAAGTTGTGTTGTTGTTTCTTTATGAGGGGAGAAACGCCAAAAAGAGGGGAGAACTCAAGGTGACAATATGTCCAATTTTTCCAAGACAAGTCTTTCTTTTTAGCTTTCTGTCCTGAAAATTTTTTTTGTGGTCCTTTTCCTAGTGAGCAGGCAGTATATAGAATGCTTGTAATTAATAAATTAGATGTGGTAAATTAGGTTTAATTGTAATAATAAACTATATAGTGTTAAATTGATCACACACACACACAAGAGAGAGAGAGTGAGAGAGAGAGAGAGAGAGTATGTATGTGTGTTTAGCTTTTATTTTTTCATGTCCTACATTTTTCTTGAATGTCCTCCATTTTGGGAGGCCTTGTTCTCTTTTTGCAGTTATGATGTATGGTCATCCTGGGAAAGCTCTGCCTAAGACTAAGGGCAAAATCCAGAGTAACTATTGGGAGTCCTTGCTCCGGTGTAGCAACTCTGGATTGCAATATGAATTTCCCATAGGTTTTCACTAGGTGGTGCAGTAACTACGGGTGAACATAAAGTCTCTTACGTCCTCCCGTAGTTACTCTGGATTTGGGGGTAAGGCTGAAATCCTGAGCACACTTTCCTGGGAGTAAGCCCTATTGATCATAATGGGACTAACTTCTGAGTAGGTAGGGCTAGGATTGCACCCTAAACCTAACTTCCTCTGGATGCTTTTCATGGGAGTTCAAGGCTTTCTGCCCCAGAGCAGGGCTGTGCATGTAGGTTTTGTTGTATCTTTTTTATGAGCCACACACACAAAAAGAGGGGAAAATCCACCTAAGAGTAACTCTAACTACCTGTGGGATGATCTGAGTTCAAGACTTTCTGCATCAAGGGCTGTGCGTGCAAGTTGTGTTGTTTCTTTATGAGTCCCACAAAAAAGAGGAAAATTCACTTAGGACAAACCTTAACTTACCTCTTCAGGATGTAAGGGTTTCTGCCCCAGAGCAGGGTTGTGCATGGTGTTTCTTTATGAACCACAACAAAACGTGGAGAAAACTCCACGTAGGACTAAATCGAACTACCTGTGAGATTCTCTTTAGGGGAGTTCAAGGCTTTCTGTGCCAGAGCAGGGCTGTGCATGCATATTCTGTTGTTGTTTCTTTACGAGTCCCATAAAAAGAGGAAAATCTGCCTAGGACTAATCCTAAGTACCTGTGGGGATGCTCTTCAAAGGATGCTCCTGTCTTCTAAGAAGTAAGTCACATTTTATTCAATGTGGCTTACTCCCAGGAAAGTGTGTTTAGGATTGCAGCCATAGTGAGTGCAAGGCAAGGCTTTTTTGATGCAAGATCAAGGATATGAATACAGTGGTACCTCACGTAACAGAATTAATTCGTTCCGGAGGCAGTTTCTTTACGTGAAACTTTCTTTACGTGAAGCGGATTTTCCCATAGGAAATAATGGAAACGCAGATGATTGGTTCCACAACTCCAAAAATATTTATATAAAAATATTAACTGGATGTGAAAATGATGACAAAACACTGTAATTGAATTCAAAACATGCATTCAGTGGGCATGATCCTATGAAGTCTACTTAGGCTGCAATCCTAAAGCCACTTTCCTGGGAGTAGGACCCATTTAACACAATGAGGTAGACTTCTGGGTAGACATGAGTAGGAGGCTGCAATCAAAGACACTTTCTTCTGTAATCCAATCAAAGACACTTTCCAAGTGTCTCCCCACTTTCTCCTTCTCTTCATCCTGAGCCTCTCTCTCTCTCTCTCTCTCTCTGCTCCCTTCTGGCTGGCCCTGAGCTGCTTCCCTCTTCTCCACTGCTCGTCTCTCCCTCTGCCCAGCGGATGTCTGGCCACAGGAGGAACAGCATGGAAGTGTTGCTTTCACTATGGGCAGGTGCGCTAGGCAGCCCTGACACTTTTTAAACAGGTTGCTGGCCAGCGTGTCTGCCCTAACTGCCAATGAATGTTTTCTTTACGTGAAGCACTTTCTTTACGTGAAGCAGAATCCTAGAGAAATTTTTTTCTGTTACGTGAAACTTACTTTACGTGAGGCATTCTTTATGTGAAGCATCACTGTAGATGGTTTCATTTTGTTTTGGATCCATGCAAAAATGAGCCCAAAGTGCAGTGTGGTAGTCCAGGTGATAATACCACACTGGTGATAATATTTCATTTCGAAGAAATGATGGATTTGGTGCTTTCTGCCTTTTCATTGAGAGCCCTTCCAGAGTCCCCCCTGGACCATTCTTGCTTTCCAGTGTTACTTAAAACTGTTAATCAGGATTGATTGCTCTTTCCAGCCTTGCCACATGCTTTTAAATCCAATGAGGTTAATTCAGTGTCTGCCCTTGATGTCTGTCAGAAGTAGGTAGGCAAAGCATGAAAAGCTACAATGGACCAGCTTCCTACATCCTTTACACTCTCCCCCCACAGTTATTCTGGATGGGTTTATTTTTAACAAGTGGCATATGCTTATAACTTGATTCTGGTGGAGAGTGGAGGATAAAACAGTGTTTTGAGAAAACTGTTATTCCAGCAACTTCTCCCTCCCTACCCCATATATATTTAGTTTGAAGTACTGTATTGATGATGCCTTGGGGTCAACATGTGTTGTAGTGTGCACTTACTTATAAAAATAACTCATTAAAGAAATTCAGGATTTTTGACTCCACAAGGCCAAAGGACAGATTGGCATATGGCACTCCCCACTTCAACCACCATATGAAATTTCCACATGAAAGCCTTGTTCCATGCCTCAGGGGAATATTTTTGAAATATTTAGCCTGATGCTATAGTTTGTATAGTTTTAAAAGAGGGTGCCTGGATCTTTTAGAGACGATTCTCCTGAGGTTATATTGCTTTTGACATATGGCCAGCAATATGCTTGGTGACCTTCAGTGGCCTAAGGCAGCTTTTGCCCTTGGATTATGGTCTTTGCTTATTTGAATCTATTACCTGACTAACAAATACATTTCTTTCCAGAATTTAGAATTAGCTGTGATTTGAATATTTTTATCAAAATGACCACCAGGGATAGTCCAATCCATTGTACCTGTCCTGCTTTTGTGACCGGTAGGAAAATAAGAACATAAGAGCCTCTACTGGATCAGGTCAAAGGCCCATCTAGTCCAGCTTCCTGTAACACATAGTGGCCCACCAGATGCTTCAGGGAACACATATGAAACCTGCATCCAGGTGCCCCCCCACATCTGGCATTTTGAGATTGTCCACATCTACACACATCCCTCATGGCTTGTAACCTGTGATGGCCCTTTCCAGTGGTGGGCTCCAACAGGTTCGCACCTACTCTATAGAACCGGTTGTTAACAAGAGATAGGACATATAAAGTTTAAAAATAGCCATTTAAAAGTGGCTGCCAGATGGGCAGAGAACCAGTTGTTAATTTCTTTGAAGCCCATCACTGGCCCTTTCCCTTAGGAATTTGTCCAATCCCTTCTTAAAGGCATTAAGGCTAGATGCCATCACCACATCCTTTGGCAGGGAGATCCACAGACCAACGACACACTGGGTAAAGAAATATTTTCTCTTGTCCATCCTAACTCTCCCAACATTCAACTTTAGTGGATGTCCCTAGTTCAGCACACTTAGTGGACAAGTTGTTGGGGGGATGATTCTCTGAGTCATCACCAGTGGTGGGCCCGATCTGGCCGAACAACCGGATCACCCAGTGGGCGGGCCGGGGTCAGGGGGCGGGGCCGGGGAAGGTCAGGAGTGGGGCCGGGGAGGGCACGCCACCCATCTCAGCACGCTGCAGGTGCGGGTGGGTGGGGTGAGGGGCGGGCAGCTACAGGAAACACACTTGACGCACGCTAAGCTTGACGCATACGCAGTAGGGCTTCCCCAGGCACACCGAACCGGTGCACCCGGTTTTGTGCCGCCCTCCTTAGCTACCAGATTGGTAGCGGAGGGGCACAAACAGGAAGCGGTTCGGACGATCTCGCCCGATCTACCTTCTGCCCACCCCTGGTCATCACTTGTAGCAATGATGAGAACTTGTACCTTTGAATTATGCCCTTTACAAAGTTGTAAATTGATCAGAAGAAAAATTCTAATCATTGTTGGATGTCTGTCAGTTACCAGAAAAATTTTAATGTAAACACTAACGATGTTGCCCTGGTTTCCAGGTTTTTTTTTTAAAAAAAGGCACAGTTGGAAACTTGATTAAAAGCTAGCTGTATTTTTTACTTACTTCAAATGCTGCATCTGTAACATTGCCACATGAGTACATTATTAGGACACCAGTTTGCTAAATTCAAGTCACTGCACTCAACTTCACAGCTACAGTTAAGGTGTATGTTCATGATTCCCCCAAGGAATCATGTCATCCCCCAAGGAATCCACTGAGATGAGGAAGGCAAGTAATATCAAAACAGTGTGACACAGCAGCTGTGAGAATTACTTTCACACCCGTTTTTCCTTGTGGTGTGGCTTCCTGACTTGTCCTAGCACAAGAACATAATCTTAAGTTTGCCTATTTTTCTAAAATTTTCAGCCAAACCTCCTTGCATAATCTTGCTTAACAGAAAAAATTACAAGCGATCTCCCTGTGCATTCTCATGGTCCAGGACAACAGGAGAACAGGGGTCAGCAACCTTTCAGCAGTATGGTGCTGAACTTACATTACAATGTTATTACGCATGCCAGCATGATTACATGATTATAAAATGATGCACATGGGGTGTTGCATATGGTGCACCTGGGGGGAGGGTGCGCCTGTGTGGATGTTGTATTGGGGTATTCTGCATGGGGGATGATGTGCATAGGATGGTGCACATGTGGGGTCAATGTGCACAAGGGGACAATTGTGAGAGGAATTTTACTCCCGCAACGCAGGTATGTTTTCGCTAGTAAATAATATATATTTTTATTAATTACATTTATATAATTAATGTGCACATTTAGCATAAATTAGCAGAGACCATCTCCTGGGGCTTTTCTTACCTCTAGCCAGCATGTGGCTCCCTCTGCACCCCCCAAGGGGCTTGCTTCTCCATTGCTATGGTGCTGTGAGAGCTGGAGATGCTGAAGAACAGCCTGTTCCTATCCTTACCATGCCTTTTGTATAAAGGGTTACTTCTGAGCAGAGATGCTCAGGATTGGGCTCTAAGAATGCCTTTTACTCCACCCCTTCTTGGGAGTAAGCTCAATTGACTGCAAAGGGGCTTGCTTCTGAGTAGAAAAGTGCAGGAGTAAGAATGGAACAGTCTTCTCCACTCTTTCCATTCTGATAGTGGCAGGGTAGAGTGAAGGTGGGGAGAGACAGTGCCATTCTGGCCACCAGTGATGGTGATGGACAGCTTCCTGCAGGCAATTGGGACAGCAGCAGTGGCAACAGCCCCTAGCTGTGTATGTCTTGGTGTGCTGCCAAGCACCATTCCGAGTGCCGAGCTTGGCACTAGTGCCAGGGTTGTCTACCCCTGGTATAGTCCATTGAGTTTCATATAGTAAAACAGATTGCTTGGGGAGTCTCTCTGATTTTGATCTATTAGTTCTGCAGTACAAGAACTGTTTTCATTTTATTCAAAACATGCAGTGTCCTCTTAAAGAATTGAGTGGCCCCTGTGAACAGAAACAAATTTGAGGCCTTAAATTGGCTGTTAATGTGTGGTTTGGACATTATATGCTGTTTTTCTAGGTAGCCAAACTACATTGTATTGTAATTCCACAGAAGTTTGTGATCATCCCAGATCTTCAGGGAACAATATAAAAGACTGTATTTACAGTCTATTTTCTTTGTAGAGAAAATTGTCCTTTTTGGCTGGCACTGAAACTTCACATAAGCTTCACATAAGAGAACCTGAGATAAAGGAGCAAAGGATTTGAATTGCTGCTCTGAGGATGGAAATGTCACCATTACTGGTGCCTCAAGACACATTTCTGTTTATAAATGTAACTTTTTCTTTAATCACCATGGGATAGACACATAAACATTAAGCAAAAAGTTAGCAAAAAATTCACGTGTGTGTGTGTGTGTGTGAGAGAGAGAGAGAGAGAGAGAGAGAGAGATTACCAAGAAACAAAAACCCAGGGGAAAGTGTTACTGGCAGTCCTTTTTTAAAACACATGTAATATACACACAGGGGAAAAACAATTGTGTAATGGTACAACTGTATCACTCAGTGATGTAAGGAAAATAAAGATGAGGATGAAGGTGCACAAAAGATTATATAGATGTAAGACTAGATGTCACTGGATTGGCTCACAGAAATTTAGCTATACAGGGGGAAGTATACAGCTATCACCAGGATAGCTGGATATAGGAAGAACGAGTAACTCTTTAGAAAGGGCAGAGTAAAGAACAGGGAGAAAAAACCTGGGAGAAGAGTCTTGGAGAACTTTTTAACACCATATGCTAGTTAAATCTAATTTAAAAAGTTTAATTTTAAAAGATGAACAGGGATCTTACTCAAAAACTTATAGCCCTTGCTCTGTAGACATTAAACTGCTGCTAAAGTTCCCCATTTCTTCCGTATTCCCCCCTACTCTCCATTCCTGGCTGCATTAACACATCGGAGTTCTACATGAACTCTGCAGAGTTCAGAGGAAGAAAGAGGTGATGAGCCTGTCTTTATCCCTATTATGTTCAGTCTCTTACATCTACATGCTTTCTTACTGCAACTGCACCACTAAACTGAATGAGAACCCCCATTTCTACAGCTTGTGCAATGTCATTCCAGTCATTCCTGATTACACATGACTTTCATGTTTACCACCTTTATAGTGCTAATTGACATTTTTGTGTTAAATCACATGTATATTGTTCTATTTATGTTTTTAATTATGTTTTATGGCAGCTGCCTTGAGTCGGGCTAATTTGCCCGAGAAAGGCAGGATATAAATTTTTAAAATAAATAAATAAATATATGGGCCAGACAGAGATCCCCTAGATACAGTATAGGATAAGATCCCCATATCAGTTTACTGATCACTGACAGGTAACCTTTCTCTATTTGGAAATGATAAAAGTATGACCTCATATCTTGTCCATACAAGATACTCCATACGCCGTATGGAGTACTCCATACAAGATCTACCAAAACTATCTTAGAAGGTGCTGATAGAGCTATTGGCACTGATCTTTGCATTCCCAGCAGGATCCTTTGTAAGTTAGAAAGAGCTAAAAGAATAATATGTGGCTGGAGTCCTAAATAAAGCTTGAGGTTTAGAAGTTTACAAGAATGTTGTCCTGTTGTATTGAAGGTCAGATTCCTAAAGCTTTAAATAAATGCTGAATTTTCTCATGTTTAACTACTCCGGGATGTTTCAATTTAGTTAGACTTATTCAGTATTCATATTATATTATCTAATGTCTACAGTTCTACACCAGACCACTAACTTTTTGCTTAATGTAAAGCCATAAAGAGCACTTCAGCAGAACATACTGGAAGAGTGGCAGCAGGACAGCCAATGCCTTCCTATATGTATAAGGCAGCCATAAAGAGCACTTCAGCAGAACATGCTGGAAGGTTATATATAGGAAGGCATTGGCTGTCCTGCTGCCACTCTTCTAGTATGTTCTGCTGAAGTGCTCTTTATGGATGCTTTACAGCAGTTATTGCTGATATATATATTGTAAATTGTTACACTGGCTGTCCATTGGAGCAGGTAAACCAGCCCATTAGATTTACAGAGGTGGGGAGGGCAGAACTGGTCCAGGGAAATGGCAGAACCAAGTAGAGAGGGGAGAAATAGGGGCAGTCAGGCTACAGGCTACAGGTGGTGAAGGCACATTTAAGATTTTGTCCTCTTTACCCACTACCTCCCCACCACCTTTTATTTTTGGGAACTGTGCCAGCGAAATTTCTGGCTCTGGTCCAAGGAGAACCATTACAAGGTGGGACATTTAGAGTGGGGAAAGGGGGTTTAAATTCCCCTTCCCTTAGGAAACCTCCTGCTTTGCCCTCTCTCCCGCTGGATACAGTAGGTGCCTTTTTGGCACAGCTGTACTTGGGGGAAGGAGAAAATGAAGTGAAGGTATGGCACGTGAGATAACATCTTGAGTTAGTATGGTCATATGGAGCTTCCTTGTGCAAGAGTCAGGCCATTGTCCCTCTGGCTCCATATTAACTATTCATTAGCTTTCAACCACATTGAGCATAATCCTTACAGCACTGCAACCTGATGCCTTGTAATTAGAGATTCCAAGAATTGACCCTTGTATCTTCAAGTGCAAAACATGGGCTCTAAACTGAGCTGTGACTCCTCTCCCAACAACCTACCCTTGTACTATGAAAAATGGAGGTTGCCTTAAATGGAGACTTATATTGGAGCTTCTGGTTCAGTATCTTCCCTGTCTGACAAGATCTCTGTAGATCTCACTCTGGGATCCTCAAAACCTATTATCTGAAAGACTTTAACTGCAGCTTGCCTTTGCCAAATCAGTATTACCTTCACCCTTGGAGTCATGGTTATTATTATTTTTTAACCAAAAAACCTTAACAGTGCATGTATGTAGTGAAAAAGATGTTGCTGATTCTCTTAAAAATAAATTCACTTTTGTCAAAACAAAGCAAAAAACTTTTGCAACTGTGCTAGTTTACATAAATAAATGACAAGAATATGATACTTTGGATATTTCCCTTACATTCTCATGCTGGACGGATATGGCACAGAGTCGGGTGTATAAAATACACTTTGTAAAATGTTTCATTGGGGGAGTAAGAGCACAATCCCAACCATATCTACTCAAAAGTAAGGGCACAATCCAGAATAACTACGGGGAGTCCTTGCTCAGACGTAAGAACAATTTACTCTGGATTGCAATATGAATTTCCCATAGGTTTTCACTAGATGGTGCTGTAACTACGTCGACGTAAAGGTCTCTTACATGCTCCTGTAGTTACTCTGGATTGTAGGGTTAGCCCCATTATATTCAATAGGTCTTACTCCCAGGAAAGTGTCTTTAGGATGGCAGCGTCAGTGGAATAGCTAGGGGAATAGGGTAGCAAATGCAACAAATTTTGGTGGTGGTGGGGCAATAAAATCAGCTTGGCATTAGTGGCCAAAATTGTGAAAATCATGATATTTATATATTATACCAGAATGTTTTATATCATTGGAAAGGTAATTTAATGCTGAATGCAATGAAACAAACTACTTTGGAATATCTGTGATCTATCAAACATTATGGCCAATTAACCAGATACCATTTTATTTACTAACTCTGGGCAAATCCAGAGTAACTACGGGGAGTCCTTACTCCAGTGTAAGAACAACTTTTTTCTTTTTAAATTGACCTGAAACTACTGAAACTAAAAAAAGTGTTAACGTGGAAAACATGGAGGGAGCTTATTCTTTTATCAGGAAGGTTGTTTCTTCTAGGTAAGGTAAGAAAATGCTGACAAAGTATTCAGTGTAGTACATACCATTAAGTTTGAATGTGCACATGAAGTGGTAACGTGGATTAGTGAAATAAAGAAGGAAATGGGTAGTTCCTGCTTCCTCTAATTCAAATCTAGTGAGCTTGGGCAGCCGGGCAGCTGGACTGTTAATATTTTCTTTCCTGATGCCCACCCTGAATGAATTTTAATAAACCTGTGACCTGAATGAATTTTACTAACTGTATTACCACTACAGTCTTTGTATTTAAGTTATTTTGTTTTAAATACTTTCTTGAAATCTGTTCCTCTCTGGTATGATTTTACCACTTCCGTGAGAAATTCTGAGACACATTTTTCTGAAAACCCATTTTATCCTTAACTAGCGAAAAGCGTACCCACGTTGCAGGACCAATATTTCCCCATACGCCATCCCCCATAGCACATCACACCCCATGCGCATCAGTCCCCCATGCGCATCAGTCCCCCATGCGCATCAGTCCCCCATGCACATCAGTCCCCCATGCGCAACTTCTCCCCATGCGCACCAGTCCCCCATGCGCACCAGTCCCCCATGTGCAACATTCCCCCATGCGCAACATTCCCCCATGCGCAATATTCCCCCATGCGCATCAGTCCCCCATGTGCAAATTCCCCCAATGAGCACCTTTCCCCCATGCGCATCAGTCCCCCATGTACAACTTCCCCATGCGCAACAGCCCCCCATGCACAACATCCCTCATGCGCAAAATCTCCCCATGCACAACATCCCCCCATGCGCACCAGTCCTCCATGCACATCAGTTCTCCATGTGCATCAGTCCCCTATGCGTAACATCCCCCATGCGCAACTTTCCCCCACGCGCAACTTTCCCCCCAACATCTTCCCATGCTCATCAACCCCCCATGCGCATCAACCCCCCATGTGCAGCATCCTCCACAGTGCAACCCCTCCCTCCAAACAATATCCCCCCGGTGCACCAGGCACTGAGCTCCAAATTGGCTGGATGTTGTTCAGTCTCCCATGTTAAGTATAGGACAAAAACACGTTGCCCCCTTTTCAGCCCCTGAAGGGTTAAATTCTCCAGATGGTTCTTGGTGGATGTTCAGGTGACAGAAGGAACTCCCAGAATTCCATGCTTCAGGCCCAGCAATTGGGGAGGAATGTTATGAGTCAGCAATTCTCAATGCAAAGTATAGGGAGGAAAATGTGTTGCACCCCTTTTCACCCCCTTCCGGTTGAAATTTCCGAAAACCGGTTCTTAGTGCACCCCTCAGTCACGGAAGGAACACCCACCCCAAATTTCACGCTTCTAGGCCCAGCGGTTTTGGCAGGGCGGTGATGAGTCAGTCAGTCAGTGAGTCAGTCAGTGAGTGACTTTTCTCTTTTATATATATAGATAAAGAATAGTTTAGATTGTGCATCCTTTTTCTGAAGTACTTGAGACCAGAACCACTTTGGATATGGGATTTTTCCATATTCCTGAATACTTGCAAATACATAGTAAGATATCTTGTGGATCTTATTTGTTAATATTAACACAAAACTCATCTATGTTTCATATACCCCTTATATGCATAGTCTGAAGGCAATTTTATACAATATTTTTTAATAATTTTATACAATATTATACAATATTTTTTAATAAGTTTGTGTGTGAAGTAAGGTTTGTCCACAGAATCTAGGGCGCAATCGAGGGCTCCTGTCTGGTTGTTACAAATGTACAAATCCAAAGCTCCCGTCTGGCTAGCACTTACCCTGGCCAAAGAGTGTCTTGAAAATGCCAAAGACATTTCCTGGGTACATTTGTACTTGTGCCAGTTATATAGCTGGTGCAGGTCCAGGTAGACTCAGCAGGCCGGTAAAGAAACAATTTTTTCTCCTACCAAAGGAGACCTCCAAAGGAGATTGCCTCCCTTCCTGGTTGGATGCTGCAGTAGCTGTGGTGGCACAGCAGCATTGCCAAGGACAACGATGGCGATTGATAAGATTGGGCTAAGCTTATGATGATAATTAAATTTTAATGGAGGTTATAAATATAAATTTGATGGTCTTTTGTTTTCTTTCTTTTCAGTGGCTGAACCATTCTAACACATTCTGAAATAATGAAAATGTAGTAAAATCTATCCTTACCCAATGACAGTTAAAATTTTAATTTTCCTTACTCAGTGTCCTAAAGAAACAAACTCTTCAACTATTTCAATCAGGCATATTTCCACTTCAGCCTGTGAAATAATATGTTTTGCTTCTGGATAAAAAAGTGAGGCTGAATGAAATAACACTTTATATTGCTCCATTTTTTCCATTTCTCAACACATTTTCTTTCCAGGCTGTGGATTTCATCTCATTTCCTTCCAGGTCCACCATATGCCAATTTCAAAACAGTGTGCCCTTATTCATTAGCTATGGGTGTGTGTATCTATATACATTTTCTTTTCATGTGAAGTTTCTTATGCAGCTAACAGATGGTTCGTTGTTTTTTTAAACTGAGAAGTCAACATAATTTAGTAAACATTTTTATGAAAGATAAATATTTTTTTACTATACTGTTTTCTTTTGTTTATGGCATACCTTGCTGTGAACATTATCCAATGATGTAATCTAGAGAAACTGATCTAGGGATTGGGATAAATATCTGGTTCAAATATCTCCTCTGAAATGAACTCATTAAGGGTGCAATCCTAACCTCGGCTGGCACAACTTATTGGTCTTTTTCCCATGGAGATGTAAGGCATCAAGCACATGTCTGTGCTAGCCTTAGGGCACAATCCAGAGCAACTATGGGGAGTCCTTGCTCCGGTGTGAGAACAATTTACTCTGGATTGCAATATGAATTTCCCATAGATTTTCATTAGGTCGTGCAATAACTATGGGTGCACGTAATGTCTCTTATGTGCTCCCATAGTTACTGTGGATTGTAGGGTTACTCTCCCCCAGGAGTTGTGCAGAAGTGCCTTACAGAACTTTTGTGACACTCCCAGGCCAGCATGAGATTTTGTTGGGACTTATGCTGGCCTAACTGGGGATTAGGATTGAAGCATAATTAGCATTAACCTGTTCTCTTTTGCCCTACAATCCAGAGTAACTACGGGAGCACGTAAGAGACATTACGTGTACCCATAGTTACTGCACCACCTAGTGAAAACCTATGGGAAATTCATATTGCAATCCAGAGCAAATTGTTCTTACACTGGAGCAAGGACTCCCCATAGTTACTCTGGATTGCACCCTTAGTTTAATCTATAACATGATGACAATACTTTACTTATAGGATTGTTGTCTTCCGTATTGTAAAAGTGAAACATTTTGCAGACTCACAGGCAATATATAAATGTTATAGTAGATTAAAGTTTATGTATTCTACCCCATCAATAGGTAGATGCTATTTTAAAGCACCTATGTAGAAGTCCTAAGGCATAATCCTAACCAGTTTTCCAGGGCCGGCATAAAAGACACAGCAACTCTGAGCAAACATTGCCTTACCTTGAGGTCACCTCCGTGACAGGTCCCCCAACTGCAGGATTGGAGCATTAGGATTGCACCCCAATCTCCTTCCTGATCCTTGCCACCATATCTCAAGGAAGCAATCCCATATGCTGTGGGATGGAATGAGACTTCTCCCTTGTGGATCTGGTCCTCTCCACTGTTCTCCTTCGTCTCCTCCATATTTCTCTCCGTGCCAATTTGGCTTCCTCACACTACCTCCCTCTCTTCATGCATCTTTCTCTTTCCTACTCATTTTTGTCCCCTTACTCCATCACCCTACTCACCTTCAATCTTCTCTGCGCTAATCCTAACTCCTCTTTCTTTCCCCTGCCCAGCAGTCAATTTAGGCAGCCGACTGTGATTCTCTTTGCCACCCTTCAGGCTGCACGCAGGCCCCCACCCCATTCCAGACTCCCTGTAGCCATGCAGAAGCTTGTGCAAAACTCTTCCAGATCATTTTAAACAGAGCTGTTTGAAGGGTCAGCAAGGAAGTGGCATAGAGGTAATCCAGGGGACAACACTTTTGTGTCCCTGCCCACTCTGCGGCACAGAGAATGGGATCGAGGCAGTGGAGGTACCCATAGCACCCTTTCAATCCATCATTACTGGATGGATCATGGTTCATGGCAACAGCAACAGCAGTTGTATCCTGCGTCAAACAGCACTTCGGCTTTGGCTGTGCTTGATTTTTCTTGTGGAGAGAAGTAAGGAACTGGATGCTGATTAAAGCTAAATCTGGTCAGTAATTTGTCAGTAATTTTGCAGATCAATGCGCAAAGAGGAAGCGTACCTTAAAGATCGGGTCCCCTTAAAGAGTGCTCACACCCTGCACCACTTTAGCTTCCTATCAGTCCCCTGTGGGGGGAAGGGGCTCAGGTGTCCCTGGGCATACCAGACAAACTCCAATTCGGGATTTGCAGCTTATGATCAGCAAAATCTTGACAACATGTCCTTGATAATAACTCTGTCACCAGAAACATTGGTTGTGTAATGAAGTGTCAAAGAAGACATAAAAGTACAAAAGCAAAGAAATAAGGATGTCAGAACTGAGAGACTAAAGGAGAGTTAAAGGAAGTGAACAGCTTTCCTGAGTCATTTCCTGAGTCATCCTCCTCCTCTAATCCAGGGTTTCTCAACCTTCTGTCCAGGGACCACTGGAAGTCCTTGGCAGCTGCCTGACCAGTCCACGAGAGGACTCCTAAATTCCTCTTCCCCTCCTCACAGAGCAGGAAGGTCTCCTCTTCCCCTCCTCAGAGACCAAACCTATGGCTGTCTAATCAGTAGTATGTCACATTGTCGTCAGTGGAGCTTGCTCCCGGGAAAGTGTGAACAGGATTGCAGGCTCAGAGCCCAGCCCAATCCTACTCAGAGCCCTGTCAACGCAGAAATAAGTCCCACTGTAGTCAGTGGAGCTTACTTCCAAGAAAGCGTGGATAAGATTGCAGCCTCAGAGTCCAATCCAAAGTCTGCCTACTTAGAAATAAGGGGAAAATCCAGAGTAACTATGGGGAGTCCTTGCTCCAGTGTAACAACAACTTACTCTGGATTGCAATATGAATTTCCCATAGGTTTTCACTAGGAGGTGCAGTAACTACGGGTGCACATAAAGTCTCTTATGTGCTCCTGTAGTTACTCTGGATTTGGGGGTAAGTCCCATTATAGTCAGTGAGGTTGAGGATTTGCCCTAATCAATGTAAAGCTCCAAATTAACTTGACCTGCAACTCAGTGCCATTTAAACAGGAAATAAGGACTTCTTAATGAAACATTCCTACCCAAACTGTATGATGACAAGTCTTTGTTACACAACCAATCAAATTTGACTATGTAATAACAGCCCATAACTAATAACAGCCCATAACAGAAATGGAGTGAGATGAGAAAGTGCTGACCTCATTCTCAAATGCTTTCTGATGACATCATACAGCTAATCAGATTTGACTATGTGATGACATCATGAGTCATAATCTCTATTTCGGCTTAGCCTTATTTTTGGTTATGGGTGTAAAACTTATTTCCACAAGGTATTTGGGAACACTGCTAAATGAATCATCCAAGTGCCACAAATGATGTGTGAATCCTTCAGCAATAGTTAATGTTTCCTTCTCAGAATTTCTCAGGTTCCTTCTATAAATGTTGGTTAATAGTCTTATCTTTATCTACGCCTTCAGAATTCCAGCTGTATTGTTAGAATAGTACCGCACAGTTGTTTTTTTGCTGATTTTGCTGAACCCACATGCCAAATTTTAACTGTGATGATTACTGTGTTGTAATTAGTCGATAGCAGTTCCACTGAACTCCTGTACAGATGGAGGCTGTCACCCTTTCAATTATTGCAAAGAGGATAAAGCTGGTACTGGGATAAATGATCTTTAACCTCCCACCCCCCCAGCTCATATGGCCATTTTTCTCTCTTTGCTACTGCTTATTCAGATCAGTATTTCAGCCTCAACAACTGGATTTGTTTCAAGACTTCTTTTACGACATTTCTTGGATGAGAAATCCTCAAGAGACACTGGGAAATAACATTAAAAGTCACCTTCCAAAATATTAGTTCATTAATTTGTTGTTCAGCCAGAGAGCAACTTTGCCCTTTGGGACCATACTTGGAAATTCCTAAGGTCATGTATCCTAAGGTGACTTCCACAAATAAGACACTTTTCCAATATTAAGTCTGACAAAGCACAGCAGAATATTGACTGAAAAGACACTGTCACACCTCTGAAGACAGGGTTACTTTGTGCAGGTTCCCAGTTCATTTTCTTTGTCATCCCCTACAATCCAGAGTAAGTATGGGAGCACATAAGAGGCATTTACATCGACATAGTTACGGCACCACCTAGTGAAAACCTATGGGAAATTCATATTGCAATCCAGAGTAAATTGTTCTTACATCGGAGCAAGTACTCTACATAGTTACTCTGGATTGTGGATTGTGCCCATAATCTTATCAAACAATGATAAGATTTGCCATACAATGTTAAATATCAACTATCGGCACAGAATGGTGAAGTTATAAAAAAAATTAGCTGAAAGTAAGTTCATACCAGGCTAACTTTAGGTATGTCAACAAAGGAGGAGGAGAAGTGCTTTTATTTGCAAGTTTGCTTGTTTTTGGAGCATTGATCATCTTGTCATTGCTTTAGAGGTTTTTTACTTGGTGCTCTTTCAAACACCAGTCATCTTGTGTGGGAGGGAAATGTAATTATGCTGACAATTTTTTTGACTATCTGCTCTGCGTGTGCTTCCTTTAAGCTGTATTAAGAGAGCCAAATTAATTGTCCAGTATTGTCACGGGTAAGTGTTGGTGTGAAAGACTTGCAGGTGCTAAGTCTGTAATGAGAGTGAAATAAGTGAGGGTATTGAAGCTGAAAAATTGGTTTGCAACAGCCCTTCAATGTAATCCTTCAATATATGTATTTACCCCCTATATTTTAATCAGAATGGGTTGTCTGTTGTTACCTATTACAGGCAGAAGTTCCCTGAGGCAACATCCTGCTGATTTCTAAGACTGTCACAATGGTTTTTAAGTACAGTATATCTATATATATATTTATATAAAACTGCAAGTGACTGACTGACTGACTCACTCACTCACACCCAACTAAAACCACTGAGCCTAGAAGCGTGAAATTTGGGGAGGGTGTTCCTTCTGTGATGGAGGCACCCACTAAGAACCAGTTTTTGGAAATTCCAACAGGAAGGGGGTGAAAAGGGCCACAACACGTTTTCCTCGCTATACAGTGAGAATTCCTGACTGAGGGACGCTCTGCCCAGACCCCTGGACCACGAACCATGAAATTTGCAGAGGGTGTTCCTTCTGTGACATGAACACCCAACAAGAACAATGTGAGAAATGTAACCCTTAAGGGGCTGAAAAGGGGTACAATGTGTTTCTGTCCTATACTACATTCAGCCAATTTGGTGCCTTGGGGCTGATGCACGGGAGGGATGTTGCTCATGAGGGACGTTGTGCATGGGGGGGGGGACGTTATGCATGGGTTGGTTGGGGGGTTGATGTGCATGGGATTTTGATACTCATGGGATTTTGATGTGCAAGGGGGACAACGCTTATTGGGGATATTGTGCATGGGAGGAGGTTGCACATGGGATCTTGATCCGCATGGGGGATGTTGTGTATGGGGAATGTTGCATATGGGATGTTGATGCGCATGGGGGTTGATGTGCATGGGGAATGTTGCACATGGGATGTTGATGTTCATGGGGGATGTTGATGCACATTGTGGGATATTGATGACAATGTGCATGGGGGGTTGAAGCACATAGGGAGATGATGCGCATGGGGATATGTTGATGCGCATGGGGGTATGTTGTTATGCATGGGGGGATGATGCGCATGGGGTTGTTGCACAGTGGGGGGATGGCATAGGGGGTAGTTTACTCCCACAATGCGGATACATTTTCACTTGCAATGTGGGTATGTTTTTGCTAATTATGATATAAAGTGAATTAAGGTTTTGGTCCTTACAACTTGTGTAGTATCTGCTTTGCTTGTCATTTTGGCGGTATCTCAAATTAGGCATTTGCTGATGCTCAGAATGGCTAACATGTTTATGAAAAAGAGCTGCATAAATGTTCATATGTAAAAGTTAACAAAACTAACCTACTTCAAAGTTCAAATGAAGAAAGTGCAAACTGCATGAATCTAGCAATGGATGCACTGACGAAGGAGAAGAGATTCAGGTACGAAGATTTCTGCAGTGTTAGTGGGTTTTCTGTGTATGGTTGGGCAGGCACTAATCAATAATTTTTTCTGCATATCAGTGATGGTATTGAGGACAAATGCCTAATCCTCATTGAAACTGCAATCCTAACCCTTAGCTAGGCCAGCACAAGTAACATGCTGGGCTGGGTGGATTGCAAAAGTCATAAGGCACTTCTGCACCATGCCTTCCGGGGATAGGACATGCACAGACATGCACAGCCTCTCCATACCACCATGGGAATGGGAAGCAAGTGAGTGCATGTGAGCGCATGTGCAAAAAAGAACATATCTGGTGGCTTTAGCTACCCCTATGATATGAGGATACTAATACTTCCCTTGTTGTTTAGTCGATCAGTTGTGTCTGACTCTTCGTGACCCCATGGACTCGAGCACTTCAGGCCACCTTATCCTCCACCAGCTTCTGAGGGGAATACATCCCTTACAGGGATTTATTTTAAGGGCAGCATCAAGCAAGTGTTTGCTTTGTATTTCCTGAGCGTGCCAACAAAGTGGTGGTGTTTACAGCTTTGAGAGTAATTTTAAGGGAAACACAGATGTGATGTAAAAGTTAAGTTGTGGTCTGTATTTAGGATTTTCCCTCCGATTCCCTCCCATGTCTACGATGTTTCAAATTTGAAAGAGGGAAGCCAATAGAAAGGCTGAAGAGGTGGGGCTCAAGGAGGGAGGTCTCCAGGCTGGAGGGAAACTATCTTTCTCTTCTGCTGCAGGCTCCATGCTGGGCAGGACTAGGAGCACCTCTGGTAAGCAGAGGGAAAGCTGCTGGGGAGAGACCCAGGGAAAAATTAAAAGGAACCAAACAGAAGCTAGTCATGCTAAGATTTGTTTTGTTTTAGTTTGTCCTCTCCACCTGAAGCTGGAAGCACTAAGTGGTCTTGGTTTAGGTTAGACAGAGGGCACATTCATTGTTGTAATAACAAAAGCTACAGTGGTGCCTCACATAAAGAGTTTAATTCGTTCCGGTGGCCTGCTCTTTAAGTGAAACACTCTTTAAGTGAAACAGATTTTTCCGTAGGAAATAATGGAAACTCAGATGGTTGGTTCCACAACCCCCAAAATATTCATATAAAAATATTAACTGGATGTAAAAATGATGACAAACACTGGAATAGAATTCAAAACATGCATTCAATGTGCATGATCCTTTCAAGTCTACTTAGGCAGCAATCCTAAAGACACTTTCCTGGGAGTAAGCCCCATTGAACACAATGGGGCTTACTTCTGGGTAGACATTGTTAAGAGGCTGCAATCTAAGACACTTTCCTGGGAGGCTTACCTGGGCTACTGCTGGAGGTTCAAGGTGGCTGGTGGGGGCACTTGGGGGTAGTTAGGGACAGCTGTCTCTGGCACCTCTGGGCAACTGCCCCCAAGTTGGGGGCAGTTAGAGGCAGCAGCACTGGCTGGCAGCCCTTTTAATGAGCCTCCATGTGGAGCATCAGGGCTGCATAGCACATGTGCCCATAGCGCACTTGCTTGTTAAGTGAAGCGGAACTTGCTATGTGAAGCAAGATTTCTTGGAAATTTTTGCTTGTTATGTGAAATGCTTGTTAAGCGAGGCGCTTGTTAAGTGAGGTACCACTGTGCTTTAAATTGCTTTCTTCACCTATAAATAAAACCTTTTTGTTTAAAACCTTTGCTTATTCTGGATCAGGTCAGCATTCACACTCAGCAGGTGTTCTTGGCAGAGTAAGAGCATTTTGATAATCATGCTTTGCATTTCGGGGAGGGTTTTGCCCAAGGAACCCCAATGGGAATAGGATCTCTTGGGCAAGTGGCAGCAGACTTTATTTCCTGGGTCTTGTCCCACCAAGCTGAAGTGGGAATTGACTGGAGGAGTGGGAGTAATAAGAGGGTGAGCTAGCACTAGGTATTGCTGCGCTGGAGTAGTGGGTTTTCACTGGAAGACCTTCCCCACTTCCATGACAGTAGGATAAAAATATTTTAAACTAGCAAAATGTACCTGCATTGCAGGAGTAAAATACCCCCCATTGCACAGCATCCCCCCGTGTGTATCACCTCCCCGTGCTCAACATCTCCCCATGTGCACCATTTCTCCCAATGCACCCTCCCTCCCAGTGCATCAGGCACCAAATTGATCAGCTGATCAGTCAGTCTTCAATAACTATAGGACAAAACATGTTGCACCCCTTTTCACCCCTTTAAGGGTTTAATTTCTTGAAATTGGTTCTTGGTTGGTGCTCCCATCAAGGAAGGAATACGCTCCCCAAATTTTGTGCTTCTAGGTCCAGGGTTTGGGCAGGGTGTTGATATGTTGATAGGAAGGGGTACGGGGGAGCCTGATCAAATTTGCGGATGACACCAAGCTGGGAGGAGTTGCAAACACATTAGAAGACAGGAGAAAACTCCAGGAGGATCTGGATAAACTAGAATACTGGGCTGTAACTAATAGAATGAATTTCAACAGGGAGACGTGCAAGGTTCTGCACTTAGGAAATAAAAACCAAAAATACAGATATAAAATGGGGGATACTTGGCTTGGCAGCACAACATATGAGTGGGATCTTGGAGTCGCCATGGATCACAAGCTGAACATGAGTCAGCAGTGTGATGTGTCTGCAAAGAAGGCAAATGCCATTTTAGGCTGCATTAAGAGGACTGTAGCTTCCAAGTCGCGAGAAGTTCTAGTTCCTCTTTATTCAGCATTGGTCAGACCTCACCTTGAGTACTGTGTTCAATTCTGGGCACCTCACTTTAAGAAAGATGCAGCCAAACTGGAGCAAGTCCAGAGGAGAGTGTCAAGAATGATCAGTGGGATGGAAGGGAAGCCCTACGAGGAAAGGTTGGGGGAACTTGGGATATTCAGCCTGGAGAAGAGGAGGCTGAGAGGAGACATGATTGCCCTCTTCAGATACCTGAAGGACTGTCATAAGGAGGAAGGGGCTCATTTGTTCATAGCTGCTTCTCAAAGCAGAACTAGAACCAATGGGTACAAACTGCAAGAGAGGAGATTCCGGTTGGATATCTGGAAAAAATTCCTGACGGTGAGGGCGGTTGGGCAGTGGAACAGATTGCCGAGGGAGGTGGTGGACTCTCCCTCACTAGGGATCTTCAAGCAGAGGCTCAACAAGCACCTGTTGGGGATGCTTTAGGGGGATTTCCTGCTGCAGGCAGGGGGTTGGACTAGATGACCTACTAGGTCCCTTCCATCTCTATGATTCTATGTCAGGGATTCTTCAGTGTAAAGTATAGGGAGGAAAATGTGTTGCACCCCATTTCACCCTCTTGTTTGGAATTTTCAAAAAGCTGTTCTTATTGGGTGCCTCAGTCACAGAACGAACACCCGCCCTAAATTTCATGCTTCCAGGTTAAGCGGTTTTGGCTGGGCGTTGATCAATCAGTCAGTGACTTTTCAGTTTTATATAGAGAGTAGAACCTCCAAAGTTGACCACCTCTCTATGATCACCTCTATATTGACCACCTTTTCTGTAATAAAAGAGCTTCTGTTCTATAGTTTTTGTGATTGCTTGTACCTTCAACATGTGATCCATCTCTTTTCCCTAGTAGTTTAATCCAGAGGAGGGGTGTCCAAACATTTTGCCAGTCAGGCTACATCATCTCTTTGAGACTATGTCAGGGGCCATAAAAAATATTTAATTTCAAATTTGAATATGTTTACATGTAAGAGTGTATTACAGATAGATCTGGAGGATAACAGTGCTTGGCTGTGAGCTGTTTAGAGGGGCTTGTTGCAGGCTGTGTTAAGTTTTGCTGTGGGCTGCATCTGGCTTCCAGGCTGGGGTTTGAACCCCTGGTCTACAGCACAAACTATAGCAATGCAGATTGTATTTCCCTTGTATGAGCCTTTGTTTTCCTCTCAACTCTTACCTGCTACGTAGGAGTGCTTGTAGCAAATCTCTTGCTCAGCCAGTTCATTTGTTAATACACACAGAAGTAGGGCACAGGATCAGAGGATAACGTAGGAGTAAGTGGGAAAGCATGCCAGGAGAGAAGATAGATATAAGGTGACGCTAGGAGAATCTAAGGATTATCAGAGAGAAGGTGGTGGCAGCAGATGGAACAAATATGGGACAAATATGTTCTCAATGAGACTTCTCATCAACCCCAGCACTCTCACTTGTAAGGCTCTTAGATGCTTGGTTATGCATGTACATGTGATGCATGTACATGTGTGAACTGTCTCAGACAGAGACTTCTCCCTGCTATTGTCAAAGCAACTGTATACACAATAACACTTTTGTTGGTGCAAAAAAACATTTTGGAGCTCTAAGAATACTCAAATTTAAATTAAAGTTGTAGTAAGGAGAGGTTAATTTGTATAAAGGCAGTTTGCTCTAAGCCATATTAACAATAACAAGCATTTTCAGACTTAATTGTTGCTTTCTATTCTGTACAAATCTTTAATATCTTGTACTGCCCAGTTTATGTTGGAACGTTTTTGTTTCTGAATCTGTAATCAAAGCAACAAACAGAAAGGTCATTTCCTAGAGATTATATGGCAACGGAAGAAGTCTGGGATTGTGCGAGTCTGTTCTCCAAATAGTTATTATTTAGCAGAACACACAGACAAAGGCTTAGTAACCCCGCTTTTGGAACATTTTGCCCTCCAGATATCCCTTTAAAATGCCAGCGTGCTCCTTTTGAAGGTAAGAGAATTTTATATGTGTGTTTTTCTGAGATTCCCTAGTTCTGGTTGTTGTAGACTAGTTTTAAAAGAATGAAATACGTATACCGTAACTGCCAAGTTAATATTTTCACAAAGCCAAATCATGTGTACAAAAATAGCATGCTCGGCCTAAAAATCTATTACTTCTGTTGAGTTGTCTTGCAGATGTAAAATAGGTGAGATAGATTATGTTTGCATTGTTTGGATGTACTGTATCCAGAATAAGGACACACATTTCTTTGCTACGAGCATAGATTTATTACCATTGTTTGCAGGAATAGTCTTAACTTCCTTGCAAAATGTTGCATCACATCTCGCCCCTGGATAATCCTCCAGCAGAAAATAGTTTCTGTTTTCAAAGATACAAGTTTGCACTTTTACAGTTTTAATCTTTGAAATTTAATAAATTTCCACAAAATTTGTGCTAGCAAAGAGTGATTCCAAAACCTCCCAATTATCGACAAGACCTCTGCCCAGAAGTGGCTCAGAAACCTTTTTCAGTTGCAGTCATTGTCGCATGAGTGAGATTTGCTTTTCCTCTGTCCTTGTCTCATCTGATGCAATTCTTGGCATTGGGAAGAGCAACAACAAGCATGAAACTCATTAGCAGCCTCTTTGAAAGGATTCTTTAAAACACACATTTATTTTGAGGGTTAACTGAGCAATGGAAATCTATTGATCTAATCTGTTTGTATACAACATATATATGTGATAGAAGAAAATTCAAGATGTAGCATCTCACAGAAATTGTTATATTATTAACATCACGGCCTTATTAAAGGTCTTTTAATTCTAACCTTTTTGGTACACCAGTGAACTTATGCTGTGGTGTTTCTTTGGCTGCATAAAGAAATTGGGAGGGGGAAATCTTCCTGTATCTGCCCTAATTTGATATATAGGTATTGATTGCCTCAGGCTAAATTCTGTGAAGTCACAAGGTGACCATAAACTATATGAATTACCTTTATGAAATAACACAACTACACACAATTGAGTTATATAATACCTGGTGTGTAGTGTACGGTGTCAATAATAGAAATTAGGGGAAAAGTATGAACCACCAGTTTTTTACAGACCAAACAGTAAAATAGTACTATGCAGATGTACATTTATGCAGAGGCAGGTTTAAGGGATGTGCTGAAATTTAGAGGCAGTTGCAAAGACAGTAGTACAGTTCCTTCTCTACCAACTAACAGACTTTCACTAGTAAATATAGCCAGGGCCGCTGCTGCTGTTCCATTACTATAGGAATTATCCTATCCCATGAGATTACCCAGGAGATTTAGCAACAACTCTATGCAAATCACTGAAACAAAACATGCTCATGAACACTTGAATGGTTACTATGGCTTGCAGTGCAGTCGGTATTGTATGGTGGGATGAATATGCTATGTGCAAGCTCTAATTAATTTTCAACACTTCTGCCAAGAAAAGCAGATGCACACAAAGTATTTCACTGGCTCTGAATTTAGAGCTGTTCTGTACTGATTGCTCCCTATCAGTTTTCTAATTACATTCTTAAATGTACCATTTGAGCCCTCTGTGCGCATAGTGTTGATTTATTTTCTGTGTGTGTTTCGTTTGATCCAGAATATGGCATCCTGACAATTCCAATTTGGAAAATTACATCTCTAGTTCTTATAACTACAGATTAAAAACTTGAATAAAAATATCTGGCAAAGTTTCAGAAGCCAGACAGGGAGACAAATTCGGTTACATCAGCAATTCCCCCCCTCCCCCCACATTTCCCTGGATGTGCTGGTGCATTGGCCATAGCACCCATTAGTGCCCATAGCACCCTTATAGATTGTATAGGGGATGGGTTTTGTGAGGATTACATGGCTCCCCTGGTTGATTTCCAGGGAGCCAAGGTTCATAGTTTGGGAATCACTGGGTGACATTCTAGAGTGCATAGAGCCAGCATTGATTGCTGAGTTTCAAGTTGTTTTTTTGTTGTTGTTGAGGGGATTTATGGGCATCTAGAAAACCCTTTCTTAATCCATTACCAGTGCAATTTGTTAACCTATGTTGGCTTAGAGTGGTTGTATTTGATTGGAAAATATGGGGGAATTGGGGATTGGAACAGGAAGAAAATATTAAAAAGAGCAAGTTGGGCAACAGCGTGGGGAACATGTGGCTTATAACCTATATGGGAGGAAGGGCCTGAATCTAATACAAAATAGGATGTTTAATCATATTTACCATAGGATGGTGCTTGGGTGGTTTACATCATTCCTTAGGCTCCCTCTATGTCGGTCTGAATCCAGTCACTATCTTAAATGACTACTTGTCCGTTTCTCTCTCTTCCTTCCTGTCTGTCACTCCTGCTCCCTCTCAAAACAAAAATCCAACTTTTGAAACTTGAATCTTGGAAACTTAAAAAAACTTACGTAGAAAATACAAATATAGGCACTTGGTTTTCTTGGCATCTCGTTTTGGATCACCTTTGTGTTGAATGTGTGTTTTTATAAAGACTGAGGATGCAGTGTACACATAACCCTGATGAATATACAATGGCACTGTTCCTTCTCCTTTCAGGGTGAGGAATGTTATGTGCCTTTTACCTTGCCAGAGATTTTTTTCTGGCCCAGCTGGTGGAGATTACATGAAAGTCAGTTGATGCAATGTAGGAGCCAACTAATTTTTTTCCTCCTTTTTGAAAAACAAATCCTTCTATACAGACAGAAAAAGTCTGTAGTAAAATCAAACTATGCTTTCTCTGAATAGTCTTGAAACGGTCCCAAAGCAGCTCATACACTTAGCCAACGTTAACACTATGCAGCCAAAATATCTATGGAAAACATCAGCAGAAAGGTGTTAGGGCTGAAACACTGCTTGGTTTGGAGAGAAATGTTGGTCGATCAGACTTGAAAGCTCAAAAGTCTTCAACTCCTTGTTGCAAATGATCCTGTTTTTCAACAGTCTCCAGGTCCCAGTCAGTTCTTTCTTGCCCACCATGAAGGCTCTGTGCATGTCAGGACTGGGCTCTAAACTACCAATCTGTATGTCGCTGCTCTTTAGTTCTGTCCCAATCAAGGCTGGACAGTTAAGACAAGGCAGTAGCATTGAATTAGGCTTCATCCCCAGTCAGTCCTTTGGTTCCTATTGACCTGACTTGACTATAAATATGACCTGGCCTTGCTTTTTTGGCTTCTTGACCCACTCTGTTTCTGATTGTTTGGTGGTTTTCTTCTGGCCTGTCTGAATGGACTGTGTTATAAGAGCCCAATTCATACATTAGTGCTTTGGTGTGGAGGGCTGGGGATGGCGCAAGCGGTTAAGACGCTGTGCCTGTTAACCAGCAGGCCAGGGTTCGAGACCCAGGTTGGCCTCAAAAGACAGGGTGAGATCCTGTCCTTAGCCTAGCTCTGCGATGCCAGCTGGATCCAATTGGCTCTGCCTTTCCATTGGACTAATTCAGTGGCGTGGAGAGGGGGGATTTGCTGCTTGGGTAACAGCCTATCCGCCATAACAATCCAACCCAGGCTTTCATGCTTCGCATGCAGCGTATGCAGCACGGTACCATAGTCTTTCAAGGCTGACGGAGGCCTGCTCTGGTGTGGCTATAAGATAGTTTGATATCACAACACAACATGTAATTGCCAATAATGATGTTTGCCTAAATCATGTGGCTGTTTCCAAATTTGTTGTACTTCCTTTAGCATTTTCAGATCCATCCATATCACTTTGACAGCTCATTGATCAGGCTTGATAAGGTTTCTCTTCTGGCACATGGCCTTGATACTGGTGAACCCAGTGATTGGGTAGTGAAGAATGGGAGATATAGGCTGCAGTCCTAGACTCCTAGACTGCCTGCTATGATATGCATCTGAAAAGTAGGTGAATGTCTAATTATACATAATATGTACTATATCATACCAGAGCCCCAGTATAAGTCCTGTGATGACCTGGCCGGGGTGGGGGGAGGTCACAAAATGCTGTAAAATGCATCTGCAACACTCCTATCGGAGGGTTAGGCCAGTGCACAGACATGCACTTGCCTCCCTTCATCACCACAGGATTGGGAAGACCGATGGCTTGTGCAGGCCTAGGTTATGATTGCACCCTATATCAGATAAAACCTTTATCGTTTTGCGTTTTCGTAACCTGTAATTTGAATGTAACTGATGCTTTAGCTAGATTGTTTTTTCAAAATGGCTTTCTTCTGCAGTCTATTTTGCATCAACAGTACCAGCCCTGTGCATTCAAAACCCACAATCCAAATTAGAGTTGGCCTTACTTAAGCACATTGATTCAATTGGCTTAAGTAAGTCTCAATCTGTCTGGGACTGTAATCAAATAATGTAAGCAAGACTGAGGCCTCAAATATATTTGAGGCCTTGCACCAGCAGAATGTTCTGTGACATTAAGAAGGGATTGGACAAATTCCTACAGGAAAGGACCATCACAGGTTACAAGCCATGAAAGATATGTGAAGATATGGACAACCTCAAAATGCCAGATGCTGGGAGGCACTTGGATGTAGGTGTCTTATGTGCTCCCTGAGGCATCTGGTGGTCTGCTGTGTGACAAAGGAAGGTGGACTAGATGGCTTTGGTCTGATCCAGTGGAGGCTCTTATGTTCTTATAACCCAGCGACCAACCAAGTTGCTGTATTCTGCACCAACTTCAACTTCTGAACTATTTTTAAAAATAGCACCAGGTGGAGTGCATTACAGTAGTCTAACCAAGATGTAACTGGTACATGGACCATCATCACCAGATCTAACTAAACAAGCTGTGGGTCTAATTCCTGTGTAGCTACATTCCTAATAGAAGGGTCTCTGTTTTGTCCAGATAATTTCAGTTTATTACTCACCTGCTTCCAGACCAGAACTTCAGCAGCCCTCTTGGAAATTCATGGAAAAGAGAGATAGAGCTGGGTGTCATCAGCATATTGGTGACACCCAATTCCAAATCCACAGATGACCTTCCCCAGAGATTCCATGTAGACATTAAACATATGGGACAAGATAGATCCCTGAGGCATGCCTCAAGTCAGTAGCCAGGGAGCCAAAGTGTGCCCCAATCTAACCATTCGGTCCAATTTGTCACAAAGAAGCAGAAACTCTGCAAAACAGTGCCTCTGTACCCCAACCTGTTTAGTGTGTCCAGAAGGAATTTCTAATGACTCTGCTATAGTGAGATGCAAATTCACTCCTTTTTGCAATATCAGCCCAACTTTACCCAGACACTCTTCCTTTTCAATTAAGTGTGAATTAACATGGGTTTATGTTCATTCATCTGGGGTAACAGGATTAAGCTAATATGCTATAAACCATTCTCAAAGAGACATCCTACAAGAAGCTTAACTGGTTTAACTAAAAGGCTGAAGGAATGGGAGAGAATTTTCTTGGATAGCTTAAAAAAGAAAGGAATTCCATCTGTGATATTGCATAGTTTCCTATTTATTTGAACATTTCAAATTGGGAAAATTGAGTATCCTTCCCCCTTAGATACACAAACACTTTTAAGCTGTGTTGGAAAGAATGTGTGTAAAAGTAGTTCCTGCATGATATGTTTTGTGTTCAGTTATTTTAATTTTATTTCAGGACGGCAAGGGATGAGCCACTTGTTTTTCTAGCATTCTTTTTTAAAATCCCCAAACAGTACCATCTACCGGGCAAGGTGGTTTTTATAAGTTATCCTATACTGATTCAGTTTGTCTATCAGTATTGTCAGCTCAGCATTATCTTTAGGATTTTGGAAAGAAGACATTTAAAGCCCACTTTGCATGCATTGTGATGCCTGGGCCCTTATAAATGAAAAAAAATGTGGCTTTCGTTACCGACACCTATGGTCCTCCAAATGCAGCATTTAATGTCTTAAGAATGCAATCCGAACTTTAGGTGAAATCTAGAGTAACTACAGGAAGTCCTTGCTCCGGAGTAAGAACAAGTTACTCTGGATTGCAATGTGAATTTCCCATAGGTTTTCACTAGGAGGTGCAGTAACTATGGGTGTCCCTTACGTGCTCCCGTAGTTACTCTGGATTGTGCCCTTAGGCTGGGAAAACTCATTGATCTTCCGGTTCCTGTGGAGATGTGGGGAGGCAAGTGCATGTCTGTGCACTGGCCTAAACCTTCCCTTGGAGTGGCGAAGAAGTGCCTTAAAGCACTTTTGTTACACTCCCAGGACAACACGGGACTTGTGCTGGGGCTTATGCTGGCCTAACTGGGAGTTAGGATTGCAGCATTGATGTCTTTACCTATGGTAGTGCTTTTAAGTTAATTTGAATTACAGTTTCTGACAAGTATTCTGAGTAACCTAAACATATGTTCAGGGGAAAAGTGAAAGCAGGCATAAGTGCAAAGTCTCAGCTCTGCTCTAAATATAAACACTTCATAATGAGAACAGTAAAATTAATTTGAATTTTTTGGTGGTATTCCTGCATCTGAAAGTTTGACTTAAACTTTTCTGTGTCTGAAGTCTGCCCAAGTGCATTATTTTGCAAAATGCTATAGCTGTATTGTGTAGCTCAGCTTATTCGTTTCCTGTTTCTCTTATGGTCTCTTATGGTTATTTAGAAGTTCTCCTTGATAAACCAAAAAATGTTTGGATAGTTCTTGAGTTGAAACTGATGGTAAAGGAAGAAAACTACCAACAGAGAAGTATTGTATAGTGTATCAAATGGAATTGGGAAGTAGGTTAGTCCTAAATATGGTATCTCCAAAAGATAGTGTTAATTGGATTTATAAGGGTGAAAGTTAGTGCTCCTATTTTCTCAGTTCGTGAAGACAAATGAATGTGAGCTTAGATAAACAAGTAAAAGTATATTTCAAATTATCTAACTCAGAAATTATATTCTGAAATTATATGTATGTTTTGCTTAAATTGTTCTTTCTAAATATTGCTGGAGGATTTCACCTTTGTTTTTAAATACATCTTTTTTGGGTACATTACCATAAGAAAGGGTGCCAGATATAGTTTGCCACACCAAATGGGTTCCCATCTTGACAGTAAAATTGCAGTTCCTATGTGTAAAATGTGATGCTTTTTTGTTTATATTCTCTTTAAATATCTCACTGGTACAAACCTTCTCTGTATTTAGACACGCAGGTTTGTCGCTGCTTTTATTTGCGCAGTTAAGAATTTTTTTCTCGAGGCTTCCTGTTTATACAGCATCTAAATATGTTTGGTGTATAACTGGATGACGCTGTGGGTCTAAAAATATGACTTCTAACAGCATGGTTTGAGTGAAGAGGATGCTGTTCCTGAGAAGGAATAGTAAAAATATCCAGAAGGTTTTACTCCAAACAAGTCTAATGCCATAAAGGAAATCAGTGAGAAGTTGTGCTCTTTTTCACTTTTTCTTGATAGGCATTCTTCAGTAAACATTTCTATGTATTTCTTGTGTCACTTGACTTATAGAACCCCTCTGTGAAAAACATTTGGCAGCTGAATGAATTTTACAGTTTTGTACATTATATTGTTTTGGTTTTGCAAAAGTTCAAGAACAAGATCTTTTGTCTTGTCCCTCAGCACAGGAAGTGGGGAGGAATTATAATCACTTGAACCTCAGAGAATACATTTCGAGCCATTCTTAGTAGCCCACAATATAGTCAGCCATAGTTAAAACAGATTCTTTGTGAGCAAAGTTGTATTCCTTGTCCATGTTATCTGTGGACTAAAAAAAATTCATTTCTATTATTGTGTAGTGTGTTGAATTTTGAAAGTAGCTCTGGATTCTCCTGGAAATATGTGCTTAACTTTTATTATGATAGTAGAAATAGTAGGAGTAGTCATATTAAAAATGTATACTACTTTTCAAAAGAAGTTCATAAAGCAGTATATAGAGAAAACTCAAATAACTAAACCATGTCTGTCAGTCAAACAGAAGTTACAAATCCATTTCAGTTCTCTTTTTAAGAACTGAAAAGATCCAAGTGGATCTTTTAAAATAAGTGTGCATGGGATTGCAGTCTTACCCCCAAATCCAGAGTAACTACAGACTACTACTACTCTGTAGTTACAGAGTAACTACAGTATCTACAGAGTAAGAGACATTACATGCACCCATAGTTACTGCACCTCCTAGTGAAAACCTATGGGAAATTCATATTGGAATCCAGAGTAAATTGTTCTTAAACTGGAGCAAGGACTCCCCGTAGTTACTCTGGATTTTGCCCTTAGTTTGTATGTTTTATGTCTTTAATGATGGAAATCTCCATCGTAATTGTATGGACATGGTTCAGGCTTAATGTTGCAGCCATATTATGTGAAGTATCTTATTCAGAAGTCCCACGGATACTCTATGGAGTATACTCCCAAAGGAGAATATTTAGGTTTGCAGTTGTTTTTTTCTAGGCTGGGCTGTGATTTTCCTAAACCGTTGCTTATTTAAAGTCTCCACATATTGTGCTGTAAAGTGGCACATTTATTCCAGTCAGGAATAGATCTTTGAAACCAAGAAAAAAGGTAAAAAGAGCATGAGAACAGCTCATAATTTAGTCACTCAAACCACTATTGTATAGCTGTGAATGTTGTGCGTTTTGCTTTGCAGATGGCAGAAGGGCGACACTGCCAAGTACAGCTTCTGGATGACAGGAAATTGGAGCTGCTGGTTCAGGTGAGACCTCCTCCCCTCAACTGAGCATTTCTTGTTTTGTATATTAGTCTAGTGTTGTTTTATGCAAGCTCCATCCTTGCAAGTTTGCTTCAGTAGTACAATGACAACCTCAAGATATTAACTCTGTTTAAAAACTGTATGAACCAGCATAGAAGCCCAGTTGTGTACAGGGCACAAATGAGCAACTTGCTGTTCTAGAGTTCAAGTTCACTATGGGTGCTGAATGAACCAGTTTAGGCCAGCACAACTCAACCATCTCCCCGTTCCCATACTGGCTTGGGGAGCTAACCAAAGGAACTTTTGCAGCACTCCCAAACCGGCATAGGACTTGTGTCAGAAATTTGCTGGCCCAACAGGTGTTAGGATTTCACTGTCAGATTCCTATTTTGTATTGTTATTAGGCTGCAATCCTAAAGATACTTTCCTGGGAGTAAGACCCATTGGATACAATGGAGCTTACATCTGAGTAGACATGGTTAGGATTGTGCTCTTAGTAATGAGCATGTGGGGGTAATTTTAAAGAACTTAAACAGTAGTGGACTTAAAGGACTTAAAACTTGCTTTGTGAGTTAGACACATGTTACAGGGCGTGAGAGTGACCTAGTCAGATCTTTCTGATATGAAGGATAATGTATAAATCCCAGTTGGACATGGATTTAACATAGGCTGCAGTCCAGAAATGCACTTGGGCTGCCCTATCTATTACCACGGTGGGCCAATCCAAGATGGGCCAGCCCAGTTATACCAGAAAAGGCTTGGGGCAGCCTAAGGGAACAGGCTGCTCCAAGACTGATGGACCTGAGCTGCCCTTGCTGTGCCAGCCTAGGCAGCTCAAGAGAGGCATGTTGAGGGCATGTTCAGCATTGCCTAGGGCAGAGCAGTTATGCTAGATCCACAGCCGGTTTCCCAGACACAGATGACCTCTTCCAGCTCCTCATAGTTATACCACCACAGGAGCAGGTATAACAAAGAGTAGACCCATAGGGGTCCATGATTATGCCAAGTAAGAATGACAGTGTTGACAAAAAATCTGAGTCCTTGGTCAGCCTATCTGCAACCTCTGCCTCTCAACTTCAGGATATGGCAAAACTATGGCAGCCCACTAACCTGGGAATACAGCAGGCCACTCCAAGAAGCCCCTTGCATCCACTGTAAATTGTATTGCAATCTCATGCTGCAGCTGTTACTGGTTATCAGGGACTTGTTATAAGGCAGGCACCACAGCTGTTCTTTGTTCAGTGTGATCTGGGGGGTCTCCTTGGGAGCAAGCCCTGCCCAGGTGCCACTGACTTGGTGCCTGCTGAGCATGTCCAGGCTTCTTGACTCTCTGGATGCAGCATAACTTTCTTCTCTGGATTCAGAATAGTTGGGGCAACCCAGCTAGGGCATTCCTCACTCTGGAGTGCAGCCTTATACATTGAAGCCTTTCGGCTCCATCGTATGATTCCATACCAGAAAGGAATTGATGTGAATACTCCAATTAAATGGGCAGGACCAATTGCATAGCTCTTTGCCAGATTAGAACCTTGGGTAGAAACGGCCCACCGGCTTGGGTATTTACAGGCACTCTTGGGTAACACTTTAATAAAGAGTTAAGTGGTTCTGTTTTTAATAGGGGTGGGGTGGAGTGGGGATTGGGAACCTTTTTAATGAAAAAAGTAAAGAGCTTTACATTTTAGCCAAGGTTCACTTTAACTGAAAAACAGAAAATTTGTGCAGTATAATGGGTAAGAAGCAGTGAGCTAGGAATTGTATGTTGCCCAATTCACATCCCAACACTGCTCCGTACTTTAGTTACATGAATGCCAAATATTTGACTAGTTTTTATTGATGTAGAAAATGTCTGATGTTTCCAAACTCAGTTAATTCAAGGATTCACTGTAAGTGGTATATATGGAAATGGTTTGAAGCTCAGTCTAATTTAAGCAAGACATTTTTTTTTCCTAGCCTAAACTTCTGTCCAGGGAATTGTTGGATCTGGTGGCATCACATTTTAACCTCAAGGAAAAAGAATATTTTGGGATCACATTTATAGATGATACGTAAGTATATACAGGAATTTTTGAAATACTTTAACTAGAATCATATATGAAAACTTGTAGGAACCATAAAAATGTAAACTTGGATGAAGTTAGCAAGGTGCTCGTCTGCTGCTCTTCTTATCGGCTGAACTTTTTGTTATGATTGTGTCTTAGGCCTATATCCTAAAGTGAAATTAAGCCCCTTACTCTAGAGCAGTTAAGATGACTTTCCATAAGATAACATTAGAGCGTGACATAACTGCATGGACCCGTAACTGCTATGGATTTTGCCCTTACTTTAATTTCCAGAAATAACTAACATCTAAACTCTGCCAGGAGAAGTAACAGATGCCATGGGCTAAGCAAGTTGAATACCTCTGTAGCACACTAACTTCTGTGTGCACAGCCTTCAGTCTACTAATATATTTACCAAAATTGAAGAATTGGGTAAAGGATAATTTTCAGAGATCAAACTATTGTTGAGTCTGAGTCAGTACAGAGTCTTCCCTAGAAAGCAGAATGCGCCAGAACAAGCAGTATAAACTTTAGTGTGGCTGGTACACTGGTTGGTGCAGAAAGACTTGAGACAAACACAGAGAGTTGAAGAGTTGAAAACAACTTTGTATTCCAGTATAACATGGGATAAAGCTATATCAGAGTCAGTTCATACAGTCCAGAGCTTAAACACAGAAATCAGACTCCTCAGGATTCTCCTGGAGCACAGGAGCACAAGTTCTTTGTTTCCACAGGGTGGCATGCTAATTGCATGATGCTGGGAGCAACATGCTAACACACACAGCTTCTGGAACCTTCTACAAACCGATATACCAATTACAGGCCTGGCAACCTTTACAGGCCTGACAAATATATATAAAACTGACAGCCTTCCTCCAGTTCTCACCATGTAATTGGAACCATTTAGTAAAATACCAGTTCATGATGTCATGCAATTCTGAGTGGTAGCCATTTAGTTACACCTACTACAATTGTATTGCTTCAAAATGCAGAGATGCTTTGGTGTACCAGCTTATGGGTTCAGAAATACTTGTTATTCATATATGCGTATTGCAAAACCAGATACTGTAACTCCTTTTCCTAAGAAAGAACAACTTTGAGATAAGTAGGAAAGATTACTTAACCTTTTCTTTGTGTTCTGCTTCTCAAAGAGATTTTTTGTAATATTTAAATCTGATATTCAAAACACAGTTGGTCACAAGCACTTTGCCCCCAACCTGTAGATGTTTGGTGGGGAAGGGAATAGTGGCTAGATTAGTTTACAACAAGTTAACTACACTTGCCTGCTATTTAACTTCTCTAGGTTCCCACGCCAACCCCAAATTTGCAGTTGCCAAGATTTTGTCACATATATGTAATGTATGAGAGTTCTGGATTTCCCTGTAGCATGTTTGCCCAGTTGGTTGTTATTATCTCTGCCATTGTAATGTTCTCTGAAGATTTATGTAATGTCATCAGTATATTTTTAGCTGCTCCCAATTGGGAAGTCTTCTTGAAAAACATAGTTTTTTCTGCTTTTGTTTCTTCATTTAAAAAAATGTTCAAACACCTTTTCGGATTCTTTCCAGTGACCGTATTTCTAATGTCATTTTAGGAATATTTCCACTGATAATGCTATCAAAATTGCTTCTTGCATTTTACAGAAATGCAAGTCTGGGTTTCTTTCTATTCAAAGCAGCTATTTTTAATGTATTGGAGAGATCCTGAAAGCAATTATCAACATTGCAATTATCAACATTGCAATTATCAACATTGTTCAACCTGCAGAGGGCAGTCAAGCCTTCTTCTATTGCAACAAGTTTGCTAAAATAATTCAGTTGGTAGTAGCAAAATATAGCCCTGAGTTTGTTTCTTTCCTATAAAAATCACAGATTCTGCATGTGCAAAGTATTCATGATATAAATTTTGTTTGGAATATGACCTGATAAAACAATAATGCGCAATATTACGAGGTATATTTTACTTATGCTTTTTTGCTTCAAGAGCTTTTCTTCTACACAAATTCCATCATAAAATCCAACTGTGAAAGGACAAAATAATATTTCGTTTGTAATTTTAAAATACTTCTTGAAAACAAGAGCTTCTATTTGCCTCTAGCAAATTTTATTTTACGTCATGCAATTGAGTTTCAGATTCTTAAAGAAGTGCACCAATTCTTTTTGATACTATAAACCTGATCTACTACTATAAGCCCAATAATATAAACCCAATTCTATGCATGTCTACTCAGAAGAAAGTCGCATGAGAATCAGTGGGGCTTATTTCCAGCAAAGTATGGATAGGATTGCAACCTATGTTGAGTACTACCTAGAGAAATAACAAGTCTGTTCAAGTTTATATTGCCTAACAATTTGTTTCCTTTGGTGTTTGGTTACTAATTTAGCTGCATTGGGACTGGGGAAAAAAAGATAGGTAGGATCCCAAGATGTCTGGTATATAATCTGGTATATAATTGGTATATAATCTTGATATATAAACCTTACTTTTCAGATGCATATGACAGTTAAGATAAAAATTATTTGTTTCATGGGTCAAATTAATTTTAAAAGAGATTAAGGGCGCAATCCTGAGTAACTACGGGGAGTCCTTGCTCCGGTGTAAGAACAATTTGCTCTGGATTGCAATATGAATTTCCCATAGGTTTTCACTATATTGTGCAGTAACTACGTGTACACGTAATGTCTCTTACGTGCTCCCGTAGTTACTCTGGATTGCGCCCTTAGTAAAAACAGTGCTGATTGGGTAACACATGTTAACATGTAACACAAGCAAATTTTCCTGAATCCCTAGAACAGTTGCAATCCTTTCTACTGAACCAGAAGTTTTTCAGTTGGTATGCATAACTGTTATTCATATATAGCAAAGTATTATGGAAGTGAAACATGTCCATGTGACAGGTGAAGGACCTGCTGTGACTTCTCTTTTTATATAATGGCTTGAATTCTAACTTTCTTTTCTGGGAACAGAAGGCACTTCCATTCATACTGGAGATGTGTGTGGTTGTATCTTAATTGTACAACTCCAAGTATCCTCTATAGTCCTATTTTGGCAGAGGTCCCTTGGAGTAGATTCTTGGCAGTAGGCACAAAGTACTGTTATGTCTAGATGAGGAAAGTTTTATTCTGAGAACAACTTTAGGATGCAAGCCTATGTTTGGCTGGCTTTACCCTTATTTGGCCAGGAGATTATCAGAAAAGTGTTCTGTGCAATGTATCCCACCCACCCATAGTGGATTGCCTTCCACAGCTTATCTTTTGCTTTATTTAACATTCATACCGATTAATTTTGAAACTGAATACTCTGGACACCCCACACAAAGATATTCGTAAGGAATGAGGCGACTCTGGATAAAGCATAAACTTAGAAAACACTGTTGAAATTAATACAACCTAGATTTGAAGTGAATTAAATTTGATTAGGTTCCATACAGATCTGTATAATTTTGAAAAGTAGTTGAAATACCTAGGACTGTTGTGACTCAGCAGTTAAGATGCTGTGCTTGTCGATCTGAAGGTCGGCAGGGCCAGGGTTTGAGACCCGAGTACTACAGGACAGAGAGCTCCTGTCTCTAGCCCAGCTCCTGCAAACCTATCAGTTCGAAATCATGCAAATACAAGTAGATAAATAGGTACCACTTCAGTGGGATGGCAATGTCCTGGCAACAGGCCCCAACCAGATTTCCCCAGTGTTGTGTCAGCCGTGGCTTAGATGACTCCAATCTAGAAAAAGTGGACCTCTCCACCACATGGGACAAACACAGAAGAAGATGCTCATACTTTTAAACAAATATGGGCCGTTGAAATACTTTGAAATTGTTCAGTAACTGCTTTATTCATATTCAGATTCTGATTTTTTTTAAGTTACAAAAGGCACAATCCAGAGTGAGGGCAGTAAGGAGAGCCGTAGCTGGGCAGCCCCAACAATTCTGAATCCAGAGCAGAAAGTTATGCTGCATCCAGTCAGGAAGCCTGGGCTGCCCTGTCTGCTCCAGAGCATGCTAAGAAGACACCAAGTAAGTGACACCTGGGGAGGGCTTGCTCTCGAGGAGACCCCTCTCAGATCACGCTGAACAAGGAACAGCAGTGGTGCCTGCCTTGTAAGGAGTCCCTGACCAGACTTCCAGTACAGTTTACAATGAATACAAGGGGCTTCTTGGAGTGGCCTGCTGTATCCCTAGTTAGTGGCTGCTGTAGTTGTGCCTTATCCTGAAGCTTCAGGGGTTGCAGCTAGGCAACTCAGATTTTTTTTGTCAACACAGCCATTCTTATTCTGCGTTATCATGGACCCCAATGGGTATACTCATTACTATACCTGTTCCTGAGGTGGTCTAATTCTGAAGAACTGGAAGAGGGCATTTCTGCCCTGGAAACAGTCTCTGGTTACAGAGTAAATGCTCTGATTAGGCAATGCTAAACATGCCCTGAACATGCCTCTCCTGAACTGCCTAGGTTAACCCAGTTAGGGCTGTCTGGGTCCACATGTCTTGCGGCAGCCTATGTTGTCTTAGGTGCTTCAAGACTTTTACAGAATAACTAGGGTGGCTCATCTTGCAGTTGGGTCAGCCCAGTGATAGAGAGGGGAACCCAAGTGCACTTCTGGATTGTGTCCTTAATCTTGATAAAGGTGGTGAGAATGATTCAATCCAATGTAAAGCCAGGACTTGAGTATTAGGTTCCTAGGACTTGAACCAAGTCAGATCATTTAGCCATCTCTTAAGATTTCAAAGCAGTCTTTTTCTCTCTCATCTCTACTTAGAAGTGCAAGAGATTACATTTGGGAGTTTCTCTATACAAGGACATGCTCTATAATTGAGTTACATCCCCATCATCTATCTTGCCTTTAATGAAGCAAAGCAGTTGTGCTATATATCCAGATCCTTTGGCTTCTGAACATGTGACAGTTTCACTCTTCAATAAGCTTGAGCTAACATGCAGCCTCTTTTCCATAGTGTGCATGTCACTTGGCACCTGAACTCACAACCCTACTTGAATCCACCAGTCCCTGATTTTGTTGATTGGCCCTGGAAAAAAAGAAGACATGGTGGGAATGCAACCTACTTGGAGTGTGTACGTGAGAGTAAGAAACAACACCATCTTGAATGGTTGAGTTGAAGGAATTTGGAAATAGAGCATGATGATATCAGAATACCAATACAGGATACCAGTTTTCTTTCTCACTTAAATTGTTATGCCCATGGAAGATGCGCTCCATTGTTCTGAACTGAATCTTTTATTCTTTTACATTGATAATTGTGTGTGTTGTGTTTGTTGTTTCAGTGGTCAAAATATCTGGCTACAATTGGATCACAGAGTTCTAGATCATGACCTGCCAAAGAAATCTGGTCCAGCAACTTTGTATTTTGCAGTCAGGTGAGTGATTATTTTATTTAAAAAATAGCAATAGTTTTATTGTTTAATTTTTGTTTATTATGCTGGTAGGAATAGTATTTTAAATGCTGTTTTTATTAATGCAGTTTGGATGCTCCTTTTCTATTTGTAGCCATTCCTGTTTTCATATTAGGAAATCTGCGTACTACCTGAGAAGCAGGACATAAATACTTTATCAGTGGTTCTCAAACTTTGTAGCACCTGTCCCCACTTTTTAGAATAAAGTCTATTGGGATCCAATGGAAGTGATGTCATAACGCTGGAAGTGAGGTCATAGCCAGAAGTGACATCATCAAGCAGGAAAATTTTGAACACCTCTTATACAACAAAATCAAATCAAGTAAATTAAAAGTATATACTGTGGTGCCTCACTTAAAGAGCTTAATTCGTTCCGGAGGCATGCTCTTTAAGTGAAACGCTCTTTAAGTGAAACAGATTTTCCCATAGGAAATAATGGGAACTCAGATTATTGGTTCCACAACCCAAAAAATATTCATATAAAAATATTAACTGCATGTAAAATGATGACGAAACATTGGAATTGAATTCAAAACACTATAATATAATACAGACCACAATTACTGTAATAAAACACTGTAATATTCTGTACAGTAAAAAAAGAAAAGAAAAACCTTCATGGCCAAGGATGACTAATTTTCACTAAAAGAGTCGCTGGTGTCTTTTGGAGCATCTTTAACAAGGAACCTCTCTGTGCGTGAGATCTGTCTATGCAAACTTGATAGGCAGTCTGCAACAGCAAAGGGGCCAGATCCTATGCTTTTTACTCAGAATCAAGCCCCATTAAATCCACTGGGGCTTACTCACAGGAAAGTGTGTAGGCTGCATTTTGTATGCACAGCAACAGCAGAAGGGCAAGATTCTATGCTGTTTACTCAGAATTGCCCCATTGAATACACTGGGGCTTACTCACAGGAAAGAAAAAGTGCAGGCAGAGAAGGTGCTGGTGGGGAGCAGAGGGGTGGTTGTAGTGGGGTCCAGGCAGGGGGCTTCCTTGGGGGAAGGGGTCTGTTAGAGGGGGGCTGCAGAGGGGGTGCAGGAGTTTTCTCTCCTACCTGATGGAGGCTTGTAGAGGCTTGGCTGGCCATGCTTGTTGGCTGTAGGAGGCAGCCATCTTAGTTCCACTGATGTGTAAGATGTAAGAAAGTCCTGCCTCACTCCCTCAGCCCAGCCAATGCTGGGCAGAGACAGGGAGAAGGGCAGGGAGCCCAGCCAATGGGCACTTGTGCGAAAAAAGCTTTTTAAGCGAAGCGAAACCCCACAGAAATTTTTGCTCTTTAAGTGAAACGCTCTCTATGCGAGGCACTCGTTAAGAGAGGTACCACTGTATTCAAAAAATCATTTAATTTCTCTGAGGCCAGCAAAGGCTGTTGACATTCGTTGGCAGTTTCTGCTGGGTTTGTGGCCTCTGTGTGACATCCCCAGGCCTCCTAATGCCTTAAAAGGCAATGATAATGTTACTTCTGGTTTCACAGAGTTATGGAAGCCATATTTTTTGGTAACAGAAAGGCTCAGTCTGATCCTCACAGAAGCCACAGACATGTTGCCCTCATCTCAGGATGTGGCATGGCGAAAGGTCACAGATCAAATCCGCAGACGCAGGAAATGTAGATGTGGGGCTCGCCCATGTACTAAAAAAATGAATTACACTTTGAAATGAATGAGAACCAACATGAAATTGGTTCACAATCCATGTTCCGACCCACAGTTTGAGGAACACTGATTTAAATAAATTGGCAATATGAAATTTGAAAATTGCAACATGTCCTCAGTACAAATTTTCATATGATTGAAAACTCATAAACCATCTGTTCATTTGGTTGTTTTTTTAACCATAAAACAGTATGTAAGAGCAGCTGCATTGCATTCACATCCCTATCATTTCCTCACACCATCTGCCTTGTCATGTTCTGATACTTTATTTAAACGAATATGACTGTTCAAAATGCTGCATATAGCAGTGTTCAGATAGATGGCTTTGGTGTAAATGCAGATTTCAGGAATACGTCATGTTTCTTTTGGGGATCGTTGTATAACACTGGGGATGATTCATAACCTTACATGTGTAAGAATTTTCCAATCTCTTCTGAAAAGATTAAGACTGCACTCCTGAAGACACTTTCCTGGGAGTAAGACCCATTGTATATAGGGGGGTTACTTTTAAGAAGACATGGTTAGAATTGTGCTTTAAGAAGAACAAGTTCTATACAAGGTAACTATTATGAAAAAGAAATAGAAACTCAGTATGGACAGAGGAAATCCATGTGAGCATAATTACAATAGCATTAATTTCTTTATCATGTACCCTGATACTTTCTTTGTGGTTGCCTTGCACATAAGATCATTCACCACCAAAAATGCAGTTTGTTTTTTTCTTTTTGCTGCCTGTTTGGGAATATAGAAATTAGGTGTAGAGAGAGGATTTCTGAGCAGCTAGCAAACCTCTAGGAGTACAATCCTAACCATGTCTACTCAAAAGTAAGCCCCAAAGTGTTCAATGGATCCTCTTACTCCCAGGAAAGTGTCTTTAGGGTTGTAGCCTAGGCCTGGTATGTTGGCTCTGCTTTCTCTTAGTCATGCAGGCCTGAATTCAGACTTCAATTTCACCTCCACAGTTTCTTTTCCGTACAGAGTTGCATGAATTGTATATTTTGTATATGTTTTGACGCATTTCAACATACTGTGTGGCTTACGTAAGTCAAGTAACGCAAGTCTGACTCTCTTCAAAAGAATGACAGCACAGATAGCAAAAGGAGACCACAGGAAATATGCCTGTCATACCCTTCAGCATTCTTATCTGTCTGTGGTTCTGACTTATGCTGTTCATTCTGTGATAAGAACAAAGAATGCACAGTGTAGAAGAAATAAAACCCTTATGTAACTCTTCTTTGTTTTATTATTGTATTCCTTACATCAGGGCACAACTGCAATGTGTATCAGGGATTGCATGCTCGTGTCTCTTGACAATCTGAATTTACAACTCTGTTGTGAAACCATCATGAAAGTTAAATGTATAGCTACTCTGGAATCACCATTTGAAGTACTAAGATTGACACATTCTAAAGGGATTCTTGGCATTATTTAACAAGATACTGACCAAGCTTTGTGTACAGAATCAATTATATATGGAAAATAATCCAAATAGCTTTTCAGGGTTTTAGATAGAAATCTTATTCTGCTCATCTACAAAGATGTTAACACTTGAATCACATACCTTCGGCATGTAGAGCATATTGTCTGCCATGTTGCTATGGTTCTGACTGTCTGATCTAGATACAGATGTGCTTGTATACTGGTAAAATGTGTTCTGATACCATTAAATGTTACAAATGTATTGAAGAGAACAAGAACAAAGATAATTCTGTATTCCTACATCAGAAGTAAATCTGAAGTCCCCATGTTGCCCTAATAGCTGACCAGATTTATGCAGATACAGTAAGCTGCCATATACACCCAGGCTGTGTATTTGCATCTGTATGTGTGTTGTCCAGGAGTCACGATTGTGTGGACACTGAAAGAACTGGCTGTTTGTAGTCTAGCACTATTGTACCTGAACAAAAGCATTACAGTGGATAGACTGAACCCACACAAGGTGCCAGTGCAGAGGTCTGTAATTTGGAAATCTTTAACTAGGGCTGCAATCCTAAATACACTTTCCTAGGAGTAAGACCCATTGAACACAAAGGGGCTTACTTTGGAGTAGACACAGGATTGCACCCTTAGTGACCCAGTGTATTGAATTGATCCACCTGGTTTATTGACATCCACTCCGGCTGTCAATGGCTCTCTACTCGTGCCTGGTTCTACTGCTTGGATATTTTTAATTGAAGAGTGAATGGGTCCTATTGTATTCAGTCATCTCTATCACTTAGATATGCAGGCCAAGTTCAAGACTTATTTGGCGGGGTGGGGGCTCCTTTGTTTCCTGCAAGGTGCTTTCTTGGCTGTGATTACCCATATGTGAGTACCCATATGAATACCCATGAGATTGCTGATGATACCATTAATGTGCATTTACCAGAATCCTTATTTCTCTCTCTCTCTGTGTGTGTGTGTATGTTTGGATAATTATCATTCATGGCATTGACAGCCTACTTCATTTTACATAAAGTAGCTAGCTTACTACTACTGGTTTCTATCTTAACTGTGATATTAATGCCTCTTTTCATCACCCCTTTTTCAGGTTTTACATTGAAAGCATATCCTTTCTGAAGGACAAAACCACAGTAGAGCTCTTCTTCCTGAATGCTAAGTCTTGCGTGCATAAGGTAATTCACTACATAGCTCATTCCCTACCATTTAATGCTAGATGCTGACCAACCTGTGAATTTGCACTTTGTTCAGTCTCATGGACACCTGCGTGCACGTTTACATTAGTGATAACTAATTATCACAGTTGATACATGGGTGGATTCTGGTATTGTACAATAGTAAGGTATTGCAATGGACAAAAGGGAGATCTCAAAATAGATCCATTCTGTTGTGATGGAACTGTTGTACATGTATCCATGCATGTGCGTGTGTACATTTCTCAAAATAGTTGCACATTTTGTGTTAAACACTTATCAAAGGCCACTTCTGCTGAAATCAAAGCATCTGCCTCTTCACAATTTCAAAAACTCATGCTCTTTCCATGAGCATGCCCTGACAGCCCAAACATAACCAATTTAGCAGTGCTACAGCCCTGAAGTAAGGGAAAAGGCCATGTTTAAAATTGTATATTTGAAGGCTAGATTGGCTTATCATTCCAGAGCTTGAGAAGCCCCTTATGTGAACTTTGCATTTAGTTTTGTTCATTCTGCTCTTCAAGAAGCATGTTAAATACATTTTTGTTTTCCTAAGCTTTTTGGTTGTTGCTGGTGTTTTGCTACTGATTTTGCATGTGTGTTTTTTCTGTCATGGTGATATGTTTGGATTTTTAATGGATAATTTTGTTTTGTTGATGCATAAATTGCAATTTTATTGGAAGCCTTTCTGGGCAGGAAGAGTGGTAAATAAATGTAGTGAATGAATTAATTTTGTTTTGTTGGTGCATAAATTGCAATTTTATTGGAAGCCTTTCTAGGAGGGAAGAGTGGTACATAAATGTAGTAAATGAATTAATTAAAAAATGTAGGCAAAGGTTTCTAAGAAACAGAATCTTGGGATCCACAGAGTTTAAATTTATAGGGAAGACACTGAAATTATCAGTAGCTGCCACTTCCTGATAAGCATCTTGGCCATTGTAAGTATAGTTTCTGGGAGTGTAAGACCAGTTTTTTCAGAAACAAAAATTAGAAATGAACTAGTATAAATTTTTTTTTGCTTTAGTCATGAGAATAAATCAAGCCAAAGGTGGGCATGACAGCTTCAGTGAATTACCAAAGCAGGTGGGTGAGGATGTTCACATGGGTGTGCAAATGAATGTGTAAATATATATAAGAAAAGAGACTGCTCTAAACATCAACACTGCTATTGTTATCTTGCCAAGTTGGATGATGCTAAATGAGTGCTGTGGCTTACACACAAGTTTTTGAGTTGAATTGGTAGTAATGACAATGATGTACAGATGTGGAATTGTAAGTACTGTGCAGCCTCGGTGATTGATGTAAAGACTTAGAGGGTGTCTTCAGCAGTTTTTACTGAGAACAACTTTTATTTGCTAGGAGTGTATTAATTGGTATCGGGCTAAAGGTGCCAAGTGATTGCTTCTTGCTGAGCCTGCCTGTCAGCCCAAGAGAAAAATAGTTGTCCTTGGAATCCTTTTTCTCTGTCAGGCACATGAAGAGGGAGGTGGCTGTATGGTTCAGATATTGTACCAAGCACTGGAGAACATGCATTTGTTTTGCTTTCTGCCAAATGAATATGCCTGGAAAAAATATGCCTGGAAAAATAGTTCTGTGTCTATATATACCCTTGAAGTTACTAATGTAAAGCTTAAAATAAGAATTTGGCTGCAATCCTATCCTGCAGTTGGGCTGGCATAAGCCCTGGCACAATTCCTGTTTTGACCTGGGATGTCATAAAAGTGCCATAAGACATTTCTCTACCGCTCCTGGGGGAGGGTAAGGCTGGTGCGCAGACATGCACATTCTTCCCTACATCACCACAGGAATGGGAAGACCGATGAGTTGTGCTGGCCTAGGTTAGGATTGCATCCCTTGTTATCTGTCTGAAATGTTGGAATGGCTTATCTTGCACAGATGTCTATGAGGAAAGTAGAAACTAAAAATCAGTCACAATGTCTTTCCCCATTGTATTAATGTCTAAATGGGTGTCAGTTCAAGTCCATAAATTTGCTGGGTTGTCCCCTCCGGTCATTAACTTAAAGGAGACTAAACTGACTGGAAAGACCTCTATGAAGTATTGACAACTGTCAATCCTCATAACAACCCTTGTTGCAGCTAGGTTGCTCTGTCTCTCCTGCCACAATGTCAGCCATTGCCTTTGGTATCCAAATATGCTCCTGGGGTGGAGAAGAATGAAGCACACCTCTTCCCACTGAGTCTGACTAATCCACCATGCCCTGAATAGGATTCCATGTTCTACCATCAGGATTCCTCTCCAGAATTACGTCCTCCCACGCAGTCTTACACCTGGTACTTCAAACCTCAAAGATTTTGCTGCTTTGCAAAATTCCTTGCTATTTTGTCAGCACAGACTGGAGGAGCTCTGCATTAGGCTTTACTAGCTGAATTAACCCATCTTTGTCGGAGTAAAATTTAAAGGAAAATTTGTGGGCACCAGGCAGTGGCGGGCACCGGCAGACACTGAGCGCTGGTGGCCACCAATGGGCACCGAGCATCCCAACCATGCACCACTGAGCACTGGGCATCCCGGCCAGGCTGTGGGTACCACCGGGCAGTGATGCCATTGACACTGTATTTGATAACGTGATGTGGTCCTCATGCCAAAAAGTTTGGACAGTCCTGGTCTAATATAAGATTCCAACCTGCATTTCAAAAGTCCAAGTCTGAATAGATTCTCCATATTCAGTCCTACTAAAAATTAGCCAACTAATGAAATCATTTTAAGTACAGTACCTAGGGAGATGCTTCAACATGTGGCCATTAGTATCTCATAATATGGGACATGTGTAAGAAAAGCCCCTGAAACTTACAAAAAATTTACTTAATGAAATGGCATAGACTTGCCAACGGACCCTGATAATGTCCTAGTCTCTGTTGACATGAGTTTTGGCTATGATAGCATTTGCAGTGAAGCTCCTGCGAAGGTTTCTGCAATAGCTGGACTCTCCTACTGCATAGCTATAACAGGTGCTACATGCTGAGCTGCTGGGAGATAGCAGTGGGTGTAAAAGAGGTTTCTCCTTACGTAAAGCTGTTCTTAGACAACTTGCCAAAGGACTCTTAGTTGGGACTGAAACTACTTAACTTTGGCAAATCCAGGCCTTTCAGAACCAACAAGCTTCCCAACAGGTTGGGATGCCTGCTCTAACCAAGGTATCAATTACTGTGCTTGGTGACCCATTTGTCTCAGAACTGTCCAGAAACTCCCTTGCTCCAGGTGTTATGCACAGCTAAAATTACCAAGCCTCCATAGAGGAACAAATGATTTAATAATACCCTACTGTATGCCAGTACTCTCCCTTTCCTTTTTTCCTCTTTCACTTTTCTTCCTTTAGGCTTTCTGTAATGAACAGGTTGGATAGAAAAAAGATCAAGATTCATTAATTGAATATAGTGGTTGGTGACTTATTGGCTTTGTTTGTTTTTTGCATGCCTTGGTATTCTGACCACAGACATTTGAAACAAGGGCTGTCTTTTTTCAATGATAAGTCTTTCAACACTGGGCAGGCTCTTATAACAAGCATTGCACAAGGCCTTTCCAATTGAAACCAGCACTTCGCACACCTCGCTGATAAACCTGCCTGCACAGTTCTTTTCTCTGTTAGTTTCACTCTCCACCCGACATGCCTTACTCTATGCTTGCAGCATAAAGTGAACATAAATGTCACTCCGCACACAAATTTCACAGAAATAGCACTTTCATTTGTTGCTATTTCTATGGTGTTCATGAAAGGCAAGAAGAATTTCATGATCTACAAAATAAATAACTTTTATTTTGGGATCATATATGTGATCACTCAATTCAGATTGCCTATGATCTTAGCCATGTTTTGCCTTCCCTTGTAGTTTGACTTGCTCACTAGAGCAACCTTGTTCCACTTATTTTTCCTGCTGTTTGATTCTCGTGGAAGTTTGTGGAATAATCTGTAAAAATGGATACTTTGCAGTGTTGGAAGGTCGAGGATGTGGCTTAGATGATAATGATCTTCTCATTTCAGCCATGTCAATCATACTTGGAAGAAAATATTCAGCTAATCACTCAGCCTTCACTCAAATATTTGACCTCCTATATCATAAGACTGTGCCACCTCCTTTTTATAAAAAGATGTTTCACGGAAATAACTCAAATTCTTTTCTTTTTTGAATTAATATACTTCATGCACAGTAGTGACGTTGGGATATTATGTGCTATAAAAGAGAATATGGTAGGAGGCAATGAGAGTCAAGCCAGATTGCAAGGATCACTTTAACTTTGAATACTGAAGGGTCTTGAATACCTGTCAATGTTATATGAGATTTTCAGGAATCAACATTTGGGGCCAGTTAACCAAGTTAGACATTAAATTCTAGACATGCCATATTGCAAAAGATGCAGTTCTCCTTAATACTGTTTGAAACTTTGCTGTGGGTGGCGCAAGCGGTTAAGATGCTGTGCCTGTTAACCAGCAGGCCAGGGTTCGAGACCCGGGTCGGCCCCACAAGACAGGGTGAGCCCCTGTCCTTAGCCCAGCTCTGCGATGCAGCTGGATCCAATCGTATTGGCTCTGCCTTTCCATTGGACTAATTCAGTGGTGTGGAGAGAGGGGATTTGCTGCTTGGGGAACAGCCTATCCTCCATAACAATCTAACCCAGGCTTTCGTGCTTTGCATGCAGCGTATGCAGCGCTGAACATGATACCATAGTCTTTCAAGACTGACGGAGGCCTGTTTTTTAAAACTTTGCCTATCAGATTTTGCCATAGTTCTTTGTAGAAACCTCCAGAGAAAGTTAATGGCAATTCTTGGCTGAAGCCAATTCTAATTGCTAGGAAGCTATACGTAAGATTTGCCTTCTTTTATGTGGTTTAGCTCTGTTCAGCTCTTGCTGTTCATCATAATGTCCAAGACACTGAAATGAAGGTGGTTCTTCCTGTTGTTTGTGTTTGCAATCTTTCCAACACTTAAAGATAGTAATCAAGGCATGCAAGTGTGTGCTTCACGTGAGGCACAAGAATGTTCCCACTTTGTACTTTAAGAACTTAGGTTAGAGCAGTGAATTCCTTACAGAATTCATCTGTTGTGGGATTATTTCCACATTACTCATGTTACTATTTAGGGCTTTTTGAACTGAACTGCTGTGTCTAGGCATCTAATTCACACCCCACCTTATTTATTTTTATGCTTGCAAAGTATTTCTTTACCACTGTCTGAATGACCTGTGTGGCCTCATATGGTGTGCATACTGCATCGACTATAATTTTGTCATGCTAATACTGTATAGATAGTGGTACAGTAACTGAGTGGGAGATAACTGACATATGTTATCTGGGATAATTAAACTAATTTATACATCAGGCTCACCAGTGTCAACAACAGAACACAGATATTGCATGTATACCCATCAACAGTTTCATAGATATGCATAATTTTTTTTCATACTCTTCTAATAGTCCTAGGGCACAATCCAGAGAAACTACGGGGAGTCCTTGCTCCGGTGTAAGAACAATTTGCTGTGGATTGCAGTATGAATTTCCCATAGGTTTTCATTAGATGGTGCAGTAACTACGGGTACACGTAATGTCTCTTATGTGCCCCCGTAGTTACTCTGGATTGTAGGGCTAGTCTCATATCAAGTATTACTCATTTGTGCCCTGAACCTCTGTTTCACTTTGGTGTAATCTTGGGCTATTTCAGGTACTCATAGGGCTCATGCATTCCCTCTCTACCTTAGTGCACAAGAGGTGAAGGAAAAATGTTATATTTAATAATCCAAAGTTCTTGATAAACTAATTTCCCAAGTTTGGATTTATTTTGTTACCAATATGATATAATGAACCAGAGTTAAATGTATGGTTTTTCAGATCCTTGTTTCTTAACAAACATCTGTTTCCCAAGTTCAGATGACATTATAAGATCCATGCTGCTCAATTGAGATTCATATGGTGAGACATGCCTGAGTATTCATTCACACTAGAGTCTACACTGGCTAGAACTGAAAAATTACCTAGAGGTATCTCATTTTATATCTCTTTTTCTCTTAACATATTGCATCTTCCACAGCTTAAGTGCTGTTCCAAGAATTTTAATTGGAAAATCTTTCATGCGTTTCGAGTGTGAGTGGAAAATTGAGATCAAGCTGTATAGCAGATCATGCTGTGAGCCATTAGATAGATGTGTACAGATACATAATGTTTAGGTTTGCAGGAAGGTTTTAAGGCTTTGGGATAGTTTCTCAACAGTGTTTGGAAGAAAAGCTTCCAAATTAAATCTTGTTCCATTCAAGGCAACCAAACTATTAGCCAGTAAATAACTGACAATTAAAATGTAGATCCCTTCAATGATGTTTTTTCAAATGGGTTGGCATGTAGTCCAGCATTGGTTGCTATGGTCTCTCATGGAAAACTGGGCTTTTCATGGCACCAGTTGCCTGCCTGGATGGCTTATTGGTCACAAGCATTGTTGTCAATGGTTTACCAGTCAGCCTGGCCAGATGGACTCTGGCCAATCCCTGATATAACCCGTGTTGAGTCCATTCTGTAAACCCAGTTCTTGGTTAATTGATGTTGGCTGTTTTTTGTTTTTCCCCTTAAGGATTTGGCTGGGAGGGGAGAGGGTCGGTTTATCAACCCCATGCTAGCACTGAAATTCATACCCTGAGAATAGTTGGATTGGAGTTCTCACCTGCCTTTTAAGCACAAGAATTTTTCTTAACATTTGCTTGTTAAGTACTTAGCACTGCTGCAAGAAAGGAAAACTCCTTCAACTGGACCCAGGAGTGTTTAAAAAGTCTGGCTACCTGCCCAGTTTTTAGAAATTCAAGGGCTCTTACAAGTTTTGTAACAAACATTTCACAATTCCTCAGTCTCTTGTCTGGAAAAGAGGTGTGTTCTCGCACTGAAAGGTGTTCTGTTGCTGTCTGTGACTACTTCAGTATGCTATGCAGTAGACAAGATTTATTATTTCTGTTCCTAAAGATAGCACTCCTGTGAGCACCAAAAATAGGAGGAGGAGATGGAACTCTGATGAGAAAGTCCAGATCCAGCATATTAAGACGTTTTCATTAATGCTGGTCTTGCAAACCCTATACACTTATCTAGGATTAAAGCACAATCTTCACCATGTCTACTCAAAAGTAAGTCCCATAGTGTTCAATGGGCCTTACTCCGGGAAAGTGTGTTTAGGTTTGCAGCCACAGTTACAGAGGCTAGGAAAAATAGAGCCCATGGCAAGTACTGTCAAAACACATGAAACCCACCTTCCAGATTGTACAAGAAAAGCAAAACCCTACTGAGTCATTTGTCTGTCTTTTTTTCCTTCACCTCCCCCAGTTGCCTTGACCAGGCTTTGCTTTCTGTTCTGGTGGGGTAAGCTCTGCCCACACATAGAAGAAATTGTCCCAGAGTCCAGAGTGTCGCCCACACCCAGCCATGCTTTTGGTGAGCCGCTCCTGGCTCTTGGTGCTCTCCCACTTAGCCTTTCAGTTCCTTGCATAGGCTGCACACTGGCAAAGAATTACTTCTCCCAGAAAGCCAAACACTCTATTGTCTGGGGTACCTGCCTATATATATATATATATATATATATATATATATATATATATATATATATATATATATATATATATATATATATATATATATATATATATATATATGTATATGTATATATATATGTATATGTATATGTATATATATGTATATATATATGTATATATATATGTGTGTGTATATATATATATATATATATATATATATATATATATATATATATATATATATATATATAGGCAGTTCAGTTCAGTAGGCATGATTTGTCTTTGTAATGGAAGAACATTTTAATGGAAGAAACCATATTAAGGTAATGTTTTCCTTACTATGAAAAATGGGATTTGCTTGGAAATGTTTACTAGAAAGTAGTGGAAAGAATGGATAGGTAACATATAAGTTTTATATACCATCTAAATATTCAACAGAATAGAACCTTCCGTTAACAGTGAGGACTGTACCACTAGCTGTGGCTAGATGTGCAATTTTTAAATGTTCTCCATATCTCCATGTGATTACTGTTTGCAGATTAAGAACAAGCGCATCAGGAAGAAAAGTTCTAGCTGGCTCTGCTAGTTTTTGATATAAGCAGATTTGTTTGTTTTCATACTGCCCCATTAAAAAATGGGATCCTCCCATCTTCAGTCTATTGCTGCAATCCTCAAGACACTTTCCTGGGAGTAAGACCCATTGAACACAATGGAGCTTACTTTTGAGTAGACACGGTTAGGATTGTGCTCTATGTTAATAGTGCTCAACAGGTATCTGCTACCTCATTAAAACCTGCTTCAGGAGTAGACCAAGCCTCGCTGGCAGCTTGATATGACATCAAGCCTGTATTTCCCATCTGTAAAATGGAAATAATATTTGAAAATTATCATTATTATTTCCAGTAAGTAATAATTTTCAATTATTATTTCCATTTTACAGATGGGAAATACATGTTTGACACTGGTAATGAAAGGCCTTGATCGCGTCGTTCTGCAGCAAATGTATCAGCAAACTGAATTTGTCCCAGTTGCATCCTTAAAACCACTTCTAAAGGTAGACATCTTGCAAGTCCACCTTGATTAGCAACTATCAGCACTGGGGCCAGTACAACCAGCTGTGTGGTCTGGAGGTTCTCCTTGTTTGCAATGGCCTGAGCTTCTAAAAAATCTTCTCCCTCAAACCAGTTAAAATCATCGGAGTCTTGCCTCAGTTCTGGACCATTGGCGACATACTGTATTATTGGATAGGGTTGGGGAAATTCTTCACATAACTTGGAGGAAGGCTTTTGACTGTCTGGCTTTGTAATTATGGTGACAACTCATTTTACTGATTTTGGCCCAACTTAAGGGAAAAGAAGGAAGACACCTACTCCAAGTTTCCCCCATCTTTCACTATTGACAGGGTTTAGCAGCCCACACCTTCAAATTTTAAGAGTCACAACAAATGAAAATTATTCAACAATCTGCAAAAACAATTTGGATAAATGTTTCATGCCTTAAGTATATCTTTCTTACTGGAAATGAATTTAAGCTGATGCTAAACAGAGAACGTAAGGAAAAAGAAGAAACAGGTGTCTAGGATGGAGGGCCATTGGCACTATACATTGACTAAATTGTTCCATTTTTATATTTTATGCGTTCGTGTACATTTACATATCCACACACCAAATAGTGGCTGTACATCTGGTGTATTATGTTCTAATCCACAAAACCTAATGCCATAATAAATATTTTAAGTCTTTAACATGTGACAAGACTCGTGTCTTATCTTTGATACAGTGAATCCTTCTTTTTAGAGATATCCAAATCTGCTTGTTTGATATGATACTGGCATAGACATGAATGATGCATTCTTCCACTTTAATTAGTTTACCAGCATGTCCACACCCAAGTAATTGCTTCACTTAGCACACCTTTCTCATTTTTTTCCTTCCACTCTATTTCATCTACTCTCCTTTTAGTTTCTTCTCCATGACATCCTGTCCATCATGGCTAATTGCACATCATTGCCTGACCTGATTTCCTAAAGCTATTCACACCACCCATAGCCTCCTATGGGTGTCATCATGTGAGGAAGAAAATCAAGTTTATGGCTAAAGGGCAAGCACTTTTTTGCCCGGTGACTCTGATACTTCTGAAGTCTCTGTGATTGCCATTGATTGGAGGTTTATCTTTTTTCTAGCATACTGTACAATCTTGCCCTTTGAGGTATTTAAAGTTTGATCTCTGTATTTTATTTTTGATCAAAACCACTTTAGGCTGTAGATTAATTAACTTCCACTGGTGCAACAGGGGATGCATTGTGGTATTATGACCAGTGCTACATGTTAGAGATCTGGGACATTCATACAAAGTTATATCAATTGTTGATACATCCAAAGACCTGTCTTTAGAGGTTGAGGATGCAATCCTAAGCTATTTAGGCCGGCATAACTCACCTGGCATATCTTCCTTTGGTGGTGAGGGAAGGTTAGCGCATGCCACCAGGAATGGGGCAGAATTGCCTTACAGCGCTTTTGTGACACCTCCAGGTCATCATAATCCTCCTTCTATCATTTACTATCATTTACATAGAGTGTAAATACTACTATCTAGTAATATGTACAACATACTATATACTAGTAGTATGTAAATACTACATAATACTATCATTTACATGTAGTGAATGTTGCATAAGGATCCACAACAGACCTTAGAAGGACTGTTCCCAAAATGAATTAAAGAACAGCATACCATTTGTCCTGAAGGAAACTTCAATGAGCAGATACTAATTGCAAGCATGAATATTTGTCCTGCTTTCTGCCTTTTCTCTAAAAGTTTGCTGCTAAATATTTGCCGTATTTGTACTTCTGCTGCTTTGTGTGCTGTTGGAGAAATTGGGATATATATAGTATGAGTCAGAGGATACAAAATCAAGATCCATCTGAGAGATCTGATTTCAAGTTGCCACTCAGGAAAATTCCCAGTTTATTTTTTATACACAAATATTTTGTTTTCCAAGTAATAGAAATATTGTATTTTGTGACAAGTGCATGAGTTATTTTTTGCTGGAAAAACACTTCAAGGTCCAGTAGTGCCTTGAATTACAAGCATAATTTGTTTCGGAAGCATGCTTGTTATTCAAAGTACTCTTTATACAAAGCAAATTTTCTCATAGGATATAATGGAAACTCAGACAATTTGTTCCACAACCCAAAAATATTCATATTAAAATTATTACACTGTCGTAATATAATACAAAATAATAAAAAATGTCAGGGTGATCGTTTTCAGATAGAGGGATAAGAGTATGTGTGTGAGTGTGCTGGGTTTGTTTAGAAGCCAGTTTTTGGAAGAGCTGATCATCTTTTGCAGTTCAACTCATTTTGCAAAAGGACAGTTTTTGCAAGAAGTCAGTCTTTGGAAAACAGGTCAGCCTTTGCAAAAGAGGTCAGAAGGAATTAGCAGTTAGCTAAAAGAGAAGATTCTTAGCTAGAGGATTGCCTCATTGCCTGCTCTTTAGTCAAGGAGGGAAAGCCTAAGAGAGAAGAGTCTTGATTCTAGAGGCATTTAAAATCTTATTCATCCTCTGCCCCTTATGGTAAGCTGTCCGAGGTTCTGTAGACCTTTCCCATCCCCAGGAGAAGCAAGGAAGAAGGAGAGTTTGCCTTATGTAATGTATTCCTTTTGCGAATGTATGCTGAGATAAGTGGAAGAAAAAACTGGCCATAATGACAAGTGTTGGAGGAAGTTTTGCTCACCCTGTCAATTGACTTAGCATTGTTTACAAATTGATTCAGCTTACCTGTATTGACATACGTAAATACAAGTAGATGCCATGTGAGTAGTGCTAGATAGGGTGGCGTATTGAATTTGGTAATTACCTCTTCTCATAGCCAAGTGAAGTAATCATGGGGTATTTGCAAGTCTGGGGACAATACTGTTTATTTCTGGAGCTAAATTCAATTTTCAAACACAGACCTGAAGTAAAAAACAGTAATTTGAGATTCCTATAATTGCATAGACTGTGTATGCGTAAGCAGATCGGCGGGACTGACTTACATAATGAATATCCAGGCCACAACATTTTTATAATTTTTCAACATTTGATGGAAATGCCCCTTAGAAAGCATGTAGACAAAAGCACTGTTGAAAAGAGAGTTGAGATGTATTTGTTCCCAGCCACAATGTTAATCAGTTGTTTCATGTAAAGAGCTAAATTACTTCCCATGGACACTACAGGAGGAAGTGTGTTGAAGAGATACTGTATGTAAACAGCTTTTGTCAATCTGTTTCATAGTATTAAAACGGTGAGAGCAAAGATACTCCATACTGCATGATATGAAAAGAACAATGATCTTCTGCATCAGAGGCTCCTAGAGACAGTTGTTGTTTGGTAGTGTTAGCTATTTGCAACAAATAGGCAGTACAGGTTAACCTGCAATTTTATCTCAACATAAAGGAGATTGGCCCTTAAAATTAAAAGTCAAAAATATCATTATTATTATGCCCCCCAGGCATGATACAAAGTGATAATCACTTCCCAATTGCTTTGCATTTGTGGTAAACAACTGCTTTTGCTTGATGTGAAAATTGGTATTCATGGAGGTTCCTGGAATGTAACTTCTTGGATGTCAAGGTTTATCCTGTACTGTACTTGGTTCTGGTTGGAGTACCTGTTCAGTTCTCAAATAAGATTTCAGCAGGAAATTAAATTTACTTATTCATAGTTTGGAGTGCCCGTTCCAGTTCAAACACCAAGCTCTAGCTTTCAGCAAAAAAAATTCAGTGGGTCTATAACATACTTCTAATTCTATATTTTGAAGTTACTCTTATCTGTACTCTAGATTTGGCAACTGTTTAAGTCCATCCTTTCTCAGCAAACTAATATCAGTATGTCCATCAGTGCTCAAGGTGTCCACTGGACTTTAAATACAAGAGAAAATATTTTGCTGACATGCACAGTTGGCTTTAGAAGCTTAGCTGAACTTTGGAGTTAATAAGGTCTTAAAGGCTCATCTGTACAAGTTATACTCAAATAAGGTCAATGAACACTAATTGGGCATTAAACAGAGTTAACACCAAGGTTGCTTGTGAACCAGCATGTTTACCTCTCAGCAAACAGTGCTCATTTACTCAGTGATGAAAAGATTATCTGTTCGAGTCTTCAGATTATTTGCTGCTGAGAAGTCCATCTGCAAAACAATTCCAAGATTGTTCTTGGTCATTCTTTGCCACAGAGAAGAGGCTGAAATTTTTACTACTTTTTCAGTTATTCCAGGTCATAAACCATTAGTCACATTCCCTTTGCGTATAAAGATCACCTATTTCAGTTCTAAAGTTTCTCTTATTTTGCAACCTTGCTTGGGAAGTATGGAGTAATCCCCACTGATCACAATAGGAATACTTCTGAGTGGATGTGCCCTTAGCTGCTCTCCTCTGAACCTGATCCAGCTTAATGTTCTTTTTAAAACATGGGTCCTGAAACTATATACAGAGAGGTCTGGCTAGAGCAGAATAAGTGGAAATATTTTTTCTTGTGATATGGACTCAATGTTTCTGTTAACGAAGCTCAGTATAATGTATTAGCTTTTTGTGCTGCTATATCATACTGATAGTTCATTTTTGGTTTGCAGCCCACAAAGACAGAGGATTATTTTTCAGGCTGTTGATAAAACAGGATGGTTTCCCACTGTGCCTCTGGATTTATTTTAGCGGTTAAGACACTTTGCCTGTTAACCAGCAGGCCAGGATTCGAGACCCGGGTCGGCCCCACAAGACAGGGTGGGCTCCTGTCCTTAGCCCAGCTCTGTGATGCCAGCTGGATCCAATCGTATTGGCTCTGCCTTTCCATTGGACTAATTCAGTGGCATGGAGAGGGGGGATTTGCTGCTTGGGTAACAGCCTATCCTTCATAACAATCCAGCCCAGGCTTTCGTGCTTTGCATGCAGCGTATGCAGCGCCGAGAACGATACCATAGTCTTCCAAGACTGATGGAGGCCTGAACAGCCTAAATGCAGGTCTGTACACTTGTCTCTGTTGAATTTCCTCTCCTTAGATGGCAATTCTGACCTCCAGTTAGGCTAGCCTAAGCTGCAGCATAAGTCCTATACTGAGCTGGGGTGTCACCAAAATGCCATAAGACATTTCTATGTCATTCCTGGGGGAGGGTTAGGCCAGCACAGACATGCACTTTCCTCCCTACATCACCATGGGAATAGGAAGACAGATGAACTGTGCCACCCTACGTTAGGATTGCACCCTTCCTGTGCCAAACAATTAAACCTGTCAAGATAATTTTGAGTTTTGATTCAATATTCCAGGTGTTCGCCATCTCGCAATATTCAATATTCCAGGTGTTCGCAAATTTGATAAGCATTCCTTCTACCCCTTCATCCAGATCATTTATAAGAACATTGAAAAAGATAATGGCCCAAGACAAACCCTGGAGCATTCAATAGGTCCTTCCAAACTGGTTTAACTGCACTCATTGGAAGTGGTTGCTCAACCAGTGTTGAACCCACATTACAGCAGTACCTTCTATCCCACATTTTACTATTTATGGTCTAGACATCATGGAACACATTGTTGAATGCTTTGCTGAAATCTATGTAAGATATCTATGTAAGCTGGTATTCTACCAGACTAGTCAGGTTATCAAAGAATATTAATGGCACACTTTTTATTGACAAACCCATGCTGGTCACAGCAATCATCCCATTATTTTTTAAGCATTCAAGACATTCCGCTTAATTATAAGTTCCAGGATCTTTCTGGAAATTGATGTCAGGCTGATTTTCTGTACTTTACCTGATCTTCCTTTGCCCTTTTTAAAAGAAAGAAATGGCATTTGCATGTGTCAAGTCTAGTCCTCTGCGATCACATCCAGGAGTCTTCAAAGAACACATGTAGTGTCCCTAATATCACATCTGTAAGCTTTTTTTTAAATACCATGGGATGCAGTTCTCCTGGTCTTGGGACTTAAATTCATAGTAACCAGGTGTTACTATACTGTACTTTCCTCAGTACTTTCAGTACTTTCCTCATCTTGAGTTGTGAGGCCCTCTATTCTTCATTTCTGCAGCTGTTTGGTGAGGCCATCTTCCTCTTGTGGGAGAAGACAGATAAGAACCGAGTAGGTCCTCCTTCTCTCTATCCTATCTTATGTTACCACTTCCCCATATTTTCAATATCACAGACCTACCACTTCTTGATTTTCCTCTTCTAATCCAGGCGTTAAGAATGGCATCCAACACTAGCGTCGGTTCCTTATATGCTTTATTTAACCTTCCTAAAATTGTTTCTGCAGATGCAGGCTACCCTTGTGTATTGTTCCTCCTTCTCCTTCTCGTACATGTTCTTCTTACTCCTCAACTAACAGAAAGTTCTTTGTGCAGCCATATTGGTTTACTTAGATGACTCCCCACATTTCTTCTTTTGGAACTATTTGTGATCTACCTTCAATATCTCACTTTAAAAAATACCCCATTTCTCTTGAATGGGGTGGTTCTCCTTTTACAGTTCTAGCTATGGAATATGATGTTAATTGTTCTCTCCCAGCCCATACATATCAGATTTCCTGAAATCCAGAGTATCCATCTGACACTCCTTAGCTGACCTTTCCCACAATATCAAGTATGCAAAGCTAATGCTTTTGCCCAAAGCATCTAATTAATTGACTAATTCTTCCCTGTTGCTCAGGATTAAATTCAGAGTAGCAGAAGCCCATCAGTGTTGCTTCCTCCACCTTCTCAGTGATAAAGTTGTCAGCAAGTCAAGGATTTATTGGGCTTCCCACTCTCAGCCAAATTAGACTTCCAGTAGATGTCAGGATAGTTAAGTCCCACATAATGGCTTGCCTCTTGCATAGCTTGGTAAACTGTTTTATGAAAGCATCATGGTGGTCTGTAGTAGATTCCCATGATGACATCACTCTTGATCTCCTTTCCTTTTATTTTTGTCCGGTCACTTTTGGTTGTACGTCTGTGGATAGGATTGCAACCTAAGTTAGGGATTTTCTGTCAACGCATGACACACTGATAAGTCAGTAAAATTGTTGAGGAACGTCACCAGTTTTTTTTATTACATTGAATTATTCAAGACAATAAGTACATTGAGATTATTTAATTAATAATTTAATTATTGCAGTCAAATCATTACAGTATAATTAAGGAAATTCACAAACAGCTGAGATCAAACTTCTGAACTTGAATGAATCTTTCTTATTATTGTCACCTTGAAGAGACGGAAGAGCAGGAAATCACCTACCTTGTTTATCTGGCATGCCACTTTTAAAGAATAATTCTGAACATAAAAAAAACATTTATGAGTGGGGCATTCAAATTTTTATGAGAAGTGCCTGATAAACAAGTTACGGGATTAATGCACAATGGCGTGAGGAAAGAGAGAGAGAATGCAAGGCAATTTCAGAGTTTTGGAAAATGTGGACAAATGAGGGATAATGGAAGTTTCAACTCCAATTATGAGACTGGAGAAGGAATAAGTTGTTTGTATGTCAGGGAGTGGAGTGGGGGAAGAAAGATGTGCTGTCTGAGGCTGCGATGTGCTGTCTGAGGCTATCCACACTTACTGGAAAGATAGCTCACATTGACTATAATGGAAATTACTTCTGAGTAGACATGTATATGGTTGGGCCTTCTGTGCCTGCTCTTGAAACTCCTGCTTTGCATTGCAAGTTTTAGTTCCAAAAGTACCATCAGTGGAGGCAACACAGTGATTTGCTTTGGGTCACTGCAGGCAGAAAAGAGAAGGGACTCTCAAAGACCCTTTTCAACCAGCAGGTCCTCCTAATGCTGACCCAGGCTTCGTTCCTGCTTTGCTTCTTTGCTACCTCCTTCTTGTCCTCTGGTTCACTTGCTCTCAGCCATACCGCAGCTCCTTTGGGCTTCCCCCTGCTGCCCAGCCAGCTATCTAGGCAGGCAACTGCTGACTCAGTCTGCAATGCTACCCACACTGACCCAGGAGTAAGCCCCATTGACTGTAATGCATCTGAATAGACATGCATAGATTGGGCTGTCATTCTTGATGGGCAGCATGAGGCTTAAAGGAACAGCTGCCTGCCACTTACTGTAAGCATGCTGCAGTTTGATACACAAAGCAGCTGCGTTCTGGGTCTTCTTTGCCATGATCTGCTTGTAAGACTGAGGGTATCTGCTTCTCCCTTGTACAGCCACTGCCTGACCCTGCAACACACCAGCCCCCAGGTAGTGGTACAGATGGGGGCTGCAGCACACCAGTTGAAAATCACTGCTGTAATTGATGAAGTCTTATTTTGAAGAAAACTCAGCACTGGGCTTTCTTACACTGAATTTTTCATAAGGCTGCAGTGTGCTGAACTTGTCAAACGTACAAATATGCTTTGAATCTTTAATATGGGTTATGTTTACAGTCCACCCAGGAATGAGGGTGAGGCGCTTGCAAAAGGAAATTGAAGGATTCTCCAAATTGGTTACTTTTTATAAACAAAATACTAAATCAAGGCAAGGATAGAAATCTTCATATAATGAAAATTATTTTCCTTCATGAAAACACTACACTCACTGGATCTGAAGGCTCTTAACTATCATGCTGAGTACAGATACACATTATCATATTTGAAGTTAAGTCCATTCCATTCCAAAACCTTTATTGGCATAAAACAATAAAACAAGATAAACAAGACAGATAAACAAGTGGGTAACCAAAAAAAAAACTGCTATCAACTGGTGTCAAAATGTATAAAATAGCATAAAATGCTTAAAATCCAACAAGGAATAGGGAATAGACATGTCAATTACAATAAAACAATAAAACAATTAATAACATTTATTACAATAAAGCAGTCTTTTTCAAAACTTCATCTAAAAAGCTTGCCACAGCAGCAGTAAAGGGGGCACAAGAATCACTCAGAAAAATAGGGAGAAGATCTGGAAAGGAGTCACCAAAGAAGCTAGCCAAGAATCTAACAACAACATACCGGTGCGTTGATTAAAATGAGCAGGACATCTAAATAAGATATGGTCTAACGTATCTGGGGACAGGTGACAAAATAAGTAGGGCCTTTTGACTTTAGGGATCTTTAAGAAGCGACCAAAGTGCCAAGCTAATGGAAAAATATTGAGGCGAGCAGGCATAAATGCTCTCCTCAAGTTGGGATTAATCAATAAAGTAAGATAATTTAAAGAGTATTTTGGGGAGGGTGCTAAACCAAAAAACTCAGTGGGACAAGTAGGGTTCAAATTGGCTCTGAGCAGTTCGAATTCCTTTTGATAAAGTTTGATTTTTATTTGGGAATGAGCTTGATGTAAGTCAGAGCCTAAGGGCGCAATCCAGAGTAACTACGGGGAGTCCTTGCTCCAGTGTGAGAACAATTTGCTCTGGATTGCAATATGAATTTCCTATAAGTTTTCACTAAGTGGTGCAGTAACTATGGGTACACATAATATCTCTTATATGCTCCCGTAGTTACTCTGGATTGTTGGGAAAAAGAGATTCAAGAGTCAGATCAAGGGAAGAGAGCTTAGAGGTAAAAAGATTAAACCATTTAGAAGAATAGAGGTCTTTCAACGGGGCAAATAAAAGTGAATCCGGGTGACTGGATAAAAACAAGCGAAGCCAATATTTAAAAGAAAGAGACCATGCTAGAGTAGAGGGTAAATGAGATCCCAATTCGAGAAGGATTGTGGCAAGACAAATGGAGTTTGGGAGGCCTAGTATACGCCTTAAAAAAGAGGCTGCAAGATGGTCTAGATCAGAATGAACCGCTGCTATCCAAATAGGAATGCCATATAGTAAGTGGGGAAGAATTTTGGATTGAAAGACCTGTATAGCAGCTGGGACATATTGGTTGCCAGAAGAAAAGTGAAATTTAGAGATTGCATTTAAATGGTGAGAAGAAGAGGAAATAACAGCACTTTTATGAGGGGTCCAACTGAGTTTGTAATGAAGTGTGATACCTAAATATTTGTATGACTGTACCTGCTGATAGGATTGAGAACCAATAGTCCAAGTAAAAAGAGTCCAGCATTTGGAGAAGTTAATAACTTTGGTTTTATCAGAGTTGATGATGAGATTATTTAAGGAGCAATATTTTTGAAATTGAAGAAGGGAGCACAGTAGACCAGCTTTAGTAAGAGAAAGCAAGGCTGTGTCATCAGCATAAAGAAGAGCAGGTAGAGGCATACCACTGAGAGTTGGAGAGCCAATATCTGGGTGAGATAAAAATGGGGGAAGATCGGCTAAAAATAAATTAAAAAGGAGAGGGGCAAGGATGCAGCCTTGACGGACTCCTCGGTGAACAGGTATCCTGCGAGTTAATTTGAAATTAAGTCACAGAGATTAGTTTTCACTTTCAAGTTGCATATGAAATGTAAACTTCCTACGCAGGTATCGCCTACAGCAGTGTTATCTTCTGGGCAAGCTACCCAATGCATTGTTATTGCCCCTTTAAGAAATGAGGCATATAGATTTTTTATTTATCTTCCATTTATCTCTTATTAGTTACAGCAGAGATAAAAGATCTCTGGAATGAATGGTACGTGCAACTTGAACATGACTCTCTGGAAATTAAAGGCAGTTCTGAAGCACAAGTATTGAACCAATCTCCCTGCTCTGAGACTTTGTCGAAGTTTATAACTTCGTGTGTGAATTTTATAATCATATCAATTGTTATAAGGCATAAATATTTCAAATCTAAACATGATTTACTGGTTTTCTGAAAAGTAGGGCCCTGGTAAATTGCTTAATTAGAAATAATTACAGTAATTGTTTAAGACAATGGTTCCCAAACTTTTAAACACACTATTGGGCTTACCTAGTTTTATGAAACTTAAAAAAAGAGTTTCTCTCTTTCACCAATCACTCAAGCCTGTGTATTTTTTTAACTGTAGGGCAGAGGTGTCCAAACCCCAGCCTGTCCCCGAGGTGTCCAAACTCGCAGGTGTCCAAACCCCGAGGTGTCCAAACTCGCAGACCACTGCGAGCCCTTGGCAAGATCTCTCTATCTGGTGTAATTTATAATCCACCTATCTATCTCCAATACATTCTTTTATGTAAACTGATTCAAATTTGAAATGTAAATTAGTTTTCCAGCCCCCATCCCAGTGTCAGAGAGATGATGTTGGCCCTCTTGCCAAAAAGTTTTGTAACCCCTGCTATAGGGGAAACAACTTTTGGAGCATTTGTTGAGATCCCTATGCCACCAAATAACATGTTGGAAACATATTATTTTTTTACATTTAAAACTTTATATTTACAGTTTGGTAATACAAGAAAACATCAGGCTTACTTCTCACAGAGCTGATAAACTAACTCTGTGGGGGCCTTTTTGTGTACCCCTCTTGATTGAAGTGGGTGGAGGGCAGCTGTGAAAAGAAGAAATTTCTTGGTAATGGCTCCCTGAATGTGGAATTCTCTCCAAGTGAATTGTGACCTGCCCTGTCCCTGGATGCTTAGGATTGGGTAGTCTTACCCTGCACCAGCAGCCTGGCTACCAGCCTTTCTGTGAAGAATAAAAATATATAGATTGAAGAACTACAGGCGTGCCTCATTATCCACTCCATTCAAAAACCTCCCATCGATTGAAAAAATATGTGAATAAAAAACAGTGGAAAAATAGATTGAAAAACCCACTTCCAGTTTTTTTGCTCTTCCATTGCTTTTAATGGAAAAGTTTGTCTCCCATACAGAGGGTTGGTTCTGGAACTCCCTGCTGATACCAAAAAATGTGATAAACAAGAGCAATTTTTAAAAATAGCAAAGTGTGTCAACAAAGAAAACAGCTTTTCTTACTGTTGTAGAGAGGCAGTCAGCAATTAGAAATGCAAAGGATCCCTTACTTTTGCCTGGCTCAGCCGAAGAATGGATTAATTGCTTGCATGACACAGTAGAAAAGCAGTTCTTTAAAAAAATCTGATTTGCAGTAGGCATTCATGTTGTGTCAGATCTGTGTATTAAAAAATCACTATATAACAAAGTTGAAACTAAATATTCAAGTGGGGTTAAAATTTTGAACAATTTATGCTGTGTTTTATTTTATTTTTTTTAAAAGGTGATTGCTACATTTTCATTTAATAATTATTTTATACTGAAACAAAGTCCCTCTGATTCCTGTGTGTGTATTTATTTACATAAATCCTAGAACTCTCAGCCTACAAAAGTTTCAGTGCAGCCTACAGATCTTGAGAAACCTGAAAGACCTACCATAAATGTGCTAAATTTGTAATATTAGGGTATGATTCATCAAAGATTGAAGGCAAATTCACATGTCTGTTTGCTGTGCTGTGCTGCACCTTTCTTCTTTCCCAAAGATTTTTTTCCTAAGTGTCTACATTAAACACTGTGAAGTTGAACTTTACTGCTCAAATTACACCCACCCCTCCTTCTGTAATGGTATGATCTGCAATTGAAGGAAAACCAGTGGTGCTGAGTAGTGACAGACTAACGGATTCAATATAGCTGTGGGGGGCATCCTTGCGCTGCAGAGTAAAGCAACATCCACTAAATATTTCCCACTTTATTTAAACAGGGCCATATTGAAGTGGACAGTGAGACCGTCTTTAAATTAGCTGCTTTGATTTTACAGGTAAGATTTCTGTGTCTCTGGATTTGTATGATGTCTTCATTTGCAGTGCTCTTTCCAACATACCTTCGGTTACCAAACTTTAATTTCTATAGCAATTCACATTTATTGCTTCTGTTATGAATATACTGTTTCAATTTCCTCCTCTTACAGTGCAATCCTAAGTATGTCTACTCAGAAGTTAGCCCCTTTGTGTTCAGTAGTACTTACTCCCAGGAAATGTGGTTAGGATTGCAGCCTTATCCTCCACCTAACAAAATGCATATTTTTCATGATATGAATGCCATCAGATTGTCATGAAACATAGACAAATCAGAGATATTAGTATGTAAACATGTTGGATAAAACAGAAGGTAAGAAGGAAATATGTTATGGAGGGAAGGTGCATCAAATGTGATTTGCACATATAATCAACATGTTTACAGCAAAATTATAATTGTCTCCGAAATGCAAATGATGACATGCTTATTGTACATGTTGAGAAGAAAAGTGGAGTGATGATTTTAATGTCAATGCTAGAGACCACAGGAGAGGTCTCATAGCCTTTCCTTTGAAAAACCCCAGAAAATTTCTAAAGGAATAACTGTGTATACAGTTCCACTTTCATTTTATAATGTAAATGGCTTTCTGTTATTAAGCTTAATCTTTATATATGTTTTATCATCTGATGTTGTAAATGTATTCTTAACCAGACACTTGTGCTTTCATTGACAAGATGCAGCAATGCACATTGATGGCTCTAATTTCTTTTAATTGTTAGGTTTATTTTGGATGAACTCAGCCCATTAATGAGGGCTGATATTCCTTGTTACATTATTTCTGTCTGTTTCTGGCTGCTTACAGTGGAACACATTAGGGTTGGGCTTTCTGTTTCTTTTAAAAGTACGAAGTCTACACTATAGGGAGGAAAAGCATTGTGAACCTATGACATCCTCTGGACTGCAAGAGAGGTCAGATTTTGGCCAAAAAATATGTTTTGGGTTAGGGGGAGAACACACTAATTATATGATATCTCTATTTAACACACAAGCCACTGTATAGAACAGTGTTTCTAATGTCACTTCTTTCTCTTCCCAACTGTAGGAATCGAAAGGAGACTATACCAGGTAATTAAATTTATCTTTTCAATAATAGTATACTTATTTTGAGTTTGTTATGAAATGATCTTGCAGCTAACTGCAAATGTAAGGAAAAGAATAGGGCGTGAAAGGAGAAGCAGCTTCTTGCAAAGTGCAATAGCTTGCTTTCTGACTTTGGCTAATCTCTAATTAGGTGGAACTTGAATAAACAATTCCAGCATTTTTGTAGTAGAGTCCTCTGCAGATACTGTACTCCGTTTTGCTTTCTTTTCCTTGGATTGTTTAAAAAAATACTAATGACCCTGTCTGGGAATAGCCGTGATGCATGCAAAGAAAGATGAAGTTTGTCAGCTGCCTGCTTTGGAGATCAGTGTGCAACGTTTCTTTTGCAGCTGCCCCAGAGGGGCCTCACCCATCATGCTCTTGACCTGACAGTTGTATTGTGGCTGGTGAGAGACTTGGAGCTTGTTCAGCTTAACTCTTACCTACTGATGCATAAATCGAGCAGCTTTTGCCCCTTTCATCCCTTTCTACCTGTTAAACCCATTCACCTCCAGTGGAAGGAGAATCCAGTAGCTGGAAAAGGATCTGGTTTGGTTTTGTGGACAGAATGTTTTTAAAACTGAGTCTTCGCTAAAGACAGGGAGGGAATTGTTAATTAGCAGTAGCTCACTGAATAAATAGAAATTCAAAAGGTCAACTTTAGACATGTTAATGTTTTACTACTAGCCTGCATTTCCGCAAAGGAAAGATGGCTTGTTTACAATTCTTCTACAGCAGCTTTCTGATGACATAGAAGCTTCATTACATGACAAGGTTCTGGTAGGAGTTGTTGAAGTTGCAGTGATTTTAACTCCAATCAAGTTTGGGTACAATACAGGATCAAATTTACTTCTGCGTATTAGTGACTAGTTAAATGTCAGTCTTTGAGATTGTTATTCTGGGGCAAGGCAATGGCCTGGATATTAAATCAATTCCCGGGTGTCCTTTTCTGTATTGTGTCTCTAGTAGGGAGGCCCTACTGAGTGTGTATTTGGAAATAGTTGGGTTTCTTCCCCCTCCACACACACTGAAAGCGAATCCCATAATGCAAAGTTATATAAGATACTAAGCTTGCCCCTAAGTAATGCCAGTATCTTGTGGGAAGAAGTTGTATTGTTCCACTAAGAGTTTTGTCCAGCGGTGTCCGAAACACTGCCTGAACAGCATGGCATTTGCTGTTCCACTCTGTAGCCACCTTATCATCTCATAACTTCATACCTGGAAGTCACTTCCAATGCCTGTTGACCCTGACCCTCTGCACCCGGATTTCTCCAGGGATAGTGGCTGCCCAGTGCAGGACTGTGAGACTGTATGATTAGGCATGGAGAAAGATGGCTAAGGAACAGAATAGTGAACGCCATGCCCAGAGGGAATTTCCATGATGCAGGATTCAGCCTGAGGGCAGCAGTTTAGAAGCTCCTGGTCTTGATTATTGAAAACTGGTTATTGGATTGTTTAGAACAGAGATCTCTAAACTGGCCCTCAGGAATTGGTCCTCAGCTACAAAGGCCATGTGCTACTGACTATGGGTTCTTCAGGAACCCTGCTTGTGGGATTCCTTGTGCCATCAGGTTGGCCACTGTGGGATACAGTGCATTGAACTAGATGAAGCTTTGATCTGGTCCATCGGAGCCCATTATATTCTTCTTCCTGCCCAAAGAAGTGGCTTGCTAAGAAAACCAGGAAGCTTTACTACTATGTAGTAGTAACTACCTTAGTCACTACATATGTATGCTATGTAGTGACTGAGGAGGGAATCCTTACTTTCAGGCACCATGAGAAAGAGGCAGGATGTGCTACAGTCAAAACTATATCAGAGCATGGCATCTGACTGGAGAGTTGCCCCTATTCGTAACAGCAGAATGTACCTGCTCCCCTAACTCAGCAGCCGCCTCATTGCACTTAAGGGGGGAAAAAATACATAGGCTACAATCCAGAGTAACTACAGGACCTTTTACACTGATTTTGGCTGCTATCCTAAAGGCACTTTCCTTGGAGTAAGACACATTGAACACAATGGGGCTTAAATTTGAGTAGACATGGTTAGGATTGTGCTTTTAGTTACAGTGCCACCTATGGGAAACCTATGGGAAATGCATAAAGCAATCCAAAGTAAGTGCCTCTTACATCTTCCCGTAGTTACGCTGGATTGTAGGGATATTCTCTTTGCAATATCTATCTATCTATCTATCTATCTATCTATCTATCTATCTATCTATCTATCTATAGTATTTATATACCGCTTTTCAACTAACAAGTTCACAAAGCGGTTTACAAAGAAAATGGAAAAATATAGCAACGCAGTGGCCAGCAGTGATTTCCTCTGGCACATCACTAGCTGCTACTATCTCTGCCTGCATTGAATTGCCCCATTTCCTATTCACACTGCAGTCTGTCAAAAAATAAGATTTAAAGGACTGCCAATAGTATTAATCTTTAGGACTAACATAATAGTGAAACTTAGTAGCAAGGACTTTGACATCAACATCCCTGGTTATTCCCTTTTGGTTACTAAAGCTTAGCCAAGAGGCAGGTTTTAGCATTGATGAAAGCTACAAATGCATTAGTGTACAGAACACTATGAGATAAAAAGGTCACAAAGTTACACAGATGTTTATTCAATGAATTTCCTTTGTTGGTATACAAGCTATACTATCTGAGCTGGTACTACCAAGCCCCTGGTGCTTTGTTTGGGGTAGATGGTTTCCACAGGAATCAGTTTACTCCTTGTGTTGCTTACAACTTTCACGTGCAATAAATCCTGACACCAACACATCTTCCAAATACAAGTGCCCCAGTGGAGCCATTGCTGGGAATTTTGTAACAGAATAACAGAATAATTTTGTAACAGAATGATTTTGGGTGGTGATACTATCAAGCAGGGCTTGAAGGCATTACGGTTTTTAATTGGTAAGATTAACCAATTAATCACAGATTAGAATGCTGAACTTAAATCCGATTGAAACCGTGGAAGGATTTGCAGAGTAAGGAAGGCATCGTCCTGCAGAATTCTGTGTGCATATTTGGTAAAGCATTTAAGGGACTTTACAGCAATGATATACGACTTGAGGAGAAGCCACTGTCTTAATTAAATATCCTCTAAAGCAGTGATTTTCATCCCTGGTGTTCCGCGGATAGTCCTCAGGTGTGCCACATTAATTAATTATTAAAAATGGGAGATTTGAACAGCCTGTTTTGCCTTGACAATGGTAAAAACAACTGGTGGTGTGCATTGACAATTTCAGTGTCCTTGTTAGTGTGCCATGAGATGAAAAAAGTTGAAAATCATAGCTCTAAAGCTTCATCTAAATTGTGATGTGATATATAGAAGTGCAATACTCTGTCCTGCTCAGTACTTCTCTACTTTATTTTGCATAGATTTCTGGTGTATACCTTTAATTACTTTTTGAATACCTTGCTTCCATGAACTATAAATTTCTGGGTTTCTTTTCCCATCATCCCGCAGGGCTGATTCATGCATACATTTTTATTATAGTTGATGAACATCATGTGTGAATGATCAATCACAGATCAAACACCACATGTCAAATTTTTTTCTTCCTTGCATACGTTGCCAGTAACAGCATGGAAGCCTCTTCCCTGTAGCTTCTTTCTACACTGGTCTGCTAATATTTGGATACAGAAGCCATACAGGGAGAGCAAATGACAAGATTCTTTGCCATCTGATTGCCAGGGAGGATAGTTGGGTGGAGAGGAACCATGTGCTCAATGGGCTGCCATTGAAACCTTGACAGTAACTTAAAGTGAATCAAAAGTGCAACTACTAAATATTTGCTGGACCTATGAAGTTAAATCACATTGCTGCTGTCTTAAGCCATTTTCATTTACTGGATATTTGCTGATGTTCATTGATGTGACCAGGTTGCTGGGACTGGATATTGATAGATGTGACCAGTCTCTTGTTGCACGTTCCTGTAAGGAGGGAGAACACAAGGGGCAGAGCCTTTTCTTTTATGACACATACATGGCAATCCTAAGCATGTCTACTCAGAAGTAAGTCCCATTATGTTCAGTAGTACTTGCTCCCAGAAAAGCATGATTAAGATGGCAGCCTGAGACTTGGAAACACCATTCTTTAAAGGAGGGGAAAAATCTGTCTGGCTCTGTGTTTTCTTGCCTTGTAGGTGCAGGGTGACCATATAGAATGGAGGACAGAATGCTTCTACCCTTAAGCATCGCATACAAGAAGGAATTGAGGCAGTTTTATCTCATCATAGAATGGTTTAAAAAATAGCACCTGCCTCAATTCCTTCTTCAGTGCGATGCTTAAAGGTAGAGACACTCTATCCTCAGTTTTATATGGTCACCCTGCATAGGTGGGTAGTATTGGCATCAACCAGTCTCGAAAGACTATGGTATTGTGCTCGACGCTGTATGCGAAGCACGATGGCCTGGGTAGATTAATATGGAGGATAGGCTGTTACTCAAGCAGCAAATCCCCCCTCTCCACGCACTGAAATAGTCCAATGGAACAGCAGAGCCGATATGATTGGTTCCAGCTGCATCGCAGAGCTGGGCTAAGGAAAGGAGCTTACCCTGTCTTGTGGGGACCTGGGTCTCGAACCCTGGCCTTCTGGTTAACAAGCACAGTGTCTTAACCACTTGCACCCCAGTGGGAAGTAAATGCAGTTTTATTTCGGTGGACCTTTCAGTGATCAACTTGATGCAGTGTCTGTTTTTGGTCATCATTTTTATTTTGCTGTGTGTGTACTTTGGATTTAAAATACTGTACGCTATTCAAAATGCTTTTTGAATTGTGGAGCAGTATAAAATTTATGGTGGTGAAATATTCCATCATTTACGTGGAATAATTTGTTCCCCCTTGGTGAAACCTTGATCTGCTGAGATGGTGTGGAAATGAGCCACAAAAAACCAGCTTCCAATTTTATGCCACAACTGGCAACTTATGAGTCAACTTTAAAGAATAAAAATAAAAAAAAATGTTTTGAAATTGCTTCTTGCTGTCTGCTTCTGAGCATGTGAACTACATCTGCTCAACAATGCCACATATTTGATGCCTCGTATACTTGCTATTTCTTTTTTCAATCTGCCATGTGGTACCATAGATCTTTCTAAAGACATTAGCACTTGCCACTCAGTGTGCAGTAAAATATATCAAACAGTATAGGAAAGGCAAAGAGAAGATTAGCTCTACAAGTTTCTCAGTGCTAATGTATTTCCTTAGGTCACTACGGAGCTCAGTAGGAGTTCTGGCTTCAGTTTGTAGTTAAGTCCATGCATATGGCCCTTTGCTTTGGTTTTTTTGCTTCATGCAGTGGGATTTCTAATGTCAAATCTGGCCAGCTGCTTAGTGTTCCCCTGGGACAATCATGTGCAGTCAGGAAACGCCTGAACTAGCTACTAGAGTTAAACCAAGGTCACCACCATGTGTCAGGCTCCCCAGATAAGTCAGATTACTAACTGAGCCTGTTAAAACAGCTGGTATGGCTAACATGCAGTCAGATGTGAAATAGACTCATCTTCCCTGCTCCACTCTCCCCCCAAGGTATGTTTTGTCACAATCCTGAGGAAAGAGGGATTTGTTTGTGCAATATTGCTGAAAGAACCAATATTTCTGAGATAAAAGGAGTATTCTTTTTTTACTAAGCTAGTTAAGCTGCTACAATTTCAGTTTTTTAAGATTACAAATGTATATGTCACAAGAAACACTTAGAAAAGGTGTGTATGAATGTAGGATGATTCCTCTTCTGTGATGAGGCCTCTTGTGTACACTTATGCCTGTGTAGTAACTGTTGGGAACACTATTTCTTTTTAATCTGCTCATCAGTTATGTTGGGGAATATTTCCTTTTAATAAAAGGTTTCCACAACCTGGGTCCTCTACATGTTTACTTAAGTCCCACTAAGGTGGCTTGCTAGGTTTACTGAGGCTTACTTGATTAATCTAAACAAGTAAGAGGGTAAACACTGCAACCTTAATTATAATTTGTTTTCCTACTAGGGTTGTCCCTTAAAAACTACTGTGCAGGGGCTTGCAATGAGAGACCATGTATATGATGGTCCTATAGACAATAGCTGCATTGATTCCCTGGCTAATGAAAATGCTGGGGCATTTGGCAGAGTAGCAGGTGGGAAGCATATGTTTTGAAGTGCCAGTCATAACACTCAGCTGATCAAAACTTTATTTCTGAAAGAACTGCTGCTTTGAAATTGGGATCGGACGATAAACATTTCTGGCCTCTTAAGATTTTGTCTGGCAATTTTTTGTTTTAAATGTCAGCATTTCATTTTATAATTTCACAATGTCAGATGTGCCAAAACAATCTTTTAAATGTCAGAATATTATACAGGATTTTTCAAAAAATATTTAACACAACTGTGTTTTTTTAATCAGTTCAAAATTTTGATGTTCCTTTTTTCCATTCCACTTCCAAGAGATCTGACATAAGATGATGCTTACACCAATGGTGTATTTAAACAAGTATTGTCAATTAAAAAAAGCAGAGGCCTCACTAGGAACCTGGTGTTAAACCAGGAACCTTCCTTTGCCAAGTACATGTCCTGCTACTGAGCTAAAAGCCCTTTCAGATGATCCTATTTTTGTCTGAATTGTCAGTTTTAGCTTACAGAGCAATCCTATGCTTGTTACCCAGACGTAGGTCTCATTCTATCCAGTGGGAATCACTCCTAGCAAGCATGTTTAGGACTGTAACCTGGATCTCCAGCCTATGAGACTCGATGGAGACAAAACTATGGACTTCTGACATTCTACCTTGTTGCTGTTCAGAAGGATCTGCAAACTAGAGAAAATGATGTATCAACATAATTACTGTAGGCTGCTAATGAGGGCCGGAGGGAAGGTGGCATCAATGTTTCAGAGAGTATGTTTGCTTTAAATACTGAGAGTACACATTGTTTCCTTACTTGAAAGCTCTGTTGTAAGTTAAAAGCTTAAAAAATCTGGCAAGAGAATGGCAGATTTGGAAGATGCAAAACCTTTTGAAGTATGCCAGGGAATTTTTGCCAGAGGAGCTCAGAATGGGAAGGTTCCCAGATGAGATATTTATAGATTATTTATGGTGGCTATGAAGATAGCCATATGCTTTGAGCAGCCTGGATCTCTAGCAGAAAATGAAAAAGAATTACTATTTAATCTGAGGAGTGAGCAATTGTGGAAAGAACCTCAGCTCGCTTGACTGTTGAAGGTCCTACTATGGTTAAGTGTTCTCATTTATTCATGGTCCTCATTCTCTTCAGGTTCATTTCTTTAATTTTACTATTTCCGTTTTCTCTTCGTTAGCATGGTTAGAAATTAATATAAATAGCACAAAACAGGTGTAAAACGTAACTTCAATTTGTGATCATATTGCTTACACTTCCTGTGATTTTAGCAAATGCTGCCTTTGAACTGCTGTAAACCTTCCTTTGAATCTGCTTCCCTATTCCTAGTCTTGAATGTTTCTTTATTTTCTCTTTGAGTGGATTTATGTATTCTCATTATATGGTAACTACACGAGTGTGCACTGAAGGCCATATTGGGAAATACAGGCATGCCCTGTTATCTGCCAGGATTCAGTTCTAGAACCCCCCACAGATAGCTGAAATTATGGATATTGGCAAACACTCATTCCCATGGTCTAGGCGGCCAACACTCCAAAGGAAAGGAGAGTAGATCTCTCTCCGGAAGGGACTTTGAGCTCAGTAGAGACAGGATACATTTGTTTCTGGCTGGTCCTGGATTCAGTCTGAGCTTTAGAGTTCAAAAATACATGACTTCCAGTTTCTCAGAGAAACTGGAAATGGAAGTTTTAATGCATTAGGACACCCAGGGACCAGGGAGTCCTCTGATCTTTGCCAAGCTTAGGCTACCCCTGCATCCAGGTTGGCCCTAGGGAGGGAAGGTTTCTGGGGCACATGCAAGCTCCAGAAACTATCCCTGCTAGAGAGGCCACTGAGACACATGTGCTCTCCAATGTCTTCCACAGTGGAGGAATTACTGGAGCCTTTCACAGCCGGCCAAGCGATTTTGCCCACCCCACTACAGAGGATACACGTGTGCCCCAGCAACTATCACTGCAAAGGAGGCCCTGAAGCACATGTGCACTCCAAGGATTTCTTCAGTGAGGAAGTCGCTGTAGAACTTCACAGCTGATCGGGCAAAACTGCCCAACCTGCATGCTGTCTCCAGCAGCTTCTGCAGCTAGAAAACTGTTGGAGTTGGTGGGACAAAACCTTAAGTTTATATAGGCCCTTATTGTATAGTCAAGCTACCAGGGGTTCCCTAAGGTCTTAGGCTGAGCTCTCTCCCAGGTCTGCTAGCTAACGTTCTTTAACTGGTAGTACTAGGAATAGCCTTTGAGTCTGCAAACGAAGCATTCACACTGCTGAGGTACAGCTTCTCCCCTATGATACAACAAAACAAGGATAACATTGAAGCAGCTCCTTTCGCCTTTGTTGCTGAAGCAGGGAGAACTTATTCATCAACTAAATTTTGTTTGGAAGCTCCCACAACTGGAGTCACTTTTCTCTCAAACATACATATGTGTATATATAAACAGACTGAAGAGCGAGGCCAGCTGTTGTTCTCTTCCTTCTCTCTCCCTCTAGCATATGAGTGTACAAAGTGCAGAGTGATTGCAAAATGTGGCTGGGGTTTGCAGCACTTTTTCCTTCTGTATGTTACCAAAGCAATCTGTGATGATCATGTATGGTCCCATTGGAGGAAAAAGCCACGCTTACTTTAGCTCTTAAAGCCACTTAGGCTGCAAACATAATCTCCAATTAGGCCCGACCTAAGTGCTATGCTGACCTGGGGGTGTCACAAAAGTGCCATGAACCTTCTGCACCGTTCCTGGACGAGGGTTAGAATAGTGCACAGAATGCACTTGTCTCCCTTCATCCCCACAGGAATGGGAAGAACAGTGTGTCACGCTGGCCTAGGTTAGGATTGCACCCTCAGTGACATATTGTAGCAGCAGCAGCAGAATGATGTCTACCATCAAGATTGATGACCATCATCTTCCAATCCTGGATGATCTAAGACACAGCTGCTGTTACTTTATATGTTTTAAAACACATTTAACTTGAGCATATGGGGGGAACTACCTCCTGTGTTAGGTTCCTACATAGTGGCCAATGGCATAGCTCAGTGGTTGGATAGAGGTTAAGGAGAGAAATAAGGGTAAAAGGTGCGATTCTACATAATGGTAGAAGTAAAAAAAGGGAGATGGGGGAAATAGACATAAGGAAACCATGTTAGCATGTAGGGGAGGAAGGAGAGGAAAAAAACTGGGTGATTGCAAGGAAGAAAGAGAAACTGGAGAGTTAGAAGGAAGAAACAAGTTTCACTCATATGTACTATACTTGCACAAGGCTCTAATAATCCAGACTGTGTATTTTTCACCCATAGAATCCTGTGGAGTCTTTGGTGGGGTGAAGTCATGAAGGGGGAGCCTTTTTTTGCAGAACGTCTGGTCTAGAGCATTAATGTCATTTCAGCCCTGGACCCTCTTTCAAAGTTAAAAATCTGTCCAGTAACACCTATCAACTTTACAGGGATGTGACATCACTGTGATGCCAAGCTCCTTGGAAGTAATTCCTGTTGTGTTCAATGAGACTTACTCCCAGAAAAGCCCACTGCCAGGTTCCAGGATGGTGAATCCCACCCACTCGTGATCCCCTTGACATGAAGTTGCGGCCTCCCCCAGGTGGTCTGAGCCCCCACTGGTCTAGAGGGTTGAGCCACTATTAATTGTCCAAAGATAACATCGAAGGTCTCAGACTCGAAGCACCAGAAGCTGTGCGAGGACAGACTTGAAAGACAGACACCAAGCTGGGAGGAGTAGCAAACACAATAGAAGACAGGAGAAACCTCCAGGATGATCTGGACAAACTGGAATACTGGGCTGTAAGAAATAGAATGAATTTCAACAGGGAGAAGTGCAAGGTTCTGCACTTAGGCAATAAAAACTCAAAACACAGGTATAAAATGGGGGATACTTGGCTTGGCAGCACAACATGTGAGAGGGACTTGGAGTCGACATGGATCACTAGCTGAACATGGGTCAGCAGTGTGATGTGTCTGCAAAGAAGGCAAATGCCATTTTAGGCTGCATTAAAAGGACTGTAGCTTCCAAGTCGCGAGAAGTTCTAGTTCCTCTTTATTCAGCATTGGTCAGACCTCACCTTGAGTACTGTGTTCAGTTCTGGGCACCTCACTTTAAGAAAGATGCAGCCAAACTGGAGCAAGTCCCAGAGGAGAGCGACAAGAATAATCAGTGGGATGGAAGGGAAGCCCTACGAGGAAAGGCTGAGAGGAGACACAGTTGCACTCTTCAGATACATGAAGGGCTGTCATAGGGAGGAAGGGGCTCAGTTGTTCTTTGCTGCTTCTGAAAGCAGAACTAGAACCAATGGTACAAAATGCAAGAAAGGAGATTCCAGTTGGATATCTGGAAAAAAATTCCTGATGTTGTGGGCAGTTCGGCAGTGGATCAGATTGCCAAGGGAGGTGGTGGACTCTCCCTCACTGGGGATCTTCAAGCAGAGGCTCGACGAGCACGTCGGAGATGCTCTAGGAGAATTTCCTGCTACAGGCAGGGGGTTGGAATAGATGACCTGCTGGGTCTCTTTCAGCTCTAGGATCCTATGAAAGACAGAACCTTTATCGACTTTAAAACTCAAAGGTTAGAAAGCCTGCCCATATAAATTCCTTTGAAATATAAGTCAGAGGACAAAATCCTCTGACCTGAGAGGCAGTATATAAATACCTATGTTTGTTTTGTTAGCGACGCCAGCTGGATCCAATCGTATCGGATCTGCCTTTCCATTGGACTAATTCAGTGGCACGGAGAGGGGGGATTTGCTGCTTGGGTAACAGCCTATCCTCCATAACAATCCAACCCAGGCTTTCGTGCTTTGCATGCAGAGTATGCAGCGTCGAGCACGATACCATAGTCTTTCAAGACTGAAGGAGTCCTGCTTTTTTTGTTAGCTGATATTTTTTTATGGTTTTCCCCCCAGGTTTATATGAGTTATTCTTTTGTTCTTGCATCTGACTGAGGTCATCACCAAAGGTCTACACCTTCTTGATGGGGTAGTAGACATTTGGTGATGATTTTGTTTTGCTAACAACTTTTTTCATGGATCAGGAGGTGATTTTTTCCCAAGGTTAGACTTGCTACATCATCAAGCAGTGCTGGAATTTTGGAACAGGCAAGATTTTATCCAAACCCGCTTTGTGTGGGGCAGCAGTGATTGATCTGATAAGTGTGTCCTTCCTATTGGCCTGAAGCCTCATGACAGTTCTAGAACCAGCATCACATTCATAATGGCCTCGGCTCAGTTCTTCTGGCAATCACCCAGCACCACTTAACACATGTATATAAATTTTTGTGTTCCCTGCTTACAGTGTCATAAAAAATGTCATGCTGCTGATTGCCAAGGGACATGTCCACCCATTCTCATTTTTGACATTATGGCCATTCTGAGGCATCAGGTAGCATGTGCTGCTATTTCCAGCCATCACTGCAAAGGTTTATAGTGCTCTTGCTTAATATTCTCTTTTCCTCCACACTTCTCATCCTTTTGGATTGTAGGGAGTGTGTGGAGAAGTGGGCAGGCAGGCAGAGGTGAGCTGTATGTGACCATGTCGGTGTCCAAGGCACCGCCTCAGACAACTTCATAGATGGGCCAGACTTGGTCTAATTAACTCATTGGAAACTTAAGTCTGACTAAATGTGCCTAGGATTGTACGGTATCTACTGCATATAGTTGATCTTGATCAACCTCTTTAAAAGTATATTTTGTGATAGATTATCTCAGATTTCATTTTCTAAAGTTTTTTTTTTCCAGCGCTCAGAGCTTGCCATGCATACTCCCTGAAAGTTAATTAAATTGCTGCCAGGAGGGCTTCCCATTTCTTTAAATAGCTGACACATTGGATTTCCACTATAGCCCATGGGCTGCAAAGATAACTACTGTCTGGTGTAGCATAACACAGAAAACATAATGAATTCCTGATAGCTGACAAATGTAAGGAAATAGGGGGTGAGTTATCTTTGTTTGGGTGATAAATGCGGTTTGTAAGAGGAAAGAGTGTGTTGGAAAATATACCCCGCAGCCTGATGTTGATGTTGTGACTTAATTGTAAAGTCAGAAACAGGAATATCAAACGGAAGGAGTATATCTTTTCCTCCTTCTGTGCCTTGTACAGAATGCATTTAGTTGGTGCTGTGTAAATGTACTTGGAGTTGTATCATATTGCAGACCCGTAGAGAGGATTGCAAAGATAACGATTTATGTATGTTACTGGGGAAAAACATTGGAAAACTGTTCAAAGAAAGCAGCTGCTATAATCTAAAACAGCCAGAGCTGTGCTGTGATGAAACACCTGCTTGGCACACTTATAAAACTTACTTGGCTTTTAAAAAGCAGTGCAGTCTGTGGAATCACTGGCAGATGATGGAGTATTGGGCATCCTGGACTGGCTGCAAGGAGCAACCCTGGCTTACCTAACCTGACAGCTGATTTTCCCCAGCTGTGCTGCTGTCTGAAATCTTCCAGGTGAAGATTATGGGGACTGAACCTTACGTTAAACAGATACAAGTGGGGCCTCTTTTTCCATGGATGTAGCACCCACAGATTTGCCTTACCCTGGACGTTGGATTCACAGATCCCCTGCCCTGCTGATCTGCCAGATGCAACCAGGACCTAATTCCGGCTGCATCTGGAAGCGCTTCTGTGCCTCAGAGAAACTTCATACCACTGTGTGTGGCCTCTGCAAGGTTCAGAAGGGCTTCCTACACAACCAGAGAAAGGCTCTTGCTGCATTCAGAGCCCAGGTGGGAATAACAGATTAGATTGTTATTTTTTCTATCTGTGCGGGGTCTGGAAATGAATCCCCATAGAGACAGAGGCCCCACCTTTATATTCTGCTCTGGTCAGTCATAACTCAGTTATAACTTAAGTCTGGTCAGTCTCAACTCAAAAATGTGTAAAATGCTGGATGACAATAGATAATATCAATGAACTTGATCCTTAGTAAAAATAAAAACTGAACCCCCAAATTGGGCTCTTTTTCTAAAGAGTACATGTTTGCCTTGCTGCTTGTTTTTGGCATAAAGAGATGTAAGGGTCTGTTGAGAAAATGGACATTACAAGATCAGTTTTTGTTATTATACAAATTGCAATAGAGTGAGGAAGTGGATTTAAAAAATCATGGGTGCTCTTCTAAGGGTATTTTCCTTAGAGGATTACTCTTCCCTTTCATGGTGTGCCCCTTCCTTGGGCAACTTGGAGCTGCAGTTGCAGCAGTGGTGCTTAGATTCCAGATGAATGTCACTGTCTATGACTCTGAGGCTGTGTGCCACTTTGGGTTCTGAGAAAACAATGCTTGTTTGATGATGTGCAGTGGAGAGCAGTATCTAGGGTAACTCCTTAAAGCTGTCAGGGTGATGCATGATGTTGTAAGGTCTTAAGTTCTAAATGTGTGATAAGATTAGCTAACAGTTTGAGTGAAATGAATGGCAGTACACACCAAATTCATCATTGTTTTCTGCTTACCGTGTGTGCTTGTGCTTTATTTTAGATGGAGTTGCACCAGAAATTGTTTATGTTCCTAACCATTTGAGGTTTTAATGGTTTAGCTGCACTCCAGGAATTGCCACCACATTCAGGATAAATGCCTGTTTGTAAAGGTTTTTAATTTACTCTCTAAAACCGTAATTACATTTCATTTTCAGTTGGGCAGAGTATTTTTAGCTGTATATCCCTGCAAAATAAGTATTAAATATTCAGTATTGCTCAGCACCTAGAACAGGGGTGCCCAAACTCTGAATTCCTAACCCTAAGTGGAATTCAAGAGGCAATAGGAGATGATGAATTTTTTCCAATGATTTTTCGTTAAAAAATGAAATGGGTGATTTTTTCAGTGATAACAAAATAAAAACACGTAATCCTACTTTCTACTTTTTTGTTTAAAAAATTACACCACCATACCTGTGGGGGGAAAACAATTTCTAAACACCTGATTGTTTCTGTAATTATTGTGGTTGCATCTCCTGACATTAAAAAAAAGCAGGCCGTCAGTCTTGGAAGACTATGGTATCACGCTCGGCGCTGCATACGCTGCATGTGAAGCACGAAAGCCTGGGTTAGATTATTATGGAGGATAGGCTGTTACCCAAGCAGCAAATCCCCCCTCTCCACGCCACTGAATTAGTCCAATGGAAAGGCAGAGCCAATACGATTGGATCCAGCTGGCATCGCAGAACTGGGCTAAGGACAGGAGCTCACCCTGTCTTGTGGGGCCAACCCGGATCTTGAACCCTGGCCTGCTGGTTAACAGGCACAGTGTCTTAGCCGCTTGCGCCACCCACAGCCCTATCTCCTGACATTATACCAATTATATCACCTACTTAGTACAAGAGGCTCCATATCCACAGTTTCAGTTACCTGCAGATGCAAAGGGCCCCCACACTCCTTTTGGAGCCTCTTCTGAGGCTGTTCATGTCGTAAACAAGCGTCACTCCCAGTTTTTCTGTGCATGACCATTCCAGTTGCTTCAGTTCACAGTTCCAAAAATTATTATAGGTCTCACATATTATCCAGAGTCAACACAATTCATAGCACATTGAAAATATTCTGTTGTATGTTGCTTTACTCCACTATTTCTTTTTTTCCTGCCTTTGCGCTTCTGTAACTAGGCTGTCTGTGCACAGCAGACACAGTAGGAACAGTGTTTGTACTCTGCTGCCACTTTCCCTTGAAGTTTTGCCAACTTTTCCATTGTATATATGCCTTTTTTGTATTTGAGGTGTCTTTGTAATCAGCACATAGGACTATGATAACAAGCTTTCAGTTTTGCTGCTGCACAATAGAACCAGGACTAATTTGGCTAATCTGACTTTTGTGCAAAGAGGAAGAACCCATGAATGTTAGCAATAACAAGCCTTTTGCTTGTGGAGCCTTATGGGGTTCTTCTAGCATCATTCAGACCGTGAATAATCCCTACTCGCTTGGCAGTAAATCCCCAGGTACAGGGAAACAGATCCATTTCCTCCCTGATGCATGGGAGAGTGCGTTCATGCTCTGAGGTCTTTCTTGCAAGTTATCAGTATTACACATTGAGGCTGAATAAGATTGTTTGACCATTGGTTGGTTTTTTTACAAAAGATATAAGGCCTTGGGTTTCACATATTCTTTGTAAATATCTGAGTTGTAAATATCTGCAATATTTTAGTGAAGAAAAAAAGTCAGTCTCTGTGTATGCTCTGTCTCCAGTTCACACAGTCTGCTGGAGCCAGGCATGTGACTTGCTAATTAGGAACAGTCAATAAAGCACTTTGTTACTCAAGAAGTGAAGGAGCCCTATTAGATACCTCTTGCCATATTCTGTACAAAGCTTCCTCCATTATACAGCACAATACCTTTATGGTATGGCTTGGGTAAAAATTATTTTACTATGGGTTCATTCATATTGCATAATATTATTTTATTACACATGTGCATATACATGAAGTGCATGTATGACAGTCCATGCCTGCAATCAGCACTGGAAAGTTAGGATTTGACCCTTAAGGCACAGTCTGAACCAATTAAGGCTGGCCTAACTCATGGGGCACATTGTCCCATGTTGGTATGGGGAGATTGGCATTTTTTCATTAAATCAGGCTGCAATTCTAACCACCAGTTATGCTGGAAGACCGATGGGTTGTGCTGGCCTAGGTTAGGATTGTAGCCCGAGTGTGTTAAAGATTTCTAAGTTACCTATGCTATTCCACTAACAAATCATGGTTTTCTTCTCGTCCAGTTTTATTGCTTATCTTTCAAGTTAACTAGGTTTTTAATTCTCGGAGGGTTTTAAGACCTCTAGGACAGTGATCTGGGAACTGGGTAAAAATGAAATTCCAGGGGTAATGGATGGACAATCTGGTGCGCACACTCTTCCCCTTCCGAAAGCTCCAACAGAGAGCATTACCGCTTCCGACACAGAGAAATGCTAGCGCTCTCCATCAGATCTTTCAAAAGGGGAAGAGTGCATACGCATGTGCACAGTAATGTTTTTTAAAATGGTTGCTGCTGGCCGGACTTAGCCGCACCAAGCCGCAGCAGCCTGAAACTGCCTCCCAGTGTCCCCACCCTCCCAAACCAAGATAAGTAAACCACTTTACGTTTACTTAGAAGTAAACAACTTACTTTATGTTTACTCCTGATTTTAAAAATGAAGGACAAAATGTAGGAAGTCCTATATTTTGCCCTACATTTTTTTTAAAGTCCAGATTTTCAATTGAAAATCCAGACATTTGGGTGACCATTTCCTTCCTTTCAAATCGAGGGGGTAAGATCAGCGTATCTAAATATATTTTGGGGTAAAAGGTTAAAAAGTTCCCCGACCCCTGCTCTAGGACCTAGTTTTTTAAGACCTCTGAGGCTGTCAGGGCAAGAGAGAGGAGTCTGTAGACTTGAAACTTGCAGGAAAAGTATTGGAAAACAATTGGAAAAAGTACACAGACCCTCCCTATACTGAGAAGAATGTTGTAAAACATTCTTCTCAGTATAGGGAGGGTCTGTGTACTTTTTCCAATTGTTTTGGTTCTTCTCAACAGCATTTGGCTGAAAATCTTATTCCAAATTTTTTAGCCAGTTGCTTGAGGCTCTCCACAGTTGTGAGATTTCTAGACTATCCAATTCTTAATCCATTATAAAAAATGTTATGAGTGGAACCCTAAACAATTTAGGCCATCTAACTTACTTGGCATATCTTGCCATGGTGGTATGGGGAGATTGGCGTTTCTCTGTACACTGGCCTAACCTCCCCAGAAGTGGGCAGAAGTGTCTTAACGGCACTTTTGTAACACCCCCAGGACTTTTGCCGGGGCTTAGACAGATCTGGGGAAGTCACAAAAGTGCCAAAAGGCATTTCTGTCCCACTCCTGGGGGGTTAGGCCAGTGCGCAGGCATACGGGAAGATACGTCAGATGAGTTATGCCGGCCTAAATTGGTTAGGATTGCACGCTTAGTCACATTTGAAATATAAATCAATTCTTTTTTCTGTCACTTGACACAGAGAGATGATGTGGCTCTCGTGCCAAAAAGATTGCACATCCCTGTCCTAGGAGTTTCTAAGGCATTTTTGCAGTGAGAAGCCAGTACAGTATACTGTAGCTGTTTTCCTGAGTTGTGTGATCTTGTCTTCCCTCCATTTGTAGCTGGCATGAAGCATACCCTTGCAGGTAAACGAAGGGTTGCAGCAATCCATTCACTGCAGTTGTGAAATCTTGTTAAACGTAGTTTAGAAATTAGTGTAATCAAAAAGGAAAGCTGATCTAGCACTTCTGTATTTGGTATCACATAAATGCTTAGCTATTGCAGTAGAAAAGTACTTTAGTCAGAGTTATGCTGATATTAGAGGCCTAGCAGTAATTCAGCTTGCTTCACCAACATGCTTAAGCCAACACTTTCAGATGTAGGTGCTCATCCGTCTGTAACTTGACCTACCTGATGTAAGTAGCTTTTCTCTCTCTTAAGAACTATAAAGAATTAAGGTTTATGTTTGTTTGTTTGTTTGGATCTTTTGTTTTTTCTTCCATGCCATGATTTCATAAATGTGCTGTACTTAAGATAATGTTGCTTGAAATATTTTTTGCTCAGGTCTCCTAACACCAACTCACAGCCCAATCCTAAGTGCTTACTGCTCCTAGGGTGCCATGAATGTGCCATAAAGTATGTTTGCAGTCCCCAGGGCCAGCAGTGCATCAGTGCTAGCTGGTGTTGCGCTAACACCAATTTTGCAATGGCTCCTTGGCAGTTACCCCAACTGCAGGGCTGCAAAGCAGTGACTGGGGTCATGGGGGAAGATGTGGGGAGACATGGAGTGGGAGTGGCAAGAGACATGTAACAAAAGAAACTAAGTTCTGCTGGATTCAAAGCCTCTATGAAGGGCCTTCTGGCTTTATATAGAAGTTCTTAATTCTGCAGCAACCAAATCGTTGCTGCAGACTAAAATAGTCTCATTGCAGGACTACTTTCCTTACGTGGGAAAAGGGAACAAAAGTCCCTTTCTCCCAAGGAAACACTGGTGGTTGGCTACAGCAGGTTCGGATACTTCCTGTAGGTTTGGCACTGTAGTATTCCTTGCATTGCAGGCACAAAAACTTTTGATTCTGCAACAACCCAAAGGTCAGTAGTATAAATGTATAAATTATTAATCTAAAGTATAAACTATTGAATTTAAAAGTATAAAAATAAAATTACACAGAGGTAAAATTGTCCTCTGCAGTTTGCCCTGCTGTTCATTGCCGACTCTAAGGGCAGTGCGTGTCCTCTTTACAAGGCAGAAGAGCCAGCATTGTCTGAAGAAATCTCTGTGGTCAATCTACTTGCATTTCTATCCTTTCAAACTGCTAGCTTGACAGGACCTGAGCAAGTAACAGGAGCATTGGCAGCTAAGCATAGGTAATAAAGGACATCTTAATAAGGATGAACTGACTGTAGCACTTAATAAGGATGAACATGGGCCCTTCTTAACCACAGATGGTCTAATTCTTAAGCACACTTGGAAGCTTTTAGGAGCACACATGCAACATGAGGTTAGACTTTCTTCCTTGAGGCATTTGTAGCTTTTGCCATCCAGTCTCTTGGCTGCAGATGATCTGCCCTGCTCTTCTACGTAGATTCTGTTTAGACCTGATGGATGAAATAGGGCTCAATCCTAACCAATTTTCCAGCTCCAGAGTAAGGGCAATGCAACTCCAAGGAAAAGGAACAAACATTGTCCTACCTTGAGGAGATCTCTGTGATTGCCCCCAAATCCAGAATGCAGCCCATGGCCCACTAGCACATCTATGCCAGTGCTGGAAAGTTGGTTAGGATTGTACCCATAGTCACTGAATTCATTATTGCTAGAATCCTCATTGTAAAATAATACTACAAAAATGATAGGTTTTTATTGTAAAGTATGTGACAGTGCTATCATAACCCCTTGTTAGTCTAGTACAAGTCCCAGCACATGATTCATCCTGGCCTGATGATGTCACAAAGTTCTGTAAAGCACTTCTGCAAGCATCCACCACCTCCCTTGGCAGTCTGTCCACTGCCGAACCGCCATAAGGAATTTTTTCCGGATATCCAACCGAAATCTCCTTTCTTGCAGTTTGTACCCATTGGTTCTAGTTCTGCTTTCAGAAGCAGCTATGAACAAATGAGCCCCTTCCTCCCTATGACAGCCCTTCAGGTATCTCACTCTCACTCACACACACACACACACAAAAGATTTGAGACCGAGGTGTAATTCTTCCATGTACTAAATTATTTAAGGATGCAGTGTGCTTTGCAGCCTTGTTTTGAACTGGAATTTAACACCTCTAATAAAAACTTTCACAGCTTGCTTCATTGAGAAACAGGGCATATGTTAATGAATCAGTCAGCCCAGTGCATTCTTGATACAGAAGTCGTGTTGGTTCTTGTTCTGATCTCTGCTGATACATTTGGAAATCTTGCAGAAACTGATTGGCTTAATTAAACAAATAAACCGGTGTTTGAAAGCGTTACCTACATTTTTTTTTCCAACAACCACATATTTATTTTGGTCTTCTGAAAAGAATATTCAATCCCTAGACATTGGGAAAGTTATAATATGGCGGGGGGGGGGGGGGGAATGATTCTTCCTCCGTTGGTGCTTTTCTTCTCTTTCCCCAAAACTGGTATAGTTGGGACAACTTGGTTGATTGTTTTAAAGTTGAATAAATTTGCTTAAGATCCTTGACATCCATTTTCACATTGGTTAGGATTGGGGTAGCGGATCAAAGAATCAAAACCTCTTCAATTGTAAAGGATTAATGTTGTGCATTGAATGTCATCAATTGTTTTTCTTTATAATCTGGCCTTCTTCAGTAGCAGTGTCTTCCTAATCAGAACAGTAGTATAGGTGAAGTTTTCTTCTGACTTGTAAAGCAAGAAAGGCTATAGTTAAGTTGCTGTGGCAGCTGGAGAACCGTGTGAACGAACATGGTTTGAGTGTCTACAACTCAACACCCTTTGCTAACGCTGATAGCCATTTTTGTGACTCCAAGATTGAAACATTCTACCTTTCTTTTCTTTCATAAGTGATGAAAATGCAAGAAAAGATCTAAAGAACTTGCCTGTCTTTCCTACTAAGACACTGCAGGAGCACCCATCACTGGCCTACTGGTAAGACACATTTATCTATCATTATGGTATCCTGCCTCTTCTCTAAACCTTTTAGGCCAATGTTCATCATTCCCTTTTCCCACCATGTTGACCAGTGGTGGGCTCTAGCAGGTTCACACCTACTTTATAGAACCGGTTCTTAACAAGAGATAGGACATATAAAGTTTAAAAATAGCCATTTAAAAGTGGCTGCCAGATGGGCAGAGAACCGGTTCTTAAATCTTTTGAAGCCCGTCACTGATGTTGACCTTACAACAATCCTGTGAAGAAAGTTAACCTTGGAAGACTGTGGCTTGCCCAAGGTCATCCAATGAATTCTACAGCTGAGTGGAAGTTTATACTGAGATTATTTTCTAGCCCCAGGTCAAAACCTTCTCTACCACAGCACCTTTGCTCCCACACCCAACTAACACATGTAAATATTTTAATGGGATAGTTAAACTTTCCTTTCAACTCTTAATTGTTTGAAAAGCTGTTGAACAAATAATGTAAATGTGTTTAATCCTAAACTCTGGATGTAAATAGTGCCAAAGTTTAGGGAAGGTATACATAAATATGAATCTATTTAATGCATCTCAAGAATACCATAATTCCATGTGAGAAGTTTAAAGAGACTGACACATATAAATAAATAAATGGTTTGAGAATAGCAGCCTGAAAAATCCAGCTGATGCCCCAACTGAATGCTAGAAACTACAGTAGCGCCTCACGTAACCAATTTAATACGTTCCAGAGGCATGTTTGTTATGTAAAACATTCTTTACGTGAAGCGGATTTTTCCATAGCAAATAATGGAAACTCAGAAAATTGGTTCCAGAACCCAAAAAATATTCATATTAAAATATTAACTAGATGTAAAAATGATGACAAAACACTGGAATTGAATTCAAAACATGCATTCAATGTGCATGATCCTATGAAGTCTACTTAGGCTGCAATCCTAAAGACTCTTCTCTGGGGGTAAGACCTATTAGACACAATGGGGCTTACATCTGAGTAGTCATGGTTAAGATTGTGCTCTTTCACTATCACTAATGGAGTCACTGCTATCCATTGGCTTGAGGGAATATTTGTCTTTTTGTGCAATTTTAACATTCCCAAGCTGCTGATGGGGAGCAGCATTAGAACATTGATAAGGCACACCTTCCACACTGCCACACATAGATCCCACATACAAACCTGGCTCAGGCTGCTCCCCCCCCCCCCGCTCCTCACATGAGTTCCCTGGCCATGGAAACCTATTCCAAACTTTGCCAAGGGCCCCACTGTAGCTCAAGCTAGTCCCCTTGTCCCCTCCTTGTCCCTTCGTCCCCCCTGTGGGTTCCTTTGCTATGGAAGCCTGTTCCAAACATCCTCAGAAGTGTTCTTTACCCAAGATAGTGTTCTTTATGCAAGTCAAAATTTCTGAGAAAATTTTGTTCTTTACCCAAAACGTCCTTTACCCAAGTTGTTCTTTAACCAAGGTACCACTGTACTAGCAAATGCTTGCAGACATATTCTGCATGGATGTCTGGGTTTTATCCAAGATTTCTTGTGTCAGTGTTCATAATGGCTTTTAGCTGAAATTAATAACCTAGGAAGTGGTGAGATTGTGAAAGTATACATGAGATAACATATATGACAATCTTTGATTCTGTGAATTCAGACTTCAGAATAGATACATTTGACATTATAAGGAGATAATTTACAATGGTAAATTCCATGAATATTAGAGTGGACCAGGGAGACCTACAAGATTAGATTGAGGAACACAATGTTCTTTAGCCTCAAATAATTTTTCTCTTAATGGATCATTCTGCTTGTTCCACAGTGAGGACCGAGTCATTGAACATTACATACAAAATAAGGGGCTGACCAGAGGACAAGCCATTGTTGAGTAAGTGTTTACTTGTATATCCGCTGCTAACTGAAGACAGGGCCATTTTTAATGGAGCTCTCTTATATTTATCAGGAGGAGAGCAACTGTCCTTCTTCACTCTAGCACAGCCATTTTCATCCACTGTGCCATGGCATACTGGAGTGCTGCAAAAGCTCTTCAGGTGTGCAGTGGAAATTTGGGGAAAGGCTATTGCTGTTGGAGCCACCAACAGCATGGTGTGCCTTGTCAACTGTCAAAAAAATGTATGCCTTGACAATTTTAGTAACCTTATCAGCATGTCATGCGTCAAAAAGTGTTGAAAATTCACAGTTCTAGCATGATGTCCTTTCCAGTGGCTGTTGCTGGTGTCTCTTCTTTACCTCTTTTAACATTGTGGGTCTTTAGGAACCAGGAATCAATTACTTTTTATTTTTCTATGTGCTTTTATTGAAAGGGATGCAGTACAAAAGAGAAAATATGGAAGGGAGGGGAGCCATTAGTCTAAGCCAGGTGTCTCCAAATCCTGGCTTAGGGGCCAAATGCAGCCCATTTAAAGCTATTAACTAGCCCACCGTTGGCCTCCGACCCAGCTGAACAACAGAACTGTAATGGTGTGGTAGGAGAGTGGGGTTCCTATTAAGTGTATTTCTGTGCTGTGTGTTGGTGCTTACAGAAATACTGGAAAGTTTAGCCCACTTATACATTAATTTATGTCTAATGTATTTAAATTTTATATTTAAAATATTTTATCTGGCTGTTGACACTGTGCCAGATATTTGATGTGGCCCTTTGGCTGAAAACTTTGATGTGGCCTGTGGAAGCCTATATCCTGCCCATGACCAGCTTCTGGTGCCCTGCAAGTTTCTGACCCACTTGATAAAATACCAGTAGAGCTGTGCTCTGGTCATGCATGGAGGATGTTCTGATGGCCTTCTTGGTTTCCCCAAAATTCAGAAGTAACTTTTTATGCTCTCTGAAGGACTAGAAGGTGCTTGGAAGGTGGGAAAATGAGGCTATATTTGAGTACATTTGAGGCCAGACATGTGCCTGCCTCTCCACTAAACCCATAAATATTCAGATCAGACCTGGCTCTCTGCCTTGTATAATATGTCTAATATTGCATGACCATTTTGCCTCTATTGAGGCCAGGCTGTGCATGACATGACAGAACCATGACTGGATTTATCAAGCAGCAGCAAAGCAAAGCAAATTGGGTACTCCAAATATAATTGGAGCAATGAAATTGAATGGGGTTTTAATCCTTTCCCTTAAGTAAAAATGAAAACTTCAGGAGATTCAGGGCATATTTCTAAACAATTTTCCAGCTCCAAAGTATGGCCAATGCAATTCTATGATAGGGGAAAAATATTGCCATACCTCTGAAACTGCCCCCCAAATGCAAGAAGCAGCACATGCTCCACTGGCACAGTTACGAGCCAGTGCTATAAAGTTAGAAAACCTTTCCCCATTCCCTTCTCTATATTTAGGGTAATATCTGCCTGCTTGACCTGTTCGTCATCATAAGTAGAGCTGAATGCATCCCATGCTTTCCAAAAAAAGATTTCTATGGGAAGAGAGGAGCAGGTATGAGTGCTCATTGAGTAAAATTACATGGCAAGTCTTTCTCAGATTGTGTGACTTCAGCTTGCTGGTGGGACAGCCTGTGTGATTCCCCCCCCCCCCCAAAAAAAAAAAAAAAAACCACACACACGCACATACACCCAAAGTTCTCCATTGAAATGTGTGGGAAAAGGTATGAAGGAAAATTTCTTGATTTTTCTCCATCGTACTCAGATATGCATCTTTAATAACATGACAACTTTCAATTGTCCAAATTCCCATTTGAAGCTTGAAGTGGTAAAACCCTCTACCACTCCATGAGCCATGGAATTAGTGAAGTCCAGGGAAAGTCTGGCTTGCAAAGATCTTCTCAAGCCTTTAACCTGGGTTACATAGTTTGCACTCATGAATTGCTCAGCAGTCCTAAGATCTGTCAGGATATTCAGTTGAAATCAGCCCAAAATCCCAAAATAAGAATCAGGACAACCGCAATAAGAGACAGGACACAGGAAATGGTTTGAAACTTTGGCCATGATTTTATTAATGAGTGTTTGCAGAAACATGCAACTAAATTGCTCCTGCACTCATTAGTGGCACCAGCTCCCAATTTGAACCAAATTAACCATAAAGTGCCCTTGCAGCGCAACAGTGAAGAGTAGGCAAAAAACCACCCATCCTCAAGCCAATCAGGGTGGGTGGGAAAAATTCCTACTCGGCCCCCAAAGGCAGCCAGCTAATCCCACACTGTCACTCGGGCATGGTGGGCAGGTGCCAAATTACTGCTGAAGGGACAGAAGATGAGGACAGGTATTAGGTTCTTAGCGTTAGTAGCACCCAGAAGTTAGTTGTCACATGAATATTAACTTGAATGGGCTTCAATGCTGGTATTAGATGGTTAGTTTTAGCAGCATTAGTTAGAATTAACTTTTATGTTAGTAACTGACAATAACAGTATATACATACCATCTTCCTTGTCATTTGATTACTCCAACATCAATCCAAGACTGTTTATAAAAGCTGGCTTTCTAAATCTCCATGTAGGCTTTTTTTTTACAATTGCATGTATTAATTTTTCATAGAACACATTTATTCATGAAAGTGGAATCCTTTGCAATCTGGTATTTTTCTGGCTCAATTGGCCTCCATCATTATTTGACAACACTCTTTCACTCTCATTGAAATCCAAGGTCTCCTCTTCTATTATTCCAGTTAGGATGACTTATCTTCTTAGTAGAAGCAACTCTCTGATATTTCCGGCAGTCTCAGACTGCATTCCCAGATATTCTTTCAAAATCATAAACAGCAGCTCCACCACTAAGCCAGAATTCCTGGCCGTGAACCATTAGCATGAACGGATTTTTTGTACTGTAGTAGCTGTTAGCCTTGATAGAACTGTTAGAGTTAATTTTCATATTAGCATAGACGCGGGTGGATCCAATATTTGTGTGTCGGGGGGAGGAGGGGACATACTATGAGCATCACTGGCCACAGGTGTATACATTTAGTTGTACATGTTCCATTTATCTATGTTGCATACTGGGGTCTTTTTGTGGGAGTATGCACTCGTACGGAGTACCAGCACTTCTGGAGTATGCACTCGTAGGGAGTACTGGCACACACATACATAGACACACATGCACGCGTGCGCACACACACACAGAGGTGAGTACCTGTGGGTACAGGCAAGTGAATTCCAGCACCTTTTTTCCAGAAAAATAGCACTGGTTGCATTTATGCAACATTGGGAATAAATGTCTTAACTTCAGAGCCCAGATACACCAGATGGGTAGTACTGGCCTCCCAGTTGCATTTTGGACTCTGTGGTCAAGGCTTTCTGGATGGAAGTGTGGGAGTTTGCTAAGACTTAAAAGTCCAGATCTACCAACCTCCATGGCTGAGGTTTGCTGCGCAGGTAGACTTGGGTTCCCACCTGAGCTTAAAGCCCAGATCTATTTGCCAGGTAAGTCTGAGCTCCCAGCCATGTTTGGGCTGCTGTTCATCTTTGCAGGCACCTTCACTACTGGAATGACAATTTGGAGCCACACATCTATGGACTCCCGTCCCCCCCAGTTAGAACTGCCCAGACATACATTTGTATGATGTATCATTGTTACAACCCTGTTACAACCCTCCCCATAGGTCAGTGCATGTCCCTTGTGTGAACTTAAGGTGTGGCAAAACATGCCGTAAGCACGTCTGCACCACAGCGGGGAAGGATAAACCAACAAACAATAGTAAGTGGAACACAGTACGTGCTTGGGGAATAAGTGAAACACAGCCTTTGGGGCTTAGGACAAGATGGCAAACCCAAACCAGCAACAGCAAGAATTTCGGATGGTACCAAATGTACCCTTTCACAGAGCAGGCCTCAATGATGGCCCATGATCTGCCTGTTCTGCAGCACCTTAGTTTGGTACAAGGGAGTTGTGCTGATCTTAGGGGGGAGGCTGGATTGGAGTTGTTAACAGCACTGCATCAAACAGGTTTATGCCTGAGTAGTTTCTGGGGGGGCATGGATGCGTGACCCCAAAAATTCTCATGGCAGCAGGAGTGAGTTTCCTGTCAGGATGTAGGGAGCAACTTGAGCACGGTTTAGAGCTCAGATTTACCTGGCAAGAAGATCTGGATTTCAAGCTCTGGTGGAGCCCAGGTCTACCCACCCAGCAAACCTCAGCCACGGAGGTTGATAGATCACTGGGCCCAGGAAACTGAGAAGTTTTATTGGCCTAGGCTGTCCCAAGATGCCCAGGATCAACCCTTTGAACAAATTGCAATGGATTTGAAGGGCCCTACCCCAGATGGCAAGGGGCCATCACTTTGCATTGGTCATATTAGACTATGCCACGTGGTACCGTGAAGTGGTGACCCTAAAGTGGATGCAAGCTGCCAGGGTGGCCCACAGGTGTGGGTCTTCCAAGGGACATATTAGCTGCTACTCCACTACTTCTCCCCCTTGTTGCTGGATGGCCTCCAAGTAGGTGAATAGGAAGGAGGTATGAGTGAGACAAAAGGTGGCATAAAATAGATCTATTTTGTGCAGGAATTCTTCCCTCTTCACATCCCAGCTCAGGGAAAGGGTTAAAAATGGGGAATGCAGGCACCTCCTCCTCCCTCCCTTTTGGAACCGTGAAGCAGGTCACTTACCTGTGTCCAGGTGTGTTCGAAATCGCCTGTGTTCGAGTGTGAGCAGAAAAACTTTACTGTGGAGATACGTAGGGGTGAATCATCCGGGGAAACTAAGAGCAGGAGGTATGGTGTAGTTTGGAAACACTCTTAAAACTCCTTTTAAACTCCTATCCATCAATAGGATACAGAGTCAGAAGCTACCCCTCTGTGTCCTGCTTCAACACTAGCATATTTCAGCTGGTAGGATCCAGGAGATTCCCGGACAGACTTCTCCTAGAAGACTCCCACCTGCTTTTGAGCATGGCCTTTCCAATAATAAAAGAAAGCAATATGCTTTCTTTCTCTCCTCTTCCTCTCAAAGAAAGTGGCCCAAAGGGGCAGAGGAAAGTTAGGGCTCTTGCTCTGCTTGGAAACCTCTGGCCAGCTGACAGTTGGTGAAGTCACACAAAGGAAAGTTATGAGCAGCATCCAAGCAGCATCACGGCAACAGCCAATCAGAGGTCTCTGGCCAGCTCCTAAGTTCTCCCATTGAAACCTGGAACCATTCCCCATGTTTATGATGTTGAATAAACTTGGGATATTTTGGGGATACTGAATCAAAAAATTGCATTGGTTTTGCCCAATTGGCTCTAGTTTTGGGATACGACAAAGCCATTTGATACGCTGATTCAAGTAGTTTTCTTGTGAAGAAGCTCACATCATGGCTTCCTCATGAGAAAGTTGTATTAATCACCATTTGAGGTGGATAAACCAGCATATGAGGCTGATGTGCCCTAACCCCCAAACTGGAGTCAATAGGGCAAAACTGATGCCATTTTTGATTCAGCTCAACAAATATATCCAAGGAAAGGTATAAGACTGCAAAATGTGTGTAGGCTTATAAGACAGCGTGACCATATGTTCTGTTTTTCCAGGACATGTCCACTTCTTTAACCTTCTGTCCTAGAATTGCATTAATCAGCATATGAGACAGCTATACCATATCCCCAAAACTAGAGTCAGTGAGTGCAAACCAGAGTAACTACGAGGAGTCCTTGCTTCGGTGTAAGAACAATTTGCTCTGGATTGCAATATGAATTTCCCATAGGTTTTCACTAGGTGATACAGTAACTGTGGGTGCACATAATGTCTCTTAGGTGCTCCCGTAGTTACTCTGGATTGTGGGCGATGCCATTGATTCTGTGATGTCATTTTTGGTTCAGTGATGCCATTTTTTGATTCAGTGAGTGATGCCATTTTTGGCAAAAGTGATGCCATTTTTTGATTAAGCACACCAAATATATCCAAGAAAAGATCTAACTTTTCAGATTGCAGAATGAAAGTATGTAGCTTCCTTGTAGTTCATAAATTATATGTATAAGTTATAAATATAATAATAAACATCATTCTGTAAAAATGGATCACTTGAAAGCAATATATATGAGTTTTTTAACTTTTATTTTGTTGTGTCCTACATTATTCATGGGCGTCCTACAATTTGAGAGTGCCTTGTCCTCTTTTTTGGTTTTGACACGTGGTCACCCTGTCCCCATTCCACTGCAGGAAAGGGAGTTGGGTGAGTTATGCTGGCCTAAACTGGTGCCATAAACTGGTGTTCATATAAATAATAATAATATAAATAATCAATGAAAGGTTAATGGGTCTCCCGCTGGTTATAAGCTAGTCATGCCTGACTGGCGTGCAGTGCTCTGTTACTAAGCCTTTAGAGCCAGTGTTGTCCAAAGACACTTCTATGGTCATGGGGCCTGTATGACTGCCAAAGTCTCATGAAAAGCTGTTTTACCTTCCCACCGAGGTGGTACCTATTTACCTACTTGCATTTCCATGTTTTTAAACTGCTTGGTTTCCAGGAACTGGGCTAAGGACAAACGCTCACCCGTCTTGTAGGACTCAGATCTTAAACCCTGGCTGGTTAACAGGCACAGTGTTTTAACCACTTACGCCACCACAGCCCCTGAAATAGGATTTCAATAGGATTTGAAATCAAATACATTTCAGATGATTCAGGAAAAGGGCATTCCTATAGAGCTTCTTCACATCAGCCTTAGGGCAAAATCCAGAGTAACTGCAGGGAGTCCTTGCTCCGGTGTAAGAACAATTATTCTGGATTCCAATATGAATTTCCCATAGGTTTTCACTTGGAGGAGCAGTAACTACGGGTGCACGTAATGTCTCTTATGTGCTCCTGTAGTTACTCTGGATTCAGGTTTAGTCCAGTTTCCAAAAGACAGTGAGACAGAATTGAATCATTGGATAGTTAAATAAGGTTATGTTATCTCCCAGTAGTCCCACTATCACAATACTACAAGAAAGAACAGGGGCAGTGGTCACTGTCTGGCCACAGGCTTTGCATGCAAAAGGAGGCAAATTTAGTCCAGGGCATTTTTAAGTATAGCTAGGAAAGATGCCTGTCTGAAACTCCAGAGAGATCTTGTAAAACTGAGTAGACCAGTGGTTCTCAAACTTTTAAGAAAGTTACTTGCTCCCTAAGTAAGTCTTATTCAGTGGTGGGCTTCAGGGGGTTCTCACAGTTTCTATAGCAGTGTTTCTCAAAGTGGGAGTTGGGACCCCTTTGGGGGTTGCCTAAAGACCCCTGGTGCAGGGGGCCAGGTCAGGCTTGCCAGACCTGTGGCTGTAGCTGTATGCGCACTGGGGCTGACTGACAGCCTCAGGGCCCAATCCTATGCATGCCTACTCTGAAAAAAATCCCATTATAGTCAGGGGGGGCCTTTACTCCCATGTAAATATGGATAGGATTGCAGCCTCAGGGCCCAATCCTATGCATGCCTACTCTGAAATAAATCCCATTGTGTTCAATGTGTGCATAGAACACACATTTCTTTTGCAACAATGAAAATACATCCTGCATATCAGATATTTACATTACTATTCATAACAGTAGCAAAATTACAGTTATAAAGTAGCAACGAAAATAATTTTATGGTTGGGGTCCCCACAACATGAGGAACTTATAAAGGGGTCACGGCGTTAGAAAGATTGAGAACCACTGTTCTATAGAATCCTTTGCTAATGAGCACCTGGTTTTGAGGACAGGTTACTAATGGGACATAGAAACTGTTGTTAATTTAGGTTATTAGGACATAGAACCTGTTGTTAATTTATTTGAATCCCACCACTGCATATAACCATGAAGTAGGTCAGCCACATTTACAACAGGAGTTTGTTCAGTAGAACATAATATGCCTTAGAGCTAAAGTTGGAAAAGAGTTCAAACCTATATTGCATACAGCACTTAGCCACTGCAGTTAGAGCCAGGTTTTTAATGGAATTCAGCTGTTATTTAGGCATGTCAAACAGGGTGAGTACCTGGCAAACTTCACCACACAGATAATAGCTTGCATTGCTGATTTTTTTTAAATAATAGAATGAATAATGTCCTTTTATTGAACTCTTTTGAAATGTTGACCATGCAACTTTTGCTATGCTTGATCTCCTGAAAATCTGGGTATGAAGATGTTGACTGATTTCATTCCGAAACCTAAAAAACATCTGCTACTGTTTAAAGCCAACTTAAATATTAATCTAAAGTCATCTATATGAGAATGTGTGTTTAACAAAAGATTTTTCTAAAATACCCAGTCCTTTTACCTGTCAATCTTTTTATAGGTACATGAAAGTGGTTGAAGCTCTGCCTACTTACGGAGTCCATTATTATGGTGTAAAGGTTAGTGACTACCTGAAGATAACTTTAACCATCTTGTTTATTATGTGATGTGAAAAATTTACAGTTGGATCTTTCCTCTGCAGTGACCTATCCTGGGGATTAGAATTAGAGGGCTGGAGCAAGGGGCAAGGGAGGAGATAAACCTATCCTTTTCAAACACATATACTGATTTCTTGAATAGCAGGAAAATAACAAGTCAGACCATTGGTTGGCAGCAGCTGTCTGGGGATTGAGACAAGGGTCATTCTCAACCCAGTGTCAGGAATTACATCTGGGATTTTCTGTATGCAAAGCATTTGCTCCATCAGGGAGCTTGGACTCTCTATAATGCAAATTCAGCCCACCCTGGATTGCTGTTCACAGTGGACAATCCACATTGTACCTGCATTGTTTCCCCTTCCTTTTAACAGCGGCCTGAGGCAGTTTGATTTGCAATGAGAGAAGCAAGCATGTGGACCAAGAATCATCCTTTACTGTTCCAAAGCCCTAGTCCAAATTACATTCTCCACACCAGAAGTGCTTTGCTCCAAAGGCCTTGACAGATTCATTCATGCTTTGTCTTCAAGCTCTTTGTGGGCTTATTTTTTAAAAAAAATAAAGCACATTAAAAATATATTCTATAATGATGCATTTCTGGAGGCCTCATAAGAGCTTCTCTTCTAAGTACAGTACTGCTTCTGACACAATGAGTAATTAAGAGCTGGAAAGCTCTGGACAGAACAGCATGGAATGTGAGAAGCATGTTTGTCGACAGTACAACACCAGTAAGTTAAACTTGGCACAGAAAAAATTGTTGGAAGGCAGGAGCACTAAAAGCCTCTTCTAATAATGCACTTTTGTAGAAGTTCTGAAAATCATTTAGTTGGACTTTGAATTCTTAGCAAGATATAATTATTCACAGAATCATCCACCGAGCCAGTACTCCAGAACTTAAACAGATGAAGCATTGTTGTGTTTTCAGAATATACCTACACCTTTTTATACTTTTTATAGCTTCATTCCTTCCTGGTTTCAACATTCACAGAGCTCTTCTACTGATAGTGTTATGCATTCACCATGCAGCTGTAGAAAGATACACAGACATTACAGAATGAGCTATTGACTAATAGATTGAGGATGCAATCCCATCCAGTTTAGGCCAGCACAACTCCCCTGTCTCCCGGTGACATAGCAGTGGCATGGGCATGGGGCAGTGGCTTGGGGAGCCCAGTATATGTCTGTGGCCTAAGTCCCCACCCCCACCCCCGGAGTGGTGCAGATGATCCTTGGAGCCCTTTTGAGACACCCCCCAAACTAGCACAGGATTTGTGCGTCCTAACTGGAGCGTAGGATTGCACTGTCAGAGCCTCAGACAGGCCTATGCATGTCTACTACCATATGTGCATTATTGTCAAGGGGCATATTCCCAGGTAAAGGTGGGTTGGATTACAGTCTGAACTGTCATCTAGAAGGCTCTAGATTGAATCTGACCACTGGCATAAATTTAGGCTGCAATCCTGACCTCCAGTTAGGCTGGCATAAATCCCTGCATAAGTCCTTTCTGATCTTGGGTGTGATACGCTCTAAGCACTTCTGCGACTGGAGGGATTAGGGCAGTGCATAGGCATAAGCTGACCTCCCCACCCCACCAAGTGAAGATATGCCAGGTGAGTTAGACTGGCCTAAATTAGTTATGATTGCAACCCCAGTGTCTCTCCCACCTACAACAGTAAAATACAATACCAGTAGTACGAATAGTACATATTTGAACACTCTAAATTGATATATAATACTATGTTGTATTATTTTCTTGCTTGAAGAACTCTTTAAACTTGATAACTCCTACAATCTCAGCAAGAGAAGAAGCAGGCACAATAAAAAGCTGCTACCTTTTTACTGGTTTCATTTTTGTGTCTTTTCTGCCTCTCTGTTTCACATAGGGCACAATCCTAACAAATTTAGGCCAGCCTAACTCACATGGCATATCCTTCTGCAGTGGGGTTGAGAGGTTGGCATACTCTGTGCAGTGACCTAACCCTGTGCAGTGACAAGTGGGTTAGAAGTGCCTTACAACACTTTTCTGACACCCACAGGTCAGCACAGGACTTATGCCAGCGTTTATGCCAGCCTAACTTGAGTTTAGGATTGCAGCCATTGTCATTTATGAAGGGTTGTGTCCAGCCCTCTGATTACCTCCTACAGTGGCCTAGAACATCTGAACTTTAGTCAGACCTCTCTTCTGTCCTTGTTTGCTGTTTTTTTACAGCCCACAGACTTTCCTGCGCATGCCCCTCCTGTGGCCACCAATTCAAAGAATGCCATTTCCCTTCCCCACAGTTTTTCTGCCTGTTTGCACAGCATCTTCCAGCTGGGAAAGGAATGGCAGACCACTTTTAAACAGTAATCTTTGCTCTGCTGGCTGCAGGTGTTCTAACAAAGAGCTTCTTTAGCCTCCCTAACCTGCAGATACTTGTTGCAGAAACAGTTGTTGAAGCAGTTAAATGTTGTACCAACTTTTAATAAGGCCTGAACATTTGTCGGCTTTTGTTCTGCAGGATAAGCAAGGCATCCCATGGTGGCTTGGCATTAGTTATAAAGGAATCGGTCAGTACGATTTACAGGATAAAGTCAAACCTAGAAAGGTAAGTGCACCATGTTTTACTTATCTATTAAGTTGAACAAAATTGAATAATAAGTTGAATACATGGACAGGAACAATGGCTGCACAATGGTTTTTCATGTTGTGAAGCCATTATTCCTTTCTTTAGTTAAAAATAATCAGCAATGTTGTTTTGACTTCAGTGAATTATCTCTTTTGAGAAAAAAAGTTTCTTCTTATTCAGACAGGTGATCTCAATGTGGTGCTGACAGTAATAAAATAAGGCAGAAATTCAATCTTTTTCATGCCATGACCTGAATGAATGAATGAATGAGAGAGAGAGAGAGAAATTGGGGATCCACTTCTGATCCCAGTGCCATTCCTGGGATCAGACTGGCCTATTTACCCACTCCTGCCCACCCATTTTCCCCTGCCTCTTGTGTCATCACAACAACTTTGCAAGGTAGAAACTTGATCAAGGCACCCTTAGGAGCTGCTGAGCAAGAGAGTGAGAAGAGGCAATACAGGATTATAGAAAAAACTCAGTTTTGATATGACCATACCAGTATTGAATTATTCTCTAGAACAGGCTTTGAAAAGTTGCTGCAACCCCTCAAATGAGGCTTCATGACTCCATTGGGGTTCACGACCCACAGGTTGAAGAACATTGAACTAGCATGTCCCCTTTGTACTCTCCATTCATATATACATGTAATGCAATTGTGGGAATTCCATTTTGGATGAAAGAGAGGCTTTTTCAGGTGGTGTTTCCTTATTGGTGCAATGTAACGAGAAAATAAAAAGGAGTGGCTATGCTGTGTTTGGCCCTCCTATAGCTGAAAGCTGGAAGCTCCCAAGAGGGAGGGGCCCCTGGTATGGATAAATAGTAGGAAAGGGTGGGAAACAGAGGCAGATAGGTAATGGCAGGAGGAAAGGAGGGAGAGTGTGCTTTAGTGCTTGTGTAACATCAAGGCCCTGCCTGTGGAGAAGGCCTCTGGACACTTACCTGCCTAATGGACTGGACGCAAGGGAAGTTAACTTATCTATTATTGGAGTGAGATGTTGAACTCTGTTCCCCAGTTGGGAACATTGTAACTGGTTTATTTACCTGTTGATTGTGTTTGGAAACCTGATAAGCAAAAGAATCTCCACCATGGATGGAAGTAAAAACGTTGTTGTTAATATACCACATCTGTCCCCGTGGGATTATTTTAATGGAGGGAATGACTCCTTGATGATGGGGACTCCTGGGGGTGAAACCACATCCACCCACATCATGCAGGCTGAACCCCATCACACATATCTTCATTTAAAGTGCACTCAGAGTGTTGTTTTCCACATTCTGCAATTGTTTATAGCATTTGTGGTATTTGAATAACGCCATTTGCCTTCGTGCTTCACGTGCAGCGTCGAGCTCGATACCATAGTCCTTCGAGACTGATGGATGCCAAGTTTTTATTTTGAAAAAAGGTGGTTTGACTTATTTTCCAAAATATTTCTGGAACTTTGCATGTATAGTATCTTTTCCACATACCATTGTTGAGGAATAGCTTTCAGTGAACACAGAAAGGAAAATTGTCACCCTAAAATTGTCACAACCCTCTCAGCTTTCAGAACTAGAGAAGCTGTATTAACTTCTTGGAGCACCTCCCTTACAAACCTGTGTGGTTTCTAATTAGTTTTCCTTTACTTTTCTTAACACTCTTAAATGACAGCACTTAGGTTTGCAACCAAAGCATTGTGCTGGCCATCACAATTCTTACAGATATAATCAGGTAAGAAGCGCCTTGTTTAACAAGCGTTTCACATAACAAGCAAAAATTTCCAAGAAATCTTGTTTCACATAACAAGTTCCGCTTCACTTAACAAGCAAGCACGCTATGGGCACACGTGCTATGCAGCCCTGACGCTCTGCATGGAGGCTGTCTAAAAGGGCTGCCGGCCAGCGCTGCTGCCTCTAACTGCCCCCAAGTGCCCCCAACAACCACCTTGAACCTCCAGCAGCAGCTCAGGTAAGCCTCCTAGGAAAGTGTCTTTGATTGCAGTCTCCTAAATATGTCTACTCAGAAATAAGCCCCATTGTGTTAAATGGGGCTTACTCCCAGGAAAGTGTCTTTGATTTCAGCCTCTTAGCCATGTCTACCCAGAAGTAAGCCCCATTGTGTTAAATGGGGCTTACTCCCAGGAAAGTGTCTTTAGGATTGCAGCCTAAGTAAGGATTGCAGCCTAAGTAGACTTCATAGGATCATGCACATTGAATACATGTTTTGAATTCAATTCCAGTGTTTTGTCATTATTTTTACATCCAGTTAATATTTTTATATGAATATTTTGGGGGTTGTGGAACCAATTGTCTGAGTTTCCACTATTTCTTAAATGCTTCACTTAAAGAGTGTTTCACTTAAAGAGCATGCCTCCAGAACGAATTAAACTCCTTACGTGAGGCACCACTGTACTGGGATGTGGATGCAGATCTTTCTGCTGTAATTATGCAGAACAGAAAATCACACCCACAATAATTTTTCGTGATTCTTTCCTTTTTTAAAGAAAATATTTCAGTTGTCCTGTGCTGTGTCCTAAAAGATTTCATGCCATTTTTCCTATATTGTATAAATAGAGGTTTATAAGCTTTTGGAGCTCCATGCCTTGAAAAACATTTTCCTGCATGGTGATGTAGTGATGAAATTCCACCTACTCAGTTTGTGTGTTACATAACTGTTGGGGGAGAGGCAACAAATGTCCTGTGCAATTAGCTGAGTGAAAACAAGGAGAAGCTGGCACTTCTTCTCTTTCCAATGATGGTACTATATAAAAAGCACAGAAATAGTGAGGAAATTAGTCCAGTCTGCTGTGGACTGAACATTCACCATCCTGCCATGGTGCTGTTATCCAAGGGCTAGCATGCAGAAATATAATAGGAAAAGCTCCTTCATGCAGGGAGTAAAAACAAAAGTTGGAAAAAACTTTCATTTGCTAGTGCAGGTCCAAGAAGACTCCTTCATACTGCAGACGCTTCCCCCCAGGTAAGGGGGGAAAGGTTTCGTTAATCAGAGGATCCTTTTGCAGCTGCCCCCTGCTACAGTGTGCAACAATAGCCATTTCGGCATTGCTGCACCAGCAGGGTAGGAGGAAGAATAGGATTGGGCTCTCAGTGAAGTACTAGAGAATATGGAAATTCAAAGCCCAATCCTAACAGCAGTGCCTGAATGCAGTGGCCCCATTGGAAATGTCAGAGGCCTCCATGAGGAAAGGGGGCTTCTGTCACCTACCGGGTAAGGATGGAAGGGCCTTAATGGTCTCATCCAGTTTACACCAACTATTTTGTCAGCACAGACTGGAGCAGCTCTGTGTTGGGCTTTTCAGCTGGACATGGAGCATTAAATCAAGTGGAACAGGGCTCTGCCAGTCCCATCCCACCCTTGCCTCCTTCCACCACCTCCTCTCCCATCAAGAAACCTGTACAGCCACCTGGCAATGTGCCCTATTACAGTTGCAACCCAGTGTTGGTCTCCCAGCTCTGGCACTCCTTGCTTCCTGTAAATATGTTACGACAACCAATCCACTGGTGCTGGGATAGTATAGGTTCAACCCCTTAGTATCCTTTGCCACATAAATGGTTCTTTCAAATATTTCCTTACTTTCTGTGATTCCCGCTGCTTTCCTTTCCCCTCTGTTAGCTTTCTCATCCTTTCTGGTACATGATATGTGTAGGAACTGTCCCAACTTCATTCCTTAACAAATCATAAACCTTTGGAATGAGCCCCAAAGGTCTTTGGAAACAATTCATTTGCCCTGGTAGCTGTAATAAGGAGACTACACATGCCACATGTGTAGTGGCAGTGATGCCTTAAGGGAAGCATACCTTGTTTCTTCCCAGCAATACCTTTCTGTTTTGTCTGTACATCCCTGCCAAGAGTTCTCCAGCTCTTCTTCCTGACCCCAGAGCAGATAGGAGTCATGTTTTTGCAAGGATTTTCTGCCAGCGGCATGTTTTCCTGAGGGCAATAGGTGCCTCTGTCTCCTCAAAATACAAACAAGTAGGAATGGGTCACTTGGTCAATCTGCTAAAAACATTTATATCTTGAAATACCCTGTGTAAGCTTCAGCCAATGCAAACATTAGGATGTACATGCATTCTGCTATGGAGTGGACTGCTGTTTTTTAGGAGGAATGTGAATTGGGATCGTGTGTCCAAGTGGACTTGGATGTCAGAATTGCTACTAACTTGGTAGACTCCAATAACTTTTTTGCTGAAAAGCAATACAGTCTCTAAATATAACTGTTGTAACGTACAGAGTTTAATCTTTTCCCTTCTCGTAAGGAACATTTTTCCAAGATTGAGCTTTTCTCGGCCATGAAGCCTATTACTGTAGGTGTCAGTGGATCTTTGAAGTCCTTTGTACACAGGATGGAGTACAAACCTAAGTGTGCCACTGAGAGAGCATATTTAGCACTGATACTGAGTCCATTAATCAATTTAGCATAGTATTGTCAATACTGATAGAGAGCCACAACCATACACATTGCTCCTGGGTGTATATAAAACAAGATATTCTGATTATTCACATTTTGCATATTCAAGTGTGCACTGAAAACACTATCTAGAAAAAATGAAAAATTCACCTTTGTCAAATCTTCAGGTCTTAGGCTTGATCAAGCAATATAAGAACTTCTATAAGCATCGGAAGAGCTGTAAAGCTAGGCTTGATGTCTCTAGGTGACTGGAAAAGGTGACCTACAGAGAATTAGCAGATTTACCTGGAAATGGTTGTGGGATAATAACAGAGCTTGGGAGGGGAGAGAGGTCTTGTGGCCTTGTTCAGATGCAGCTTGAAACAGTTTATTCCTGTAAGAATGAACTTGAGCTTACACATTCTCCCTTCTCACTGAATGCAGGAAAATGCAGGTTTGTAATAAACCAGAGTGTGTTGTGTGAGTAAAAGTAAAGGTGTCCCCTGCAGGTTGACCTGCTGGTTGTGATTGTTTCTAGGGAGTGGTGCTCATCCCCATTTCTTAAGCCAGTGTTGACTGAAAATACTTCTGTGGACATGTGGCCCGGATTTGCATTGAACACTGTTACCTTCCCACTGAGGTGGTACCTATTTATCTACTTGTAATGCATGCCTTTAAAGTGCAGGAGCTCACTCCATCTTGCAGTACTTAGGTCTCAAACTGCTAACCTACTGATCTTCAGATTAACAGGCACAGTGCCTTTAACCACTAAGCCACTAGCCTTTTTGTGTGAGTACAATAAACTATATTTTTACAAATGATATATAAACCAGCATAGCAAACCAAGTTTGACCCTGTTTTTTAAAAAAAAAAACCTTAAGTTATTTGTGCAAACGTGTTCCATACATTTGGATGAAACTGCAGTTTGTTACACAGCACAAATGAATGCTCCCATCACATGCAAAAAAAGGGAGGGGGAGGGGGAAGAGCATGCAAGCATCGCAGCTTATGCACACAATACCAAACTAAATGTTTGCATTGTCTCCTAGAAGGAGGAAACTGTGGTTTGAATAAATTATGTAAAGTATTTAGGTAACTGGGTCACGTTATTAAAAGAATTTGCAAAAGAGGTCTTTTTGTTTGTTTTGTAACTATGAGAGTGGTTAAATGATGAGCGATAGAAAGGATAGCAACCACCGCTTTTTAAAAAAGATATGAGTGGACAAAAGGAGCATCATAGCTTAGGATGCTTTTGCATGTAGGCTGTGATCTTTAATTCCAAGCATTTCTTGTTTAAGGATCTTGGGCTGCAGGGGTTTCAGAATGTGGTGGAAGATCCTGGCCGTCATCTCCATCTTCCTTGCAGACCTGATCCTCTCCTCGCCCAGTTCTGCCCTTCCCTTGCCTTCCCCCCACCTCAGAAAGCCATGTGCCAGCCAGAGGTCTCTTTTACCACTGGCATTCTCTTGATGGTGCTGAGGCTGGCCCATTACCAGACCTTATACCTTGCAAGGCACCACAAACATGCTTTACGGCACTTTCACAATGTCCTGAGCCGGTGCTGAGGCTCAGTGCCAGCTTCAAGGTTGGTTATCAGTGAAAAATCACTTTGCTTGCGTAAGATCCCAGGCTGGTCCATGGTATCTTCACTTAAATGCTGAAGTTAACTCCTAAATGCTAAACATGCAAAATTGGATCTTCTGTAAAATCATTTTAAAGGGTAGCTGAAGTGATGTAAGGTGCCTAGGGTGCCTGAAATGATGTAAGATGCCTAAACCCCATCACTCCCAAAATGTCAACAACTTTTTTCACCTTGTAGGACAGAGAAAACAGAAAAAAAATTGCTTGTTTTTTTAAAGCAATTTCAGGTGGATACAGATGGGGTGGGAGGTTCAGCTCAACCCTGCCTGCCCATTGTGTGTTCTAATTTCCACCATACCACTTTCTGAAAATGGGTTGGACACAGTTTTAGTCTTGCAACTGTTATACATAATTGCTCTCTGAGTGACTGAAGAACTGGATTTGAACTCCTGTGGCATTTGTGATCATGATTCAGTTTAAGGTGGCTCTCAGTTGCTTTATTTTTATTCGTCACTAGTGAAATGTACCCGGGTTATAGGAGCAAAAATTCAAGCATATTTGTGTTCCTGGGCACACACTCAACCCCCCGCCCCGTGCAACTCCACTGCCCATGCAACACACGCCCTCGAGTATTCATAGTGTGAAACTATCAGTAAGTAGTCTGACTACACAATATCAGATAACTAGTTAAAAAAGGCAACTTCTTCAGTATTTGTCCCATATGGTATTTTAGACTCAGGAAGGCTATCAAGAATATTCAAACTTAAGAATATTTCAAAAAAAGGAAAGATGATATCTTGTTGAAAAGCATGCAGATTCTAAGCATGGCTTTTTTCCCCCAGAATTACATTCCATGGGATTTACTCCCAGGTGTGTTTGCATAGGTTTACAGCATTAGATACACAGCTGTCACCACAGGCAATCTTTAAAAGTAGGAGAATTCATGTTTTCATTATCCACTATAAATACATCAGTTAAACTCAGTGGGAACTTCGGTGGTTTGCTTTCCTCAACAAAAATGCATCTGCAGTTTGTTCATGAAGGCAATACACCTATATAAACTCCCGTGACTGCTCTGCAGCATACAACCAGACAACGAAAGAGACCCAGGAAGTGGAGAGAGAGGGGAGGGGAATATCAGCTGTTGATTCCAAGCTATTGATACCATAATTTTTAGAAATTATGACTTCTATTCTAAGATGAGTCATGGAAGAAGTGATGAGAGTGCAAACAGTTTCTTTACACAGAGGGTGGTTCTGTGTTTGTCATGCACACCAAAACTGCTAGCTCAAAGTCAGTGAAAGGAATTAGACTGAGAGTGGTTGCAAGGAGAAAGTAATGTTACCTGTTTGGCAAGGGTGTGAGTTAGAGGTAAACAAACATGGGATCTAAGATGTCAAAATGTTTCTTTACACATGGTAGAGACTGGCCAGAACCTTCACTCCTTAATAATTATATTTATATTTATAGTCACTATGGCTGCAATCTGAAAGATACTTTCCTGGGAGTAAGACCCATTGAACACAATTGGGGCTTGCTTTTGAGTAGACATAGCTAGGATTGTGTTCTATATGAAGCTACTAATCATGGGCAGTACTTGTATAGCACTGATAAGTGTTCAGAATTCTTCATATGTACATTCTTACAATGTTCCTGGAGTATATGGGGTCTGTATGTTGAACCTGGAGGGCTAAGTCTGTCTGGTGGTATAAGTGGTTAAGACACTGTGCCTGTTAACCAGCAGGCCAGGGTTTAAGACCCGGGTCCCCACAAGATGAGGATTTCCTGCTACAGGCAGGGGGTTGGACTAGATGATCCACTGGGCCCCATCCAACTCTATGATTCTATGATTTCTATGATTTCTATGAAAATCTTGACTTGCTTTAAGATCACATGGTGACTTTGTTACAGGAGCAAGCTTCAAATTGGGAAATCCTGATTCATCGGGTAGTCTCTTAAGGCCCATTCCTATGCATTTCTGTTCAGTAAGTTCTGTTGAGTTCAGTTGGGCTTACTCCAGGAAAGAGTGTAGAGGCAGCCATTAGCTTGGTATACCAGGTTCAATACCCACAGAATTGAATATCCATGGGTTCTAAACCCATGAATGGCCCACTTGTTGCCCTCCAAACCTGACTGGACTTCTGTTCTGGTTGGGTTCTGAGGAGTGGGAAGGAGGCTATGTATGACCTCTCTAACCCTCAGAAGGTCTTCTAAATCTTTAGGAAAGCTTAAAAGAATGATGTCCAGTTTTCAGCATTCATAAGGCCATCAGAGTCTCAGAAGTCCCTCTGGACCTGACGTTTGGGTCTTGTTTTGGGGGTACAGTTTTGAATATCTGGGTCTGGTTTTTGGGGTACAGTTTTGAATATCTGCAGATTTTGGTATCCATGGCAGTTCTGGGAATGGAACACCCAAGCATGATAAGGGTTGGCCAGTATGGGATTGCAGCTGTATCCATAATGTCAGACCAACTCTTGCATGATCTTTACTATCAGACCATTAGGTTCATACAAACAATGTCCCTGGTTTGATAAAAAAGTCCATCCAAACTAGCATCCATTTTCTCACAGGGGCTTGGCAGGTGCTTCTGGAAATATGCCAAGCAATGCCGGAAGTCATTGTCTCCGAACATGGAGTTTCCAGAATGTAAATGAGCTTTCTAGCAAAGTACATTCCTTGGTTTGAGACCAGCAGCACTCGCTCTCTGACTGTGGTATCCTTGCTACCAGCTGGAAGATTTGGGGGGTCAAATTGAGAATGCCAGGCATGCAGAATATGTGCTTTATAGCTGAGCTTATAGCCTCTCCCCAAATGTGGTGTTCCATTCCAATGCTTTTGTTGAGAGAGTAGTCACAGTTCACTTTTCCCTGTTATTTTGAGCAGGGGTGTGACAGCATGTCAAGATAAGGGGCATTTAACCCCGACTGTCTAGACAGAATGTTTAAAAAATGTACTTGGGTCCATTAATCACCAAGTCAAACCTGGTCTGCTGCTCCTTCATGTAGCTTCTGCTGTGTTGTTTGGCTATTAGCTTTTTCTGGATCAAAAAGTATATTTAGATTGCTCCCTTTAGAGTTGTTTGGCCTAAGTTAGGATTACACACTGTGCAATATAGCCCTTAGAGTGGATCCAGACTGTTTGGGAGGTCTGTGATACAATCCTGCTGTGGAGGGATCCTGTTTTGGGGGAAAAAAACACATTAGTGTCCCCTTGTTCATTGACAACATTATTCTCCCCATATTCATTGTTCAGTCAGCAAACCATGGAAAGGATTAAGCTAAGCTAGAACCCTTGTTCCTGATTCTTTACGTTCTGTATGCAGAGAGCAGTCCATCAGATGTTTCTGCTGAATATCTTAACTGGTTATAACAAAACAACTTGGCTACTTTCTACATGTCACATAAGGAAAATATTTTCTAGCGTTTTCCTTGGAAATGTAATATTGGATTTCTGTGATTAATTCTAAAAGGAAAGGTCTGGGATGAGCATACCTATACTCTTCAGTCTGATTGATAAGACCTGTCTTCTAATCCCAGGCATTGTGGAAAGACGACAGGAGAAAAATGGACTTTGTAATTAGGTGGCTAATTGAGGAGGGCAGCTGATTTGGCGATAGTACCCAAATCTTTCTTCCTAGCATAAGCTTTGCAGGAACCATATATCAGACATTATCTGTCAGAATTGAGTTATCTATGCAGGAGGCCCAGTTCTCTTAACTATTTATGCCAGGGATTAAAGGCCTTGGTACTGCAAGTGCTTATCACCCAGCAAGCATATTTCTGTGTAGTTTCAGTTTTATGCTCTCCCCTCAGAATCAAATGCATATTTGCCTAGAGCAGGACAGATTAACTAGCAAGTCAGATTTACAGAATAGTTGCTGTTATGCGCCTGTTCCTTTTTGTTAATGTAGACCTCTCTCAACAAAAGAGAGAAGGTATGCATGATAAAATAGAAAGTACACAGCGCGTTCAAAGAGATTCTTAGCAATAGAACAGTGGTTCTCAATCTTCCTAATGCCATGACCCCTTTATAAGTTCCTCATGTTGTGGGGACCCCCAACATAAAATTTACATTTTTACTTTATAACTGTAATTTTGCTACTGTTATGAATCGTAATGTAAATATCTGATATGCAGGATGTATTTTCATTGTTACAAATGAAATGTGTGTTCTATGCACACATTGAACATAATGGGATTTATTTCAGAGTAGGCATGCATAGGATTGGGCCCTGAGGCTGCAATCCTATCCATATTTACATGGGAGTAAAGGCCACTCTGACTATAATGGGATTTATTTCAGAGTAGGCATGCATAGGATTGGGCCCTGAGGCTGTCAGTCAGCCCCAGTGCGCATGCAACTACAGCCGGAGGTCTGGCAAGCCTGACCTGGCCCCCTGCACGAGGGGTCTTTAGGCGACCCCCAGGAAAGCTCTAGGCGACCCCCAATGGGGTCCCGACCTCCACTTTGAGAAACGCTGCAATAGAAGCTTTAGCCAAGAGTAATTGCCTCCTGATACTTTTCACTTTCTTTCTCCCTATTTAATGACTGGGGAAAAAGAAATTTTGTTTCATACATAGTTCCAGTTTAGGTAATAGGTGTACCTGTCTTTATTATAGATGTACCTGTCTTTATATTAACTTTGGTTTGCATACTGTTCTGTTTGTGTGGTTCAAGTAATCATTGCTGTGAACACACATAAAACCATATTATAAATATTGGTATAAATAAAGAAAAAATGTTTAGGTACATGTATTTGCCTCTAGGTATATACAACACAAAACTTACATTATGAACATTTCCAAGGCTCTGTCAGATAGGCTTGTGATGATCTACTGTGATTTTCAACCAATGTGGCGTGGTACACTAGTATGACATGGATGGCTCACAGGTATGCCATGGGAAGTTTGAGGAGGGTTATTGAAGAGTAGGATAATTTGAGGTTTTGCGGCCCCTACCAGCAGTCTGGTGTGCCTTGTCAGTGTTAAAAAAACTGATGATGTACCTTGACTATTTTAGTGTCTAGCCGGTAGGTCTGTCATGAAATGAGAGACTGAAAATAACTGTGGTACAGTAACTATTTGATCCCAAAGACAATCATTAAGGTATATGCTCTTATCAGTCCTTTTCGTAAATGACAAAATAGTATTGTGCCTGCCTGCTAGCTGGTAATACAGATTTCAAGGAAGCTGGCATGAAGAGCACATGATGTAGGCAGAAGTGAACATTGTTGTCCTCAGAGTTTCCATTTGGTGGCATAAAATGATAGTTTATGTACGGTAAAGCTTTCTGTTTCAGAAATAATTTTTTACCATAAGCAGTTTTCCTCACATAGACTTTTATTTGTTTTCCATTGTCAGCTCTTTCCTATAAAAGTTTAGAATTTGCATTGTAGCTTACAGATTAACCACGATATGCATGGATTATATCTTGCAAGATTTAGCATTTTAATATGCTGAAACTCACGCTGTCTTAACTGCATTTACAAGGAAATGCTGACTTGTATGTAGTTTCTACTGGTGCATTCGAGGCTGGAAAATCGCTTCTGTGATTTTTTAGATATGGGATCTCCAGCAAAAGTTAGGTGTGTTACCTTTCTCTGGCACTATTCCAGCTGGAACAATTCTCTATTTCCTTGGCCTTTAGTCAATTCCACATTCTTTGAAGCTGCTGTCAGTGATGACTGCAAGCATCCTTTAGTTTCAACATACAGTCTGGGAATCATTCGTCCCAGGCAAATGGGTGGGAGTGGGAGAGCTCTATCTACCTACTCTCGTTAAAAGAAGAAAATGGGCAAATTTTTTTGTAAATCCTGTCTACAACTTCCACTTGCAGTACCAGTGGTGTGCACATCTCTCTCCCTCTTCCATCATCACTGCCTTCTACCACTAGCACATTGCATAACCACTTGGGGCTATTTTGCTAAAGCTAGAAAAGTCAGCTGGAATTAGCTGTATCACAGCCCAGTCTCTTACACACATCTATTCAGAAGTAAGTCACATTAGAGTCTGAAATTTACTCCCAGGTAAGTGTGGTTGGGATTACAGCCTCATTCTCTAATCCAGAGTGGTACAGCATTTTGTGAATGCGTTTCCTGTCTGTCCATTAAAACACATCACACCAAAGTTAAGCATGTTTGAGCATTTGAATAGGAGAGAGAGAAGGATGTAAAACTATTCTCATTGAAATAAATGGAAGTGGTGTGTTCTGCTTAGTATGAATAATTGTAATGAAATTTGCCTTAAATGGTTGCACTTTTTATTTTATTACAAACTAGTGAAAAGCGTACCCCCATTGCGGGAGTAAAATTCCCCCGTATGCCATCCCTCCACTGTGCATCAATCCCCCATGTACATCAACCTCCCATGTGTACCAACACCCCATGTACATCATTCCCCCATGCGCAACATCCCAAATGTGCATCATCTCCCCATGCGCATCATCTCCACATGCGCACCAACCTCCATGCGCATCAACCCTCTGTGCGCAACATCCTCCATGCACAACATTCCCCTGTGCGCATCAACCCCCTATGCACAACATCCCCCCATGTGTAGCATCCTCCCCAGTGCAACCCCTCCCTCTGAACAACATCCCCCCCCCCCACTCACCACGCACCGAGCACGAAATTGGCTGGGTGTTGGTCAATCTTCCATGTTAAGTATAGGACAAAAACACCTTGCACCCCCTTTTAGCCTTTTAAGGGTTAAATTTCTTCACATCGGTTCTTGGTGGGTGTTCATGTGACATTCATGTGACCTTCCCCGAATTTCATGCTTCTAGGTCCGAGGATTGGGGCAGAGCATCCCTCAGTCACTGATTCTTCTATGCAAAGTATAGGGAGGAAAAAGCATTGCGCCCCATTTCACCCCCTTCCTGTTGGAATTTCCAAAAACCGGTTCTTAGTGCACCCCTCGGTCATAGAAGGAACACCCACCCCATATTTCATGCTTCAGTGCCTGGCAGTTTTGGCAGAGCGTTGATGAGTGAATCAGTCAGTGATTTTTCTCTTTTATATATATAGACTAGCGAAAACGTACCCGCGTTGTGGGAGTAAAATTCTCCCATATGCCACCCCCACTGCGCAATGTCCCCCCATGCGCATCAACACCCCCGTGCACATCAATATCATTAAAATACTATAATTGGAATCTACTTGAAAGTAAATGTGAACTAGCCTTGTTTATATCAGTGTGGCTGAGTGCATTTGATCCTCGCTCTCAAGAAGCAGTTGTTTTCTTCAGCAATCATTTCAGTAATAATGGATTAGTGCTAGTGTAATGTATGTTATTTCTGCACCACCTGCATTGCTTGCTAACTCAGCTTTCTCCCCACTGTGAAGAAATGAAGTCCTTCATTGCCGTAGTAAATGCATCACTGTTTTCAGATTATGTGTGTGAACATATTTGGGTTCTCAGCAGGAACATCTAATTATGCAAAACCCTTTTTCCCACCTACTGAGGATTTTCTTAGTAAAGCCATAGATTAGATGGCAATGAGCTGGTTTAAATAAATTGGTTATACTATAATCTTAGAACTTTTATAGATGTCTGAACATAGTCATTATGGGTTTGCACATTAATAATAATACATTTTTGCTATTAGGGTGTGGATGATTTTGGTATGGTTTATTGAGGACAAAGAAGGATTTTAATCAGATAAAATATTCCTTGAATAGAAAGGAAATATTCCTTGAATAGAAAGGAATCTGCCTTGGGCAATTCTTCCTTTCTAATATATTTAACACTATTTAAGACATTTATAAACGTAAATAAGTTTTTGTATCCATAGTTCTAAGAATAGTAATCTCCTACCTGCTCACCCATCCAAAGGTTTACTGTTCCTTCAGGTAATTTTGCCATTCTTTTATGCTGTCTTCCAGAATCCTACTATGAAGCAGCCTCTTATTTTCTTTATATCCCTCCTCACTATCTGTAGAACCACAATGACTGCAAAATTATCATCTTAGAAACATTAAAAAATAGTTTTAGGTTTTCACTCTCAGGTTTTTGCTTTCCATAACCGTGAGAATTTCAAGGTTTAGAAAAATGTTTGTGTCCCAAAATTACATTTCCTTGTTTTGTCCTTTGCATATAGGAATGCATACAAGGAAGAAAACAACCTCCAGAAATCCATATCTTGTACATTTATATGTATGTCAGTACATATGCAGAATATCAGTACATATACAGAAAAAAGAGAATTATCTCTCAAAGGTTTGGGAATCCTTATGGCTGTTTCCTTCTCTCTTTCTTGCATCTGACCATCCCAGAATCTTCAGGTTATTCCCATCGCACCTTGAAAAGGTGATCTAGCATTGGAAGTACCTGTTGTTGAAACTCAGTTCTCTTAGGCTGTTTTACAAGTGACAAAATTTGGATCAAAAGGGAACTTGCGTTATTGGAAGGAGAGTGTATTCTTGGTTAGTATCAAATGTTCTGGTCGCACACTTCTGACTAATGTTGTATCATTCTCATGTATAGTCTAGCTAACCATCTATCAGTGTTTCTAAACCAATGGTTTGTGTTACCACCAGTGATACTTGAGGTGGTTTCTGGTTATATTTGTGGGACCCCCAGACATTTGCCACAGGGCAGTAAGACCAGCAATATGATGCAACAAACATCAGTAGGAGGCTGAGAAAATGTTTGGGCAAAACTCTAAAGCATGTTTTTAATGTGCTCTGAAAAGCCTTCCTAACTCTTATTGGTGTTTATTGCCTTGCATCTGGCCTCTCAACCCAGGTGAGATTGTGTATCAACACCAGTTATTTCTGATGGTACTTCAGTAGATAGATGATGTGAAGTGTTACAGAGAAAGATAAAAATTGAGAAACTCAGATCTGTGTTCTCTGGACTGACAAGTGGAATCCTAACCCCTGGTTAGGTCAGTACAAGTCCTGTGCTGGCCTCAGGATATTGTTTAAGTGCTGCAAGGCACTTTTGTGCCACTCCTTGGGGAGATTAGCCCAGGGTATAGACATGCGCCAGCATCCCCACATTACCGTGGGAATGGTAAGATAGGTGAATTGTACTGGCCTAAATTGCTTAAGATTGTGCCCTGAGATGTGCCCTGTATAGTGACCAGACTAGTGTTTTATCCAAGTACCTTTGCACAAGATTTTAAGCACAGTTCTTATAGATTTTGATCAACAGACTCCCTTCTAGCTTGGAATAAACTTAAGTAAAACAGAGTGTTAAGGGGTGCAGAGGGTAGATGGGATCCACATGTACTGGATACTGGGGGGGGGGAGAATAAATACTTGTATTTATGAATTACCGTATTTTGTATCAAATGGTACCATTTTGGGACAGAAATTTAAAAAAATAAAAGAAAACTATAAGTGTACTTTCTGGTCCCTGACATAATTCTTGCCCTAAGCATCCAGTATTCATGATTCATCATCTGACGCATGTGTATTTTGTATCCTGTGATCATCTGTAATTTCTAGTTGCTTCATCACAGTCCAGATTTTATATTTCCAGGTAAGGAGCAGCCAGTAAATTATGTCAGAGACTATCCCTTTTATTGACAGTGCTTCACCCCTGTAGTTTTCTAAACTTCTGTATGAACAGACTGAATATTGGTCATGAATTCAGTCTGTCAGATACATGCAGATACTTGCAAATGCTAACCTCTCAAAATTGAAGGCTCTTTGAATATTACTCCAAGTTCCTCATTTTTAGTCTTATTTCTGGAGATAGGAAAATCTAGCAAATCATGCAGTTAAATTTGCACCATTAAAAAAGTATTCATAGCTCACTGATTGTCCAATCCTATTTTTAACCACATTATAGGATGCAGCTGTGCCAATACAAGCACATGCTACATGATATGATGGGAGACATTTAGACAGCCTGCAGGAGTTTTTGTTTAACTTACCCCTCAGTAGGCTTCCTAGTCACCTTTGGGTCTCCTCAGACCTATACCAACTATATTGCTGGCACAAGTCAGTAGAGAGGGCAGGCAGGGCAATCAGAAAAATAGAAAATATGATACACCATTCCTAGTTGCTATCAGATCCATTTACCCCCCACAGGCCAAAAGAGACACCAGACACAGGTGTAGATTTAAAAGGGTCACTTTATTGACTATTTAATAATACAAAAAACCAAAAACAGGGACTGCACTAAATGTCATATGGGGATCTAAGAGGGGCAGCGGCTATCCACATGAACCCTGATTTCAAACAGGTCGAAGCAACCTGGCTCAGGACACACCTTTCTGCATGCTTAAAGGTGCCTCTCATTGCCCACCCAAAGGTTGAGGTGGCTAGATGCTGGACCAGCCAGTCGCCCATCTGGTTTTGCCTAATTCCAGGGCAGAGGCTATCTAGACCATACATTTGAGCCAGTCAAGCATCATAGCCGGATCTGGTTCACCCCTACCCCTTGGCACCTCAGGCTGAACACCAAGGCCTACACCTACCTACCCCCCACCCTGGCACGACTCCTGCCAAAAGTGACCGATTATTTAAGTCCAACCTTCATTCAGCTCAGGGTAGGCGAAAAAGATCCCATACAAAGGCCAATCGTGAGAGCCCCAAAAATTCCTACCCAGCCCTCAATGGGACCAGCTAAACCTAAGCTGAATTAAAGGGAGGGAGGGTGGGGGTCGCCACTCGAACCTGGACTGAGACGGCTGGGATGCATGTGCCCCAACCGTCCAGCCAAGTGGCCCAGCAGCCAATCAGGGACTGCCGCCTGTCTCTGATGCCTCAGGCTGAGGGGAGGTCAAATTGGCCAGCGCGTATTTGCGTGCTGTGGGTGCGTATTTGCATGCTGTATTTGGGCTGTGAGTGCGTATTTGTGCATATTTGCGTGCTGTATTTGCATGTATTTATACATAAATGCTGTATTTATTTATGTATTTAAATACAGCGTGTATTTGCGTGCTGTATTTGGGCTGTGGTTGGCGCAAGCGGTTAAGATGCTGTTTGAGACCTGGGTTTGAGACCTGGGTCGGCCCCACAAGACAGGGTGAGCTCCTGTCCTTAGCCCAGCTCTGCAACGCCAGCTGGATCCAATCGTATCGGCTCTGCCTTTCCATTGGGCTAATTCAGTGGCACGGAGAGGGGGGATTTGCTGCTTGGGTAACAGCCTATCCTCCATAACAATTCAACCCAGGCTTTCGTGCTTCGCATGCAGCGTATGCAGCGCCAAGCACAGTACCATAGTCTTTCAAGATTGACGGAGGCCTGCTTTAAACTATATTTGTGAGCCAGCAGCATTCCTTTCTTGCCAACACGCCCTCTGGATTTTCCCCCAAACCTCCTGTATGTTTCCCACCTCCAAACTACCTTTACTGCCATATTACTAGCATCCACAGTATGTTGCCTCTTCGGACTCTTACATAATGTGCTGTGCCTTTCACTGTTTATGGCAGTGCCCTGGTGGCACAAAGCCTTGGCCCAGCTTTCATGCCATTGTAAAGGACCTGGTGCTGCTAGAATGCTAGTTCATGAAATGCAAGGCCCCATTTTTCAGACTGGTGACTCCAGGTCTTTCATATGACCTACTTGGGCCATTAGCCTCAGTTCCCCAATGGGGCTACAGTCCTATACATTGTATAGGATGATGGATTTCTTGTAAGATTCCACAGCTCCCTTGGGTGGTTTCTTTCATGGCTCACTATTTGGGAACTACTGCCATAGGGCCTTGAATGATCTATGAGGCAGACTGAAGATGTTGCCTCAAAAGATAGATTGGCAGGAACCACATTTTCCCTCCACCATGTCTGTCATTGTCATTCCCCCATAATTTCCCACAGCTTATACCTCTTCATTCATTCTTCACTTCTTAACTTCTTCACTTAACTATTCTATCCTATCATATCCTATTAACAATTCTATCCTAAGACTATTCAGGTTGAGCTCTTTTGCCTTCTTAAATTTTTAGGCTAGAAAGTATGAGACATGTACTGGAGGTAGACAGCAATGACAGATGTAAGGGGTAAGGCATGGGGCATTTGGGATAGGAAGGCACCATATGCCACCAGTTAGGGAAGCATCAGTTGGTACCTCAACTTTAGGTGCAGCCAGATTCTGGGCCAGGCCTGACCACAGCAAGGGAAGAACCACAGTATTAGAACTATGCATGCCCTGTGAAATGAGACCACATGTTTTCAGGCAGTTTACAAAGATAACTAAACAGTGAGTGGAAAGCAGTGTGATAGAATAGGCTACTCTGTGTGGACGAAGCACCACTCAGACCAAAGCAGCACAACCTGCTGGCATCATGAATTAAAAGTGTTAGTAGTTCTGTGAGACCCACTTCACTTCTTGATGACAGTTATTCTTGCATAATTCCTAGTAGAGTTTGTGCAGAAGTTCCCAGTGGATTCTGCATAGCAGGAACTAGGAATTAAACAGCCAGTTGACTTGCAACACAATCTCATGCATATGAGATTGCACACCTTTTCAGCCTGTTAGGGATGAAATTTCTCAAAATCATTTCTTGGTGGGCACTCATGTAACATAACTAACACCCTCCAAATTTCATGCTATAGGGGTTGAGAGAGAGCGATAATCAGCAGTTCTTCAATGTAAAGTATAGGGAGGAAATCGTGTTGTGCCCCTTTTTCACCCAAATTTCCCAAAACCAGTTCTTAGTGAGTGCCTCCATCGGAGAAGGAACACCGTCCCAAAATTTCATACTTCTAGATTGGGCAAGAGTGAGTGAGTGAGGCTGCAATCCTAAAGACACTTTCCTGGGAGTAAGAACCATTGAACACAATGGGGTTTACTTTTGAGTAGACATGGTTAGGCTTGTGCTGTGAGTGAGGTTATAAACATATAACTTTGTTACTGTAGGTGTTTGCAAGGTTTAATTGGTTAATGAATAGGACAGAACAATGACGCAGTTTTGAAAATTCTGGTTTATCATTGCAACATCATCTTCATTAATTCAGGTATTGGCATGTGGCTGTAGGTTATAGCTATCAACTTGGCAAATGTTTCAAAAGTGAAACATACAGGGAAGTACTGGTGTACCTGAATATCTGTCCACACTGGCTGCTTGCTCAAAAAGTAGTTTTTCCCCCTTCTTGGTGACTAAAGGGCTCCACCTCCTCATCTAATCCTGTAGAATCCAGTTCTTGTTCTTGCTTTGTTGTTATATAATGTCCGGATAGGCACTAGGCAGCGGCACTCAATTCTACTAGTAAAGATAGCTCTCATATATAATGTACACTGCTCTTTCTTCATTCAAAACTAATTTTTCCTACTGTACTAGTGGACTTGTATGATTAACACTGATACAAACATGATAAATGGGTTTTCTAAAGCAATTGCTTATGTACATAGCAAATGTGTGTGTTCAGCTGCACATGCTTCATGTTATGGCTTTAAGATAAAGTACTGTATTTTGCTGGCTTTGAGCGTTCCTACACAGCAATGGCAATATAGCTTTGTGTATCTTTGTGAACCTGATGTGAGGTAATCATTCCTTAAATTTCTTGCCAGTGTTGCTAATTAGGATTGAGCTGTGTATGAGAAGTGAAAAAGTAGAATTGATAAAAGGAAGTTGAGAAAATTATTTGAAATGAACTGATAATGTAACTAGATAGGAACTGTCTATCAACAAATCATTCTAATGGAAAAGCAGCAGGCCCCAAAGCTATTGACCCCAAACTGTTCCATCAGTAGTGCTTGTAGTTTATAATCTTTCTTCAGGTGTAGCAAAGGGGAAATTCCACCAGTACCAGTAAACATTTCAAGAACCTTTGACTATATAAGGTACAGTTCCTATTTAAAAAAACCAACAACTATAAACGACATTTGTATTAGGGAACATGGAACAAAAATTCTGATATGGTTTGATTTGCTTTATTGCTTCGTTTAGGAGAAAAAAGATAACATGGGGAGGCATCAAACATGTTTATAGCATCATTAATAGTGTGTTGGAGTGGATAAAAAGAAATTCTCTTCCATGACATGGGAGAATTTGTTTTAGCAAAAGATTTGCTTGTGGCAACACAGGACGGATTTCTAAGATTTGCTTTAAAGGTGGATTTTGGCTAGATGGTTTAAAGAGATTTGAACAAATTCCTTATGATAGTGAAATAAAACCAGGTTGGCTCCACAGGCAACTTGGGGATCAGCTGAAGTTAAAGAAAGAGAAGTATAGGGAGTGGAAGACTGGAAAGATCACCAGAGAGGAGTACAGGCAGGTAGCCCGGTCATGTAGGGAGGGGGTCAGGGATGCTAAAGCTCAGTATGAGCTGAGGCTGGCCAGGGGAGTCAAAGATAACAAAAAGAGCTTCTTTAGATATGCCCAGAGGAACAGGAGGAGAGACGAGGGGGTGGGGCTGCTCTTGGACAAGGATGGACAACAGGTGTCTGGAAACCAGCAGAAGGCGGAGCTGCTCAACTCCTACTTTGCATCCGTCTATTCACAGAAGGAGGGCTGTGCAAATGGGGGTGCGGGATCATTGACTGATTCGGGGATGTATTTACATCCCCTAAGAGGTAATGAAAACATGGATGGTGCAGAACAGCAGATTAAGATTGACAGAGAACTGGTTCGAAACCACTTAACTGGCCTAAATGAATTCAAGTCATTTGGACCAGATGAGCTGCATCCTAGAGTTCTGAAGGAACTGGCAGATGTCCTTGCAGAGCCTCTGTCGATCATCTTTGAGAAATCCTTGAGGAGTGGAGAAGTGCCACTGGACTGGAAGAGGGCAAATGTAGTCCCAATTTTTAAGAAGGGGAAAAAAGAAGACCCGGGAAATTATAGACCAGTCAGTTTGACTTCAATCCCGGGCAAGATATTAGAGCAAATCATAAAACACACAATTTGTGCACATCTAGACAAGTACTCCGTGATCAAAACAACCCAGCATGGATTTACCAAGAATAAATCTTGCCAGACAAATCTGATCTCCTTTTTTGATCGGGTTACGAGCTTACTGGACAGTGGCAATGCTGTGGATGTCATTTATCTTGACTTCAGCAAAGCATTTGACAAAGTCCCACATGACATTTTAATTAGGAAGTTGGAAAAATATGGGCTAGACAGGGCAATTGTTAGGTGGATCTGCAACTGGCTTGATGGCCGCACTCAAAGGGTTTTAGTAAATGGTTCTGTGTCAACCTGGAGGTCCGTTTCTAGTGGGGTACCCCAAGGCTCTGTCTTGGGACCGGTTCTCTTTAACATTTTCATCAATGACTTGGAGGAAGGGATACGGGGGAGACTGATCAAATTTGCAGATGACACCAAACTGGGAGGAGTAGCAAACACATCAGAAGATAGGAGAAACCTCCAGGAGGATCTGGATAAACTGGAATCCTGGGCTGTAACAAACAGAATGAATTTCAACAGGGAGAAGTGCAAGGTTCTGCACTTAGGCAATAAAAACCAAAAACATAGGTATAAAATGGGGGATACTTGGCTTGGCAGCACAACATGTGAGCGGGATCTTGGAGTCGCCGTGGATAACAAGCTGAACATGAGTCAGCAGTGTGATGTGTCTGCAAAGAAGGCAAATTCCATTTTAGGTTACATTAAGAGGACTGTAGCTTCCAAGTCACGAGAAGTTATAGTTCCTCTTTATTCTGCATTGGTGAGACCTCACCTTGAGTACTGTGTTCAGTTCTGGGCACCTCACTTTAAGAAGGATGCAGCCAAACTGGAGCAAGTCCAGAGGAGAGCGACAAGAATGATCAGTGGGATGGAAGGGAAGCCCTACGAGGAAAGGTTGGGGGAACTTGGGATGTTCAGCCTGGAGAAGAGGAGGCTGAGGGGAGACATGATTGCCCTCTTCAGATACCTGAAGGGCTGTCATAGGGAGGAAGGGGACAATTTGTTCATAGCTGCTTCTGAAAGCAGAACTAGAACCAATGGGTACAAACTGCAAGAGAGGAGATTCCGGCTGGAAATCCGGAAAAAATTCCTGACTGTGAGGGCGGTTCGGCAGTGGAACAGATTGCCAAGGGAGGTGGTGGACTCTCCCTCACTGGGGATCTTCAAGCAGAGGCTCGATGAGCACCTGTTGGAGATGCTCTAGGGGGAATTCCTGCTGCAGGCAGGGGGTTGGACTAGATGACCTACTAGGTCCCTTCCAACTCTATGATTCTATGATTCTATGAAAACCTCCATGTGCTGTGTTAGATGAGCACTTAACTTTTTCCAACAGGGCTTTTCTTATGTTCATGCATTATATATCTTTTAACTCTTTTCTATTCAGTTGTTCCTATTTCGGTTTATGGATCCAACTGAATTTGAGAATGCTCTGAGATGATAAAACTGGGGATGTTCAAGTGTCTCTTGTTGTCGTGTTTACTCCCTGAAGCTATTGGTGGGCCACTGTGAGATACAGGGAGCTGGAATGATCCAGCAGGGCTGTTTCTTGTGTTCTAAATGTAACCCATGTGTAAATTGCATGCCTACTATACTTGTTTTCTGCCACCACTGCATCTGTTTTATTCATAGTTGGAACTGATCCAGGTAGTAAATGGAACTCATCTAGGTACTCATCCAGGTAGCAAATGGGCTGTTAGTACATAGAAGGTTACTCAAAGCAAGAACAAATTACTGTGACATTTCTGCAGGACCACTTAAGGATCCAACCGTATTGGCTCTGCCTTTCCATTGGACTAATTCAGTGGCGTGGAGAAGGGGGATTTGCTGCTTGGGTAACAGCCTATCCTCCATAACAAACTAACCCAGGCTTTCGTGTTTCGTGTGCAGCGTATGCAGCACTGAGCACGACACCATAGTCTTTCAAAGACTGACGGAGGCCTGCTACTTAATGGAAAACAGTAACTCTAGTTTTATTTAAATTGAACACTGTCATGAAGACAAATTTCACTCCAGAGGTGTCAGAAACTTAACACTTGTCATATTTTCCTCAGTTAATATCAATGGGTTGTTGACGGCTGTTGAGAGTTGTGAAAGTCAGCTGTCTACATCCTGACAGGGTCAGGCCAGTAGGGTGAAGCTAGGCCATGCTGTTGTGAGGATTGCTAATGAAGTAGCTGCCAAGCTCCTTGAAGAGAGTGATGAATTTAGCCTTATAAGAAATGGGTATGAGGGTGAAGTATCTGAAATTTTTGTGGACCACCCTATTTCAGCATGGTTTCTACTTAATTTTCACAGATAGAAGAAGGGGAATAAATACATAGTAATTGAGTTTATTCATAAAAAACTCTTGTAATGATTGGGTAGTTTTTTTCACTAGTGAATCCAAAGGTGCTTTAGATAATTCCAAAATGTTAATTTCTGGCTGATGACTGATGAACTTTTGTGGATCTTCTGTGCTGGTCAGAAAGGATGGAAACTAAAGTCATATAGACTTGGAATCAAGACACAAAAATATGTGTTTCTCCCTGAGTTGTGGACTTGGAAGTTGTGCATGTGGAAGATTTTGAGGGAAAAAAAACACTTGAGTCAAGGTCCCCTGTATGCAGGCTTGAGTCTGTGCCAGGTTGTTATTCCTGTTTTGCAGTGTGAAAAACCTCATAGGGCCAGGCAAGCAGCAGGAAAGCTTCAGCTGGGAGGTAGGGAAGAGTTAATGTTTACATCTGGGCAGGAGGAGAAGGCAGGACTGGGTACTCTTTCCCATCTCTGATAGGAAGAAGGAATTGATGCTCATTGGAGAAAGAATGGGATTCTGATATATTTGGATTCTACTGAGGGATGGAAGGGGGTTTTTACCCCTATGATTTTCTTAATGAAAAATTGTTAGTGAGATTGGGATGTGAGCAGGAGCTAGACAAGGCATGGAGAGTCCAGTACCCAAAATGGAAATTCTTTTCAGCCCTCCACACAATTTTTGAGATAAAGATATGCCTTAAAGCAGTTGTTCCCAAATGGTGAGCATTGGCACCAGGAGAGCCATGGAAGCCTCACAAAAAACCCACTATACTATACAATGTAGGTCAAGGAATCTAATAGTTGAGAAAGTTTGGGTACCACTGTTCAAGTTTTGCATTGTTCATTATACGAAGGGTGCAATCCTAACCTAGGCCAGCACAATTTATTGGTCTTCCTGTTCCTGTGGAGATGTAGGAAGCATGTCTGTGCACTGATCTAACCCTCCCCCAGGAGTGGTGCAGAAGTGTCTTATTGCACTTTTTTGACACTCCCAGGCCAGTATGGGACTTGTGCTGGGGCTTAGACCAGCCTAACCGGGAGGTGGGATTGCAGCCTAGGTTTTGCATTTAATATATTCCCTGTTTGAATAATGTACATGTGAAATTGTGGTAAATCATCCACCTGTCTACCTCAAATCCTCATTCTGGGGCTGGCCCTGATCCTTTTTTACAAACACAAGAAGAAATTGAGGCCTGTTTAAATGGAGACATGCCCTGTGTACCCAGGTGCAAGCCCCAGTGAAGTCACTACAAATTTCTTGTCAATACAGGTACAGAAAAATATATGTAAGTGGCTTCACAGAGATCAGGTTTGGTCTACATGTGCAGCAGAATGAGGTGGCAAAATGCTGAAGCAGTAGAATGGATTGTTCTGCTTCAGACAGCGGACAGGAAATACTGGTTTTTGAATACTCCTCTTTACAGGGGAAAAACCTCAATGCAAGTTTAAAAAAAAACAAAAACTAGGACTTCAGGGGAAAGGTTTTGGAAGAGCCCTTTCCTCGTGCTAGCTTTCTTTTTGATAGAGAGATTAAAAAAATTATAGTCCAGTCTCCCACTTCATTTAGCTACATGTCTAGTCTCAAATTCACTTGGAGAATTGCCATCAGCACAAGTAGCTATATGCCCAAAGAGTCTTCTTAAGTGTCCTTGTTGCTGACACTTCACCAGGTAGCAACATATTCAGACACCAGGTAGCAACATATTCAGAGCTACCTGGGCAGCTGATGCAGCCATTTCCGACAGTGAACCGCAAGGGATCACCAAGGTGAAATTACTTCTGCGCATTCTTGTGCCAAAACCCCACCTGGTTCACAGGCTTCCAGTAGAACAGGTTGTCTCTCGGTGAGTCGTCAGTACCCTTTTAGGTTTCCCACATCCTTCAGCCATACAGAAAGCACTACATATGTCATTGCAGATTATAAATTCCAAAGGAAGTCGTAAAGAGGAGGAGGCAGGGTACGAGTCATCATTAGTCAGAGTGATAAGGCAGTAAGAAGGAGGAGGCTATGCTGCAAAGATATCTTGTTTCTTGCACACCTCCTTTTTTGAATGTGACATCTGGGAAGTGCAGCTGGAATGTGGCAGACTTTTGCCATAGAGAACCTGTTGCATTTTGCCTAAGTGTGAATAGCTCTTGCAGACTGTGGAGTTGTTTTGGATGCGACGAGAACTGCCGCAGAGAGCTGTTCCCTTTCTCCTATGGTAGCTTAAGCCTTGCCCTTCCTTCTGGTGAGACACCCATTGCTGTGCCTCCTTTGCCCTCTTGGGCTTTCTGCTTATCTGCTGCGGAGAAGAGAAGGTGGAATGAGGAGACAGCCCTGCTGATAAAGCAGGTGATGTCAGCAGAGGGAGGCTGTCTGTGAAACTAGTTACACCTAAGTGCTTGGAAGTTGGACATAGGAGTTCAGCCGGGAAGTTTTCCTGGCACTGAAGGGAACGGGTTTGAGGGGGGAAAGATTTCCTAAGAATGAAACCTTTGGATTGCACCCCTGTACTTTTGAAACTTTTGGATTAACAAAGCCTTCAAGAAAACTAGAAGATCTGATTAGCTAAGAGGTACGTGTCTTACATTCTGCTTTCATTTGTGCTGCCTTTTTTCTGCTGGGAAATAGTAGTGTATTTCAACTGAGTGGTTGTGCATTTGCAAAATAAGAAGAAAATAGATGTTTGTATTTAAACCAGAACCCAAAGGGTATCTAGATGGATACAGTTCAACTGAAATTGGCTGTTTGATACTTCATTAATTTGTTTAAGGTTAGAGAGCTCACTGTATAGTTTTTGCATAGCTATCAAAAGATTCATCTTACAGGTTGAAATGGTTTCAGATTCTCCCTTGATACAGAGTCCCTATTTTCCCCCAGTGGTTAGCTTTTGAACTCTCTATTTCTATTTCACAGTGGTTAGCTTTTGAACTCTCTTTCTTTTCTTTTTTATGCTATTTTGAGAATGTTTATGTTCTTTTCTTGGAAATAGAACTGAGTTTGTCAACAATCACGTAGATCATAGAGTCTTTTAAAAGACTCTTCTATTTTCTGCACTTTTGTGAATGTTTAACAACAATCATAAAGCACAGTTTGGACAAAGATTTTGTTGGGGTCTGGCAGGATTTCTAAAGATGAAAGGCTTGACCAAAGTATACTGTTGTGGTGTTTCCATGAACACATGCAAAAGATTATGCTTTATTTATGACATGGGATAAGTGCATTTAAAATAAAGTATAAGCTTTTACAAGTTTGAAATGTATGGTTGCTGAGTGCTGTTGTCTACAGTTTGTTTAGCTGCTGCAGAGATACGTGACCATTAAAAATGTAACAATCCTGCCTTGTTTTTATAAGTAGTGAAATGTCCGAGGCTGGGGGGGGGGGGATTGACTGTAAAGCTCTTTGCAAACAAATTCTTAGGGGGCAATCTTAAGAAATTTAGGCCAGCCTAACTCACTTGGCATATTGTGATGTGGAGATGTCGACGAATGCCTGTGCACTGGCCTAGCACTCTCAATAATGGGGCAGATGTGCCTTATGGCACTTTTGTGAGACCCTCCAAGTCAGCATAGGAGTAATGCCAAGGCATTACTGGAGATTAGGATTGCAATCTTACTGTATAAACCAAGGCTGCAATCCTGTGCATGCTAACCTGCAAGCAACTAAGACATTGCTTGCTAAGACAACTAAGCAACCTAGACATTGCTAAGACAACTAACACTGTGCCTGTTAACCAGCAGGCCAGGGTTTGAGACCCGGGTCGGCCCCACAAAACAGGGTGAGCTCCTTTCCTTAGCTCACCTCTGTGATGCCAGTCTTGATCCAATCATATTGATTCTGCCTTTCCATTAGACTAATTCAGTGGTGTGGAGAGGGGGGATTTGCTGCTTGGGTAACAGCCTATCCTGCATAACAATCCAACCCAGGCTTTCGTGCTTTGCATGCAGTGTATGCAGCGCCAAGCACGATACCATAGTCTTTCAAGACTGACGGAGGCCTGCTTACTGACTTCTGAGTAAAAGGTCACAAGATTGCATTATAATGATGCTGTAGTTTTAATTGTTTCCTATGCACATTTACTCCAAAAAAAATCATTTCTGGTGCATGTAGTAGGGTTTATTCCTAGGTTGAGTGTTCATAGGATTGCAGTGTAAGACAACTGAACATCCCAAGATTTAATGTTCAGTGAGGCTTACTCCCAACTATGCACATATGCACATCCGTATGCACATTGACTTGGAAGTAAGCTGCACTGAAAATGGAAACACTGACCCAGGTATGAATAATTTAAATAAATAAAATTTCTGGAACTTGGCCTAGTGTAAACCTGCAGTAAAGATGCAATCCGAAGCGCACTTGATCAAAGGTAAGTTTCAAAGAACAGTGACTTTTATTTCCTTCCAAGTAACTGTACACCAAGGGCTGTGGTGGTGCAAGAGGTTAAGACACTGTGCCTGTCATCCAGCAGGTTAGGGTTCGAGACCTGGGTCCTCCAACACAGCAGTTTGAAACCATGTAAATGCAAGTAAATAAATAGGTACCACTTCAGTAGGAAGGTAAAACAGCGTTCTGAGCACTTCAGCAGTCATGTCAGCCCAAGGACAAAACAAGTATCTTTGGACAACCCTGGCTCCAAAGGCTTAGAAATGGGGATGAGCACCGCACTCTACAGTGGTCACAAGTAACAGTATAAACTGTGGGGGGGACACCTTTAACTTTCAACTGTACACAGGATTGGATTTGTCATGCCATATAAACAATCATTTGGCAAATCAGTAAAAGCTTTGTGAAAGACAGCGTTCTGCAATTTGAGTTCACTTCTACAATATGTTGCCCAGTGTGCAGTGAGAAAATTCTTCGTCCAAATATTGAATCCTTATAAATCTTTTCATCTCCTACATCAGTATCGGCTACAAAAAGTTTTTTTAGCTAAAATATGCTATTGACTACGCCTGTACAAACATGGTGCATCCAAATTGTCCTTCTCAAACAGCTATGAAAATCTGTTGACTACACAGACTCTTGCTAAAAAGAACTTCACCTGCAAGAAGTGAACTTCTATAAGTTTGTTATTTATAATAGAAATGGGAATTGCTTTTCATGATTACCACTAAGAAGGCAATTATTGATGGAAAGGATTTATTTCATACAAGCTCATTGGTTTCTGGGTAGACTTAAAAATCTTTCCCTTTGCCATACCCCACTCATTCTGGGTCTTCTGATGTACACACTTCAGTCCCATCTTTTGTGCTCCTGGTTTACTCGCTCCACCTACCTTCCCTGTTACTTCCCCCAGACTTCCTGTTCCCACTGAAAACTGACACACACAGTTGCTTTCAGGAACTCTTCTTTCAGAGTTGCCTTCAACACCTTTTACATATGCCAACAAAGAAATCCCTCGGGCATTGCCACTGCTGCCAACACACAGTGCCAACTCTGCTAGAGTGGTAACATCAGTAGAAGTCTTTTCAGGGACTCTGTACGCAACACGGGTTAGGATTCTTAGGGTTCATACAGGTTCATATGACTTAGCTTTTAGACATGTGAAATTCAAATAATTTTTCCCTGAAATTTCCAAGCAGGGAAGCCAGTTTATTTAAATTCTATTTTATTTTGCTGGTTACTTCCTGTTTAACTTTCAGCTCAGTAAAAAAAAAGGCATTGAATCATCATTAGTTTCTTGGTAATTATTTCTGAATACACTGACACCATTGAACTTCCCTCTTGTTCTTGAAGTTTTGTAAGTTTTGTTAAACACAGACATAGGATGAGGCTTGCTTCATATATTTTATGCACCATAATTATAAGTTCTGTGACAATATACAAGATCAGTTCTGAAACCGCATACATCTCAGGAACTGTGGCCATAATCAAGTGCAGAGTCAGGTGTGTTTTAAAAACTTGGTGTAATGTATCAGCTAAGAGTTTTACTCACCCGTGAATCAGAATTTTCCCAGCATTTGACTCTTGCCTCTGCCGTAGACTAATTTGGTTGCCTTATATGCCATCCCTCTCAACCTCAGTTCCCCCTCTGCAAATGGGGTAATAACCACTTAGCATAATTGTGAGGATATAATTAGGATGATAAATGTGAAACACTTTGTACTCCCCAAAAAAGTGTCAACCCCCTCACTACTCTTTGAGCTATTTACCATAACAATTACTGCAATGGTTTCTTTAAAAGGAATTTATCTACATCCCTGGGAATTGGCGAGAATTGTGTAGGCTACCACAATCTCATGCAGTGCCCATGTTGTGAAGTTTTAGAAATGAGGTGGTGTAGGAAATGCCCTTTTGGATGCCCATATCTTGGGACACCTGGGTTTTTGAAACGCTGGCTTCTCCCACTATTGTGCCATGATGTCCCATGCCAAAGTAAAAACTGATTTGGTCTTTCCTGGTAATGGTTGACCCATAGTTAAGTTTTTTATACTTCCTTACTCAACCAAGGATTCTGTTGCATGGTGGATAGAGGGATCCCATTGCATGGTTGTGACAGAGATCACAGGGAGAAAGAGAGAGAGATTTTAAAATATGTAGGCAACCTCAAAATGCCAGATGCAGGAGAGTACCTTGTCTTTCAGATATCTTGTCTTGTGTGCTCCCAAAGACATCTGGTGGGCTATTGGATTCAGGAATCTGGACTACATGGGCCTTTCCCTGATCCAATGGAGGCTCTTCTTAGGTTTTTATGAGAGGAATATGTTATTTTTTTGTTTTTATATCTCAGATCACTTGTAAATGAATGAAAAATATCTAGTGATTTTTTTCCCTCACCCCAAGGTTTCAGATTTGTTGGACCTGGATACAAAATGGATTTCTAGTTGGGAGTGAACAGTAGACTGGGGATTAAGGAGGTTCAACTATCGATAATTTTATCAGCAGATTCTGATGTCTACAAAGATGAATCTGCAGAAAACAATTTGCTATGTACTATTTAAGTCAAATGCTGTAAGTTTACTACTTAGGCCTTTTCACTTTAAAAATTCATTTGAGTCTTTCCACATACAGTAGTTGATCCTCAAACTCAAACTGAGTTTTTCATATTCAAGCTCAGTGGAATTATGAATAATATGCCAGAATAAGGAGAGAAAGTGCTGATTCTTAGGTCATTGTAATATTTTGTTTCTCTCTCCCCCCCCCCCCACCCCCCGTAGTTATTTCAATGGAAACAGCTGGAGAATCTCTATTTCCGTGAGAAGAAATTTGCCGTTGAAGTTCATGATCCTCGCAGGTAAGCAGGTTTTCTGTAGCCCCAAGTATTTGTAGTGAATTTTGTGGAGCTTAAATGTATTTAATTGTACATGATGTGCCAGTATTTCACCACACGTATTACTAGGTTTATGATGCAGCAACATCTAATATTTATCCAATCACCAGCAGAAAAGAGATTGCTAGAACACTGGTATCGAAATGGCTGCCACTGTTTCCCTGCAAGTTAGAGAGGCAGCAGAAAGTCTCCTTGGAGTAAGGAAACACTGGGCTCCAGCAGACCTTATCGGTCTATTTGGATCTATGCCAGCTGCACCTGGTAGAAATGAGGAGATCCATGGAGGGTTCTGAGGCCTTGGAGAGAATAGGATGTGGCAGCAGTCTCTGCTGCTGTCCTGCCCCCAAGCCCCGAAGGCTATCCTCCCACTGCATGGTATCAGCAAGGAAACTTAGCCCTGGTGGTTCCCAGTGGTCAACTACTGTTGGGTTCCCAGTAGGCCAACTACTGTTCACTCCATTTTCTCTCTTGGCTCTGCAACATACTTTACAGAATATTTGGTGTGAGTGTTGGCAGGGCAGGGCATGGGTGACTGGCAGTGCCTGGCAATAGGACTAGGAACTCTACTGGGCTATTGGTTTTCCAATTGACCAGTGTATTTAAAGTCACCTCACAAAAAGGAGCTGTTATGGACTCACTTTTATTTAAGAAATATATACGGTACATAATACAGTACATGTCATAAAAGGCTGTTGAAAATATGTCATGATAATATTCTACTGGGAATGTTTACAGTCTCATTTATAAACAGTCAAGAGATGCTTAAGTGGGCTGTAGAACATATGGATGAATAGTCTCGGGTCAATATTTCTAAAGGATCCCTCTCCCAAAAATACTGGGGAAAGAGTTGGGCAGGAGGAGGCCAGGACTGGTGGAGCTCAGCTTGACCAGATCCATAGCCTCTGTGTCAGGCCTAAGAGCCCAAGACAAAGGCTCTTGATTCAACAGCAGTCAAACAGTTGTTGCAGAATTGAGTAGCCTGATTATGGGGCTACTTCCCTTACCCAGAAGAAGGGAATAAAAGTCCCCTTTAGACAAGGAGCTGGCAGCAGTTGCCCACTAATGCACAGGGATCCTCAGCAGCAATTTCTGCCTCATAGGAGTTCTGGTTCTCCAAGCAGTTTAGGATTGGGCTATACCCGCTCTCTAACAAAGACCTGAGGATAACAGAGACTAAGGATGCAATCTTAACCTAGACCGGCACAACGCCCGGGTCTTCCCATTCCTGTGTTGATGTAGGGAGACAAGCACATGTCTGTGCACTTGCCTAACCTTCCCCCAGGAGTGGTGCAAGAGTGTCTTACGGCATTTTGTGATGTCCCCAGATCAGCACAGGACTTATGCTGGGTCTTAGGCCAGCCTAACTGGAGCTTAGGATTGCAGACCTAGTTCTCACCAAAGCAGGAAGTGGTGTCTGGGCTGAACCCCAATCACCTTCACATATCAAAGTAGCTCATCAGAAATATTAGAACCCCCACTTCACCCCCCAAAAATCTAATTTTTCATTTGAGAAGGGTTTTGTGGCATTTGGGGGGGGGGTGTGTGGGACCATTCAAAGGTGAGCCCCAGTCTTTATTAGTGTTGCCCAGATACTGGTTGACTATCCCTACAATCCAGAATAACTACGGGTGCACGTAAGAAACTTTACGTGCACCCGTAGTTACTGCATCACCTAGTGAAAACCTATAGGAAATTCATATTGCAATCCAGAGCAAATTGTTCTTACACCGGAGCAAGGACTCCCCGTAGTTACTCTGGATTGCACCCTATGTCAGTGAGGAAAAACCAGTAATCCTAAAACAGGCTGACAGTTTCTTTGACCTGTGGTGGAGACAGGAGATTAGCCACCACATATCAGAGTGTTGTATGTTTTATCTAAAAATACAGAGTGTTGTCTGTTTCATCTAAAAGAGATAGGAAGTCTGAAAACATTAAAAAGAAGAAGCTTTATGTGGCTTTGTTTTTAAATGTTTTAGAATTTCAGTTTCAAGAAGAACTTTTGGGCAGAGCAGCCTGGTGGTGCAAACCTGGTATGCGAACACTTCTTTGATTAAATCCATCTGGGTAATGGCAATCAGTCAACATCAGTTTTACTTGGACAGAAAACAAAGCAAAGTAAGTTACTGTCAGCAACAACAACAAAACTTCAGCTACATTGCTTAATATGTATAGCTGTACCGTTCTTTGGGGACTTCTTTTAGGGAGATTATATTGGTCTTTTACAGCAGATCAACAAAATGGAGGGAGCTCAGTGGTGGATCACCTCCTTTGTATGTAGACGTTAGTTTAATTTCATATAAGGCGCCATCATTTGTCTAGAACGTCAGGTTTAGGAGGAGAGCAGACAAATTAATGGTGGATAGGCTTGTCAGTGGCTATTAGCTATGATTGTTTGAAGGAACCTCCCAGTTCAGAGCAGTAAACACTTGGTCTGACCTTGCTCGGCCCTTTTGAAGTTCTTCTGTTCCTAGGCCAACAAACATTTTTCCTAGCTCATTTGCCCACACAAAATATATTAGTCATTTGTGGTGCATCACCATTTAAAAGAAGACTTGGTTATCTTCTAATTTACAAATGCCTCTCTATCTTGTCACCTGGAGGCCATTTTTACTAACCACAGTGAGTAGGTATGTGGCTGTTTATAAGCTCAGTTTACATACAGACTGGGCATGCCATTGTTACCTGATCTTTGAGCACAAAAATGGTTATTTAATCGGTGTCATGCTGCCAATAGTGTCTGCTAAAAAGACATTCACCAGATGTATGATGTATTTAACCTGTGAAGGAACTTTCCCCCGCTTTTTTCCTTGTTCATTCTGAGTCTCTAAACTTAAGTATCTTTTAATAATCAGTGTCGCTGAAATAAGTTAGGTTGTGAAATAATATGTCTTTTGTTTTTGGCGTAATTTGAAACGCCATCTTCCATTACCTTTTATTCAGAGAGTTGTTAGAGGTAACCTGATGACACACGGTGAATTCACTGTATTTTGTGTGCATGTAAATTGCTTCAGGCCAAAATTCCCTCAGCCAGAAGTTTGGATGATATTGCAATGGACCTGACAGAGATGGGAACACCAAAGGTTTCAAAACTAGCAGCTTTGGAGGCAAAGAATCAGCTTATCATGGCCAGCAATGGTAGCTTAATCTCATCAGGTAAGCCATTTTATTTCAAATGTCTACGGGCAAAATCCAAAGTCCTTGCTCCGGTGTAAGAACAACTTACTCTGGATTCCAGTATGAATTTCCCATAGGTTTTCACTATGTGGTACAGTAACTATGGGTGCATGTAAAGTCTCATATGTGCTCCCATAGTTACTCTGGATTTGGGGGCATGTCTTGTCGACCATGTTATGAAACTTAGGGTGCAATCGAGGATAAACATTCGGCTGGCACAAGTCCCCTTATGCTAACCCAGGAGTGTCATGAAAGTGTCATAGGGCACTTATGCTAAATCCAAGCACTGTTCCCAGGCAGCCTGAGGCAGTCCTGAGCTTGGATCTGCATTGCCATTTGAGGAGGTATAGATCTGAATAGAACCATTTGTATTGCTGCTGCATTACCTGGGCTAAGGGGAAAAGTTTCCCCTTGCCTTGGGATAGCACAGCAGCAGTCCCAAATTTGTGCTGGATGCAGCAGTTTATGGGTCAGCCTTTTATACACTGATTTTTGATCCTCTGATTACACTTGATACTGATGGCCTCTGCAGATAAGGAGGAAGAATGCTACCAATCAGTGAAGAACGGGGAAAAACACATCCCCATTCTAAAAACTCCCTTTCTAGGGAATCTGTCAGGGAGTCAGAGCATTAGAGCTATTATTTTCAGCTAGGCTTGTGAAGCAATCACCCTTTCCCTTCGCCCTGCCCTCCAAAGAATAGAAGCAGAAGTGATGAATCACTTTGGCCTAACTCATTATTTTAACCACTTTTATTTAACATGGTTTTTGGTATCTCTGATGAGATCCTAGAGTCAGTGGAAACTGACTAATGACTGGTAATGCCTTTTTGTGGGAGCTGTAGAGCAAGATGTGAGGTAGAGGATTCATTAAAAGCACAAAAATTTGCCATCTGATTTTGCTTGACAATACATCTTTTCATTGAAATCATTTATAACCTATGTTTTCTTCATCTTGGAGCTCCAGATTACATGCATGGGGGATGTGGGGGTCCCAGAAAGCATCTCATACCATCAGTATCGAATGAAAATTCTAAACTTAAGAACACAAGAAGAGCCCTGCTGAATCAAACTGAGGGCTCCTTTAGTCCAGCTTTCTATACCTTACAGTAACGCCTCCCATATGCTTCAGGGAGCATATAAGACTCAAAGAGACTTGCATTCTGGTTCTTGGCATTGTGAGGTAGCCTACATTTAAAATCAGGATTTGAGGAGCACATACCTATCATGGCACATACCTATCATACCTTGCACATACCTATCATGGCTTGTAACCTCTGATGTACTTTTCTGTGAAATTTATCCAATTCCCTCTCTTTAAAAGAATCTGTGCTAGATACAATCACCACATCCAAGGAGTTTCACAGGCAAAAGGTTGTTCCACACTGAAGACTTTGATGAAGATTTCTTTTTAAAACATATAACTGGTTTTGTGTATGGGGAAGAGGAAACACTGTGCATGTGACCTTGTTGAGAGAAGTTGTTTCGTACAAAACAGTGCAGTACACAGATGCTTGTCATTCTTGGTCTGTAGCAAATATGGAAAAGGTGATCCTCACAAGCTGCAAGTCTGTGAGAATGTGAAAATCAAACAAAATTTACAGTGCATTTATGCATTTGTTTTTTGATTGATTTTCATATCTTAAAACTTCGTACACAGGAGGAAAGGGTGAAAGGATGTACCATCTTTCCCAATGGTAAGACCAATGGTAGTGCCCGTGTAACATACTGATGCTTCACACTGAAAAACCCTTGCTGAACTAAGAAAAAACTGTGAATCCATCTCCAGCGTTTAAAGTCAAGAAAAAAAATCCACATTAAATTTTTTACTCTCCCAGGCTCACAAGATTCAGAGGTCAGCGAAGAGCAAAAGAAAGAGAAAATCTTGGAGCTGAAAAAGAAAGAAAAACTTTTACAAGAGAAGCTTATTCAGAAAGTTGAAGAGTTGAAGAAGATCTGCTTGCGAGAAGCGGTAAGGCCTGTTCCTTGCTTGCCTGTTGGTGTGTGTTTTAGAAGGTAATCATTTTAATGTTCTTAATGGTGCATTTTCCCCATTTCACAGGAACTCACTGGGAAGATGCCAAAGGAATATCCACTGAATACAGGAGAAAAACCTCCTCAGGTCAGAAGGCGTGTAGGCACAACATTCAAATTGGATGGCAACCTACTTCCCAACGAGGAGGTATGTACAGTTCCTTTGAGGTTTCATTAGTAAAAATAGGGCAGCCAAAAAGTGCTGGAAGAACATTTTATAAAACGCCATCTCCTCTGTTGGCCTTGGGTCATTAAGACCTAATGGCCTCTGTTGCATCAGGTTATTAAGAGGATATTCCAAAGAAAGGATCACTGAAAATACATTCAGCCCTGAAACAAATCTTACGCCATTCCTATGCTATACCTGCCTACCTGGAGTAAGTTCTGTTGAACTCAGCTGGGGCTTGCTTCTAAGTAGACATGCATAGGACTGCATTGTCAATCATTTATGTGTTAGATCAGTGTTTCTCAAAGTGGGGGTCGGGACCCCTTTGGGGGTCGCCTAGAGCTTTCCTGGGGGTCGCCTAAAGACCCCTGGTGCAGGGGGCTAGGTCAAGCTTGCCAGACCTCCAGCTGTAGCTGTGCTTGCAGCCTCAGGGCTGCCTCAGGACTGACAGCCTCAGGGCCTAATCCTATGCATGCCTACTCTGAAATAAATCCCATTATAGTCAGGATGGCCTTTACTCTCATGTAAATGTGGATAGGATTGCAGCCTCAGGGCCCAATCCCATGCATGCCTACTCTGAAATAAATCCCATTGTGTTCAATGTGTGCACAGAACACACATTTCATTTGTAACAATGAAAATACATCCTGCATATCGGATATTTACATTACAATTCATAACAGTAGCAAAATTACAGTTATAAAGTAGCAACGAAAATAATTTTATGGTTGGGGGTCCCCACAACTTGAGGAACTTATAAAGGGGTCACAGTGTTAGGAAGATTGAGAACCACTGTGCTAGATATATAGCACAATCCTAAACCATGTCTATTCATAAGTTAGCCTCATTGTGTTCCATGGGTCTTACTTCCAGGAAAGTGTCTTTAGAATTGCATCCATAGTCTTTATGTAATAATACAAGAAAAGCCCTGCTGGATGAAGCCAAAAGCTCATCTAATCCAGCATTCTGTTTAATGGTCCACCAATCGACCACACATACCAAAAACCCATGCTTCTCTCTCACCCATTGCTTCCCTGCAGAGTAGAAGGCTTAAAACCTATGTGGTCATTGCAAAGAGCCTGGTTTTATTTTAATCATTAATGATATTAACCACTGGCTTCAGTAAAACTTGCAAAGCATAGACTTGAAAGGCCCTTACTTTGTTCTTAGTATTTAGTTCTGCCAATTTATATTCTGATTGAGAAATCATCTTTAATTTACCTTTATGGTACCTTCTGACTGGCAGTTTTAGTATTATCTCAGTATGAGATACTGCACTAAAAGGTCAACATGAACTCTTATCCAAGACATATGTAAGAAGATCTGGAGATAACAAGAATCCAGAAGATACTTCAGAGTTCATAGGTCTCCCAGAGGGGGTTTGGGAGGAGAGAGAGATGAATGCATTCTGGTTCTTGCATTACATTTTTGCATACTATTAGTCTCCTTTAGATAGGGAGTGACTTGAGAATTTGCCTTAAAGGCTATGGCTGGCTTGCTGGCTTTTACTGTCCTCATGGCTAATGGGCATTTACAATCTCTCTGCTAATAGGACCTCATTCCCTGCATGAAGCAACTATAAGGAGTATATGTTTCTGTAAATGCTTTTGAAGCAAAATTGCATGGTACATAATAAGGCACTGCTTTGATACATATTTTGTAATCTTTCATCAGGTCCTCTTAATTGTTTACAAACACTGACTCATAAAAGCTTACCGCATTATGGGCATTGCTCTGTATTAATAAAGCCTATGCAGAAAAGCTTGGTTTCGGTTTTGTTGTTGTTGTTTTTTCTCTCCTGAATATGGCAAGACAAATTCATTGGTGGCTATAGAGAAATCTTGATGATTATCAACTGATTACAAAGAGTGAAGATGTTGACATTTTGTATGACTTCCAATGACACCATGGCAGAACTAAGAAGGCATATCACATCATACTTCCTAATCTACTGGCCTGTGGTGATTCTTGAGGTGGCCCCACTAATGTTTATTTTGGGGTTATGAAAGAAATTACATTTTTTCTCAGTTAAAAGCTTAAATCAGTGTTTCTGAACATTTGTCCTCTGTCATACCATTTAACATGGTCCACCTTTTCAGAACACCACTGGAAGTAACTGGTGATGGCATCTTCACCTGTTTCCTCTAGGCTGGGAGGCCAAACACAATGTGACAAATAGTTAAGAGGTTCATGGTAGAAAGGATGAGTTTTTTGAGTGCTGAAAAGCATGATTTGAAACTTTGTGTGTCGAGACGAACCTCCTATCACTTTTTGCTCTGTCACATCCCTAGCCTTGCTTCCAGGTGGCAAATATCCAGGGATGCCACAACTACCACCAGGAAACACTTCAGGTACCAGTGGTGGTACCCATACAACTTGTTGAGAAATACTGCCTTAACACATTACTATCCAGTAGGGCATAACTAGTGGTTCTCCAAGTTACAGCATCAAGACCTGCTCTTTAGAATGAGAATCTGTCAGAAGAATCACCAGAAGTGATTCATCAAGAATCATTTTAAACGATCCTACGCAGCAATCCTACTCATACTTACCTAGGAATAAGTCTCACTATTGTTAAAAGCATGTGTATAGTAGCCTTTTAAATATCCAGGTCTGCAGTGTCTGCCCAAAAGCAGTCATGTACCATGATAGCATAAAGTCTAATATATTAAAAATAAAATATTGAAATGATTAGGGACCCACCTGAAATTAGTTTGCAACCCTTATAGTGGGTCATTATCCACAGTTTGAGAAACACTTTCATGTATGCAACAGAGTGCATCTGTGAGCAGAAACGGGTTAAATACATCTAATTTATAAGGCAACAAATCCCTAATTTTTTTTCTGTGCAGGACCCAACTTTGCAGAATCTGGAGAGGAACTTTCTTATACAGCAAAAACTGGTAGAAGCAGCAAAGAAACTTGCTGGTGAACCAGATCTATGCAAAAACGTGAAGAAGAAAAGGAAGCAGGATTATACGGAGGCAGTGAAAAAGCTTCAGGAGATTGAAAATGCCATTAACGAGTATCGGATTAAATGTGGGAGAAAACCTTCACAGAAGTCATCCCTGACTCTACCAGGTACCAAAATTCTCCCAACATTATATATAACAAAGAAGGAAAGATCATTCAGTTGTTCCAAGTATGGATTATTTTGTATATGTGTTTTACTTTTTTCCCCTAGGAACAAAAATGCCTTTTTGATAGAACAATGCAGTTCTACGTAGCTGAAATGTATAGATCTTTATCCCCTGACTTCAGCAAAGTCTGGGGCTTACCTGTAATCTAACTGGTGTGTTTTATGTAAGATGTGTTTAGAAGGGAATCCAGACCAAGTAACACAAGTGCAGGCATGTTTGACTGAGAACGCAAACCAAAAAATTGCTGTGCACAGAAGAGCTGGCGGCTTCCTTCCAGCCAAAATGAGTGCAGTACCTTATTCTGTTGTTTATTAAATGCTGCTGATTTGAGCATAATTTGGCTGCCATGTGCCTGCTCTCTTGGCTAATATTGGGCTCCTGGTGATTCAAGCACAAAATTAAAGCATTACTTTTTATTTTTACCTTACCAAGTGTAGCAAAAGTTGGCTAAGACTAGTGTTGATTGAGAACAATTCACAGTATATCAGATCTTTTAAATCCCCAGTATAATAATAAGAAAAAAATATGTTCATTCCAAGGCAGGTCTTGCTGCAATCCTGTACATACTTTCCTGGGAGTAATCTGCACTGAACACAATGGAACTTCTTTCAGCATAGATATGCATAGGATTAAGAGTTTGAAAGCAGCAGTTATAACGAAGAAGGGCCTGTATTAAATGAGATTCATTGAGAAAGAAATGTATATATATGAATACTGATATCTTTTAAAACTGGAATTATATTTATTATTGGCAAACTGATGCTTTGGGGAATTTATAATTTGAAATTGTGGAAACAATTAATGGTTAATGATATTCTTATGCCACAGTATATTCAAGTAATTTAGCTTGGTCTGCCTTGAGAACTAGATAGTGTAATTTGTTTCATTTAGGCTGCAATCCAGAGCAAATCTAGCCTGCTCTGACCTAACTGCACTCTCCTAACTATTCTGTATCCAGAGCAGAAAGTTATGCTGAATCCAGAGAGTCAGGAAGCCTGGGCTGCCCTAACTGCTCCAGAGCATGCTAAGTAGTTGACACAAGGGGAAGACTTGCTCCTGAGGAGACACCCCTCAGATCACACTGAACAAGGAACAGCTGTGGTGCCTACAGTGGTGACATGACTCTGCACATCACCTGGTGTGGAAGTCTGTGCGCCATCCCTGGGATGCGTGCCCCCCCCACCTGGACTGCACAGTCACCAAAGTTGGCGCCTGCGCAGTTGTTTCTGAAGCCAACTGGCTTCAGAAAGAGTACTGCACAGGCACCATCTCTGACACCTGCGCAGTACTTTTCTGAAGCCTTTTGGCTTCAGGGGAGACTGTGCAGGCGTCAGAGTTGGTGCCTGTGCAGTACTCTTTCTGAAGCCATTCGGCTGCCGCTCCGCCTCCTGAGTGAGGCCGAATGGCTGTGCAGAGGCGCGGACTTTCTCTGCTCTAAGGAAGTCTCCTCTGAAGCTGTTCGGCATGCTCAGTGTGTTTCTGCGCAGTGCACCTCAGATGGCCATTCAGGCCAGCTCCTCAGACAAGTGGCAGCTTCTGGCTGATTCTCCGCCTTGGAGCAGGCCTGAATGGGGGTGCTGACGCCCGGGGCCTGCCAAAGGACAGTCAAACTCCTCCGGCACATCACCCCATACGGAGCGCATCCCCAATGCAGCCCACACCAGCCGCACCAGTCTGGTGACGCCACTGGGTGCCTGCCTTCTAAGGAGTCCCTGATGAGATGCCAGTACATTCTACAGTGAATATAAGGGGCTTCTTGGAGTGGCCTGCTGTATCCTGAGGTTTGTGGGCAGCCGTAGTTTGTTCCATATCCTGAGGTTGAGAGGAAGGGGATGCAGCTAGGCTGGCCAAGAACTCAGATTTTTGGTCAGCACTGCCATTCTTACTCGGGCCTTATCATGGACCCCTATGGGTCTACTCATTACTATACCTGCTCCTGAGGTGGTATAACTCTGAGGGCTGGAAGAGGGCATTTCTGCCTTGGAAACAGGCTCTGGATTGAGAATAACTGCTCTGCCCTAGGCAATGCTAAACATGCCCTCAACTTGCCTCTCCTGAGCTACTTAGGCTGCCCCAGTTAGGGCAGAGCAGGTCCACCTCTCTTAGGGCACCCTATCTTGCCTTGCTCTGCCCTAAGCCTCCTTCAGAGTAACTGGGCTGGAGCATCTTGCAGTTGCTCCAACCTAGTGTTAGATAGGGCAACCTAAGGGCTCTTATGTGGACAGATTAGTTGCTCTGGATTGGGCTGTTGGTTGTGTTGGGCATACATGTCACACGCAGTGTCGGTCATGCGTATAGAAGTGAATACTGGTCACCGGACAGATATGAGTGGCTGGTGCCTGCATTTTGAGATGTGTGTGTGTGAAAGCAACATGAATACCTTAAGGGTTTGAGAAAAGGCAGCTGCATGGGGAAACTTAAGGAGTTCAGTTTAGTTCACTTTATCAAAATGAAGATTAAGGGGATTAAGAGTGATTATAGTATGACAGTGCTTTCATGGGGAGAAAATTGCTAGACACTAAAATGGTATTTTTAATCAAGTAGAGGAAGGACTGAGAAGTGCCAGTGGCTGGGAGAGAAATCTGGACAATTAATTAATAGAACTGTGCCAGCAGAGGTGCCAATCCATGCCTCTCTTTATTCTCAGCTGCGTGATTCTGAAATATTGTTTCTGGCCTGCACTGTGCAACAGTCTGACAACTACACAGCAATATGCAGCTGAGCCATTGAATCTGCATAGCAAGCCAGCACTGGTGCTTGCTTTCCCTGGCATCAGCTTGGCTTCAGTCACTTGGAATTGCTATTGGGTCATCCTGTGTCAGAACAACTTTGACTTTCAAGTTGGAGTTTGTTCTTCACCCTGTAGTTTTTAGTGTCAGAGCTTCAGCCTGGAATAGTGTCAAGAAGTCCTTAAAAGCAATGCACATTTTGAATTACATCTAAACACTGCTAGATTTAATACTTCTGAGCATGTCAACATAAGAACAAAGTTTGGCATAGTCTCTTTGTCGTAATATTTGCACAAAAATCAGTGTATCAGTGGGCTGTAATTTCATTGTTCGGAGTGAAGTTATGTCGATATCCTTTGGTAGAGTTGCTCCTTATAAAAAAGAAGTTCCATTGAGTCTGCTTGCCATTTTCTCCAACGACTCATCAGGAGTTCATTAGCCTGGCTTTAGTATCAACTCTGAATAGTTTATGTCAAGAACTATTCCACTTTCATAGGAAGCGATCTGATACTATTAGTCTGTGTAGCTGTTGCCTGTACTGTAGTTGATACTGACTGGGAACAGCTCTCCAAGGATTCAGACAGGAATTTTTCTCCATTCTGTCTTCTGCATGCAAAGATTGTGCTCCACTACTGAGCTCCTGCCCTTCCCTTGTATTTGGAAACTTCATGTTTGAAAGAAATTTCACAAACTTTGTTGAGAAGTTATGAAGAACTTTTCTGGCATGATTTGTTTCTTGCAAAAGGATTCAGTATTTCGGATTTTTCCAAAAATCATATAGGATTGTGGCGAGTGTGGAATGAAAAAATACATGTGCAATATTGTTTGGGAATGATTCCTAATGTGACTTGCACTGATGTGTTTTGGGAAAACATAAATCAAAGGGCATGACACAATGAGTAATTAGAGGACATTAGAGTAGATTATCCTCATGTTTACCCTTCGAGATCCATGAATTAAATATATGGTGTGATAGAAAGAAGTCCCTCTTGAGCTAGTTCACAGTGGGCTGTTGCTACCTCCTATGTGCAGCCTCTCCTGCGTATGTGAGAGATGGTGCTTCACAGTGGATTTGGAACATATACCTTCAACATATACTGGTGAAATCCTCATTGCAATATCCTTCAGATTGGGAGGTTAGCTAGTATAAAAATTCCAACTACAGTGATGCTTCTTGTAACAAATTTAATTCATTCCAGAGGCATATTTGTTAGTGAAACGTTCTTTACGTGAAGCGGATTTCCCATAGGAAATAATGGAATCTCAGATGATTGGTTCCACAACCCAAAAAATAGTCATATAAAAATATTAACTGGATGTAAAAATGATGACAAAACACTGGAATTGAATTCAAAACATGCATTCAATGTGCATGATCCTATGAAGTCTACTTAGGCTGCAGCCCTAACGACACTTTCCTGGGAGTAATCCCCATTTAACACAATGGGGCTTACTTCTGGGTAGATATGATTAGGAGGCTGCAATCAAAGACACTTTTAAAGTGTCTCCCCACTTTCTCTATCTATCTATCTACAGTATTTATATACCACTTTTCAACTGAAAAGTTCACAAAGCGGTTTACAAGAAAATGAAAAAAATTAATAGCTAATGGGTGCCTGTCCCAAAAGGGCTCACAATCTAAAATGCAATAAGAACACCAGCAGAAGCCACTAGAGCAGACATTGCTGGGGTGTGTAGGGCCAGTTACTCTTCCCCTGCTAAATAAAAGAGGAACACCCACTTGAAAGAGTGTCTCTTGCCCAGTTAGCAGGGGTTCTCCTTCTCTTCATCCTGAGCCTCTCTCTCCCCTGCTCCCTTCTGGCTAGCCCTGAGCTGCTTCCCTCTTCTTCACTGCTCTTCTCTCCCTCTGCCCAGCGGACGCCCGGCCACAGGAGGAACAGCGCAGAAGTGTTGCTTCTGCTACGGGCAGGCATGCTAGGAAAACCTAACGCCTTTTAAAAGGGCTGCTGGCCAGTGCATCTGCCCAAACTGCCAACGAGTTTGTTTGTTACGTGAAGCACAGTTTGTTACGTGAACCAGAATCCTAGAAAAATTGTTACGTGAAACATACTTTACGTGAGGCATTTGTTATGTGAGGCGCCACTGTATAAGATTCTGAAATGGGAATGGCATGTTTGAAATACCGTGTTTTTGAACAACGAAAAAAGGAAGAACACAATTGTAGCAGCATTCTTTGCTAATAAAAAAGACTTATACCTGCAACACATAATCATCCAGAGTTTCACAGACAAGAAAAAGAACAGGAAGAGCAAAAAGTTACAGTGCAGTAATCTATGCATAACAAGGGCTAGAGGCGTTTCACAATGAAATTGAAGGTCTTGTTGAGAGTTATTGCAGAAAACAATTGCTTTACAATACTTGGCTACTCACAGTTCTCCAAGCAATACCTTTTGTTAAAAAATTTTCTTACTTTTAAACTTCTATTTCATGTCATTCTGTTTTTTTTTTTTTAATTCTCAAGATGTTTCTGCTGGTTAACCACTTTAATGTTTGTAGAGTGGAAAGAAAAGCATCTGGTAGATCTCAAATGAAGTTGATAGAAATCATTAACATGGCTATTTGCCATTTACAATGAGAAAAGCTCTTTAAGATTGGTGATGTGTATGGGAAAGGCACATTTATCCATATCTATATTTTAATTATTTGATTGGCAAATACCTTAAGAAATTTTTGAAAAAGAGAGATGAACACAGGTGGATCCTGTTCATTCGCAGATCAGCGCAATGTGAATCTCTTGTGTCTGCACTGGGCTCCTCTGAACCCTCCAAGGGGACCTGACCTGTGCTCTGGTTCCCTCCAGAGAGCCTGCTAGTGAGGCAGAAGTCAGATGCTGCCTTCTGGACTTCAGAATAGTCCAGAGAGGTGGAAAAAATGCCCCTTTATGAAAAAAATATTGCTTTGTTTTCTTTGGGAAACCAGAAGTAACATTTTTTTACCTTTTAAAGCCTTTTAAGAGAAGAGAGCCTTTGGAAGCATGTTTTGCCTCTCCAGGAATCTGAAAGCCCTTAAGGTCCTACATAGACTGTAGGGCAAAGCTTGCAGATTTATGTATCCTTGAAATTTGGTATCAGTTGGGGGGTGGTTTTGAGAATGGATCCACCATGAACACCATTTGTAGTTGCTTCCAAAGAATGGGAAGACTGACGACTTCCTGTTGAGTGGTGAATCTGTTGCAGCTGTGGATTTTTCCAAGAGAAGGTATACCAGCCGTCTTGGTTTCAGTTGTCTACTCTGCAGGAAGATTAAGTACATTTTTGGCAGTGGTGCCCACCATCTTATTGGTGTCATTTGTCCTAAACAGTTCCTACGTGACTGCAGAAGTTTTTGGTATGAGTTTTGCGCATTGCATAATGGTGACACTTGTGTGGAATGCAGCAAATGGTGTGTGTGTGTGTGTGTGTGCCCGGCATCAATAAGCTCTATTATAATATAAAGATAATTTTAAAAATGGGAAACAGCTGACTTGAGCTGCCTCAGACATTTGTAGAGTGACACTGTGGTGTGTTAAATTAATTCTCTTATACCCCAACTTATACATTTGCATATACCTAACTATGCCTGTCTTACTCCTGAAGTTAAGTTCCAGTGTGTCATTTTAAAATCATTTTTTGTTTCCCACAGATGAAATAATTCCCTCTGAGAGCAGCTCCTTGTCTGATACAACAACATTTGAAGAAGGTATGTGACAATTATATTTTGGCTCAGATACATCATTGTTTAGAATGCATTATAACCAACTACTTTATTGTTATGGGTCGCACTCTTTGCTGAGCAGTGTGCAAATTTATTTGCCGCATAAACTGAACCCTCCTGAAAGTCTGAATTAATACTAAGGGCTTTCTAGTTTTGATGTCCACAACCTCAACCATACATAGAAAAATTAAAATGACAAAAATTAAAAGATGAGATGCTAAAATCTGGAAAACATAATACAATTTAATTCAATTCTTTTTTCTTATGATGCAAGCTATGGAATTTAATATACTTCAGTTAAAAATTATAGGGCCAAATAAAGTGTAAATAAACTATAATAATTTGACGCATGGATTATTATGACATTTCGTTTGGATTATTTTATGAATTATCTTAGGATATTTTGGATCATTTTGACATTTGTCCCAGTATTCTAAAATTGTACTTTCTGAATCATTATTTTACAGCTTATTTTTCTGTTTTTAATAAATGATTGGTCAAAGCATGCTTACCTAAAGGTTACTTTAAATAAAATGTTTAGCAAAAACTTCTCAGGTATTTTTCAGGGCCCAGTTAAAGTAATCTCAAGCTAGGAAGCTAAATATAGCAAGTAGAAGGAGGAAATCATCAAGCTTGTCACAGTAGATTCAAATCGGCTCATATTATCAGCCCCAAATTTCTGATTTTGGACAAATTCATTAGCTTAACATGAAGGGTTCTGACATGAGATAATAACTTAGGACACAACATTGCAAGGAATGTCCAAGTCACGCTTCTGATAATAGGGAGAGTACCTTTGAGTAATTCTCCTATTCCTATGATGAAAAAACAAGGAGGAAGTGGCTGTTACTAATATCAGGATATCACATGCAAGTAGGATTTGGGAAAATGGCAAAGCCATCTAGTGGCTCATCCCCTGAGTAAATCAAATACACAGCTGACCATTTTGATGTAACAGAATGACTGCACTGGCCATTTTCTCCACATGCACATGTCCTAAACCTATAATCTTGCACATGTCCTAAACCTATAATCTGGAAAAAAACTAGAGTTTCTTGCTTTAGATTTATTAACTTGGCAATTAAATAGGCACATTCAGAGTGCATCACCAAATAATTACAAATCAGCATAGTGTATCATACAATACAGTCAACAGCAATATGCTCACCCTCTCACTATCACCACCATTTACAACCTCACCCAATGACTTCCTATGGAATCTAGACTAAACTGATCTAAATATCAGAGTATGGCAAGCCCAGTATTCTCCAGAAGAATTTAGCTGCTAATCGGCTTTTACAACCTTAAATAATTTCCTATTTAACTTTTGAACAATCAGTTATCATTTTATACATTAGGATTTATTTAATTACAATTGTGATTGCATAGGGTATTTCCTGCCACCTAAACGATAGGCTGAGTTCAATAGCAATATTTCTTCAGCTAGTCATTACTTTTCAGAGCACACCTTCCCTTTCCATTCATTATCATTTCAACAGAAATATTAACATTTTTATGCATGTGTGACTCATAAAGCATCCCATGATTTTGATAATCTATAACAGCAATCCTTAAATTGTGGGTCTTAAGTCCCACCAGTGGGGTTGTGGCCCAGTTTTTGTTGGATTGCAAAACTGGGGAGTAGATTAGGCAATATATGAAGGGTTGAACAATCAGATTGTGGAGGTGGGGAGACTGCTGCCCAATCACCATTATAGTCACACTCTTTGGCATTTATAAATCGGGCAGCAGCCTTTCATGCAGCAGTTTTCAACCTTTCACATCTCATGGCACTGACAAGACACTAAAATTATCAAAGCATATCTCCCTTTTTTTAACCATTGACAAGGCACACCAAGCTGCTCACACAATTGGGGCTCAAATTCCCCCAATTAATGTTCCTTCCGAAATTCCTGAGGTACACCTCCACACCATCCACAACACAACCAGTCTATCATGGTACACTATTTGAAAATCGCTGTACTAGAGCCTTTAAAGGTTTGGAGACCACTGCTCTATAGGCTTTTCTGACTGATTACTCTAAAAAACATGAGTTATAGTGCTACCCACATCGCAAGACTTTTTGCAGCTATTCTGCTATTTTTGTGATTTCGTTTTTGAGCAAACAAGAAGAAAACATATCCTTAAAATTATTTTCCTTTGCAACAAATCCTCAATTACTTACTACAGTTCTGTAAATATTACAGCATTTTCTGTGTACTCAGAATTAACTGTATAAAAAAGTCTGGCCTCTCCACATATCCTTTCTGCCAAAGTGAAGGAGAATTTATTCCTAAAAAATGTATACATTTAAGTGGATACACACATACACACACACAAACATTTTTTAGAAGTAACCTTTATATATATATTGTAAAAGATTCCTATACATACACTTTATGTATTGCTTTATGTTGTAAGCTTTATCTTCTGTATATATAAAATTGAAAGGTCACTCACTCATCAACAACCAGCCAAAACTGCTAGACCTAAAAATATTAAATTTGGGGATAGTGTTCCTTCCATGATGGAACCAATTTTTGGAAATTCAAACTGCAAGGCGGTGAAAAGAGGTGCAACACATTTTCTTCCCTATACTTTACATTGAAGAATCACTGACTGATCATCACCTGGTCCCAAATCCTGGACCTATAAACATGAAATTTGGGGATGGAGGTATTCCTTCTGTGATGTTAAGACCAATTTGGTGTCTGGTGGTGCATGGGGGGATGGTGTACAAGGGGATTTACTCTTTCAACAGCGGGTAAATTCCCCTAGTAAAGGATGATTTAGTAATAAAACACAGCAAAGAGACAGATAAACCAAATAATGTACAAGGATATTAGTAACCTTTCTGTAGGGGTTTCCTGTCCCTAACTGTCTTGCAACAGCTGTTATACACTTGAGATAGAAATAAAATACAATCTTCAAGACAGTGCCAAGGAGCAACTGTTTTCCACTAGCCATTTGCTACCATGTTGATGGCATCCTTGGCAAACATCCATGAAAATAACAACATTTAACCTTCTTTCAGAGCTCTCTTTCACAGTTTTTCCTCCTGGCTATATTTCATCCCCCCACCCTTGACATCTCATTGTATCAGAATGGTATCCAGGCTTACAGAATATCTTCTAAATTTTGGTTAGGTCTGATAATGCTTCTATGCTTTCTTGACCTCGGGATTTTCAAAGTTGGCTCCAAATTGTGTGTAGGTGTGTATCATTTGCATTTGTGTATGAGGGGAAGGGTGATTTGTATCATCATGACTACCCAATGCAGTGTTCTTTGGGAAAGATTTGTCAATGCAGGCTGAAAGCTATGTGACACTGTGTTTGAAAGTCACATTACAGAATAAATACCATTCCAAAGAGTTAGTGTTGGGTGGTGATGATGATGATGATGTGTAGTGCATGAGGGAGCCCAGCAAGTATATGGTTGTGAGTGGAGAGTTAGAAAAATTTTCATACTACTTTCCGAACTTGAGTGCTGGGCTCCTTTCCTGTGGAAAGGAGGTCCAGTAAAAGCCTCATTTTAGTTCAGTAACATTCACTTACAATAATACATAACTAAGATATTAGGAAAAGGCTATTTGTGCAGTTCAGAATTTCTAAGAGCCAGCATGAATTGTGGTTAGAAAGTTAGACTAAGACTAGAAAGATCTAGATTTAAATCCCAACTTGGCTATGAAGGTGACATTGGGCCACTCACTCTCAGCCTCTGCTACCTCCCAGGTTTGATGTGAGGATGAAAGGATAAAAGGTTTGTGAGCCACTGGGCATTTGCATTGGTATGGAAAAGACTGGATATGGAGCCCTTAAATCAGTGGTCTTCAAAGTGGGGGTCGTGATCCCCCACGGAAGTCGCTGATCCCCCCACAGGGGAGTCACAAAGACTGAGGGACCACCATCTTGTCCTGGAGACCCCCAAAAATCAACTTCACAATGGTGTACACTATCCCATCATGTCATATATTGTTGGATTCATCTTGAAGAGCTGAATCCAATGCAACTATGCATTTTGAAATAGCTTCTTCCTATCAAGTGCTTTGCTACATTTCCTCACTCTTCTATCAAAGAATTTTAGTCTGAAATTTTGCTTCCTAAACAATATCTTTCGTTATATGTTTTAAAACCCTGTTTCCATTATTAATAACAGTGAGACCTAGGGCACAATCCAGAGCAACGACGGGGAGTCCTTGCTCTGGTGTAAGAACAATTTGCTCTGGATTCCAATATGAATTTCCCATAGGTTTTCACAGGTGGTGCAGTAACTACGGGTGCACGTAATGTCTCTTATGTGCTCCCATATTTACCCTGGATTGTAGGGCTAGTTAATGTTTTAATAAATCCATTTATATATCACACTGTACTCTTTCCTTTAGAATTGCTTTAGCTTTCTGCATTGTCAGAAGCTTGATAGTACATGATCTTGCATGGTCCAGAGAGCTTCTTTTCATTAAAGAAATATGTACTGCTTGCAAGTATTCTCAAGTATTCCTCCAAATTGTAATTATTGGTGTGTTTGTTTGTTTTTCTGAACAGGCAACGATTCCCTTGCAGTACCAGGGCAGAGAACAAACTCTGTGCCAATGTCTCCAAAAACTCCACCACCCAAATCCCTTGGTGTGGACAGAATCCATCTCAGGAAGCCTTCCATGAATGAACAGCTCCTGGAATCCAGAAACTCCAGGTATAGCATTTTTGATGCTGCCAAAAACTATAATTTAAATTCTTTTTCCTGCATGATCACTTCCTTTAGTGTAATGAGATTTTCAGAAAAAAGTTGTTTTTTGTTATTACTTACAGTAATTGCCTTGCTCTTCTAAAAATTGTGAAAGGGACCTCAGCACAAATCTTTGCATTTTAGGAGTAATTTCTTCAGTCCATGCTTTCATCTGAAAACCAGATCTGAAAACTTCAGTCCAAGCTTTCATCTGAAAACTCTGTCTTTGAAGAACTACATTCTTGTTAAGAAAAGCACACTTATTAAGAGCATTTGTTAGGAAAAGCATATTTATTGATCCTGAGCTTAATGCAAAGATCCTCCATTTATACTTAAGAATTCTTGGGATCTTGTCTTTCTGATGCAATTTGAGTCTCATGGAAAGCCATATGAGGAAGTTAGTTGATCCTTATGAGCTGCCTCTGAGAGTTGCAAATAGGAGAGAGATGTTCATATATTACTGGTACATGGACTGGTTTGCTTGAGCATAGCCATAGACTTGTCTGAATCCCCACAAACATGTTTTGTTTTTTAAAATTTATCTTCCATTTTCTATTGCTTGGGATTATAATACACTAGTCCACATAGTATTCAGTGAATTTATACCATCATGCCAGTGAAACATTACTGTTAGTCACCCTTTTTCATTATCCATTACAATCCTCCTTCCTAGTTTTCGGAATATCATCTATTCTGCAAACTGCTCTTTTTGTTTTCCGGCATGTTCTTTCTTACTGCTAGCATTTGCTGTTATACTTTCCTCTGTGCTCTAGAAATCTTGCCTTTCAGTCTATCGGCAACTAATGCCAATGCTTTCTCCTTTCCTTCTTTGCTTTTTCTAAAAGATATTATGATGGTGGCCACATACTGGATTCCTCTATTTATTATCATAGAGACCCTTTGTCAACACACAGCAGTCCTTACAGAACAGTGGAGAGACAACACCTTGGGGGAAGAAGTATGCCTACCACACCAGTTCTCACCCGCAATGCCTACAGTAGCAGTCATTTACCGTAAGTTGATTCCTTTCCTGCACTGCAGAGAAAATCTAGATATGCTTTAGTCACGTTTAGATGAAAGACATCTGTGTTCAATCATTGTACTTGTGTCTTATATGAATGTGCATATATGTCTTATATGATATGCATGTGGAAAGTATAAGAATGTCTTATATGATATGCATGTGGAAAGTAGATGAATGTCCGATTATACATAGTATGTACGAGTCAATACAATCAATCGTATTATTGATTGAATTTAATGTTTTAATGATATGCATGTTGTATGTAGGGGAATGTCCATTCTCTATTTATGTATTATGTTTAATTATGAGGTAAATGCCTTTTATGATATGCATGTGGAAAGTAGGTGAATATCTGATTATACATAATATGTACTGTGTAATAATATGTAATCAAGCAGGCGTTGGAATGGTAAAGATTGTCTTTGATTAGTCAGCCTGATTAATTTTGTTGAATTCTTGCAAAACTCAAAATGATATCATCTTGTTGCTCTGAAAAGGATGTTGCTGGATAGAAATGTTAACTGTATCAGTAAACAGGCCCATCAAATTTGATGAATTTTGAGAATAGAGATGTGAGAATATTTGAGAAAATTTGAGAATAGAGACAGTTCCAGGTTCACTGAGAACCAACCCAGCCCTTATCTTCATAATCCCTACTTGGATTCCATTTATTAGGGTGCAATCCTAACCTAGGTTGGCACATTCCTGTGGTGATGTAGGGAGGCAAGCACACTGGCCTAACCCTCCCTGAGGAGTGGCGCAGAAGTGCCTTCCAGTACTTTTGTGACACCCCCAGGTCAGTGCAGGACTTGTGCCAGCCTCAGTGGAGGTTAGGATTGCAGCCTTAGGCTACAATCCAGAATAACTATGGGACCTTTTTTCATCGATGTAATTACGATGCCACCTGTGGGAAACCTATGGGAAATGCATAGAGCAATCCATGCATCTTCCCGTAGTTACTCTGGATTGTAGGGTTAGTCAGCTAGATGTAATAGAATTTTGGAAAACCAAACTTATGAATATAAATCAGACCCAACAAAGATTTCACTCTTTGCAAAACTTGTACCAGTAACTTTCAGCATCTGGTCTTATTAACATGTACTCTTTATTTGATATCATTGTTATTTGGAAATTTAAGCCTGCAATAGGTAGACTTTATTTCCCATGCACAAATTCCTTTTGCAAAATTCAGAAGTTGGCCTGAGTCTCCTTTTGAAATTTTTTCCCAGTTAAAAGGAAACAAGATGGAGAAAATGGTGAAATGGATGCAGTCAGATATCCCCTGATTACATTTAAGACAAAGACAATTACACAGACACTGCTCTGCTCAAAAACATTTCTGTAAAAATGCTCAGTGCGGTCTTATCTGCACCATTTCATATGTTTCAACGTCAAAAGCACAGAATTGATATGAACACTGAAGAAATTCCTTCTATCACTTTATATTTCAAGAGGGATCTTATCAAATTTTTACTAGCAGAGTCTTTTGAATGTTAACCCGTAACCCAGATCTTTGTAAACTGGTGTAGATTATCTTCTGCCATTTCATACAACTATCCTGTTGGTTACAAATATACCATAATTTTCTCTTTTCCAGGCCAGATGTTTCCCCTCAGCACTCCAGGCAACGAAGTGGTAGTTTAGGGTCTCAAACCAACTTACTAGCTGAGACTGCCAGTGAAGCACCAGTGCTCACCTTCTCAAAATCCCAAAGAAGTAACAGCACAGAAATCCTAGATGATGGCTCATCTTATACCAGCCAGTCCAGTGCGGAATACTACTGTGTGTCATCATCCAGCCCATATTATACAACCCAGACTCTTGACAACCGTCCCAGAAACAGGAGACGGTCCAAAAAACAGAACATTTTTGCTGCCAATTCAGGAAGCATGCCAAACCTAGCCCAGAAGGACATCCGCAACGGCACCTACCCCAAAAGTACAGGGCAATCCTCAACCAACTGTTACATTTCTGGCTATGCCCCTTACACAGAGTGTGATGTATATTATAACAGTGGCTATGTGTATGAGAATGGCACTGAGGGACAGTACACTGTGAACCCTTCCTACCGCTCATCGGCACGTTACGGTTATGAACGCCGCTATCGGGATTTCAGGTCCTTCCATGAAGATGAGATAGAGAGAGTGTCTCATAACCCTTATGCCACTTTGCGTCTGCCACGGAAGCAGTCTGTGAAAACAGAGCACATCACTAAAAACATTAACAAGGCCTTAGTGGCAGAGCATCTTCGTGGCTGGTACCAACGTGCCTCTGGTCACAAAGACCCCCCTCTTGGCCTGCAGGCAGGCTTTGATCTTGACCGAGGATCACAGAGGACCTTGGGTTTCTCTGGACTACAGGTGCCATGTTGTCCAAGCAGCCGGGCATCGTCTTTCTCTTCAGGTAACAAGCAGTCTGTTACACTTGTCCTTCCTGCTCCTTAACAATAATTTTAAGACAGGGTATTTGCTACTATTCCATATCTAGAAAAAGAAAGGAAGAAATAAATGTGTGGGTTCTTATACAATATATCCAATATTACATTAAAGCATAGAAAGAGAAGTTGAGTAGGAAGGATAAGAGAATGTTAATTAATACTATTGTTCACTTTGTGGCTCAGTTGGATTAACATCTAGAGATAAGTGAGAATCTCTGCCGTGGATTTGTTGTGTGTTTTCCATACTGTGTGACCTCACAGATGTTGTTTAATGCTGCCTAGTAATCTTGTGATAGTACAGAGGTTCCAATATCTATACAGAGTCTGCTGATCTGAATACCTTGTCCATTTTAGTGCAAAGTCATTCTATTGCATATATAGAACTGCCTCTCTGTTCCGACAAATGGAGACATTTGCTGGTCATCAAACCTTATAGACCCTACTGGGTCAAAACCCTTGACCCTACTGGGGTATTGCCTCTGGCTCTCCATTAGGGTTACAATCCAATACATTGTATAGGGTCTCAGTTTTTTTCATGAGGGTTTTGTGGCTCCTCTAGATGGTTTCCACCCCACCTGATTGAACAACAGGAACCATTGGCTTTACACTGTTTAGTTGTTGGACATAAAGCCTGGCTGGAAATTCAGATGGATTACCAGCGCACCTGAAAATAACTTGAGATGATTGATTAAAGTAGTGAGGCTGACAAGCTTTCTCAGTGTTAGCCTTTGGGAGCAGTAACAACTGATGGAGAATACAAGATTTATCACACATCAAGTTACAGCTATGCCTAGTGCTACTATTTTAGAGAAAGTTGAACCACTTCTTGCCCTACAATGGCCCTGTGATGTGGTAGGGCTCTATTATTCTAATTGGCTGGTGTTAGTGGCTTGCCAAAGGCCACACAAGAAACCTGTGGCAGAATTGTGGCTTGAACTTTAATTCTTTAGAACCAAGTCAGATTATCTAACCGGGGGGAGTACACTTGCTCTCTCATTTCTCTATGTGCTTCTCTCTCTCATCTTAGCACTATGAGAGGCTAGCTCCATACCCAGCCAACTTTGCAGAGTTCAGCTAAAGCAATATGTGCAAGCAAGCTTGCTAGACTGGTTTTTAGAGGATGGTCAAACTGGTTTAGACAGTAGTTGGGTGTGAACAGTGTGGAGGAGGATAAGAAACTAGGGACAAGCCTACTGTCTCCCATAAATGTTTTGTCCAGTCCTACTGTACATCCTGCCTTCCATGGTGAATGTGATATCCTTCCATGGTGAATGTGATATCCTGCCTTCCATGGTGATAAAAGCTGTGTGTTTAACCACAAAATAGATGCACATACATCCAATACTGTTACATAAACATTACAAGTAGGTAAGAAAAGTATAGTAGTTAATAGAATTTATTCTTTAATTTCCATTGTTATGTTGCACAGATGGAGAAAAATAACATCTGTTCTTAAAAGAAACTGATAGCTGATGAGATCCTTACTATACATTGGAAATTTCTGAGGAGAGTTAAAGAAACAAGATTGTATCATTCTGGGTCATTTTACCAATTAATTCTCACCTCAAATACCAGCCAAACTTAGAAAATGAAACAAATATAATTTTAAGATAGAGTATTAGCTACTATTCCTTGTCTAGTACAATAAAGGAAAAAAATAACAAAATAATGTGTGGGTTCTTACTTCTACAATATATCCAATATCACATTAAAACATTGTAAACGAAGCTGAATAGGAAAGATAAAGGCATGCTAATTTTTCATTCTGTTGCATGACCTGCATTATCACAAAACTTAAACAAAAGAAGGAAAAATAGAGCCCTTTACTGTTATTCATTTTGTGACTCAATTGGATTAACATCTAGAAACAAGTGAGAATTTTTGCTATTGATTTGTTGTGCATTTTCCATACCAGGTTGGTTAAGCACATCACTGTCGCCCATGGATTAACATCGTACTTCTTTGAACTCATTCATCTAGCCAACTGCACTGCTTCCCATGGCAGAGAATCCCACAGATCATCAGATCAGTTTGAGGTTCCTAGCATCCTCTTTCACTGTGCACATCTGTCAAAGTGATGTTTAAATATGGCCAGGATATTTTCTTTGTGAGGTCTGCTGGAATACTTAATAAAATATTAAGTATTAAGTAATCATACTTAATAAAATACTTAATAAATTAATAACGTTATTCACTCATCTTTTTCCCTTTGCATTTAGCATCTTCTACAAATGCCTCTGTGAACTGGCGGAATCAAATTCCTGTAGGACTTTCTGATTATGACACTCTTTCTCAGTCGTCTTACGCTAGCGGGTATGGGAATGTGTATGGCCCCCACCCATTGCAGAGCAGGTGAGCCATCTATAATATACTATTTTACAGCTTGTTGATGTTAAACAGTATACAGGTCAGCCACCTTTTGAATGTTCAGACATAACTAAATATGGAACGCCTGCATGTGGTGGGCCACTGTGAGATACAGGAAGCTGAACTAGATAGTCTTTTGGCCTTATCCAGAATGGTTCATTTTATATGATGACTATTGACTGTTTATCACAGTATTTTATGTTACTTTGAGGTGTCTCTTCATCAAGAAGATTTTAGTCTAACATGTATTGAGACTGGGTTGACCCAGAGATTCATTAATTCAATGAGAATTTGTCTTGAGGATGATGGACCATAAATCCTCCACTAAACTTTCGACACAAATAGTTGGACTGCAGGACTTCACTTGGCAGAAGCATCAGAAGTGCATGGGCCAAAGGCAGGTCTTCTGTTACCTTTCCAGTTTGGAGAATTGAAAAAATTGTACCTGTTCATTTAGGCCCAGCCAAACTAATTTCGTTCTGAATATCTATTAATCATGTAATGTTGCTAAAATGCATGTTGGTAAACTCCTGTGATGCTACCCGAAGTTTGCTTCCAGACATAACATTATATTTGCATGCAAGAACAGCATAGGGTCCATTTGCAAGCATTAGGTAAAGGGAAGAAGAAGGGAGGAAAGCATTGTAATAGTGAAGAAAGTGAAGTCTCATTGTGCAGCCACCATGCCATTTTCACTTCTGTTTGAAGAAATCTGGTTAATAGCCAGCAATTAATACCACTTTTGCTTCAAAATTCAGATTTTAAGACTATGAGGATTAAAGTTGGCAGAAGCCACACATTTTTTCTTCTTTGTGGGACAACTTTAGTCAAGTTTGTTTCTGAAAACCAGCACTGCTGCCTTTTTGAATCCCCAGCAACATTTGAATTGCTGATAAAGACACAGATTTGTATTGCAGCATCCATGGTGACAGACAGCAGGCTCCCTTCCATATCCTTGGGCGCACACATTTGGCAGACTGGATTTAATACAGATTCACCGATGTCAGATGTTTCAGTCTGCAATCTTTTACCTAAATTGCCAACAATCTATAGTTGCTTGTTTATGTTTTCATTTGGATTTGAGTTTCAGTTAAGCATTCCTACACCTACCTATACATTCCTACAAGTCCACAATTTCTTGTGGGTCATGTTTCCTGCATTCCTATATACTGGAAACCACATGCTAGCTTTTTATACTTCCTTGCTCAATCAAGGATCCCACCATGAGGTGTAGGAATGGTTGTGGATGCTCCCTCCTCAATCTGAATCATGAGTGCTTCACACCTAGATTGTGCAATTCTCATCTTCCTGCTGTGTGCATGTGTATACACACACACACACAGACACACACTTTAATATCATTAATGGAGAGCTATACACCAGTTCCTCCAAAATTAGGGAGGATCTTAGTGATTTGTTTTCATCAATATGTCCAGAAACAATTCTTTCACCTACTACTGCAGCACCCCCAAACTGCAAAATTAACCAAACCAAAGTTGCCGAATTCGTGACCGATATCAATTTCTGTGCATGGTGGAAGAGAGCACATACTTAGCATCTGCTCCCCCAGTAGTCTTAACTGGATGAGTATGGGAAGGGGATCCAGCCTGTTGATCTGGCATCGCACAGCATGCAGAGCTATGAAATTAGGATGTTTACGCAAGGGTAAAATTGTTCTAAATTCCATTGATTTTTGGAGCACTCTTACTTTTTAAGGAATAATTTCCACTCACTTCCCTCCCCTGCCAAGAGCATCTCTTTCAAGTGCTGCCAGTGGTTTTCATGCAATTCTTTAGCTTTCTGCCTCGTGCCTGCTCCCTCTTCTCCTCGTTCTCTAACTCCACCTGTCATCCATCAGAACAAAGGCCTTCTGTCCAGGGAACTTCTTGTGCTTGCAGACATGAGATCAAGTTTAAATTCTCTAGTGCTATATGTAGCCAGCTCAGTGTAGCAAGTACTCATGACATTTTATCTATGGCTTTTAATGAGCTTGCCAGTGTTCCTGTTGCTTATTGCTGAGTTGGCTTGTGTACAGTTGTCTGGTGTACTGTTTGTATTTTTTCATTCTCTGAATCACAGCTTTAAAAAGGAACATAAACGATGGTTTCCTTAATTTCCTATTGATTTTTTTAAACTAAACATCTTAAACAGTATTGTTATAAAGTGACGAAAAAGTGCTTTAAATAGTTTCTTACTAAATATTTATGTCTCTGGGTTTCGAAATCTTGAGTGACTTACTATTGCTGGGTATCTTGCAGCAATAACTTGGATCCATAGTACTGGCCAATGCACTCATTGCCACTGTGACAAATGGAGCTCCCTTTCTCACAAGTTGCTTTCATCTGTCATTACTGGCATTGGGGGAGCACTACATGCGCACATGGGGTTTTCCCTTGACTCATGCGAAATGTATTTTTTATCCTCTTTCTGCATATGCTCTTTAAATCATATGGGCTATTTAAAATAAAGAGCATCTTGAATAAAGAGCGTTTTGTGTAAAGAGCAAAATTTTCTCAGAAATTTTGACTTGCGTAAAGAGCACTGTCTTGGGTAAAGAACACTTCTGAGGAAGTTTGGAATGGGCTTCCATGGCAAGGGAACCCACAGGGTGGACGAGGAGACTAGCTTGAGCTACAGTGGGGCCCTAGGCAAAGTTTGGAATAGGCTTCCATAGCCATATTGATAGTCTGTCTTGACCCTTCAGAATGGAATGGATTCCATTCAAACAACTACACAGCTACATTTTGTTAATTGCAATGTTTGTAACATAATATCCATTCATTAATTGCTATGGCTCACAGTCTACAAGTAAACATACAAAATGATGCACAGGGTGCATCATTTTTGGGCATTCCTCACATACCAGAACCAGGGAACATCCACTAAAAATGCGTGTTGGGAGAGAATAAAAGTCTATGGAACTCCTTGCCACAGGATGTGGTGATGGCATCTAGCCTAGATGCCTTTAAGAGGGAATTGGACACATTTCTGGAGCCTTTGGTCTAATCTAGTGGGCTCTTTTTATGTTTTAAACCCACATACACAGGTTTGATCTGTAATCTTCCATGTGTCTGTTTTCTTCTGGGATCTTTACTGCTGGAGGCAATGGGTATCCTATTTTTGTTACATGCTTCCTTTCTTAAATGATTGAACTCACTTGGGATACTATAGTAGGGTTTCTGGGTGACCTCCCATTCAGACCAAGATCATGTGTCTTCAGTCATTCCCAAGGAGCACTTTTAGGGCTTTGAAAAGGACTTTAAAGCTGAAAAAGTACCGTATGTCTGAAGGTATTCTGGAACAACATCTGAAATTCTTCTTGAGTTTGCATATTAGTGATGCCATATTTCTTTTCCAGGTTATACACCGAGACAGGCCAATTGGGCAGTGGTGATAGGATCCAGTTGGAAGGTGACTTGCAAGACAGTGAACAGAGACTGTTCTGGCATGAGGATTCAAAGCCTGGGACTTTAGTGTGAACCTCGGATTCAGTACCCCATGTGCCTTGCACTATGTGTTCCTATGAAATATGCTTCCCAGTTCCAGGAATTTGTTGGGAAGAAGCGGTCAGTGAGACAAAGCTGAAAAACCTTGCACAGATTAGCACATCTCTAGACTCAACAGTCTGGTTTTACGTCTCCTATTCTGAATTGAAGTAGAAGCTCAGAAGTCGTTGAAGGTGCACACTTCCAAGAATGTGAAAAAGGAGATTTTTGTGGAGAAATTTTAAGAGCACAATTCAGATAAGATAGAAAACCAAGATCTCAGAACCAACTTCTCCCATCAACGTACGCTGGATTTTGCAGCCTTTTGAAGGACACCATGAGCATGTGAATGGAAAAGAAAGTTCACTTCCTTTCACATGGAAAAGAAAAGTTCACTTCACAGCAGCCTTGAAGGAAGTTTGGATTTTTAAACAGTATTTGCAACAAGATGACTGGTGTTCTGTAAGCATATTGTCCTTAGTGAAAGAAAGACAGCAGCAGTTCTGTTGTTGCAGTGTCTGTTCATCATGCTGAGCCTACAGCTTGAGGGTCTCTCAGACATGGAAGCAGGCGGCATCCAACTGTTTCAAGGATAAAAATGTAATTTACACTTTTTCATTTATGCAAGGATGCATGCAGGTTTTAATGTAGAACACACCAAGAAATGCTAGATTTTGAGTTGTCATGAGAAATGAGAATTTGGAACACAGTGCTTTACCAGTGTGAAAAATGCGGTAATTTGTTTATGTTGGCCAGTGTTTTATTTTAAAATGAATCCAACTATGTCCATTTAAGATGGTGCCTTAAAATCAAAGGTCATTCAAATTGGAAAACATGTTATCTTAAAAGCAAGTGCACAAAGTTGCATGCCCCAGTATAGGAAAATGGGGCCATAATGAAAGACTTTGTGGTCTCCTATAGCCCTTCCACCTTTAAGATGTGATCACTGACCACAGGGGAAAGGACACCTGGACTTAGTCTGGGTTTGAAACTGGCCTAAACCTAACAATGTAGATCGCTTTTTTAGAAGCTGAATGCATGCCTTACCCCCACTGGAATAGCCACGTTTTTGCTTCCTTCACACCTAATTCGGATATGAAATCCTGTTCCTCCACTTCAGGGCAACACAGTGGTAAATTTGCATTTTCCCGAAATCACAGAACACAGGTTTCTGTGCAAAAGAGGAAGAAATTCAACTGCAGGTTTTTTTGTTTTTGCGAGGGATAAGCCTACCTCATATCTACCTGTAGGAACAAATTAGTTGCAGATTACCTAGTGTAATTTTGCAAGCTGTAAAAAAATTCTCAGCTATACTGTGCTTCAGGATTCCATACAATGGTGCTGTTTGATGAGCTCTTTTTTAAAAAAATAGGATGGTTCACTCCTTGTTCATATTGTGTATAGAAATGTTTCTGAAAATAAAATTTTTGACCTTTTTTTTACTCCAAAGCATGTAAAAAGAATTCTATATAAATATATATATACAGAGAGATTCTGAATTTGTTAAGCTGGTCCTTAGTCATTTGTATTATTAGAGTTAAAGTTTGGAATAAATACAGAAAAATGAAACAAAAAATTAATTTATTTCTGTTGTGAATATTTGTATAGACTTTTAGAAACAGGAAAATCTTTTTTGCTTATTCTTTTACTGCTCCTGACTTTTTAATGACCTATGGTTTGGTATAGGTCAATAAATTTAAAAGTATGCTACTAAACATTTGCAGTATTCTCTTGTATTTGTTCACATAGCTCTTATTCCATAAAATCTTAAGACCTCAGACTGTGTTGTCCTCAGCTCCACCATTTGCAACATGAGGATTATGAAAATACTTACCTTACAGATTCATTTGTACGACATCAAGATAATACAAATGAGGCACTTTGCACACTCAAAAAGCGCTATATAAATGCAAATTATTACTCTTACATTTACCACCATACTTAATACCCACAACATCCTAATAGGTATGAATGTTTCTCTTGCATTCTCTTGGGACGCTTCAAGACACAGACGTAGAGAAGCTGAAACTATGACGTGACAAGATCCTTGTACCTCTGACCACATTCCTACAGTGCTGTTTGCAAGCTGAATCAAGTCTAAGCATGTGCGTGTTGACTCCACACCATGACAAAGGTGTAACCTGGACCGCCTACACCTAGTGTTACTGGCCAGACTAGATGAACAAAGAAAGGGGCCTTACCTCAAACAATAATCTTGGCACTTCACTCATCACAGCAGCCACAAGCGTCCTTCTGGCATGCTTTGGTTCTATTTTCTGAAGTGCCCACATCTTAAGCATTCCTTATGGTAATAGGATGAGTATAAGTATCAGTCCAGGAAGAGCCCCAAATAACTAAATGGAGCAGAACACCACCATGCCACCATGCATTTGTTGCTAAATAGAATGGAGTGAAAAGAAGAGGATAGATAAATGTAGTCTATTAAAATAAAGTTGTTTAGCTTCTAATGTTCTATATTAATGTTTCTCAAACTGTGGGTCAGGATGCATTAGGGGAGGTCACAAGCCAATTTCAGTAGAATCCCCATTTGTTTCAATATTTTATTTTTTAATATCTTATACTTGATGCTGCCATTGTATGTGAGTGCATTTGGGGAAATGTTATAGATCAATAATTTATAACAGACTACTGTATATATGCCTAGGTTACTGTGTAAAAAAGCAGGCTGTCAGTCTTAAGAGATTGGTATACTCTGCACTGCATATGCTGCATGCGAAGCACGAAAGCCTGGGTTGGATTGTTATTGAGGAGAGGCTGTTACCCAAGCAGCAAATCCCCCTCTCCACTCCACTGAATTAGTCCAATGGAAAGGCAGAGCCAATACGATTGGATCCAGCTGCGTCGCAGGCTGGGCTAAGGACAGGAGCTCACCCTGTCTTGTGGGGCCGACCTGGGTCTCAAACCCTGGCCTGCTGGTTAACAGGCACAGTGTCTTAGCCACTTGCGCCACCCACAGCTCCTAGGCTACTGTGTATATGGTTTGAAAATGATAGTACATCGAACTGACTCCTGGATTGTGGGTAGGTTTGTAGGCAAGGATTATTAAAAAATTTTCCTGCTTGATGTCATTTCCAGTCATGACATCACTTGCAGCGTGTCCTGACATTTTCTCATTCTATAGAATGCATCTGTGTTAAAAGTTGGAAAACCGTGGGATATAATTTTGAGAGTGAGATTTAAGGACACAGAGCACAATCCTGTGAATATCTACTTGTATGTTCCCATTATATTTAGTGGAACATAATGCCAGAAAAATTTGCATAAGCTTGATCATTAATAATATTAATATTAATGAATATTCATTAATAGCAGTACCTTGGGATATCACACCTCACCTTTCTATTATATTTGTAGACTGAGGAGAATTATCATTTTTTGCTATAGGTGGCATAGTACATGTGCAACATTAATTGGATGTGGTTAAAGAACCAATACTGTATTTTCTCATGTGAATACAGGCAGCCAAGGGATTGTGACCTACAGCTTGTGGCCATGTCAATTATCCTACTTAGGAACAGAGTCCTGTGTGCTTTTTGAGGGCTGCGGTGGCTCAGTGGTTAGAGATGTGCTTGTCAACCATTTTCTATATATGAATGGAGGTCCTTAGTTGCTAATCCAGCAGTGCTCAGTTCATTCTTCTAAATTAAATGTCAAAGACACAGGAGTGGAGGGAAAGGAAAGGGAAGTTCTGGTTGCGCCCTCACCAGCAATGCAGGTTCTTCTGGCTCAGCAGACACCTCTTCTTTTTGGTTGCCCTTAAAATGCAATGACCCAATACTGAGGATGTTGGTGCCTCTGAGACACAACCCATCAGAATAATTGCTCCCCAGCAAGTTAAATGTCATGACTGGCTAACATCATGACCTTAGGTGCTGACAACTTGACAGCTGTCCTCCCTTTCTCTAAACAAAGCTGTGGTCAATGAGGAAGAGCCTGTAAGCTTCACAGTGGCACAAAATGTTCCTCCACAATACTGATTTAGGCTGAAACCTGCCTCTCCCCTCCCTCTCACCTCAGATTTGATGTTCACCAATAAGCAGCACTGAAACTGTGGCAGAAAGAAAATGCGTCTTCCAGTGAAAGGGATGGGTGGATCCATAAAAGAAGACATGCTGCTAACTCTATCATGCTTCTGTGCATTTTAACTCATGGCCAATCCCTCTTTTATTACGACACAAGCTCCTTCCCTCCCCCCAATGTGTGACATTTTTGGGATGGTCTTGGGAATGACAACCTGAATGCATTTTCAATTAGTGCAATGCTAAGAAATAATAATGATGAGCCTATACAGAGTTCATGTTGTGTGGATAAAATGTTTCATCTAAGGCAATGAGTTTTCACAAAAATAAATGCCATTCCAGAAAGACCTGGAATTGAGAGCTCATTAAAGATGGAAGAAGGACCACCGCATGGTGTTGGCGCACCGTGTCTCTGGCACCTCCTGTTGGAAGGATCTCTGACCTTTGTTGGTCATAGTAGATATAACTTGGCTAAATGGACCTGAGACAGCCCTGTACATGATGGCACAATTTGAAGTAGAAACTATGTGCCAATATAACTATTTCCCCATCCAGCCACCAATTTGCATGTACCTTGCGCAACGGCATTATTAGTGGCAGTAATAAGTATTATGACACCTCGGAGCCAAGAGCTACATTCCAGATGCTTTCTTGGCTGCAAGAAAGTAGCCTTGGAAATAACTTCTTTTGCACATAATGGGGTGTTGACTACCAAGCCATTTTGTGGCCAAAAACTCTTGATAGGTCTCCAACATTTGGTCTACCTACTTACACTATCAAAGTTTTGTCATCATCATCATCAATCTGAGGACTGAGGGTGCAGCAGCTCATAACCTATGGTTGAGCACAATAGATGGTATATGACTATTTTCAAATAACAAGAAGTGTCTAAGTCCACCCTGCCCACAAGCTCTGTATCCTGTATTTTCAGCTTTGTATTTTCAATGGTCTGCCTGAAAAGGGCTTGCAACACACCGAGTGGGTCCAACCTACAGATTGAGAATCAGAGCCTTACAAATATATTCAGTTCTTTCATCCTGACCTCATAAGATTTGTGGTCCATCTTGTTTGTCAGAGAATCTAAAGCACTAAAAAGGTATCTTGTCCAGACTTCCTTGTGAGATGTATTATCTGCCCGCTAGTAGTGGATCACAGACCAGCTTCTGCAATCCAGACCACAACGTGACATCAACAGGAAGCAGATGCCTTGCTGAAGGTGTCGCAAAGGAAACAGCTCCAGCTGACTCAGCCACACATGCCAGGCCAAACCAATGTTATTGAGAAGACATATCCATAGATGTCATTGGAATCTTTTCCTTTTTGTTACGAGGAACTATTATACAGTAAAATAGACTGGTGAGCTGGAGCATTGGCACTATTATGCAGTGGCCAAGGGTTCTGCTCATTAGAAGATCCACTTGGCTGGACTGATCTCTGAACCTTTAATATCAATGGCCCAATATGTTATCAGGAGGGCAGGCAGAAAATGCCACAGGAAGTCAATGTGGGGCATTGAGCTAGGGGCCTCCAGCATGCTGACACTAGCAGTGCCCTCCCAAAGCATAATTGTCCATTTGACAGTACCCTTTCCACAGCTGTTTTCAGTACAGAAACTCCCTGGCACAAGACAAGGGGGTGAGGCAGGTGGACATACTCAGAGCTTGGCAGCTGACACATTCCAGCTACAATCCTAACCACACTTTCCTTGGAGTAAGTACTATTGAACACAATGGGTCTTACTTCTGATTAGACATGCTTAGGATTGCGCTCTGTCTCCCCATAGCTGGTTTTTGCTACTTTCATAATACCAGCTCTGTAGGCATGCATGGTCCCCCAAAATGCCCAATCAGACCCCTGTCTGCATGGATCTCAAAGGGGATAGGGGTGAGGAAGAGACAAATGGAAGAAAACAGAGTGGAAAGGAAAAATAAGAGGAGAAAAAGGTGAATATGAACTCGTTCATTCATGAAATATGAACGTGATCATATATGAGCTCAATTTCACAGTTTTAAAAAATACATGTATAGGGTGAGAAGCTGCTTTTCCCTCTGAAAGATCTGGCAGTAAATCCCAGAGTCCCCCAAAACAGTTCTAACAGGGAGGGTGGTCAGCCAATGAACCAGAAAAAGGAATCCCTGGCCTCATAAGAATTAAAGGTTTAAGCCAAAGGGCTCATGGAAAGATGGGTTTAGTGGGGTAGTTTAGTGGGGTAGTGGGCTATGGGTGGCGCAAGAGGCTAAGACACTGTGCCTGTTAACCAGCAGGCCAGTGTTTGAGACCCGGGTCGGCCCCACAAGACAGGCTGAGCTCCTGTCCTTAGCCCAGCTCTGCGACACCAGCTGGATCCAATCATATTGGCTCTGCCTTTCCATTGGACTAATTCAGTGGCGCTGAGAGGGGGGATTTGCTGCTTGGGTCACAGCCTATCCTCCATAACAATCCAACCCAGGCTTTTGTGCTTTGCATGCAGCATATGCAGCGACGAACACAATACCGTAGTCTTTCAAGACTAACGGAGGCCTGCTTTTTTTAAAAGATGAGATGGAGGAGGCATCACATACCTGAATAAATTATTAATGCAAAAGATGTGGTAGAAAATATTGAGCAATGAGCATGTGTATCCACAGTCAACTAGCCACACACTTGTACATTAGCAGGGCAGGGAATTCTTGCCCCAAAGCCGATGATGCCAAACCACCACCATAAGTATCCTGCTGATGCCTCAGTTATGTAGCAGGTGGTGATGTTGGCAAAGAGGGGTGGTGGCCATGTAAACAGCCATCAAGTGAGCTTTGTGGCCACTGTTTTCCACCACTCATGCCGCACCCAGGGTCCCTGGACTCATTGCGTTTAGTGACAACTCTGGAGCTCAAATGTTGCCCAAGAAGGACATGCCTGCCCTCAAAATCAATGTGGCCCATCAACTGTGAAAGGGACAAATAGGCATTTGTTTTATGTGGATACATGTCTTGAGATATTGTTTTTCCTTTACACAAACAACATAGTATGTTGTAAACATACTAACATAGTAAACATAGTATACAACATAGTATGAAGCCTCCTGCCTTTACATCTTATCCAGTGGAATTGGTGCTATCTGGGTTCCTAGCCCGCACTTGACCATACATTGGTTGCATGCTATGCTAGCCACATATGCCATGTGCTAGCCACAAGCCATGCAGTTTCTGGTTGCAGGAACAAATTGCAGATTCTTACAGGCACAACAGGCATGATCATCTTGAGGCAGGACTGCTGTCAAATGACTGCAATGTTCTCAGCAAATGTCCTGAACCTTTTCTAAGTTGGAGCAGTGAGGACCTCTAGCGTCTATGTGCCTCAGTACAGGGAGAAGGAACATTTTTGTAAAACAAGAGAGTCCGTATACATCTGGATGGAAAGTTAACCAATATCCAATCTGGTTTTGAGACTCAATGGTTTCTTGTAAAAATGAAAATTCATCAAGCCAATTTGTTTTCCTTGAAAGTCCACCAAAAGATATAAACCTAAAGATATCAGAGCACTGCCTGCATCATGATTTCAAAGAGCAAGATGCCATTTCCATTATTAAAGCTTAGCATCTGGCTTCTATTAATACTGGGGACTAGGGCCTGAAGCTGAATGGTCATAGATGCTCAAGGGCTATTGAGAACCCAATTCTATGATGTCTACCCAGAAGTAAGTCCGATTATTCTCTATGGGGCTTACTCCCAGTAAATTGTATATAGGATTGCAACCTTAGTGACCTTAGGAACCTTTCCAGCTTTTATGCTTGCCATATATCGAATCAATCAATCAATGGTATTTATATACTGCTCTCACATTTTAAAAGATTTGGGTCTCCTTTGCTCAGGGTGTCTTCAAAAGTAAATCTATTGAAATTTGAAGGGGGATTATATCTAAGTAGCAGTGATAACTGCCAGATCCAAACCCCTCCTCTGCTCTCCTCCCTACTGCCCCAGTTCTGCCCTCCACCAGAGGGATGATGCGCCTACCACTGATCAAACTCGAACATTACCATTTTATTCACAAGGCTATCATGGGAGACTTTCTCAATTGATTTGTTGAAAACTTAGAACACCATGTTCATGACATCCTCATGGTCTACCAGATGAGTCACTCTATCAAAGAAGAGGAAAAGATTAGTCTGGCACACCTTGTTCCAGACAAACCTATGCTAGCTCCTTTAAATAACTCCTTTATTTTCAAGTGCTCACAATGTTCAGCTTAATAGCTTGATCCAGTAAGGTCTGGATCATTCTGCATTTTGATATCAGGCTGACTGGTCTGTGGTTTCCTGGATCTTTGTATAACCCTTTTCCTAAATGTCTCAGTTCCAAACCTTGATCACCTCACTTAGGTTGTGACCCTCAAATAAGTTACCTGGGAGTAAGTTTCATGAACTCGCTGGGGCTTACTTCTGAGTACAAAAGCATAAGGATTGCACTGTCATTCTTCAATGTTTCCTCAAGATGACAGACCAGTGTCACAATCCTAACCATGTGTACTCAAAAGTAATCTACATTGTTTTCAGTGGGTCTTAACTCTCAGGAAAGTGTCTTTGGGATTGCAGCCCAAAGCTCTGAGATCACATCCACCATCTTCTTCAGTAACCTGAGTTCATCTGTTCCTATAAACCTAATTGGTTTAAAGTAATTAATGGCTCAATCCTATCTCTCACCTGTCTGTGCTATGCAGTGGTGAGACTGAGCATGTGCTGTATGCTAGGGTGAGGAAGGGAACATTGCATATTGCCTGGGATTCATAAGTAAAAAAATGTGGGCTGCAACTGGTGTCTCCAGAACCTTGCTAGCTATTTAGCTGGCATAAGAGGGATGGGATCTTAGTGTGCGCCACTGCAGCTGAAATACAACAATGTACACCAAGCATTGGATTGGGATGCCCTATTTCCCATACTATCTCTTCTACTGAGAATGACTTTCCTACTGGTGCAACAGATAGCACCAAATAAAACAGGGCTCCAACACATTGAGGAATCCAGCCATTGACCACCAAGAAGATTAGAAATATTGCCAACAATAGTCAAAAGAATGGAAGTGTTTCATGAATGACACGTATTCTAGTAGCATCTACAGCAGTTTTTTTGGTTGAGAGGTCAATCTGCTCCCCAAGCACCAAATAATGGCAGCAGCAGCAGCAGCAGAGAAGCAGAAGAAGAAGAAGACAATGATGAGCATGGCATGAGAAGAAGGCATCTAAATCTGAAAGGAATGAGAAATAAATTAAAGTTGGTTCTTACAATGTGGTTGAGATGACAGAAGCCAACATTTGCAGAATGTCTGCCAAAGTCTGAGTACGCCTGTCATCAAAGGCTAAGAAATTTAAGATAAATAGGGGTCAAGCTGTACAACCGCCGGAACGATTCAAGACTGGCTGCATGGGAAGAGCAGACCTCAGTGTTCTTTCACCTCTAAGCAAAATGTCAGTTCTGACCCATGTTGAGAATGGAAAGATGAATAATGTTGCTGCTACATATGCTGAAGTATTTCTGGAACATCGTAGGTCACTGCTTTCTGAGCAAAGAAAGAGAAATAAAAAGAGGCAAATTGGCTAAAGGCCGATTCACACAAGACGGGGTAGCATGTAAGCCAATTCCTGGTCCAGGATTACCATGTTGCTCTGGAAGTATATTTGGAAAATAAAATTGTTTTATCTCGCACAAGTGTCACCACTAGAAAATTTAACCCTAGAAATTGGGTGAAAGTTTTTTTTAAAAAAAGAAAATTACTGTTTATATTGCCTGTGTCTAAGTAATACTTGTTGAGTTTGAAAACTCAGCTTGTTGAGTCAGGTACAGCACAAGTATTATCTATCTCACAGCATAATCCTCTGCATATCCATTCAGAACTAAAAGCCCCATCTTAGGCTGCAAAGTGCCCAAAATGGCTGCGAAAGCATTTAATGCATGTGGGGCAGCCACTGGTACTTCCTCAAATACCCTGCAATACTCAAGTCATGGCTATTTTGCCGGTGCAAAGGCCCCTTGTTGAACAGGAAGGCCTGACATGGGTTCTGGATCCAGTGGAGTAGGTGTTCCCAAAACCTTCTCCCAGGGAAGGGTGCAGAAACCACAATGGGGCTTCTCAAGTGTGTTCTGGTTATTTTGCCAATGAAGAGCCTGCTTTGGTCTGGAGGGCCCAATGTGGGGTTCTGAATACGGTGGAGTAGTATGGACATGAGAGGATGGAACTGTACTGGCAAATACGCCGTCATAACCTGCGACCGATGCTAGAAAGGTGAGAGAAAAACAAGAAAAACAAAACAAAGAAAACAACTGGAAAGGAAGGAATAGTGCTGGTTTTGCTCCCATTTGGCTTAAGTACCTCTCAAGAAGAGTTAATTCAAAATCTCTAGATAAATGTCATATTTTACTTACCCTCTTCATACATGTCCCTTTCCCTGCATTTATTTTATTTATTTATTAGATTTGTCCTTCACCTTTCTCTCCAAAAGGCATTAATATTATGAAAGAAATGCTTGATTTCTCATTGCAGTGTATATTATACTTGTCTCCCTCCCTGCATTAATATAACATTATATTTTCTTCATATTTACTTCCATCAGTCAATATTCCTTACATCTCTTATTCCTTACATATTCCTTACACCTGCACCACAATGCCAAACATAATGTCATCCAAGGAAATTATATTCATTATAGAAGGAGGTCCAGCAAGAGGTAGTAGTTTGCCCCATTCTTGAAAGTGATTGCCACAAGACGGCTAAACTGTTTCATGGAGGTGGACTGATAATCCATTGCTATTAATCGGAAATTCTAATAGTAAATATCCAGAAATAATAGAATAGAACTTTCATGTCCAGAGCAAGGATGACTGCCAGATACGGGGTGCAGATGACCATGTGTGGCCATCATGTTCTGCTTGGGAGATGTTAGGGAGGGAGGAATATCTGGCAAATTGTGGAAGCAGATCAAAGGGCCAGAAAGTTCAGTAGATTAACAGTGTTCATTCAGATGCAGAAATGTTTGCCTTGCTAACTTTAAAAAGAAGAGAAACTTCACTCTTGAGAAAAGAATTCCTCTGCAATATTATTTATTTTACACAAACACACACACACAAATTATTATATACTTATTACTCCCTCATTTATTCCATTTAGCAAAGGAAAACCAGATCAGGCAGTGTTCTGGTATAAAAAGACAGACTTTTGCATGCATTGACCATAGCAGCTTATTGTTTTTTTTGGATGGGTCTCTAGAATAGCTTCAGAGCCCTTCTAAGACAACTGTGGTAACCAAGGCCGGTGTTGTTCTCACAGAGCCATCATCTGACCCTTTCTAATCCCCATATGACATTACTGGGTATTGAGGGACATAACTCAGTGCCTGTTGGTGTTCTTCAGCTTCAGACTCTCCCCTCACCTCCATGCTTAGTTACGAAGTCGTTTACAAACAAGGCAAGGTGTACGTTTCATGGATACATCCTCTCCCGATGGCTCAAGTTCAAGTTCTGGCAGTGCCAAAGGGCATGGATGGAGAGAGAAAGAGAGAGAGAGAGAGAGAGAGAGAGAGACGAGCTTCAGGGGTACGCTGTAGGTGACTGGTGGGGTTCTCAGCATGGCAGAATTTGCTCTGAAGTATTTCAAGTAAGCACATGTCCTATCAGTTATCTTAAAAATAGAACCCATTCAATATTTGAGGAACTTCAAGCATGTTTTGATGACCCTACAACTTAGGATTAAAATGGTGATACATGAGAAGGCCTCCGGGTGAATGTGTTTGTCGCTGCCACTGTTTTATCTGCCAAAGCTTGACTGAAAGACTGGGGCTTTTGGAGAAGATGCACCAAATCTGAGTAACAGCGACAGGGTCCTGCTCTCCTGGGATTTGTATACCTGCCCAGACTCTGGGTGAGTACTTAGAAATCATACCTTCTTAAAATGCTTTGATATTTTCTACCCTATCAAGTCTCTTCAGAAAATCACAACTTCAGTCCTAAATAGCCTCACACAGAATAAATTCCTATTCATTTCAATGGCACTTCCTTCCAAGTTAGTGCACTCAAAATCCAAGCCTTACAGATAGCAATATGCAGTATTTTTTTCATTTTGGTACACTATGAGTGTAAGGACTATTGTTGTTAAGTCAAAGGTTTAGGTGAACAAGATGATGATAGCTGAAGCTGGAAAATCGTTTATTTCCCTTTTACAAAAAAAGAATTTTCTGGTTCTAAAGATTATAAAGGAATTCCAGCAAAGATGCTGCCTTGCACGTATGTATACATTTATGTGTACATACGCAACTGCTCTGGGATGAGAACTGAAGCATGGAAGACATAAGGTCCACTAAAATTTTAAATGTAAACATTTGTTGTTTGAATTTTGATCCATGTTCTGTTTTTTCAGCTCATTGTTTTTCAGTGCATTCTGATTATTAAGGAAACTAAATAATTTAAATCAAGAGAAAAAACTTACCTGAATTTTTCTTCTGGGAAAATAAATGCCTGGTTTTCCCATAAGTTTTTCATATGTAACACAGTGACGGTGTATTTATACATACTCCAGACCATCCTATATTAAACTGTTCCACAAATGTTTTTCCCCATTACCATATAATTATTGGCATATAATTGGCTGTATATATGTATAAGTGTACATGCACACTTACTTGGGAGTAAGTCTCACTAGAGACTTAAGTGAGACTAACACATGCCTAGGATTGTGATGTGGCGCTTCTAAATATGACACCAGTTTTAAAAAATGCCATTCCTTTATTAACTAAATGGGAAAAAAACGTTGAAGTGGCACTTTGAGCACAATCCTAACCATGTCTACTCAAAAGTCAGCCCGATTGTTTTCAATGGGTCTTACTCCCAGGAAAGTGTCTTCAGAATTGCAGCCTTAGTTGCACTTATTATGAGGCACCTCAACAAGTCATTAATCATCATCAGTGTCAATCAGCTGCTTCCCAGAATGTCAGTGAGGTTCACTAAAGGAGAATCACTTGAGGTAGCCAAGATTATTTTCCAGAACAAATCTATTAGTTAAACTATCACAGCTTCTGAATTAACTGCAGCTGACTTGAGAGACATTCAAGATTTTGACAGTCAAAAATGAAGTACTGAACTGTTGATAACCAGAAATTCAGGGTTACCAGCTGTTCTTTAAACATATGCCTAAATCTTCGATCCTATTTACACTTTCTTAGGAGTATGTCCATGTAAACACAGTAGGACTTACTGTGAATAGATATGTAAAGGTTTGCATTATAATGTGTCATTATTTTTCTCCATGACTATTTTTTTAAATCTTAATACTTAATCAGTATTAAGTTAGCTGTCTTCATATAGGATGTCTTAGCTGTCTTCATATAGGATGATCCTGCCATTTTGTTTTTGTGTATCTTCTCACACTGGTACAGCATTGTAAGTTGGAGCATACCAATGGCATGACTATAGTCAATCTAATCTACGCCATCCAAATGGGTGTAATATATCATATCACACCAAATACTGCCCAACATCCCCCCCACTCCTAAATCCAAAAACAACAACACCCTGAGACCTCACTAGAAGTTGATTGAAGAAAGAGTACTTAAATTGTCAAGAAGAGAATTTCAGAGGTGCAGTGCCACAGCTGAAAGTGCCCTGCATCTTGCCACCACCCCGACAGCAGTGAACCCTCAGATCATGACCTATGTGAGAAGCTTGTGGTCTCTCAGATACCCCAATCACAGGTTATACAGAGCTTTAAAGGTTAACACCAGCACATTGATTTTGGAACCAGAAACCACTATGGACACCAGAGCAGCTCAAATGATGCAAAACATAAAACCACTGGCCCTTGCAGTGGGAAATATCCCAAGCTCTCAGGAAACCCACATCAGCCTTCAGGGGTGGTCCATATTAAGTCCACCACCTCTGCAGAGGCAAGTTACCAACCCAGCCTAAACTCTTACCAAGAAGTGATCTGTCCATGATGAAGGAGTGATGTTAAATTCCTCCACTTAAGTACATAAGCACCACTGATGAGGGTACTGCCATGGCACTGGATATTCATCACCATCCAACTCAGGCATAGAATCTGCTGGGCAGCAAAGAGGATGGTAGACCGGAGGAATCCCACTCAGCATCACACCTAGGCGCGATTCTGCCTCCCCATCCCTGCAGCCATGGCTGATGGACCACATTGAAATCTGGAGGATACAACTGGGAAAGAGTACCGTACTTTCATTAAAAAAACAAGAGCCCTGCTGAGTCAGTCAAAAGGTCCATCAAGTCCAGCTTTTTGTATCCCACAGTGGAGCCACCAAATGCATCAGAGCCCATACAACAAGATACTAGCATTCTGGTGCCTCCACTGCATCTGGCATTCTGAATTATCCACCTACTAAAATCAGAAGGTTGCACATACCTATCATGGCTTGAAAATTATGATGGACATGTCCTCCATAAATTTGTCCAATCCCCTTTTAAAGGCATGTAGACAAGAAGCCATCACCACCTCCTATGGCAAGGAGTTACACGGACTAATTCCCCATATCTTCAACCAGGTCTCCATGATACATGCCAGGTCAGCACCTTCATCAGGCTGATCTTATTCACTGACCTGGCATTTCACAATGGCAGCTTCAGGTCTCCAGGGTCAGTGTTAAAACCAGTCTTAGGGCTGGATGAAGGGCCAAGATGGGGGATAGCCCATCTCTGACTCTTCCTGTTTCTTCTTTCTCTTATAGTGACCTGCATTCCTCCCACTTCATAAAGTTAAATTATATAGGGATGGAAGTGAGGTCTGAGATCATCAGAAGGAATACCTGCCTTGGGTATCCTTTTTTAGGTAGAAAGGCAGGAATATAGGAAAATCAAATAAATAATAAATGTTCTTAAGGATGGAAGTGAACTCAGGTCACTTTTGTGTTCCGGAACCATGCAGGGAAAAAATAAAACAATAATAATTGATGAAGTGGTTATATTAACGCACAGCATTTAAATATCACTTTTTCTATAAGCTGAAAAAAATACTTAAGTTTATGTTGGCAATTCTTATAACATAGGCCTATTGACATTGGCATAAGCCAATGGGTTGACCCATATCTGTGGATCCAGTTTCTGTGGATCCAATTTTGTGCATCCCCCATTCCCATTAGTTTTTAGGTTTTTATCATCAGCACCAAGTGAAAATTTTTTTTCTTCCTTTTATTGAGCTCTATAACCATGCAAGCTTATAGCAGCCTGAGCAACCGTGCAAGCCTGAGTGCTTGAAGAGAATAACTGACTGGAAATTCTTTTAATAGATATGGAGGAGCATCCATCAGTCTTGAAAGACTATGGTATAGTGCTCGACACTGACACTGTATGTGAAGCATGAAGGCCTGGGTGGATTGATATGGAGTATAGGCTGTTACTCAAGCAGCAAATCCCCCCTCTCCATGCCACTGAAATAGTCCAGTGGAACGGCAGAGCCAATACGATTGGTTCCACCTGCATCAAAGAGCTGGGCTAAGGACAGGAGCTGTCTTGTGGGGACCCGGATCTCAAACCCTGGCCTGCAGGTTAACAGGCACGGTGTCTTAACCAATAGATATCCCCCTACCTGTGGTTTCTGAATCTGAAGAGGCTCATTTCTTCAATGGAGTCTCCCAGAAAAAAGGGAACACTTTTATTATTGCCACTTTCTCTGCTATTAGCTGCCATATTTGAAAAGTATAAAACTATAAGGAACCAATACAGGTCCACCTTCAATGCACATAGCTGAGCCTAACCTTAAACAAGGCAGTTTATTTATGAGCCTTATAAGCCGTCATAAGCATCATTCAACCAACGCTATAGCACAGGGTGAGGAAATGTCAAATTAATCTGCTGTTCATTAGTGTGTGAGAATCTCCTGCTCCTTGACCACTTCCCAAAGAGCCCCTAACAAGAAGCCTGACCTTAAGCGAGCAGATCAGACAAGCTCATGGGCCCAAGATGGAATGGCTGCAGATCAGGGAAATATAAGAGGGCGGCTAAGTACTTTATTTACAGACCAGAAATCAGCAGGAGATTTGCAAGTGGTGAATGGATAGCTTCAGTGACCCAAACGACATGGCTTGAGAGAATAAGATGCCAACCAGAGGCCAGAGTTGATTTATTTGATAACATCAGGAAACCATTTATGGACAGCATGATGGATAACTACCTTGGTAGCTATGGTACCAAATATGCTTACAGATGCATAACATAAAATAACGATGTTCCCTGGATATGAGAGGTCGAAAGCCAGATGCCATGTTGATCCTTAATGACTTGTTTTTGAAACATTTCTTGATCATCTCTTCCCCCCAAAGCATATTTTTTCTGACTCACGAAGTTTAGAACTACTTCTGAGACCAGAGCTTCTTGCACTTCTCACATTGTTTACTGTCCTGACCCATTTTATCAACTGTGGCAGCCAAATGTCTTGCATCTTTTTGGATAATGCCCTAGAACACCTTGTGGCATCTGGGCAGCACCAGAACACAAGCCACCTCTGTGGCTGCGTTGCACCCTGGAATGACTTGCAGTGACAGTGCACCACCCACAAAAAAAACAGGGTCATAACCATTCACAGTTTAAAAAACACCTTATTGGATAATTATCTTTCTTGGATAAAACACTTTCTTGGATAATCCTTACCTTTGGAATTATTTTCCTCTGGAGACTCACCAAAGTCGGACCAGGTGTCTTTTCTGAAACAGCATACAACATTTTTATTTAAACTGGCTTTTGTGACCGGGGTGGAGAATAATTATTGGCTTCCTGTTTCCTGAGTTCTTGTATGGGAGCAATCCAGAAGTGCAAGTGATGAATAATAAATTGTATGGCGCAACATGTGCAGTGATGGGCATCAAAGAAATTAAGAACCGGTTCTCTGTCCATCTGGCAGCCACTTTTAAATGGCTATTTTTAAACTTTATATGTACTATCTCTTGTTAACAACCGGTTCTATAGAGTAGGTGCGAACCTGCTGCAGCCCACCAGTGAACATGTCCTGTGGGGGATGATGATAAGAGAACACAGACACTGTGTCATATCGATTTCAATACTCCCTGATACTGGTGGGCCGTTGAGAAACCATTGAGGGCCATCTAGTGGGCCACTGGTGGGCCAGGACGTTAGACTAGATCAGTGGTTCTCAAACTTCCTAATGCCGTGACCCCTTAATACAGTCCCTCATGTTGTGGGGACCCCCAACCATAAAATTATTTTTGTTGCTACTTCATAACTGTCATTTTGCTACTGTTATGAATAGTAATGCAAATATCTGATATGCAGGGTGTATTTTCATTGTTACAAAATGAACATAATTAAAGCATAGTGATTAATCATTAAAACAATATGTAATGATAGATAGATAGATAGATAGATAGATAGATAGATAGATAGATAGATAGATAGATAGATAGATAGATAGATAGATAGATAGATAGATAGATAGATAGAAAGATAATGGCACAGCTAAGAGGGGGTGAGAAAGAAAGACAGAAAGACAGAAAGACAGAAAGACAGAAAGAAAGAAAGAAAGAAAGAAAGAAAGAAAGAAAGAAAGAAAGAAAGAAAGAAAGAAAGAAAGAAAGAAAGAAAGAAAGAAAGAAAGGGAGGAATGGGAAGGTAAGTACCTGGGTGAGAGGAGATCTCCATAGGATTGGGATCTCAGGCAGCAAAGCCAGCCACTGTTTCTTGGGAGTAAGTCCCATTCACTATCATGGGACTGACTTCTGAGTAGACATGCATAGAACTGGGCTCTAAGGCAGCAATCCTCCCCGCCCCCAAGGCTCCACATCATCTCACAGCTGCTGAGCTGCTTCTCAGCGGCTTCTTCCAGCCTCAGTGGCTCCAGAGTTTCTGCCAGGTCTTCCCACCTGGTCCCCTGCACCAGGAGTCTTTAGGCGACCCCCAGGAAAGCTCCAGGCAACCCCCAAAGGGGTCCAGACCCCCACTTTGAGAAACACTGGACTAGATGATCCATTAGCCTAATCCAGCAAGGCTCTTCTTATGCTATGGTCTTATGCTTGCACAATGACCTATTGTTCAGTGGGGCTTCCTTCAGTGCAAATGGCATTACCCAAGGGCAGACAATGGAACGTCTCTGAATGTAATTCACAGATCAAATGCAAGTAGAAACATAGGCACCACTTCAGTGGGAAGGTAACAGCATTCCTTGCCAGCCACATGACCATGGAGACATCTTCGGACATCTAGGGTCACAACAAGCAGGGCAACCTGCAGGAGACACCTTTAAGTTGAAGGGAAAAAGTCCAGGGACATCTTTAAGATATGATTTTAAAAGAGTCCATTGCTTGGTAATAGGGATTAAACACACTTAAACAGAGACTTCTTTAATAGGCCTACAAAGAGAAGAGGGTGAGAAGAAGACAGTGTATTATCTCATTCACTTAATGGAACTGATAGTGAAGCTATTTAAAGTAGTTTCTTGATGCTCCAACTGAGAACATACTGTGCTAAGCAATATACAAACTGACTCCTTCACAGTGAAATGTGCTAAGACCCTTCTGCTCTCAGCCCCATGAGCTGATGGATTCCAAAAGCAGAAGGCCCCACAGTCAGTCCTCAGTACCTCCAGGAAAGGGTTGCCAGTGGCAGGTGCTCGGAAAGTTCTTTGTAGTTTTGGATATTATCACGTAGCTGAATCTCAGTCATGTTGTGCCATCATCACAATGACAAGCTAGGGGGAAGTGAGGAAGATATATGCCTTGCAAGGGTACAGTTTGAAACATAGATCGAAATGAAGCAGAGAGTTGACAATCAGTGCGCCAAGATTGGTTCAAAAATAGCATGGTAACTAATTGCTTTTGTATTACACAAAAATATTTAATCAGTTTCTTGAAACAAAATGTTCCAAGACATTGCTCGTTAATCTAGACAGTGGTCTTAAAGTCAGAATTGCTTAGAAATTTTTGCTCTTTTTCCAAAACACTCATAAACCAAGGTACCACTGTACAGCTTTTCAACAGGAAATTCACAAATAAAAATTAAATAACTAATATCTCAGAAATGGCCATTTTATTAGAAAGAAAGAAAGAAAGAAAGAAAGAAAGAAAGAAAGAAAGAAAGAAAGAAAGAAAGAAAGAAAGAAAGAAAGAAGCTTCCTCTTTAATGTCAGCGATAGTTTGGAATGACAGAATCCAACTTGCAAAAGGGCCTATTTGTCCCACTGCTTTGTGAAGTATCCATACTACAGTATTTAAATTACGATCTCTCCTACTTTAAATAACGGAGCAGTTCACAAGGAGTGCTCTCAATATAAAATTCAAGAAGAATTTCCTAAGCATACAAATCAAGTAACAAATTGTCTGAAAATATTATTTTTTGAATAAATTGAGGAACAGCCTAGACACAGAACATCACTTGATGAAGAACTTAAATAAATACTATGGCTGGGCAATTTGTTTTAAAGTTACTTTACGTGCTTCCCAGCAGTAAACAAGATCTGAGAATAGCCTAATATTAGTTCTCTACATGACATGATTAAGTGCTGTCTAAATGGCTTGTTCCTGCTTTACATCATTGCAATACCCAGTAGAGCAGTGCCGCATGATATTACACCAGTGATTCATTTTTAAAAATTGACAGGGAACATTTCAACTTTATTAACAAGTAACAATTGCATATATTCTATATAATAATAATTATGCTTGCAGTCACAAAAAGTTAAGAGATGGCTCTTGGGTAGAAGAGATAACTAGATAGAGATGGCTAGATAGATAGAGATGGCTCTTGGGCAGAACTATGGGTAGTAGCCAGATAGAGATGGCTCTTGGGCAGAACTATGGGTAGCAGCCAGATAGAGATGGCTCTTGGGCAGAACTATGGGTAGCAGCCAGATAGAGATGGCTCTTGGGCAGAACTATGGGTAGCAGCCAGATAGAGATGGCTCTTGGGCAGAACTATGCATAGCAGCCACCCTGGCTATCTGATGGTGACTAACATAGGGTCAAAAAAGCCGTCCACATTCTCCAATTGAGTTGTTACAGACCTGCATCTTTCCCACAGCCTTTCACGGACAATTCAGCTTTTAATAATCCTTTTATTGTTTTTGGTCTACACTATTAGCCTAATCCACTTGGGCCTTCCCATCATATGAGTGCATTTAGCTTTTATTTTGTCATGTCCTACAGTTTTCTCAGCTGGTCCTATATTTGGGGAGGCCTTGATCTCTTTTTTTGGTTATTACATATGGTCAACCTAGGGTGGGAAGGGAGTGATGGAAAGTGGAATGTAGGTGGGCAGGGAGAAGGAACAGGGTTGGGAAGGATGAGGCAGAGGGTGAATTTGGTGTCAATGGCATGCACTGGATCCTATCCCCTCCTCAGACTAGCTCAGAATACCCTTTCAGTGTGGGAAGGTTATGGAGGGGAAAGGGGATTTAAACCCCTACTGGAGCCTCCTGTCCTGGTCTATCCATCTATCCCCCACCCCCGCTGATTACAGTGCCCAACTTTTGGGGGCAGCTGAACCAGTGCTGGTGGGAGGGTATGATTTGGGGTGCAAGGGCAGGATTCAAAATAATGCTTAGATTAATGGAAAATCTCAGGAGAATTTGATTTACTCTCAGATTCCTCTGCCTGATTACAAACTGCTTTTGAAAATATTTTCCATGAAAATATTTTCCATGTCTTGCAGTTTTGTCATGCAAGACATAGCAAGGTGTGGACTGCAAGGCGTACAATGCAACTAAAGCTTCCATGGGTTTATGGAACAAATTCAGAGTGATCATGTGTCCTCTTTTTCCAGGACATGTCCTCTTTAAAGGGGGGAAGAGGACATATGGTCACTCTGAATTTATTCCATAAACCCATGAAAGCTTTAGTTGCATCCTGGAAAAATTGTCCTCCTTTTTCTTGTGAGGTTTTAAATAAATCCTGTAAATACATTATGAAACATGGTTGAAAATGTGAGGTGTAGGCTAATGCTTTAATTTTTCCCCCACAGATTAGAGAAATAAAAAGGAAAAGAAACAAAACAACTCACAAACTGGCTCTCCCTTCATACTGGAAGAGAAAAATCACTCCTCTCAGCTGTTTCCACTGCAAGGTAAACCAGGCAGAGGAATAACCTGTGTCACATATGTGGCATCTGCTCAACTATCCGTAAGTTAGGACAGCTGCTGTGAGTAACTTTTTTCCTACTCATGATAGCAGCAATGATAAAATATGCAGTGTGACAGAGTGTAAGCAATGCCATAGCAAAGGAGGGGTCAGGAGTCAATTATCCCAGACGTCTTGAGCCAGGGAGGGATAACCTGCCTCTGCAAAGATGGTGGTGGCCACCGTATGACCCACCTCTCTGATGTGGAGAGTTAACATGAAAAAGCACAGTTACTGTTTATGAGCTCCATCAGCTTCTCTTCCCCCTTCTGTATTATATTTGAGTAGATGATGGGCACAACTTGGTGTCATGGGATATACAATGTCTGACCTCCTTTCCACATTTGTCCCAAATGTTCAGCTCCCCACAACAAACAGGACTGTCTTGATTAACCAGCTGGACCAACTCAGTGGCTTAAGTCTCCCAGAAGAAAAACCCGTTGTTCAATTTAAAAAAATTATCTATGCCACTGAAGTATCTCTTGATGGATAAAGGTCAAAGGCTTGAGCAGAGCAAGGCTGCAATCCTAAAGACACTTTCCTGGTGTCCAAGTCCCATTGAACACAGTGGGCTTACTTCTGAGCAGACATTGTTAGGATTGTGCTTTTAAACTGTGTTGTCACTAATTTAAAGAAATCGCTCATTTGCAAAGCACAGACAAATGTTGAATTCCTATATGTACTTTATGTAACCCATGCCAGATTTATGTAACACATGACAGATTATTCTCACCACATCTGGAAAGCGAAAAGCATGCGTAAGTACTGTTTCTGTCCTCATGATGGTGGTGGAGTCTATCTGTTTTGACCCAGGCACAAAGGCGGATCAAGTGAAAGAAGGAATGCTCTGGCACTAGGTCTCCTTGCCATATCATCACCAAAATACTGATTGAACACTTCTCATAACTTCTGATTTGGCTGTGAGCTGGCCAATGATGATGATGATGATGAATCCTATGCAAGATTCCTTATAACAATCCTACAAAGACATTGTCATTTCCAGGTTCTTGGCTAGATCCTGAATTAAGACTATAATGAGACTTGCAGAGGCAATGATGCATAATAATAATAAATATTGCATTATTATTGGCTACCTAATATTACATTATCATTGGATAACTTATCATTGGCTACTTTATTTTGATGTGTTGCGACTCAGTTACAAGAAGGGTCCATTTTTCTTCATGCCACTGGACGTTCAAGTCAGCAATCAGAAACACTTCAGTGTTACAGCTCAAGTCAATTTTGCAACCACAAGAAAATAACCAGATCAATTATTGATGGGATAAAAGAATAATGATCAGCCTTTTTCTAAAGGCTGGATGCTGAGTACTCACAGGTAAAGGTGCCAGTAAAATTTTCCATTATCTTATATGCCAACAATTTTGTCTTGTAACTGCTTTTTGGCTCTTTCTGCAGTTGGCCCTTTGGGGTTGTTAATACCAAACATCAGCGCTGTTTTCACAACAGCACATTTGTGTTTGCCAATGTCGTTTGAAACTACACTCATAAATCAGTCACTGTCCCAAGACTGGAAATGCCACATGTGGAGGTGAAAATAATTGTTGACGAGAATTGTCAGGAAAAAGCCTGAGCATTACTTAAGTCTGAAATGGACCTTGCATGTGTAGAGGTCAGGGGTGGGTCACAGGAGTAAGATTCACCTATATATAAATATTCGATGTATATACTCTGAGCCTGAAAACTCATCTCCCTAGGGGGATCCTCTAGAAAATCACCATGAAGATGCTTCAAGCCTCGTAGCAGCTGTACTGAAATGTCAGAAGGGCTTACACAGCTGACACAACTTGCTGAAAACAGAACATCACAGCACCTCCATAAATTCTCATGCTCCAGCCAAGAGCTGCTTAATATAGATTTACCATATGCTTCAGCCCCACTCACTCTTACACAAGCCTCTTCGACGCTCGAGTTGAGGGACCATTCCTGACAAAACACGCATGGACACTATTTCCTAGGGTCGTAGAAATTGCCATTCTTTCACCAATTCTGGTGGTTGTCTTCTGAAACTTTTCTTTTGTAGGTGTTTTTTCCATTCATTCACTAAGAACATGTCTGAGTTCAGCCAAAACTCTGACCAAGAGGAGATCTGCTCTGAAGAAATAGACGAAGATGAAATCTTAGCAAACCTGTCCCCCGAAGAATTGAGGGAACTACAATGTGAAATGGAAGTCATGGCTCCAGACCCACAGGTCCCAGTAGGAATGATACAGAAAGATCAGACCGAAAAAATCCCAACGGGAGATTTTGATCACAGATCTCTTGTTGACTACCTGTACTGGCAGAAGAAGGCTGGCCGTGAGCAGGAGGATGAAAGGGTTCCAGTTACTCTCTTACCATCAGAGGTAAGGATCAGGACATGTAAATGTTTTAGATATTCTTGCACAGTACTCCCATTGCATTTGTTTAATAGCTTATAAGTAGTTTCTTAAATGAAAAGTTATGAATAATACTATCATCCTTGTTTGAAAAGACAATATAGATTTTAATCTATAATTTTGTTATTCTTTAAGAATGGGTTTGGAAATTAGCAATGCTCCCTAGAGTTGGTCAAAATTAGCAAGTCAACCTGCGGAGGACACCTTTACTTTTTAAGAGTGACAATAACTGAAAATGCTCCAAAATAAGTGATGCTTAAGAGCCCAATCCTATATTTCCACACTGGTACAGCACAAAGAGCCCATAGGATTAGGCTGTTAATTTATTATTGAAAGAGTTTTAGTCTGTCTTTATCACATAACAAAATTTAAACGTTATTCTAAAATAATATGCTGCAAGCGTAACTACGCAACATATTAAATTGTATATAAAGGATTCTGGACAAGGAATTTTCCAACAAGTGCTTGCAAATTTAAGAAGCTAATTTAAATAGGGTTAAATAGGTCCTCTTAAGAAGTCAGGAATAAAACCACCATTATAAAGGCCCTGCTCTGTGACCTAACTAAACATACGAGTATTTGCCTAATAGGTAGCTCCTGCACCATGCCTTTATGTGAGGTTTTTAATATTAAAAAATATAGAGAAATAAATAATTCTGGGTCTTTATGCATGACGACACACAAACACTCTTCTGCATGTATGCATGACATGATCTATCATACATCTATCATTCACGGAACTATAGAACATTAGAGTTGGAAAACATCTGGTAGATCATCTTGTCCACCTCCCTTGCTCAATACTGGCAAGTGCCATCACATACTTTCATGAAAGCAACAGTTTCAGCTGAGGATGATTTTCAAAATTTTGGTGCTGGGAAAATGGAGGCAAAATCATAGTGAACATCACCTGGATCTGCAATAAATCTGCAATAAATCAGCAACCATTTTTCTCCCCCATAATTATGGTATATCATCTGGAAATGCCATGCTCTGCAGCACTTCCTTAAGACTGTCCCTGAGCAGAGAATGATGTGGTCCCTGCCTGGAAGGCTCATATGGGCAAAGAGGAGTGTTGAAGTCAGGCATTGGTAACTAGTTATGAGCTTGGGACAAAAAGAACCCGGCAATGTGGAAAATATTTCGTGCAGATGTGGCTAGTTGAACATCAAAGAGAAAGCATCAGGCACCAGGCAAAGGAGGTCAAGGTGCAAGTCATGATTAAAAATATGTGATCATCTTATCTATTGTCTCCCTATATGGTGTAATTATATGCTAAAATATGCTATTATCATATCTATCGGGGGCTTCAGTCTAGGTGGAGACTGTGCCACTAGTGCAGGAGGGATAAAACATTGGCCCGGGGAGAAGATGCAGCCCATAGCAAGCCTCCATGTGGCCTATGGCAAGCTATGTTCATCCAGTCTCCTTCTGGCAAACTCCCGCCATCCTGATTTAAATTCATTTTATATGTTCTGTCTTTAGTATTAACTTATGTAAATTTATTCAAATTTGAAATATAAATGATTATTTTCCAGCCACCAACACAATGTCCAAAAGGCCCTATTGCCTATTTGCTCTCCCCTGCACAAATGCAAAGGGAGTTTTACCTCTTTCACCTTATACTGTACTGTAGTTCCAACAAAAATTTTGTCCCCTTAATGACGCAATTTCCTTAGAATAAAACTGCTCTTCATGGATGCTTATCTAAATCCAATTGGATATGTGACAACAAAGAGCAGGAACTACCAAGAACTAGAAGAAATATATTGCCAGCATTAGTTGACAATGAGAAAATGTTTTAATATATTGCTGACGGATGATGGCTCTTACTCAAAATAAGCTCAGAATACACATTCTACCTATCACGCTCCTAAAATATACCATTCCACATAAAAAATAATGTATTGTATACAAGTGCACAGTACATCTTAACTTTGTTGTCCTTGCAACTAAATCTCAATATCCTGCTTAAAAATCATTAATCCACATCCGGGTTCCATTTCAGTGTCGGTGGGTTTAATTTAATGTTTGTCTTGAAGAAAGGAATAAAAGAATCAGATTGAAAATTTGTCTCAACAATAAACATTTTAGAAATGTGATGATCCATCTGGAAGAGAAGGGCATACAGGGAAGGAAAGCACCTGTGCTAGCCAAAAGATCAGTATCTGGGAATCAGTAGTGGAGATATGTAGGTCTGGTGAGGAATTAATGGTGGTAGGGAAGAGAAAATGCCAAAGGTATTCAGAGATTGTGTTCAGTGTTTGCCAGCTGTGAATGCTGTGTATACAAAAACACTAAATCCTATCCCAGTGCTTAAAAGAAATATCCTGGGGATCAGAGAATTCCACATGATTTAGGAATAAATCCAGGAGCAAATTACGGTAAGCATGCAGATATTGTTCCTGTACTTAAGCAGCCTTAAAAGCTAGGGTAGTGAGGTTCACATATAAATTTCATTTGAGGCAATTCTTAAAATAAAGCATAATTAGATTCATTTTCATAACAAAATATTGACTGCATATTGATTGCATAACAAAATATTGATTGATTGCAATCTTCATTTAATGTTCAGAGATACTGAGAGGAGATATTGTGGCGCCTCCTTCCAGTGGTATCACCAGGGTCTGAATCACCTGTGTACATCACCCAGTGTACATCACCTGCAGTACAGACCTCTAAACCATGCAGTTGGGCGGCCAACACTCCAGGTGATGAACATGATGATGCACTAGCATCCTGCCCAGGTAGCCTTTAAAAGGATTGAAATATTTTGCATGAAATTCCACATCCTATAATACATAGTATGATGGCATGATACAAAAATACCAAGATTTTAAACATTTTGGCCAGTCGTTCACTTCACCCTTCGTTCACATCACTCGGTATGGCCTGAATCACCTCTAGTGATGCCACTGCCTCTCCCTACCTTATTTCACCTGTGCTACTCTCATCCACCCAATTTTAGGAGAAGCAGGACTCTTGATTTTTCCACACCAACTAGAGAAGAGTGGGGGGAAAAGGATCTGTGAAGGAATAGGACAGCAACTGCAGTATATGTCAGTGCCCCTGAAACATTGCAATACCTCCATCCAAAGAACAAGCAAACCAACAATATGGAACTGCCTAAGATCTGTGTTTTCAGGAAAAGCAGAAGAAATTCCAGGCCATCAAGTTCATCTATCAGCTGCTGAAAAGGACTACTAAAAGCTGGGAAAAACCTGGTTGTATCACTTGTAACATAAAAAAATTCTACTATTGTAAATTGTATACTACTTTGAATGCCAAGGCAGAAAGCCAGTGCATAATGCAATGGACTGTTGGTATCTGCTGGGCACGTGTTCTGAGACCCACTGCAGATACTGCATTTTGCGGATAGTTAAATGCATAGCTAGAGATTAAGAAACCTCAGGAATCAATTAGAAGCCACTTCTGGTTGTGTCCAGGAGTTTTGTGAGGCCCTCCAGCCACTGACATGACATCCACAAAGACTGAAATGTATGGATACCAAGCCAATGAATAAGGAGGGTCCACTTTATTTATTTATGTAAATAAAAGAAAATGTAAAATATTGGAGGAAATCCCAAAACTCACCCTGTGCCTTTATACATCTGGTGCCATGGACAATGGGGAATCCATTCTTGGACACCCATGAATAATGAAATGGGTTACCCTGTGTCCTGCTCACGTCTAGAAGGTTTTCTGAAGCCTGCAAAGGTTAAGGATGTCTGCCAGTGGCCCTGCAGGCTCCAAAATGGTGCTAGATTATGATAAAATGTGACTTCTGGGATGACTTCCTAAGGGAAGTCATTTTGGGGGGCCTTATAAGACATTTTGTGATGCAGGATCTGCAAATACTATGGGGGTCCCACCTGCAAATATGGAGACCCACCTGCATAGGATATCTCTTGTAATCAATGTAAGTCCCATTGAACACAATGGGGCTTACTTTTGAGTAGACATGGTTAGGATTGTGCTTTACAACTATTTCTCTGCCTGAAGTTAAACTGGCCACTAAAAGCAAAATATATCTCCCTGTACAGTTAAGCAGGACTTAGTGAGAAATAGGCCAACGAAAGCAAAATGTATCTTATCTAAATGGATTCTTAATGAAAACTTTTCATTTTACTTCACTAATAATTATAATAATTTCCTTTGCCTCAAACATATTAAGCTCCCATTACTATCTTTGGTGGGGGAAGGCTCCAATTCAAAAATATATCGGGTTAGATTTGTATGCATTATAACATCTAATCTCACCTAATGTTTAAAGCAGGTTTAAGGTTTAATGCAGGTTTAAGCAAAACCTTTTAAGGACCAGTTCATCATACAGAAACTTTCTTTCCACACATTTTTGTTGCCCCCAAACACATTACTGTGTTTGAATGTGCACTGAATGTTCATGCTAATGGCATAATGTAAGAAATATTCCCATTTGCCATAAGGTTGAGTTCATATTTACATGTTTAACACTCAGTGATTTTAAAAGTTCGAACAATCCAGATAGTCTAAAATACAATACGGTACCTTTTTATTTACATGGCTCAATTGAGACATTGGGAGTGGATTATAATTGGCATGGATGAATCAGCCAGAGTTCTTTGTCTATATGGGCAATAGTTTCAGCTCTCTTTTGGGAGACATAGCGTGAAAAACTACCTTCTTAAGAAGAGCCTCCACTGGATCAGGCCAAAGGCCCTTCTAGTCCAGCTTCTTGGATCTTACAGCAGCTCACCAGATCCCTCAGGGAGCACACAAGGAACCTTCGTCCACGTGCCCTCCCCCTTCATCTGACATTTTGAGGTTCTCTGCATCTATCTAGGTGCACGCGCACACACACGCATCCTTACACACAAACCCATCATGGCTTCTAACCTGTAATGGGCTTTTTCTAGAGGCATTTGTCCAATCTTTTTTTAAAGGCATTGAGGCTAGGTGCCATCACAACATCTTGTGGCAAGGAGTTCCGCAGACTAATTACATGCTGTGTAAATAAATATTTCCTAACTCTCCCACTATTCAACTTTAGTGGATGCACCTAGTTCTGTTGTTATGTGAAAGGGAAAAGAACATCTCTCTATCCACTGTATCTATCCCCTGTATAATTTTGTGTGTCTCAATCATATCCCTCCTCGGGTGCCTTCTGTTGTCTTGTTACTTATCAAGGAACCAGGTCTTCTGAAAACAGGTCAATAACTTATACAGTGTGTTCACTCCCCAAATGAGCTATCAAAATTTTAGTGTACAGAATTTCTGGCCATTCTCAAACTTCATAGATTTTGGTACCAGTTCTGAAGGGTTGGTAATGTTGACTAATAACATACGCAGTTCAGTATTGACTAATAACATATGCAACATTGCACTGAAAAAAGCTACATTAAAGATTTAAAAAGCAGTTAAAAATGATAAAAAATTAAAAACCGGACTGTGATATAAATTACATTAAAAACATACTTAATTCACAATAAAAACCAGCCTAACATTAATCGAAGGATTTTAAAAATAGGAACATTTTAAGGCCCCATCGGAAGCTTTATGTATCTTTATTTTAAAAAATTGTACAGTAGCAAGCATGTCAGTGGGAAGACTGAAAAGTGTGAGTCCAAGTCATTCACTTTCAGATGTTTAACCAGGAACTGGTTATGTGCATCAATTCCCCACAAACAGAATAAATGAATCAGGCAGGCATGCTGGCAAGTTGGATAGGATTGGGCCCTTGATTGCTTTTCATAGTAGCTCATCTCAGGAGGAAAACAAATTTTAATGTTAGCTTTGTTGTTTCAGTTGAATGGATTCCCAGGTTGGAAGTGTGTAACACCTCCCTTGTTTGCTCAGCTGCTGGGTCATCCCTCTCTTTCCACTAGGGAAGAATCTTCCTGCCGAGACTGGAGAGCCTTCCGTTACTTTAGACTGGTTTTGAAAGGGACTTTAAGGGGGTTAGATAGTGCTGGCTTCTTCCTCCTCTCCACAGGATGACCTCCTTGGGTTCCTGCCTACTCGTATGCCTGGGTGACTTTGTCATGTGGTTCAATGTCTGTATAACTGGATACGTAGGAGGGTAAACCAGGGAACTTGGTGGGTGCAAGGATGGGGGCAGTAAAGCTGCTTCTAGAAAAGATGTGTAAAAACTATTTTAAATTATTTCAGCTTTTAGTAATCTGTTTTCTGTAGAGACTCATTGCCAAGAGATCTGGAGAACATATTGAAGATGTTGACACTAGAAATCAAATTGCTAAAGATATCGCAGGGAAAACAAATGGAGATGTGAGTGACTATAAGGAGAATGAAGAAGAGGAAGAGGAAGATGAGGAAGAAGAGGAGGAGGAGGAGGAAGATGAGGAAGAAGAAGAGGAAGAGGAGGATGAGGAAGAAGAAGACAAAGATGGAGAAGAAGTTGAAGAAGAAGCTGAAGACACTGGGAAAGATAAAGATTTGGAAACAAAGAAACTGAATGGAGATGAAGATGTTAGAAACAAACAGGAATCAGGAGAAGATCCTGAAAACCAAGAAAATAATGAAAAGAAAGTATCAAAACTGAATACTCCAAAAAAATTGGCTCTAGACACCAGTTTTATGCAGTTAAGCGCAAGGCCTTCAGGAAACCAAACCAATTTAGATGATAGCCTGAGAAAAGTCCGGAAGAATGACCCAGACATGACTGAACTCAACTTGAACAACATTGAGAACATCCCCAAGGAAATGCTGGTGGATTTTGTCAATGCCATGAAAAAGAACAAGCACATTAAAACATTTAGTTTAGCCAACGTGGGGGCAGATGACAATGTTGCTTTTGCTTTGGCCAACATGCTGCGTGAAAACAGAACCATCACAACTTTGAATATTGATTCCAATTTCATCTCGGGAAAAGGAATTGTTGCTATTATGAGGTGCCTGCAGTACAATGAAAAGCTGACCGAGTTACGTTTTCACAACCAGAGAAGCATGTTGGGCCATCAAGCAGAGATGGAGATCTCTAGACTACTGAAAGCCAACCCAACATTGCTGAAGATTGGTTATCACTTTGAACTTCCAGGTCCCAGGATGGTGGTGACCAACCTGCTCAGCAGAAACCTTGATAAACAGAGACAAAAAAGGAAAGAGGAACAAAAACAGCAACAATTAAAGCAGCAGAAGGAGTTAATAGCCATGTTGGAGAATGGACTTGGATTGCCTCCAGGGATGTGGGAACTACTAGGGGGACCAGATCCTGCTTCCATGATGCCTCCTGTCATGCAACCACCAGAGCCACCAGCCCCCAAAGCACCTTCTTTTGGCAGAAGACATGAACCTCCAAGAAAACCAGTTACTGAAAATGAAAGCCACAATGATCCTCCCTCTTTCAAAATAGTGAAACTCAAGAGAATCCAACGCAAACCTGCCATACCAGAATATGTGGAGCCAGCTGAGAAAACCAATCTCAAAGACGTGATCAAGACACTAAAACCTGTGCCGAGAAGGCGACCACCTCCTCTGGTTGAAGAAACTCCTAGAGATAAGCTGCTCAACGCTATTCGTCAGAGCAATGTGGCTTATCTTAAACCGGTGAGTACATATGATGGAAAGATGGATGCAAATAAGGAGATTTCCCAAACCTACTGGGATCATGGCCCCCTACTTTCAAGGCAGCCTCTTCTCCCCAACTCTTCCAGGCAGCACCATCTTGGATTGTGCAAGATCTTGTGTGTTTTTCATAAAATCTCCTGAGAACTGAGCAAGATTTTGTATGATCAAAGATGATGGTGCCCAAAGAAGACCCCACAAGGGATATCAAGCTCTGTGGTGCAAACTCTGGGAACCTCATTGTAAGTTATTGTTCTACCTACTGTCAAATTACCTGGAGCCTGCAACTCTAATGCTGCCTGCATTAGAAAGTTGAATGGAGCTGTGTATGAATGACAATAGCATTCAGTGGCAGATAAAACTCCATTAAATTAATTGTAAAATGGTGATTGAAGGAGGCTGAAAAAGGGAGAAAACATTATTTATAAAAGAGGTCAAAGCTGGAGTCTTCCTTTTTAGTAATTAAAGATAGATTCATTCATAGTTACTTTAATAATAACTGTGTCAACCTCTAGTATCTGAAGTAAATCTCTGCAGAATGATGAAATGGCTTCTGCCCCACTGGACTGGGACTTAACAGTGGTGGATCGTAAGGATTGGACAAATAATATTATGTAAATTAGATTATCCTTGTTGATTTATTTTCTTCCATGAGCAAACATGTTTAGATGTAAAATATTTACATCTCTATTTTAAAGGTTCAGAACCTTTCACCAGAATAAGGAGTTGTTAAAAGATTCAGAGAACTTCTGGGAAAGAACCATTGCACACGAAAGCAGAAATTTTATCATTATCATTTTATCACCAAATTTTATCATTAGATACTCCAATAGAAAAATAACTGGAATTGTCTCTTCCTAAGAGGTTGGTGAGCTGCTGCTACAAAATTCTAACTGGCCCAGTTATTTTTAATTGGAGCTGCCTAGAGTTCAGGCCAATGAACTACTGGTAGTACAAGGAAAATTCATATTTGTATGCTTGTTCCACTAGGTTGAGTCTGATCAAGTACTCTTATGCATGTTCAGATTTCTGAACATTGGGTCCATCATTATTTGTTAGATTCTAAAGATAGGTAGTTGCATTGGTACTACTGGGATACTGGCTTCATTCTGAGGAACACTTTTTTAATCTTTATGGTCCTGGCTGGGGCATCTCAAATGATAGCCTTTGAGAGCACTGCAATATGGGGGGGGGCATTTTCCAACAAATCTCTTTGCTTCTAAGTTACACAGCTGGTTGGCTGCCTACTGAACAAGCTGGTCCACACTAGATCTCTGTCCTTAGGGTGTTTTGAATGCCTTGGATATTTTCACTTGGATAGCATCCAATGTGTTGCACCTGTTAATCACTGAGGTCACCCATGGCACTCATGTTTAATTAGGTCTGTGCAGTTGTGCAGAAATCATTTTCCATGGTTGAAAGTCAAGCAATAAAGTATTACAGCGATTGACCGTTCCCTTCATTAAGACACCTGGGTTAATTCCCTTCCCAGGGGGAAAAAAATCACAATACAGTATAAGAATCAGAATCAGTTTAACATTGTCTCATTTTGATCTGGTACAGCATGCTCAAATAAAATTTAAACATTATACATAAACAATCTTCAGGGTAACTCGTAGTTTGTCAATAGGTTGTAGAGTCTATGGCCTTCTTAATTTTTTGAAATTTTAATAAATTAAATTTTAATAATTTATTAAAACTTCCTTTTTAATTTAGGGTTGAAATGCAGGATTCCAAACAGCAGAATTTAAATGCGTCTCCCTTATGTTATTAGTATTTCAGCCTCACTAACTTCAAACAATGAGAACTTCCAGGAATTTGAGTTTGGTTTCCTTCAAATGAGAAATCAGTGGAGGCTCATGTTTGCTTGATTTGCAAGGAGACAAGTGGAGCTTAGCAGTGAAGGTTCACACCAAGTACATGCCTACCAGCCTGCACGTCCACTATTTCAAATCAGACCCCCAGAGAGAAGAGCTGGACCCCTATGTCTGGTGCTTCCAGCAGGTGCAACAGGGATCACGCCCCACTTTTGCACCAAAACTGACCAGATGTCATTTGTTAACACTTAGGCCTGAATCCTAAAGTCAAATTAAGCCCTTTGCTCTGGAGCATTTAAGGTGACTTTCCATAAAATAACACTAGAGGGTGATGTAACTGCATGGACCTATAACTGCTCTGGATTTTGCCCTTAACTGCACAACCTAAAGAGAGTAGGATGTTCTGATCCATTAGCCACAGATGCTATTTGCAGTTCTGACCCTTTACCCACAGGATGCCACACAACTGTGGCATCTACTACACACATCTCCTTTGTCAATTTTGGGTTATTACTTCTTGGTATTTTTGATGCCATCTGATAGAACAGACGTGATATCTCAGCAAACAACTCACAAATCATATATACGCACATCGGACCCTAATTCTGCACAGATGGCAAAGTTAAAAGTTATGTGAGCACACTGCTTCAGAGAACCCCAATGTCAGTTCCAAAAGCAATATCTTTGGGCCCCAAAACAATATCTGATGCTGACTTACACTGAATCAATCAATTGGCCAACAATTACTGCTAGCTGCTCTTCAGTATACAAACAGGGTATTTTGGCAACCTCCATCCCAAAACGCCAGGGATTGAACTGGGACCTCTATGCAAAGTATGTATTCTCACTATGAAGTGTGACTCTGCCCATAAATAAATTTTACTTTGACCCTTCTTCCTGACAAAGGGCACAATCCACAGTAACTACGGGGAGTCCTTGCTCCGGTGTAAGAACAATTTGCTGTGGATTGCAGTATGAATTTCCCATAGGTTTTCATTAGATGGTGCAGTAACTACGGGTACACGTAATGTCTCTTACGTGCTCCCGTAGTTACTCTGGAGTGTAGGGAAAGATACAGATCTCTGTGAAAATGAATTGGATAGTTAAACATGGGTTTGATGACCATATACTAGGACAACCTGTCACCACGTCTAAACAATTCCATATGAATCCAGAAATGGACCCAGCTCAGAAAGGAGAAGGAGTTGGGGCTGCATTCGCTTATACAACCTTTTCTTTTTCTGAGAAGCACAAGAAACTTGGGAACAATTCAGATTGGGAAGGGAAGGTGCAAAACTTCTTAGGCTTTGGCAATCAACGGTGCTCAGGCATAAGCTCTGCATGAAATTCTTCAAAGGAAAGCCAGCAGCCAGTACACGTGGTCCTGCTGTGATAGTTATTTATTTATTTGCTGGACTTATATCCTGCCTTTCTCCTTTGAACTGAGCACCCCAGGAAACTAACAAAGCATATAACATAATACAACCATATACATTATGAAAAATAAATACAAAATACTGTATTGTGTTTCAAATGAATATTACTCCTTAACTGAAGCGTGGCTAAAAAGCAAGCAGAATTGGGAGATTGAACCATCAGACAAAAGACAAATCAAATGCTTATCTTACGAAACAGGCTTAAATTGGTTGTGGAAAATATAAAAAGATCAACGCAAAACAAATCTCTGTGGGTAGGGAGTACCACTGTCTGAGTGTTGCCAGAAGACTGTTTTCTCTGGTTCTTTGTAATTCAAAAGAATGCATATCCCAAACAAATACCAAATTGGGGCTTTAAAAAGGTGAAGCTCTAGCAACAGCAAAAATATCATCATCATTGCACAATCCTATGGAAAGAAGCCCCATTGTTTTGAATGGGGCTTACTTCCAGGGAAAATGCATATACAAAGATTGCAACCTTTGTTGTGGCAAACTTCTGTTTTAAAAAAGGTTTAAATTTTACTTACCATAAATCTTATATACAATAGAACCTCCAAAGTTAACCACCTCTCTGTATTGACCACCTTACTATATTGACCATCTTTTCTGTAATAAAAGCTCTAAAAATATTATAAGTACAGTATTGCATATTTTTCCAAATGTTGATCACCTCCCTATGTTGACCAATTTTCTCCAGTCCCTTGGGTGGTCAACTTAAAGAGATTCTACGGCATGTGTAACAGAAAACTACTTATTCTGCGCAAAACCCTGGTAATTGACTTACATGGATGTGAGGTCTTTTGCAGTGGAGAGATCTTGCAAGGACCTTGCAAGTTTAGAATCTGGTTGTAAACAGCATATTGTTGTCCTGTGGTGTGGATTATTTTATATATATGGTGCATTTTGTATACCAGTGAATGTGACGTTTGTATGGTCAATAAGTTGGGTATAGGCTCAGCAGAAGAGCTTGCAACTTTTCAAAGATACAGAATGTGAAGGATATGACGATCGATATCACTTATCACTAGTGTATTATTAGTCTCCACTTATGGCATTCACACAATCCACACACTGTTGCAGTAGATGAGTAAATGTAAGTAAGTATGTGCTGTTGGTTAGCATTGTGTCAACTTTTTATTTTATTTAGCAGGGGGAGAGTAACTGGCCCTCCACACCCCAGCCGTGTCTGTTCAAGTGGCTTCTGCTGGTGTTCTTTTTTGCATTTTAGATTGTGAGCCCTTTTGGGACAGGGACCCATTAGCTTTTAATTATCTATTATTATTTTTCCATTTTCTTTGTAAACCGCTTTGTGAACTTGTTAGTTGAAAAGCTGTATATAAATACTGTAGGTAGGTAGGTTTTACAGTTAGCACTTTGTCGTAACAAGACATTTTGATTTGGAAGTGAGCATGTGGAAGCAAAAAGCCATTTTTCCCACTAACATCCTCTTCCTCTTCTCTGCCCAGGTCCCAATACCCAAGGAGCTGGAGTAACACACACCCCCTTCAACTGAAGGAAACAACTTGAAAACAGACTGTTCAAGTGTTGCTGTGGATGGTTTCAGGGGCTCTTTCCTTCAGGTGGAAGACACGAAGATGTGGGAACAACGCTTGAAGCATGATGCCTGTTGAAGTGATGATGAGTGGAAGGGGTGGGGTGGACAGTAGCAACGGTCAATCATTTCCATTCAGCCTCAATGGGCTGGTGCTCCCCAACCGACAGTCTCCGTCAGCTAGCTGGATTTTAATTTTTCTGGGTGTGGGTCAGAAAGGGGCAATTTGCCTCACATTAACATTTACGTTATCACTTTTATAGATGCCTTAAGTAAAACTGGTTGCAACCATATCCCCTCGATGTTCAATTTTACTAAAGCATGCAGTGTCCGTTTGCGAGATTTCTCTGCCACACAATTTTCTGCATACATGGCACAGGTCAGCTGAGTGGCACAGCTAGAACCAGGGTAGCATCTCCCAACATCTCAGGTATTGTCAAGACACTTTAAGATGTCTTCTGAGGCAGTTTTTGACGGAAACCAGAAAAGCCTTTCGAAGGTATCCAATAGGACAAAGTGTCTGAGGAAAGGGGTACATGGGGTTTTCTTAGGTGCTGGCCTAAATTGGTTAGGATTGTGTCCTAAGTTTCTTTAGGCCACTGATGTAAAGTGGCCTCTCACCATCATAGTCGGTCATGGCTGCAAGAGGGAAATCCTCTGTTGAGAGGAGGGAGGCCATTTTATACCAGTGGCCAGGTATACCAGTGCTACCTTTCCCTGGGAATGCCAGTGCAGTAGGTCTGAAGAAAGGCCAAATTAAATTTGCCCCTCAAGACAAATAGGTTACAATGGATTGATTGTGCTGACGGGATTTAAGACTTGGGCAGTTCCAAGCCACTACAGGGCAAAGTCTGTCATTTTATTTATACTTACAGTCACTAAAAACAGGACCCTACAGGTCAGCGTTTCTCAAAGTGGGGGTCGGGACCCCTTTGGGGTCACCTAGAGCTTTCCTGGGGGTCGCCCAAAGACCCCTGGTGCAGGGGGCCAGGTCAGGCTTGCCAGACCTCCAGCTGTAGCTGCGTGCACACTGGGGCTGACTGACAGCCTCAGGGCCCAATCCTATGCATGCCTACTCTGAAATAAATCCCATTATAGTCAGGGGGGCCTTTACTGCCATGTAAATGTGGATAGGATTGCAGCCTCAAGGCCCAATTCTATGCATGGCTACTCTGAAATAAATCCCATTGTGTTCAATGTGTGCATAGAACACACATTTCATTTGTAACAATGAAAATACATCCTGCATACTGGATATTTACATTACGATTCATAACAGTAGCAAAATTACAGTTATAAAGCATCAATGAAAATAATTTTATAGTTGGGGGTCCCCACAACATGAGGAACTTATAAAGGGGTCACGGCGTTAGGAAGATTGAGAACCACTGCTCCAGGTGCTTTTCCAATGAAGCAAAGCATGGGGCTTCTTTTGCCGCTGGCAGGTCCATCCTGTCCTTGGTATGTCCCTGAACTTTCCTACCGTTCCCCAGTCATGGCCATCCTCCACAGTGGCATCACAGCAATGGAACTGCCCGGTTCAGATATATTCAGTGACAGCTTGTTAACTGACCGGAGAGGCTGAACTGGAGCAGTGCCAAGTTTTTTGCCAGGCAGCTTACTCCAGGTGCTTGGGGCACCGTCCAGCTCCAAACCACACGTTCCCTATGAGAAGAGCGAGAGAATCGAACCTGCTTCTTTCAGAGGCTGAAGATTAGTCACTGGAGACAGAGGTGCTAATCCAGCCTCACCCAATTAACCAAGCAGTCCCTAAATGCTGTCCTGGTCTAGTGGTTTCATTGACATGAACGCCTTCATTAATGAAAACACAACACACAATCTAGAGATCATAATCTGATATCATATGTGCAAAAAAAAATTGTTCTGCTCTGTGTGGAGGAAACATTTCTAAAAAAAAAACACCACTATATTTCATTTTTTGTTTTTAGATTACACTGTCCCTGCAAGAGATTGACAGATTGTGCACTTTATATAACTAGTTCCAATTTCTCTTTGATTGCAACTGTACTTTCTGTTCACATTGCTTACTGATTTGTCATTGCCACAGCCCTACCCATCCTGTTCTTTCTGGTCTTACAACAGCACACATGCTGCTCTCTCCCTGGGGGTGATGCACCTAGCCACACTGTGCTGGCCATAGATGCAGTATAACATTAGTGATCCACCAGGTCAGGCGCTGACTGAGGGGCCACTTGGTCATACTTATCTTTGAACCCTCAATACTGGTGGCAATAGTAGCACCACATGCATCATCACTGGACAAGTGAGTGACACTATGAGGGACATGTTATGAGTGGTCCTAGGCAGTGTTTTTCTCCCAGGGTCCCATGAATCTGGAACCAGCACAGGATAGATGTATCATATTACACATTTTCCATTGACAAGCACTGCCACTGCCCTGCCTCCTTACACTTGAGGATTCTCACCTTACTCTTAACAGAAAGGAAATCCTACTCAGGTGTAAGTGGGCAGGGCATTTGCAGTACTTTTCACACAGACTGTGATGGGATACTTCTACGCATGTCTCTGATCACTCACTACAAAGAGGTGGGCTGTTCAAGCAGTCACATTTTAAGACAACTCTCTATACAAAAAAGCCCTTGATACATGGTGTAAATAAGCACACTGGAAAATATAATTTGCACAGTCCTCTCCAGTAGGCTGCTTTGCCACATATACAGATCAGGTAGATCAGGGGTGTCCAACCTTTTAGTTTCCCTGGGCCACATAGGAAGAAGACGAGTTAGTTTGGGCCACACACCAACACTAACAACTTTTTAAAAAAAATGTAGGACAAAATGTAGGATGTCCTATATTTTGTCCTACATTTTTTAAACCTTGGAGTAAGTCTCATTGATTTTAATGGGGCTTACTTCTGACTAGGCATGATGCATAGGATGGGCAGTGATCCTCTCCAAACTAAACCTTGAAGTCTCGTTGATTATAATGGGGTTTTCTGCTGAGTAGCCATGTATAGGGTTGGGCTCTCAGAGTGCAACTTGGGAGTCAGCCTCATTGACTTTAGTGGGGCTTACTTCTGAGGAGGCATGATGCATAGGATGGGCTGTGATCCTCTCCAAGCTTAACCTTGGATATAAGCTGCAATCCCGAACACACTTTCCTGGGAGTAAGACCCATTGGGTACAATGGGCCTCACTTCTGAGTAGACATGGTTAGGGTTGCAGCATATCACCATGGTTAAGCTTGGAGAGGATCATAGCCCTCTCCTATGCATCATTGGGCTCTCAGACTGCATCTTGGGAGTAAGCCTCATTGACTTTAACGGAGCTTACTTCTGAGTAGGTCTCAAGGGCAGCAGGCAGCAGCTGGGATAGAGGCTGAAGCTTCTTTTGGGGGATGCAGGTGGATGAGCGCTGCAAGGTCTGCAGGGGCCTGAAGCGCTCTGAATTCCAGGAGGCTGGTAGGAGGAGGAGCCAGACAGCCCAGACCAGCTTTGTGGCGGCCGCCCAGGACAGTGCACAGAGAAGCACGCAAAATTTGAAAATGGCTGCTGCCACAAAGCCAGTTTTTCCAATGGTGGTGGCCAGCTTTGCAGGAGGGCTGCATCCACCCTCGTCCTGGGCCGTATGCGGCCCCCGGGCTACATGTTGGACACCCCTGCAGTAGATAGTAAGATGCAGCTTTCCCAAACATAGATAGTAACATGCAGCTTTCACCTGCAGTCCAAAGGGGAACAGTTCAGAATTCAGCTTTGACTGGATCTAAGCCAGCAGCCATCACCACATCCCATGGCCATAAACCTTCAATATGAATTACACTTTGTATGCTGAAGTACTCTTCCCCGTCCTGTTTCCTATCAGTTTCAGTGGATACCACTATTGAGAGAGAGATGCTTTTCTCCAGTTTGCGCTCACCAGGTACATTTTAATCTATAATTATATGTCCCCTGCATATTTTTTGTGACAAGATCAGCAATTTCACAGATGGACACCATCTGGATTCAAAGATTTGTTCTTTTTAATTATAATTTTTAATGTCTCTTATGAATTCTGCCTCACCCAATTCTTCAGATTCCCTCCCTGGAAAAGCCTGCTCAGGCACAGGTGTGAGCCTGACTGCAATAAGACATGCAAAATATTCATTCATTCATCTTCTCCCCAATCTTCCTCTAGCACATTCTTTGGCCTCATACTGATCAACCATCAACAACATCTCAAGCCGGTCTCCTGCTTTAATCCATTCAAGTGTCAGATTTAAGCATAAGGTAAACAATCTACAGTTTATGGCCTCAAAAAAAAAATCAGAATTTGAAAGATGAGACATAAAATTTGTATTATATGTGTACTTAAATATAACGTAAAGCTCATTCCTCATTATCCACTGATTTGATTCACTATTGATCTACCATTGTGGTCCCTTTAAATGCCTTTAAACAAAGAAAAAAACAACACCCCAAAATCCAATCTCTTACTTTTAGAGCACAATCCTATGTCTTAGGTAAGCCCCACTGTGTTCAGTGGGTCTTACTCCCAGGAAAGTGTGCTTAGGATTGCAGCCTTACACTGTTAAATAATTATAATTTCATTCTTTTTGATTCCATTATTCACCTTAAATGCTTTAAAGAAATTTTTCCATTGATTTGGTATCCATTGATTCACTTTCAAAAAAATTCACAGAGGGTTCCAAAACTAAAGTCTTGAAGGTTTATGCAAGTCAAGACAAGCTGAAATTGCCCATAGACCAAATATTATCTGGTAAGAGAGAGCTTACAGCTACTATTAATTTATATAGCATTCTCAATGTCAAATGCTTTAAGCTTACAATATTTCTATTTTACATAGAATGTCCCTGAATATGATTACCATGTTATCTATAGCCAGTTACTCTTATTAAAGAGAAATTTAGAGGATTGCTGTTGCAAAAATTTAGAGAACTAAATTTGTAAAACTTACAGATGAGGAAGGTGAACTAAAACTCTGCTTTATATCATCCCCTCTGAGAGACTACGGATTTTCAGCCCCATAAGAGGACATTCCCAACCATGTCTACTCAAAAGTAAGTTCTAGTGTATTCAATGGGTTTTACTCCCATGAAAGTGTCTTTAGGATTGCAGCTTAAGTCTCATATCATACTATTGGTGTACTTTTTTACTGATACTGTAGGTCATTCCTGTTGAAGCAACCTCATGTGGAGGATCAAACAGGTATTCTCCCCTTGCTGAAAAACCATAGCCTTGCCTGTGGCAGCCCACCAGTTATGAACAGCTGCGGCAAATGCTGTTGACAGCCCATACAGCCAAGAGCCAAAAAAGTTTCTGAACATGACATCTCCTTGTAAATTTAGGCAAGAGGACTTCAAGTTTCATATTGTAGATGCTCACCACATCCAAGTATCACTTGCAGGCTGAAAGGGCATACTAGAAGCACTATGCAACATAATTAAGACAGCATACCAATGAAGCCCAGATTACTTTAATTCTAGAATACATAGGTAGAGATACAGGTTCTCAACAAAATACTGATAATTTAACAATGAGGCATTACAACTCCCAGTTAAAAGGGAAGAGCAGTGGGGAGGTTTCACAATGTAAACACAAATCTTAATGTCACAAGAGGATTTTTCCCTCTGTTGATATTTGCTATGTAAATAAGAGTCAAACACTTGCATATAGATTTAGCGGGGGAAAATAGGAGTGTCTGGAGATATGTATCAAATTCAAGATGTACTCAACTCAGTTACACCCAGCAGGAACAGATTTAGGGTACTTGGAATATGTTGCAAGCAGTCGTCTGGTATTGCTTCCTTCTCTTTAAGAAAATAAAGCCTGGATAGCCCAACCCCTAGGGCCAACATCAGGTACAGTACCCTCAGCAAAAACTGTGATTGTTATTTCCAGTTCATTTGTTCTGTAACATACATATAAATACGTAAATGATGATTAAAGCCTCTTAAGAGTTGTTTCTATTTAATAGCAAGCCCTGAGCCTGGCAAAATTAAATACACATCTCATTTTTAAATATATATTAAAGGATAAATGTGAGAGTTGGATATTACATGCACAGAAAATTATATTTCCCTTTTTTACACAACCTGTACACTCCAATATTTGATTCTGCACAGGTGTCCTGAAGGAATGTCTTGTTTATTAGATTCGTCTATGTAGAATTAAAGTTTGCATACTCAAATATTTCAGTTTCTAAACAGGAGTTAAGATCTATATTTGTCACCAATTTATAGTTTTAGGTTATATTATTCAAACAAGGTTATATGTACCTTTATTTTAAAAAACACAAATATAGAATGCTATTAAAAAGCTCTCCAAAATACTGCAGAACTGATTATGTTTTATCCCTAACGTATATTTTTGGATCTGTGTCTTTCACTTTTGTGATACAGGAGTAACAGGGATTGCTTGCATTTTGGGAGTGCACTATCACAGAAGTACATACTTTGGAAAACACAAAAGTTTTAGAAAAGGCATTCCTTGAAGTTTATTTTATTCCTGAAAACAAGCAAGTGCTATGAACTATCACTATTTATGTGTTGGACACGGTTTAGCATGTTACAGAAAGATTACTATTGCCTACCCATCCTGGTCAAAAGGAACCCGGAAAATCTTGTGACAATCCATTTTTACCACACTTTATCTTTACAGTTTGCATTTTAGTTTTTTGCACTTTCACAGACTGCTAAATGAGCCTGGCCAAGACCAACTAAATTTTAAAACATTAAACTTAGGTGTATTTATTCCTTTAATTTGGACAGGTAGTCAGCCACTTTGCCAATGCTCTCTTCTTGCTGTTCAAGAAGATCGAGTATAATGCCCATCGGAGTCTTCTTCAAACCAACGTTTTCCATCTTGTTCTCCAGTTTGTTCTTTATGTTCCGAAGCCTCAAAGAAGCATGAGCAAACATCACTGGGGAAAGGAAATCCAAATTACTTATGCCACCAATTCATAGACACGATAGGTATTTTATTGGAATATTGACCCCAAGAGACTACGCAGCCTCAGGGCTATGTGGTCCACATTCTTCAGCACTTTGCCTGCAAAGCATGGCCAATTTATTAGCCTCAGGCAGGTTCTTTATCACAACATAGTAACTCAAGAGGGATTAAAAATATTGGATCCTAATCCTATCTCACTTCCCAGTGCCAATGCAGCTCTGACGCAAAGGAACTATTGTTCCCTTACTTTGAAGAGGCCTCCATGACAGACCACACCATAGAAAACACAACCTGCTGTCATGGTTATATCTGCACAAGAAATCTGGAAAGGATTGAGCCTTGTATCAAAAAAGAACAGATTCAGTTAGGCTGGCATAAGCCCCAGCATTTAGTACAGTGCTGGCCTGGAGGTGTCACAAAAGTGCTGTAAAACATTTCTACCCCATGGGAGCAGAGGGGGAGTTTTAGGTCTTGCCCACAAGATGGCAGGATTCATTTGAATGCAGGTCTTTGAATGCACACCAAGAGGTGCTCCCCAGGCTGAGCAGGGAGATCAGGCTGGGTTGTGGGCCGAGAAAGACTCCTGCTTTGTAGATCTAGGAAAGGGTTACAGTTTAAATCCATTCTAAGTGGGGGATGAAACATAGACTTGCTGCTTTCGCTGCTATATTGGGGAGGCATCCCCTACAATTTGATTCCTGGGGCCTAGGGCCCCCCAAAATTGTACACAGGGCAGGAGCCACCCCGTGCCTGTGGTCTGATCAGAACTAAGAGCAAAATCCAGAGTAACTATGGGGAGTCCTTGCTCTGGTGTAAGAACAACTTACTCTGGATTCCAATATGAATCCCCATGGGTTTTCACTAGGTGGTGCAGTAACTTCGGGTGAACGTAAAGTCTCTTATGTGCTCCCATAGTTACTCCATAAATTGTACTCTAGATTTGGAGGTAAATCTTATTTTCAGATTAGGTCTTAGATTGTAGGAATCCTAAAAATAGTATAAGTCCTTATTTTCGGGAAAACAGGGTGGTATACAGCATAGTGGCCAAAACTAACATCCTACAATAATACCTAAATATTGCCAGCAAGAACATCTCCTGGTTTCTCAGCAAGATTTCAGTTTAATCGTCATGCAAAAACATGCAAAACAGCTAATTAATAGTAAACAGACTTTTGCACTGATTCATAGCAGTTTCGGAGGTACATGTCCAGTACTTGCATGAAACTCACAGAGCAGGGGAAATGTGATTCCGAACATGAACACCATCACGCCTCCAGAGAAGGATATCAGGAAATAGCTCGAGATCATAATGACTATGACGAATGCAGCTGGATACTGTTTCTTAAACTTGCGAATGAAGTTTTGGTTGTGTGATGCCCACACAAATCCCATGAACACCAGAGCCACTACCGCACCACCAAGGAGCATGCCAATGGGGTTCAGAAATCTGAAGAGACACAAGACATGAGTAGTAGTTAGTGTGGCAAAGCAGCAAATATCCAGTTCAATACACCTATTTACTTGACACCTCCAAATTTCTCTGGATTCCCTCTCTCCACCCTGTAGGCCTCCATCAGTCCTGAAAGACTATGGTATCGTGCTCAGCGCTGCATACGCTGCATGCGAAGCACGAAAGCCTGGGTTGGATTGTTATGGAGGATAGGCTGTTACCCAAGCAGCAAATCCCCCTCTCCACGCCGCTGAATTAGTCCAATGGAAAGGCAGAGCCAATACGATTGGATCCAGCTGCATCGCAGAGCTGGGCTAAGGACAGGAGCTCACCCTGTCTTGTGGGGCCGACCCGGGTCTCGAACCTGGGTCTCTACCCTGCAGCAAGATTTAAAATCAACTTTCATAAGCAACTAGTGTGTGGCTCAGAAATCCAACCAAACACACAGTTCAAACTCAACAACTGTCACTGAATTATTATACAGTATAGCCAGATCTTTGCTGCTTTACCTCTCAATACCTCTTACTAGCCTTGGTTAAACACACATATCCATGTATATTCCAATATGATGTGTACAGTATTTGAACGTTGCTTTGAATGTCCTTTGGGGACATAAAGAAGGGTGGAAATTCAGTAAATATTCAGTTTTCTAGATCCCGAAGTTGTATCTTCTTCTATATATATAAAACTAAAACGTCACTGACTCATCAATGGCCTGCCAAAATCGCTGGGCCTAGAAGCGTGAAATTTGGGAAGGGTGTCCCTTCCATGACAGAGGCACCCACCAAGAACTGGTTTTTGGAAATTCCAATCGGAAGGGGGTGAAAAGGGGCGCAACATATTTTCCTCCCTATACTTTACATTTAAGAGTCCCTGACTGAGGGACACTTCGCCAAGGCATACCATCAGTTTTTTTTACCATTGACAAGGCATACCATATGCTTGCAGAATGCTCAAATCCCCCCATGTTCTCCCCTCCCAAATGTCCTGTGGCACATCTGTGGTCCATCTGCAGCACACCAGTGTCCCATGCCACAACTGGTGAAAACCACTACCATGGAATCTATTCAACATTGCATACAACTGCTCCCCAGAGTGGCATCCAGAGTGATGGACAGGGGCAGGGCTTGTCATCGAAATCCTTCTTCTCCCATTGGGTATAGGCTATTCAGGCTTTTAATATAAGAAGATTACTATGGAAGCTCTCAAGTAAGATTAAGCATAGACAATGCTTGGCTGTTAATAGATTAGAACTGGTCAAACTATTGAATTGCCCCAGGACATTACTGCTTCGGACTTTACTGATTTGATTGATTAGAATGGAGCTCTACCTTTCCTTCAAAGGGGTGGCATATACAGAATTTCCAAGCAATCTACTCACACTACTAATATTTCAGACTATATGGGCTCAGTTTCAGCAAACTCCAGACCACTCCCTTTTACGCACCAAAGCCAATGTCAAGCCAAGTATTGGAAGCCAAGACATCCTACGCACATGGAAAAATGCAAGTCACAGAGGCTGGGAGCAGACAAGTAGCCTGCTAAGATGAGGAAGGTAGTCCTTTACTTTTTTCCATCCCAAAGCATTTCCATCAGGGAAAGCAAGCACAGCAGGGTGAGTGATTTGCAACAAAAGCAAATATTGCCTTTTGCTTGGCAGCAATTGAGTGAGTTTGCAGAGGAGACAGGGAAATACATAATCTTGAAAGGGTCTTTGTAATCTACAAAATCTCCCTCCAGATGCCAGGAGAGGGATTTTGCTATAAGAAACCAAATTATGATGTATTTATTTTTTTGGTACTGATATCTCATGTTATGTTTTTTTAAAAAAAAACAATACTGAATGCCAGAAGTCCAGTCCCAGCTTTGTTCTCTCTGTAGATAGTGTTCCACAGTATATTGAAGGCTGATGGTGGTGCTTGCTTGCTATCAGTAGCCTGGAACACAGAGAGCCACGTAACCCTGAGACTACATGTTATACAAAACCTATGGAAGTGTCCTATGAAGTACAAAGAGCTCATTTTAAAAATTGAACAGTGAGAAACACAGCAACCCAATAAAATTCAGAGTAATGCAAGAAAGACTGGGGAAGAAACAACTGGTTCAACAACAGTGCTGCTGGTGGCATCAGAGGTTAAAATGGACACATACCCTATCAGTGCAGATCTGGGGCACAGGAAATACTGGTGTCACTTAAATCTCCAAAATCCCTGATCTTCGTCTAACACATTAGCTCACTTAGTTTTGTGCATAAAGAATTTGCTTGTTTGCTCTAGTTATAACTTAGTATGCCAACACAAAACCTAGGAGGTGTTTTCCTGTTTCAATACACTGGTCCTGTGTTGGACAGTGTTGGCTATGCTGAGCATGGATGGTCTCCAAGGGCTATTACTGGTCTTTGCAATGTGTTAGGAATTTCAACATAGAACCTTCTGCATACAAAGCATGTGGTACATTGCTGAGTCACTGTTGGAGTATGTTATACCACACCAATAAGATTGAAAGCCTAGGCACAATTACATGGGAGTAAGTCCCACTGAGTTCACTGGGACTAACTTTTGAGTAGTTTAGGATTGTGGTGTACCACACAGAGAGAAGCAGGATGCTAAATCACAGCTTGCAGCCATGCATATTACACATTACTCCTTTGCCACCATGCGCCTATTAATGTGATGGGGTGGGAGGAAAAGTACAGCCCTTCTCTACACATCTAGTTTGTGTAGGGGCTTCTAAATGTCATGTTTTATCAACACTGTCTTGGTATTGCACACTGTTGTGTTCACTGACTGAAGTGGATACAACCAGATGCAAACAATAAGGGTCCCTGCCTTCTCCTTACAGCTCCAAGCACATTGCTCACCTGCTCCTGTTGCTCAAATGAGCTCCAACGTGGCATACTAAAAACAGGCTCAGATCTGCTCGCTGTTTGCAGCATCTGAGTCACTCCTGGGCAGCCACAGGCTATATTTAGATCCAAGCCTGCTGAACGTTCGGCCTGGAAAAAATGAGCAGAAACCCCAGGCAGATGTCACTCCCAGTGTCTATGTCAAAGCAAGAGGGTGATTCACCATTGTTTTAAGAAGGTTTCACTATATGGTTTTACTTTTTATGTCTGCTAAACTGCATTTTAGGAATCTGACATTTTAAAGCAGTAGTTTTTTAACCTCTCATAGCACACTGACAAGGTATTAAAATTGTCAATGCACACCATCAATTTTTTGACAATTAAAAAATTACTGGTTGGGGGCAATATTCTCCAATGGGTCCCATTAAGAAATAATAGGCACACACTCATGGAACACCTGCAGACCATTTCTTCCACACTCGTGTGCCACAGCACACTGGCTGAAAAAACTGCTTTATAGATTAGCTAAAACAGTCCAATCAGGTCTGCACAACTTGCAAGCAGGCTGCCTATAAGTCAAGTATTTACACTTATAGGGATGTTTCCAGGTTGTCATGGAAGATCATTAGGGGGGTAGCTAGGGAGGTGATCAGGAATAGAATTCCACTGAACTGGAGCCACAGAGAACCTCTTGCAAATGGATTTGCCAACAGGCTTCTTCTGTAAGTTATGGCACACACAGAAAAGCTTCCCCAGATGAACTTAGCAACAAGCAGATTCATAAGGCAAGGTAACATGCTGCACAGAAAACTAAGCCACAGAGAACTATAAAAGGGGAAAAAACAGCACCTTGAATTTATGTCTGAAAATGGTTTGGGATCCAGTGCAGATGACCTAGCAGGGGAATGACACAGTTGTGACAAATTTTGAGGATGATACACAAGATGATAGCGAGATAAAGTAATTAGGGTATAAGATATTGGAACTGGTTCTATTTTGTTGTGAAAGATCACACCACGAGCAAGAGGTTAACAAGTCTAGGAAGCAAGGAAGGTGAAAAGCTGATAACTTTAAGTGACAGTTTCCTAATCTATCAGAAGCTCTAACAAGGGAAATGTGTTTTTAGAGCTGACTGCAAACACGATGGCTAGAGACTTGCACTAAAAGGGTAGAAAGTCTTTCTGAATTAACTGGCCTGGCACAGTACTACTCCAGTTTTACTAAGCATGGAGTAAAGTCCAGATTTAGGCTGCAATCCTAAAGACACTTTCCTTGGAGTAAGACCCGTGGAAAACAATGGGGCTTACTTCTGAGTAGACATGTTTAGGATTGTGCACTTAGTCAAGATTTTTTCATAAACAAAGTCGTCCATATTTCGAGCTATAGGCCTCCATCTGAGAGGATGCCTTCCTAAGCTGTTGCATATATGTTTCTAGCTGCTCATACTTTATGAGATAATGAATTCTCACTCACTAACTAAACATTTACCTTCATGTATTGGTCTACAATAATACATTAAGTTAGACATATTGATGCTACTGCATCAATAGTCTTATGTTGAGGTGTAATGATGCCATTTGCAAGCCATGTTAAAATAGACCTAGCTCCATTTAGTATACTTACAGTACAATCCTAAGCATGTCTTCTGAGAAGAAAGCCCCACTGTGTTCAGTAGTACTAGTTAGGATTGCAGCCTTAAATTCCACTGTAAGCACAAGTCAAAAACAGTTTAGATGGTTCAGGAATTACAGCCCAAAGTAAGGCTTTTTGTTGTTCCTGTCAAACTGCAAATGCATACAGAGGTCAATTGATTTTATGTAAGAAGAAACTAGTTTATCATAAGAATAAAATTTTCCACATCACTTGTTAAATTATACAAGTGATGTGTCCCTCTTGTTGCCTACACATTTTTTCAAGTAGTTTAAGCAGCAAAAGTGGCTATCAGTTGGCACAATTTAATCTTGCTCCTTGGCAAAATGATCAAATGTCATCTTTTTCCAGGACTTTTCCTTTTTGGTGTGTCCTGGAAAAAAAACTTCATTGTCTTCCTTTTCCTAATGAGCAGGCAGAATGTAGTCTTCTTGGAATTAATTAGATATAATAAACAATATGTAATAATTTCAAATTTAATACCCAAAATAAGTAAAATAGTAATTAAATTAACTACATGAAAGAAATATATTCAAGTGTTTTTAATATTTATGTTGGTATGTCCTACATTTTCCTTTTGTAGTTTTGACATCTGATCACCCTTGCTCCTTGGCAAATTCTGAGGCCTAAAGTCCTCAGCTCTCAAGCTCTATCCTGATGCTAATCTCAAAGCCTGGGTCAGCGCACCTTCACATACATTATAGGGCATGTGCTGTGCCTTAGGCCTCAGTTTCACCAATGTGCAACTCAGTTTGATGGTACACTGCTATGGATGAATCTCAGAGGGTGAATCTCATCATAATTTGCCCTGGAAAGCCAGTATTGTAGGACCTAGAGCACAATCCTAACCATGTCTACTCAAAAGTAAGCCCCATCGTGTTTAATGGGTCTTATTCCAAGGAATGTGTCTTCAGGTTTGCAGCCTAACTAAAGAAAATGCAAGAATATTCAACATTAACCCTAGGCTTCTCTTTTATCCCTGCTCATGGTATTACAAGACATAAGCAGGCCTCCGTCAGTCTTGGAAGACTATGGTATCGTGCTCTGTGCCGCATACGCTGCATGTGAAGCAAGAAAGCCTGGGTTGGACTGTTATGGAGGATAGGCTGTTACCCAAGCAGCAAATCCCCCCTCTCCTCGGCACTGAATTAGTCCAATGGAAAGGCAGAGCCAATACAATTGGATCCAGCTGGTGTCGCAGAGCTGGGCTAAGGACAGGAGCTCACCCTGTCTTGTGGGGCCGACCCGGGTCTTGAACCCTGGCCTGCTGGTTAACAGGCACAGTGTCTTAGCCACTTGCGCCACCCACAGCCCTATTACAAGACATATCAATAGACATAAATGATATAATTATTATATATCATACCAATTGGATGATCTTTGGCATCAGTTTAGATGACAGCACCATATCTGAATACTAATGGTACTTTTGTGACACTCCCAGCCCAGCATGGGACTCATGCTGGGCCTTAGGCCGGCCTAACTGGAAGTTAGGATTACAGCATCAATTTCTTAAATTCTAGAAAGAAAAACACCAGGGCAGGGGAGCCTCTATTTTTTTCCTAAGGCATCAACCAATAATCTTAACAAGTCAGCACAATTTGCTAAAAAGTTTCCAGAAAAAGTGTGCAACTACTACTACTTCTTGAAAGGTCTATATAGGAAGTTATTTTCTCACAGCAGGACGTCAGTATCAATAGCTTCTCTCTTAAGGTGCTAAGTAATCCATCATGTTTGAAGTGCGCATTTGAGCCCTTCAAGCTACACAGAGTCATGAAATACTAAAGGTGGAATCAGAGGCAAGACTAATTATGGGGTATGCTCTAAATATAGCTCTTGTTAAAGAGATTTATTGAACATATCAGACACCACTAGTACACGTACAGACGTTGAACGGCATGGAAGTCCTGCAGTAATTAGAGACGAAGGTTGCTTGGGCAACATGGTAAAACAGAAGCTTGGGAAGAAGGTGATTAGCCCATATTGCCTAGAAATAGGTGATGTAGTGGTGGCAGGAATAAACCAGGAGGTGTAAAGCACACCACATAAATAGACAGTTGGAGGGCTTTTGGCCTTGCTTGGGAGACAAAGGAAACAAGTTGTGCCCACAAGATGTGCCTGCAAGTTGCTGCTGCGTCTGGATGAGAATGTACAAAACCAGAAAGAGCAAGGAAGGAAATAGCCTACAATCAGTCAATCTCCAAGCATCCCTGCCTTAGGGAATGGAGGTTTTGAATCACTAGTTAAGACCTGCCTTCCAACAAGCAGCACCAGAAGATGACATGGGGCAGAGAGAGACAAGGAAATCTTTCACACCTAAACTTATCACAGCTAACTAAAGAACAAGCAGAGACTCTGTACATTACAGAAGTCAGGATCAGGTTTTCAAAAGACTGAGTCTTGAGAAGATAGCCTTGCAGAGTAAAGTCTTTGCATGAAGATGCTTTATGGTGATGGAAGTCACCCATAAAACAGATGCACATTCAAGCAACAAGCAAAGAAGCTTACCCCACAATCCACAGTAACTACAGGAGCACATAAGAGACATTTACGTTGACGTAGTTACGGCACCACCTAGTGAAAACCTACGGGAAATTCATATTGCAAACCAGAGGAAATTGTTCTTACACCGGAGCAAGCAATCCCCGTAGTCACTCTGGATTGCACCCTTAACAACATGTAAGCATCTGACAGTGCTTGCTGGATTCTCAGAACATGCAAGGAATTGCAAGTAAAAGATTACAGTGTTATGAGTTGGCAGGGTGTTTTTATTTCCCAGGTAGCTGATGTCGTTCTCTGAAATGCTTCCGTGAAAGAGCTGAAAGGTTACTACAAGCCACTTGGCTGCTGGGACAAGTTCATGTGCCTAATGTATTATGAAGGTAGCTTGGATGAAATGGTCTGGATTTTTCATGTCCCCATAATTTCTACACCACAACAGATTCATATAATTTCATACCTCTCCTCTTTGGAGAAACAGCAGGAAAATATTCCAAGAATAGTCAGCCACTGTTCACGAGGTTGGCACAACATATTACTAATGGTGGTGGAGAGTACCAGTGAAAGTTTAGTGATGAAAATTTGAAGTGACACTGCAAAGGAAAGGACATATGGCTTAATTACATGCCTATAGCCTTATGAAAGAAGGTTAATGCCGCTACCGGTTTCTGCCGGATTCAGGAAAATGAGATCTCCTGGCTTATTTGCACATGTCCTCGATGGATGAAGGCTCAAATAAAAACAAAGATTTAAACACAAATCTGATTGATTGAAAGGAATTTTAAAGCACGAATTAAGAGACAAGCAGATGGAATCAGCAGGAAAAGTGGTCCACGTCTATATCTAGAGTATAAATACTATACATTTAGATATAGATGTAGAAATAGTATAGATATAGATAGAGAGAGAGGAAAAAGGGAAAGCTGGAGCAGCTCAGGTTTACAAATAAGTCTGGGGGTTCATCATATTCCTCTGAACTGTAACAGCAAACGTTATGGAGGAACCCCAATTCTACTTCTGATGCCATTAAAATCTAGCATGGAGAAGAATTCCCTGCTCAGCCTCCCAACCCTCCTCTGCTTTCATTTTCAACTGCATTTACAGTGGACAGTATTAATGAGTAAGAATCTGATCCTGTGCCTCCCTCTGGGGACTGAGGGGAACTACATTTCTCAAGGACCTCCAAGGACCTATATATGCTGCACACGAGGGCCAAGTGCTAGCCAAAATATATAGAGGAAAGGAGACAGACATTCCTCCTATTTTGCCACTGTCAAGAAGAGCAATTGAAAGGCAGGGATACAGGGGGATTCAGGGTTGGCTGGAACACTTTGATTTAATACCAGAGTTTATTATTTTGTACTACACTGAAATATTCAAAATTCCATTTTTGGGTGGCACAACTCATGGCATACTGACAAGGCACTAAAATTGTCCATGTGTACCATCAGTTTTGGAATAATTGACAAGGCACACCGTGCTGATGGTGGCAGAATCACATCTCTTAATGGCCCTATTAATAAATGACATTACCCCAGACTCCTACGACTCACTTGTGGACCATTTGTGGCATATTTGTGTGTCCTGGCACAGTGGTTGAAAATAGTTGCTTTCCATTAAGAAGGTAGATGCATCTAAGAAACCCATTAAACCAGTGCTTCATGAACTGTAGGTCGGGACCCATGAGGTGGGTCACGAGCCAATTTCAAGTGGGCCCCCATTCATTTCAATGTGTATTTTATCTTAAATGTTAGGCTTGATGTTGCCATGGTATGGGACTGCCATTTGGGAAAATGTTACCAATCTTATGTTAACAGGCTACAATGGATAGAATTGCACCCTTTGGGATCTTTGTGAATTTTTTTAAAACAAATACCTTTGTTGTCTGGATAGTTACCTTGAGGCTGAGATTAAAGAAGTTGAAGGTAACTTAGCTTTAAACATCCCCTTAAGAAGGGCAATATGCTTATCAATTACTCACAACAACTATGTTAATTACCCACAATTGATAAGAGGACTTTATGCACTAAATAAGTGCACTAAATAAATTCTTTATGCACTAAATAAGGCTATTATTCACAGTATTTTTAAATGTAAAGCAACACTGGTAGTGGCCTCCTATTGGCAATTGCATTTGTTCATAAGCTGGTTTACTTCAGAACAAGACATGCCAAAACATTAATATTGCTCTTAAATACTGAATTAATCCAGAATATACCCTAATTCTCCAGCAAAACCTTCTGAACATAATTCCTTACAGACTATATTTTAGTGCCCAAGCATATTTTTAATGAACAATTGAATTTCATAGACATATTCCAAATTAACTGATGCACAAACCCATCCAGGTTTACTCAGAAGTAATTCCCAATCATTTATTGAGGCTGACTATCAGGTTAGTGTATACTGCTTGCACCAACAACCTTTTAACCAAGCATTAAGCTAACTAGATATTATACTGTACACATTTTATTTTAAAAAAATTATTTCAACTACAGTACTTGTAAATTAATTTCTTGGAACTGCTTATTGCTGGGCAATATAGGAAACTAGGGCTTTAATCTTAACAGTTTCCTGGGAGTAAGATCCATTGAACACAATGGGGCTTACTTTTAGTAGATATGGATAGGGTTGCACCCTTGGCAGTACTGTCTATATGGCGTAGATTGCACTGAGTGCTCGATAAGAGTTTCTCATGAGAAAGGTGGTTACTATTTAAAAGTTAAAGTAGAATTGGGTGATCTTGGGCAGGTCAGAGAGAGCACATCACAGTAGGAACTGAATCCTTGGTTACCACTTTAACAAGGAACCACCACCAATTCAACATGACCCTAAATGGGTCAGGGTTACAGGTTTTACATCCCATTTCAGGGTGGTACACACAAATAAAGCAGAATTACTAATAGGATAATTGCCTGCCAAACCTTGTCATCTGAACTATGGTGGTGGTGTGGTTGGTGCACAGGATGTTCTCTGCCCAACGAAAGAAAGCAAGCTGCCTGCTCCACTGATGACTATCAATACTCATAATTAACATCTCTGGGTTTACTGGCAATAAAATTCCAGTACAACTGTTGTTTAAAAAGAAATACAGTATTTCATCTTCCAATCACTGAAGACATCTTCAGGCATACAAGGACAACAAACTCCATCATTTCAAAGATTGTTAGCTCCATGTTCAATATTTAACAGTAAAGGTCTTCCTGACCTGTACTGGGTTAATTAATGATCCATATTTCCAAAAAGACTTATGACTATCACATAAGATTCTGCTCCTTGCTAGAAGAACCAAAGTAGGACTCCAATTTCTCATGAAAAAGCAGTAATTAAGGGCACAACCCTAACCACATCTACTCAAAAGATCAATGGGTCTAACTCCCAGAAAGTGTGTTTAGGAGTGCAGCCTTAGTGCACAAGACTAACTATATCTACCCAAAAGTAAGCCTCTTTATGTTCAATGGGTCTTACTCCCAGGAAAGTATCTTTGGGATTGTGGCCTAAATGAAGTGCTAGTTCTGTGAACTAAAACAATGATTCTACATATTATTCCATGATCCTCATACCCAATTATTTCAAAGCGATTTAGAGTACAATGCTATGTCTACTCAGAAGTATTTCCCATTGTGTTCAATGGGACTTACTCCCAGGAAAGTATGCATAGGATTGCAGCTTTAGCAGCACAAATTGAAACTGGTAGCATGCAACAATTTATTTCTAAGTAAATTCCATACGAATTGGTACTAATTCAAAGTACAATTTTATTGCATTAAGAATTTTTGTTAGCCACCTTGGATCCCCTTGTGTGGGAGCAAGGCAAATGGACTAATGTGAATGTTATAGTAGAAAACCTGCCAGGAATCAAACCCACAGCCTTAAAGATGTTTTGCTATTCATGCCTCTACACATCCTGCCTATTCATGCTCAACAAACATACTATTGACATTAAATGGTATCACACATCAGCAGTATTTGTCATCATGTAGCAGTTTTAATATTACGAAAACATAACACAGACATATTAATATTAGGTACAATGAATGAAGAGTTGCACTATTTGTAAGACTTTCAATAGGATCAGTTTTGTCAGGCATGGCCCATTCATGAAGGCAGGTTAAACTCAACATCTAGCAGCCTTCCCTGATGGGAGAAACTGCACATTCATCTCGTGGTCTGCCATTTCCCCAGTTGCTCTATCTGGCTATCACACCCTCTTCTTAGCATCTGTCTTCTTCCCACTCCAGCAATCCCACTGAATCTTGTAAAATAGTAAAGAAAATTGGGAGGCTTTCCAGGATTCTTCCAGCTAGACTCTTTACAAGAAGTGACAGCAGAGCTAACAAAGAGAGCAAGATGTACATCATCATTGCCCCTTCCATCACTGCCCCTTCCATTGCTACCAGTATGGATGTGTTAAGTGTATGCACACTATTGGAGGCAGGAGACAATATGGGGCAATTTGATGTGAACTATCTACAAACTGAAATTAGAATAAAGGGAAAGTTCTCAAACCGAGGAAATAAGCAGAGCCAGGTAAATAAGCTCATTTCTCTGTCCAACAATTCTGAACTTCCAGGTAGAATTTCTATTATATCATGTCAATCCCCATAAATCTCGCTGCAAGAAAGGACACCTTCACTTTAACTTTAACTTAACTTCACTTTACTTAACTTCACTTTAACACTAAACACATCACTCCCATTTGTTTCTGAGCAAGGAAACAAATCGTTTCCTATCTGATCAAGTTATGTTCCATGCTTCATCGACCTGAGATGAAATTCTGAGTTCAAGAGCATATAAAGGGGTTTGCAACAGTTCCTGTTAGCACTGAGTCATCCAACCTCAAGTACCACACCAAGCTAAACAATACTTTTCAAAGATTCAAAGTATTAGGGCTCAAACCAGAAAACATCAGCCCAACAAACAGTCCCATGTCTCTCTTCAAACGGAAATGTTTTGAATATCATTTCCTAAGAAAACCCTGCTTGAATGCTTTAAGAGAGAGTAGACTTCCCATGGCAAATTAAGTTACCTTACTATAAAGAAACTTGACTAATAAAAGGAAATGCTTTTCACCATTACGCAAGGCAAGGCCTGATGGAAAAGGGACTGGTCTCCACATACATACCCTTACCTGGTATGGGTAAGGGTATGTATGTGGAAGATTCATCTGAAGATTTGATTAATGTTATTTTTACAGTAATAAAATGAGTTGGCAAGCAAAGTTCAGTCCAAGAGAGCTCGTTTCTACTGAAGGACAGAGTCAATTCCTCATGAATGTGCTGCAGAAGCACAGTTAGTTTGTACACTAAAATTATGTCAGCTGATGCTTTATTTGATTACTCATGTTCAGAGCATTTCAAAGATGAAATGCCACATGGGATAGTCAGGTATACATGATTCATGCCTAGAAACCAGAATCCAACTATCTGCTCCATCTAGCTTAGGACTTAAAAAGATCAGTCTAGATCAGTTATTTGGGTCAAGATTAGAGCTCTCTACAAGTTTCCTGCACACTTCGAAACTCACTCCAATACCAGTTATGTGTATATACTGGAGTGCAAAATTAAAGGATGAGAATGGAAAAACAAAGATACATAAATGGGAAGCTCAGGCAAAGCCCATCCTAGCTCTCCTCTAGCTATGACTCTGCAAGCTACCGTAGGCTGCCAGTGGGGGATCACATACCCAATGGCGCTACTGACCCTCCCCAAATCTCACATGGAACACAAGTGGACAACTTATTGCATACCAATGTGCCAGGCACATTGTTGAAAACCACTGCTTTAAAGTCACAATGATTGTCCCCACCCACCAAAGGATGCAGCGCATGCTTCACTGACACAGCTGAGTGCTAGAAAGTTGGATAGGATCAGGCCCTAATGTTGCAAACGTCTTATGTATGCTAACCTGAAAGCACGCTTAACTGAACCCAGGGGGACTTAGCTACCCAACGGATACACAGTGACAGTATTAGTATATTCATAGAGTGGATACAGACAAGACTGCAGTGCGATTATAGCTAGAAAATTACATAACTGTTCTCCATTTGAGAGCAATGCAAGCAAGTGCTGAGAACACAGTCAAACAAACCAATCCTATGCATGCCGACTCAGAAGTGTGCCCCATCAACGACAATGGGGCTTACTTCCAGGAAAGTGTGGACAGGGTTGCAGCCTGTGAACCCAATCCTATGCAAGTCTTCTCAGAAGAAGTCCCATTAGAGAAAATGGGGAACTTAGTCTCAGGAAAGTGTAGACAGGACTGGTTGTCTCTGATATGTGAGCCACAGAAGGAACAAGGCTGTGGCTTCTGCAGTTTGGACCGCCACACCTGCAAAGGTAGAACATATGCAAGGAACAGGGGTTGGAACTGAAAAAAGGTAAGGCCCCCTCAAATGTAGGACACAAGTAGGACTTGACAAAAAAACTAAAACACACACATGGTGTTTTATACACCCTCTTTACTTGAAACTAATATTATATATGGATTATATGTGTGTGTGTACTGTATATAAATGTGTTATATATATACATACATATGTATATGTATATATATGTGTATATATATATGTATATACATATATGTATATGTGTGTGTGTGTATATGTATATGTGTATATATATATCTATATATCTATATCTATATCTATATATATATCATATGGGCTGTGGGTGGCGCAAGTGGCTAAGCAAGTGCTGTTAACCAGCAGGCCAGGGTTCAAGACCCGGGTCGGCCCCACAAGACAGGGTGAGCTCCTGTCCTTAGCCCAGCTCTGCGACGCCAGCTGGATCCAATCGTATTGGCTCTGCCTTTCCACTGGACTAATTCAGTGGCGTGGAGAGGGGGGATTTGCTGCTTGGGTAACAGCCTATCCTCCATAACAATACAACCCAGGCTTTTGTGCTTAGCATGCAGCATATGCAGCACTGAGCACAATACCATAGTCTTTCAAGACTGACGGAGGCCTGCTGCTTTTTTATATATCTATCTATACGCATATGTGTACATATATAAACACACATATACAGATAGCACACACTTATATATGGATTATATATGTGTGTGTGGGTCCCACTGGGCTATATTTGAGCAGACATTTGATTTACTATAAAACCATATAGGCCATATGATATAGATACAACACATACATACTATATATACATACTATATATAATTAGTATAGCCATAGTATAGTTACAGTCACTGTGTGTGTGTGTGTATATATATATACACACACACACACATATCTATAAGTATTCCATGTAATGAGTAAAATGAGGAAAGTAAGGGCAGGATCCTCTGCATGTCTACTCAGAAGTAATTCCCGTTGTGCTGCGTGGGAAGTGTCTGGGTCTCACTTCCAGGGGGAAGGGGCTGGGTGGGGCGTGGAGGAGAGGAGGGGAGCCTGAGGAAGGCTGTCCCTGGGGGTCGGGGCCTGGTGGGGGTGTGGTGAGGGCCCTGCGGGGGTGAGTGGGGGGGTGACTGACCCGACGAGGGTGATGGCGGCGCTGCCGAGGAGGAGGTAGTTGGTCTGGTAGTAGAGGAGGTTGCTGACCACGCGGTGGTTCCACTTGGAGACGTCCTTCAAGTCTGGCACTGCGAAGCGGTCATGGCCGGGGATGAAGTCGTCCCAGGACCGCAGCGGCGCCGCCACCACCTCCATGGCTCGCTCTCTCTCTCTCTCTCTCTCTCTCGCCGGCCTCGCCTGGGCTCCGCTGAGGGAGGGCTGGGCGGGCCTCTGCGACAACAGGCTCTGCGCTGGATGGATGGCCGGGCCTCGCTCTCGGGGAGGGAGGGAAGGAAGGCAGGAAGGAAGCAGCCTCGGGGGCTCAGCTGAGGCCACCTCCTCCCTCCCACCCTCCTCCTGGAAGGCCCAGCCCTCCCTCAGCACAACCCCAGGAAGGTCTACTCAGGAGTAACCACTACAGTGAAGCCTAGTGGGGCTTACTCACAGGAAACCCCAGCCCCTAACAGCCCACGCCTATGCAGGTCTACTTAGAAGGAAGCCCCATTGGTGTGAAGTGGGGCTTACTCCCAGGAAAGTACATCTTGGAGGGGGTATCAACACCAACAGGTGCAATCTTGTGTAGGTTTACTCAGGAGTAAACCCCCGTTGTGTGTGTTTGTTGTGGTGCTTACACCCAGGGCAAGGTGAACGGGATTTGTAGCCGAACAGCTCAAGCCTATAATGGAGGTCTACTCAGAAGGAAGCCCCATTGATGTGAATTTAGGCTTACTCCCAGGAAACCGCATGGTTTTTCTTCAGACCCATCAGGTTTACTCAGAAGGCGGCTCCATTGGTGTGAAGTTGGGCTTACTCCCAGGAAACTGTGGGAACCTTACAGCCTCATCTTTTTATGAAGGTCTACTCAGAAATGACTTACTCAGAAGTAAGACCCATTGTGGTCATTGAGTTTTACTAACAGGAAAAGGTTGGGTAGATTGGAGCCTAACAGTCCAGTCGTGTGCAGGTCTCCTCAGAAGTAAGACCCATTGTGGTCATTGAGTTTTACTAACAGGAAAAGGTTGGGTAGATTGGAGCCTAACAGTCCAGTCGTGTGCAGGTCTCCTCAGAAGTAAGTCCCATGGTGTTCAGTGAGATTTACTTCTAGGAAAGTAGGATTTGCAATAAACAGTACAATCCTGTGCAGGTCTACTCAGAAGTAAACACAATTTTGTTAAGTTGGGCTTACTCAGGAAAGGGAGGAATAGGATTTGCAGCTTAACAGCACATCCTGTGAAGTTCTACTCAGAAGTAAACCCCTTTGTGTTCAGTGAGATTTACTCCTAGGAAGCTGTGCTTTGGATCATAGTCTTAAGATACATTAAGCAGAGTTAATCACATTATTTATTGACATTGATTTACATTATAATAAATAATTATTAATCAGAGTTAATCACATTACAGTATTTATTTACATTAATCACAGTGAAACAAACCGGACTTCTGAGTAGACATGCACAGCATTGTGCTGTCTGTGAACATTATTCTGATGATACAGTGAATTAGGCTACAATCCTAAAGACACTTTCCTGGGAGTAAGACCCCATTGAATACAATGGGGCTTACTTTTGAGTAGACATGGTTAGGATTGTGCTCTATGTCTGCCAATCCCGGACAAACAAAATGCTTACTTACTGCAGGTGTTCTTAAAAATAAATTTACTCTTAAGCACAGTTCCTGTGTGCTATTCTGAATAAGGTTAAGGCTGCATTCTTATACTTTATGCATTTACCTGGGAGTTGCATTCATAGAAGGAGAAGACATATAGAGCACAATTCTAAACATGTCTACTCAAAAGTAAGCCCCATTATATTCGATGGATTTTACTCCCAGGAAAGTGTCTTTAGGATTGCAACCATAAAAGTTGGATCCTTGTGATTTATAAAATAGTCACATGCTGTTTTCAAGGATGCCTTTGGCTGCAATCCTGAAGACACTTTCCTGGGAGTAACACCTACTGAACACAATGGGGCTTACACTTTTGAGTCGACATAGTTAGGATTGTGCCCCGAAACAAGAATGTGTGCACATGTCTAGAACTGAACTCCAAACTACTGCAGTGGAGTCACTTTTTAGGACCTGAGCCCTTTCTTCTTCCAGCCCATTCCTATGAGGATGGTGAGACCTTAGGGAAGAAGCTGAAACTGATGCACTCCTCACCACAACGGAAGAACCTCAGACCTGCTGTTCTGGAATTGCTGTTTATTAAATATTCTCCCTGAGGATGCTTACTTGTTGGTAGGAGATGGTTGATGATTCATCTACTTGCTTGGTGATTTATTATTTATGTAAAGAAAAGGTGCAGGAGCCTTGTACTGCATTAATCAATAAACTACTCATTGGTAAAAAAATTAAGACTTGGCAAACAGGCAAATAAATGAAAATCTGATTCTCAGCCCAATCCTAAACCTGTCTACTCAGAAGTAAGTCCCATTAAAGTCAATGGAGCTAATTCCCAGGAACGAGTAAATAGGATTGCAGTCTCTTTTGCAACTATACCATAAGTGTATCCAAGTGTTGCAAGTGTGTCCAGACTTTCAACTTTAGGTCTCCTGGACCTTTAATTGGGTAGAAGTGGGGGAATTTCAACAGCTTCAGATTGTGATGTGACAAACTGAGATGATAAGCTGAGCCTGCTAAAATTCCCTACTCTGTGAAATTCCTTTATAGGAGAAAATATCTCTCCTAAAGAAACTCCACACAGCCAGAGGTGACAATTGGGTTGTTTCAGGGAACTCTACTGTAATTTAATTTAAACATGATATTCATGCATGCTGCTGTGCAAAAGAAAAAAAATGTAAAATAATGTGCAAGGAATGATCAATAAGTATCAGGATTGGTGCTATAAAAAGAAAACTACAACATGTAACAATTTGGCATTTAATCTTCTTTAAAGCATCCCCTTCAGAAGCCACATAGTTTCGGGGTCATAGCCATAGACCCACAATTCATCACCTATTATGACTTTTCAAAGTTTTCATTGTTCTTGACACAATCAAGGAGATCTTGCACAACTGAAACCCGAATTTCTTTTTGGTCAGCTGAAAGCAGTTTTGGCACAAACCTGGCAGACATGTGTGTCATACCCAAATCTTCAGTGAGAATGGACTGAACTGAACCGTAACTAATCTGCACATCCTCTGATTACTCATGGATGGTGATTCAATGATTCCCCCTCACAGCTGCACACACATCTGCAATGTTTTTCTCAGTTCTGCTGGTTGTGGGTCTCCCAGAACATTTGTCACTGTTGACATTTTGTCGCCCATTTTGGAAACAACCACTCATACACTTGTGTGTGGTTCACACACTCCTCCCCATACACTTTCTGCAACTTTGCGTAGGTTTCTACGCAGGTATCGCCAAGCATTTGGCAAAATTTGATGCAGATTCTCTGCTCAACTTTCTCTGTCATGGTCAATGACACGACCACACGCTACACACGTTCCTTCCAAACACTGGTGTAAAGAGAGGAAGTGAGCTAGGACATTAAAACTTAGTGTGCATGGATGGTTGGGGTCAAGGTCAATCTGTGTCAAGTGGCTTCACTCCTTTACTATGGCACCAGTCCTGATACTTACTGATGTTGCCAATATAGGGTTTCAGTTTCAATTACAAGCTCAGGAAGAAACTAAATGTTAGATTTCTGGATCTAATAGTTGGTTCTAGGTAAGTTGTAAACTGATTAGAATTGTCAGAATTAGAACCGACGGTTGGCAGTTAAACTATTTGTCAGTTGGAGCTCAGAGCAGAGGTGAGCTGTGAAGCTCTGTGATACTGATAAGCTCTGAGGTGTTTTAGACCAGGGTTTCTCAGCCCCCAGTCCGGGGACCACTGGAGGTCCTTGGCAGCTTTGAGAGGACTTCTCTAAGTGCATCTTCCCCTCCTCACAGCAGGAGGGCTCTGTTGGAGGATTGCAGCCTTAAGAGACCAATTCTAGGCCTGTCTACTCATAAAAAAGTCTCATTGTAGTCAATGGAGCTTACTCCCCCAAAAGCGTGGATAAGATAAGCTTCAGAGTCCAACCCAATGTCTGTTACCCAGAAATAAGTCCCATTATAGTCAATGAGGCTAAGGCTGCAATCCTAAAGACACTTTCCTGGAAGTAAGATCCATTGGACACAATGGGGCTTTCTTTTGAGTAGACATGGTTAGGATTATGCTCTGACTCTCCAATAGGAGTGACTAGGATGGCTTTGTGCATATTCATTGTATCCTACATTGAAAAAGGTTGAAAATTCCTGCTCTGAGTAGACATGCATTGAGACATGTTAGCAACCTATCCACAGCAACCTAGCAATAGCTCTATTGATTATAATGGGATTTACAGCTGGAGGCAGGTGTGCTGTGCTCTAGGTGGGGAAGCCTCCCTCCAGGTCATCAGAGGCAGAACTCCCCACCCCCTGCACCCCTGGGCTGGTCTCTGGAAATTACTTTTCCACAGAACTGGTCCCTGGGGCCAAAAAGGTTGAGGTTGTTTTAGATTGTTGCAGTGTGTCTGACCCAGATTGCCTTGAATTACTCTGATTTATAAATACAGTTAACAGAAAATTACTCTGCTGTGTATGTCTTCACTCTTGCTCCAAGTAATCAGTCAATATCCTGACACTAAAGATACCAGAAGTAGGGGACATCCACTAAAACTAAGGGTTGGAAGAGTTAGGACAGTGAAAAAATACAGTATTTCTTTACTCAGGGTGTAATTAGTCTGGGGAATTCCTTGCCACAGGATGTGGTGATGGCAACTGGCATAGATGCCTTTGAGAGGGGACTGGACACCTTTCTGGAGGAAAAGTCTATCATGGTTTATAAGCCATGATGAATATGTATAATATCCTTATTTTTAAAGTGGGCTTCTTCAGAATGACAGAGGCAAAGGAGGGCAGCAGGTCTCTTGTTGTCTTGTGAACTCCTGGAGAGCCCAGTCCTATGCATCTCTGCAATAGAGTGACCATATGAACAGGTTGAACATATAGAGTGGAAGAGATGGAGCACAATCCTAACCATGTCTACTCAAAAGTAAGCCCCATTGTGTTCAATGGGTCTTACTCCCAGGAAAGTGTCTTTAGGATTGCAGCCATAGTGCCTCTACCTTTAATTGCTTAGAAGAAGGAATTTAAGCAGGTTTAACAGCACAATTACTCAAAAGTAAGCTGCATTGTGTTCAATGGGTTTTACTCCCAGGAAAGTGTCTTTAGGATTGCAGTCTAACTCACCATATTCATATAGGGGTTTAAAAGCAGCACCTCCAAAATTCCCGCTTCTGTGCCATGCTCTGTCCTCCATTCTGTATGGTTGCCCTGCCATATCTTACAATAGCAAAAGAGGACAAATTTCCCCAAATATAGGACACCCAAGAAAAATGTAGGACATGCCAACATAAAAGCTAAAAACACTCACGTACATTGCTGTACTGTGGTTGATTTAAACACTGTATCACTTATTGAATTTACATAGATAGCTACTCATGTCTACTCAGAAGAAAGCCCCATTGTGTTCAATGGGTCTTACTCCCAGGAAAGTGTCTTTAGGATTGCAACTATAGTTTTACATTTTTAGTTACATATTTATTCTTATACATTATTATTTTGTTGAAAATCAAACATAAATACACAGCAAACAATTTCGTGCTGGTTTCATTCATATGTTTTATTATTATTATTATTATTATTATTATTATTATTATTATTATTATTATTATTATTATTATTATTATTATTATTATTATTTAGTTACATATAATTTATTTATTACATACATAATATATTAATTCCAGGAAGTCTACATGCTCAGGAAGGTCTACTCAGAAGTAAGTCCTATTAGAGTCAATGTGGCTTTACTCTTAGGAAAGTGGGCTGGTGATGCCATCCTAAAGACACTTTCCTGGGAGTAAGACCCATTGAACACAATGGGGCTTACTTCTGAGTAAACGTGGTAAGGATTGTGCTCCAAGTGAGTCACTGTCAGCCCCATCCAGTGCACTGCCTACTCAGAAGAAAGCCTCATTGTATTGAATGGGGCTTACTCCCAGGAAAGTTTTTGCAGAGAGAGAGCAGGCTTTGGATGGAAACTGGAAGGGACAGACGAGCGGCTGGAGGTGTCTTCCTAGACAAGCCCCTTTTGAGAACTCTATGGTTTTCCTAGAGCGGTTCGCCTCGGTGCATTGTGGGAAGCGCGTTGCCTCTCTAGGGGAGAGAGTGGGAGTCTATGGTTCTTTTGGGACGCGCGTTGCCGCTCTAGGGAGGTGGGGGAAGTCTATGGTTGCGGTGCATTGTGGGAGTGAGGGAGGTGCTGGCGGGCTGTCTGTCGGCCATGGCGGAGGGCGAGGAGCCGTAAGTACCGCGAGGGCCTCGAGAGACTCCTTCTCTCCCTCCCCGCCGCGGTCGCCGGGCTGAGGGGCTGAAGGCCTTTGCTTTGCCGGCCCTGCTGGTGACTGACCCTTCTTTTGTTCTCTCTCTTTTAGGGAGAAGAAAAGAAGGAGGCAGGAGGAGCGGCCGCTGGTGGGAGAGAGGCTGAGAGAGATGGGGTAGGTGGGCTCCCTCACCCCTCCCCCCGCCCAGGCTGCTGCTGCTGCTGCACACCCCACGAGTAGACCATCCCCTTGCATGCGCTTACTCCCCTGCAGGCACCTCAGGGAGGGCTCTCCCCACACACGCCTCCCTGGGAGCAACACACGGCTTGCAATGGGACTACTCCTGAGGAGACACTCCCACCAGGGGGCTCTGAGGCTGTCCATCCCGTCCATGCTTACCTGGGAGTAAGCCCCATTGACTCCCATGGGACTGACTTCTGAGGAGCCCCATTGGCTGTAATGGGACTGCCTCCTGAGGAGCCCCATTGACTCTTATGGGAACAACTCCCAAGGAGCCCCATTGGTTGTAATGGGACTGGCTCCTGAGGAGCCCCATTGACTCTCATGGGACTGGCTCCTGAGGAGACATGCCCAGGTTGTGGTTGCAATCCTGTCCACACTTTGATTGGTTTTAATGGAGGATACGCCTGAGTAGACATGCATAGGATTGAGTTGCCAGACTGCAGTCATACATCCACACGTGGAGTTTACAAGTGTGAGTAAATCCCACTGATAATAATGGGAGTTGCTCCTTAGCAGTCATGCACAGTATTGTTCTATCCTCCCTTAACTTTGACTTAAGCCTGAGTGGACATGCATAGGCTCCAACTTGAGAAGGAAGGTCGTGGGGAGGATGGGAGAGACTGCAGCCGTTTTCAAGCACTGCATGGCGCATTGGTGTGCAGCGAGTGGTCTGCATGACCAGTGGTGGATGTGAGCTTCTCTAAGCCCTGGACTAAACACTCACACCTTTGCCAGCATCTGTTTCCCTTCCATGCCACTTTTCTTAGTTCATGGAGGACCTTTCAGTCCTGTGAACTCAAACCTGCAGTCTGGACTTGAGACTCAGGCTGAACATTTCAGTGAGAACTAGACTGAGAGGGAATGATTATTGTTATGATCAAAGCTCATTTCACGTAGCCCTTGCCAGGGGTTAGCTGTCCAGACATGCCTTACTAAATATTCCTACTGTTCCAATCCAACAATATTAACAAATGTGCATATAGAATATGCATAGGATGCTGAAAGCATAAATCTTTTTCTATTTAAAAAACACACATATGAGAATAACAGTTTAGTATGTTAACTCTTTTCTTAAGTATATCATAGATTGCAGCATTCAAAATGATCAGTTATATTGTAATACATGTCAAAGGCTGCAATTCTGAAGTGCAGTTAGGACAGCCTAACTGGCACATGGGCAGGCCTGATGCCAGATAGGCCAGCCTAGCTACACAAGAGAAGGCTTAGGCCAGTGTACACTTAGGCCAGTGCAAGGTAGATGGACCTGGGCTGGCATAGAGTTGCTAGCCTAGTCAGCACATTAGGGGTGTGCCAAGGGCATACTGGGCATTGCCTAGAACAGGACAGATAGGCTGCAACCAGACCTTGTTTCCAGGGCAGAAATGCCCCTTCCCTGCCAACTTCTATGAGCTCTGACTTTGGCCACCTCAGGAGCAGGTGTAAATATGAGTAGACCCATAGAAGTCCATGATAATCAAAGTAAAAATGGAAGAGAAGGAAAAAGTATTAAGTCCTAGGTTGGCCTAAGCACTGCTCCTGCCTCTCAACGTCAGGATACGGCATAACTCCAGCAGCCAATCCCCTTGCATCCACGTATACTACAGGTACTGCTGTACTGGAATATCATGCTGCAGCTGTGACTAGTTGCTAGGGCCTCTTGGGCATCCTCATAAGGCAGGCAGGGTGCAGGCACCACAGCTGTTCCCTGTTCAGTGCGATCACAGACAGGGGCAAACCCTGGGGGCAAACCCTCCCTTGGGGGCAAACCCTCCCGAGGTACCACTTATTTGGTTCTCAGCAGCAGTTCACCCAGCTTTAGAGGCTTCCTAGCCCTGTGGATTTGGTCTGTCAGCCAAGGATATGGCCTACTTCGACCAGCTTAGTTGGGCCATTCTCTCTGGCTAAAAGTCAGGATTGCAACCTAACCCCCAAATCCAGAGTAACTACGGGAGCAAGTAAGAGACTTTACGTGCACCCTTAGTTACTGCACCACCTAGTGGAAACCTATGGAAAATTCATATTGGAATCCAGAGTAAGTTGTTCTTACAGCGGAGCAAGGACTCCCCGTCGTTACTATGGATTTTGCCCTTAGCATGCATATTTAATCAAAATCTATGTTAAAATTAAGTTTGGATATATGGTGTAGATCTGGATACATGGTGTAAATTCGGGGATGGTCATATAATGGTCATAAATGTATCCCAGCAAATGTGCTGCTATCAATCAGCATAAAACTGGGATTTAGATTTTATTGTGAAACAACCTTTAGTTTAGTAAATTATTTTTTTGGTTCTATATTAGTTTTGTTAAGTTTAATTGTACAATCACCTGTCGTCCTATGCAATGACACACTGGTGAGAACTGAGATTAAACAGCAACTTCCTTTTGGGTCCTGCTACTCCTGATGGTGGATAAAAAATAGGGAACAATCTTGCTTCTATTGGAGTTACATACTTCTCACAGTTTGCGAATACAGGTCAAATCTTGTTATACATGAATTTGACTCAGCACAAATGGCCACTACAAATCACATTTTTTTAAAAAAAACTGCTTTTCTGCTATTGTAGAGAGGCAGTCATGCAAGCAATCATTCCATTCTTTAGTCCCAGAATCAAGTCCCTTCAGATACTGAGGAACTACTTTATCCAGTTAGGCACAATAGAGAAGCAAGAAACTGGAAGTGGGTCTTTAAACCTATTTTCCCATTGTTTTCTTTATACACGGAATTTTCTTAATCCACAGGAGGTTCCAGAAGGAAAATCTAGTGGATAAGTAATTGCAGTCTCAGCCTTTATAAAGCCTCCATTGTTTTCCTCAGTAACAGATCACTAATGGGGATAATAGCAAAATCTTGTGCATTACTCCTCAGAAGGATTCTCATTGATTTCAACATAAGAAGTGTATTCCCTTCCCACATAAGAGTATATTCAGCGTAAATATGTTCTACCTTATAATAAGTAGTTTCCTAAACTCCCTGAATAACATCAGTTTTAAAATACTTGAACCAACACAATGTAATTAGTAACTTTTTTCTGTAGCTAACAAAATATTCAAATTTTGTACTTAAATATTGAATGAGTCCAAAATAAAGGGCCTGTTCCTTTGTGGAAACTTGAAATTAGAGGTTTCATCCTGAAATTTATTCAGGATGCTGAATGAGTGCTATGAATTAGGGATATTTATGGGCAGGTCTGGGCAGGATATCATTCATAGGCATATATGTGAAATGAGCTGTGTCCCTTCCTTAAGGCACTGTTAATTGTAGTTTGCTGCACTTACCCTACAATCCAGAGTAACTACGGGAGCACGTAAGAGACATTACGTGCACCCGTAGTTACTGCACCACCTAGTGAAAACCTATGGGAAATTCATATTGCAATCCAGAGCAAATTGTTCTTACACCGGAGTAAGGACTCCCCGTAGTTACTCTGGATTGCACCCTTCTTCAGGGTAATGGGATAGGATATGCCCCAATCTGCTTGGCTCAGGGCCATGCAGTTTGTGGAGGGAAATCACCATAAATATTTTAAAATTTAGAAATTTTAGAAAATTAATTTAGAAAATTTATAATTTAGAAAATTTTATAGTTTAGAAAATTATAAGATTCAGACTGCAGTCAAAAGAGAATTTTATTTACATATATGAACTGGCTATACCTGCTACTTGATGTAACTCTGCTTCTCTTGTTTGCTTGCTGTCATTATTTCCCTCTTCATTTGTTTAATTTTAGCAAGTACAGAACAAAGTAAATTCCTAAGTAGTACTGAGCACATCCTAAGAAATCCTGTGCTGTAGTATTTTTATATTTGCTATAACAATGTTATAGCATTTGATATAAAATGCTGGCTGCTGAAATTTGGATGTAGGTGAATAAGAAGCTCCTTTAGGCTTTCATGCTTCGCATGCTTCGCATGCAGCGTATGCAGCGCTGAGCATGATACCATAGTCTTTCAAGACTGATGGAGGCCTGCTTTTTTTATTTAGTTCTAAATCTGGGTGCTACAATGAGAAATAGGTTATTTTACCTCCTTCTCAAAAGTGTGTTTCTAATCAATCTTTTCACCGTCTCATTTCTTTACGGGGTCAGATACGTTTAAAATATATAGTACAGTATCCTGGATTGTAATTCTCTACTCACTTTGTGAGTAATTTCCATTGAGCTCAATGGGACTTTTGAATAGGTATGCATGGGGTTGTGCTGTAGGGGTGTGTGGCCAATCTTTCTGGTATATTGAACTTGTATGGATTCATTTTAGTGTGACAGTTCTTTGCAAAGTAGAGCTGCTTATAAAAAGTTAAAATGGCAAGCCTTTTTATGTAGGAAGGAAGGAAGAACAAAATGAATAATAGTGTTTTAATGGAATTGATTGAATTGTGGATTCCTCAACTTGCAACCATGTACATGTAGTTGGAAGTAAAGCCTGTATACTCAGTAGAATTTGCTTCCAAATTAACATATGTGAGATTAGACTGTAAATCTTCTGAAGAATGATTGATAAAAATCATTTAAAGTCATGATGGATGCAATCCAGAGTAACTATGGAGAGTCCTTGCTCCGATGTAAGAACAATACTCTGGATTGCAATATAATTTCCCATAGGTTTTCACTAGATGGTGCTGTAACTACTTTGGCATAAATGTCTCTTATGTGCTCCCGTAGTTACTCTGGATTGTAGGGGATGTCACAAACTATTTCATAAACTGTCATTAAAAAAAAACCACAACTCTAATAGTTTCTATATGTTTCTGAGATGTGTGGCTTTTCAGATGAAAGAATGCTAGCGAAATATGTATCTTGTGCATACACTTAACCTTTAAAAGGCTGAGTTTGTCTCTGTTTAATAGGACTGGAGAACCTGCAGGAACTGCAAGTAAATTGTTGGGTAGTATATGAATTCATCACTATTTTAAAAATAGAAAATTGCTGGATAGTTATAGGAGCACACATGTCATTATAGGAGTGCACATGGCAAAGCCCTGACATTCAAACATACAGTTTTCCCACAACTTACATGATTTTGTTTGTTTTCCAAGAAAGATGAAAATACAAGCTACTTTATTATCTAAAACCTTTTTCACAACCTGTCACATAATCAATTCATTTTAATGACAAATGCATCTAATTATTTTATATACAGTACTTAACTAACCGTACGTTAAATAAAGTTAACATCCCATTATGGCCATTTCAACAATACAAAAGGAGTGCTTGTTCATTTTCTGTAACAATAAGGCACAAGACAGCTCATTAAATTAGAAAAATAACACTACAATAGCAGAAAGTATGGAGATACTGGGCAGTTGTGTGTGTGTTTTATTCCTATTGGTTTTTGAAGCTGATTTTCTGTGTTCTGTGCAGAATGGCTGTTGATGGTGGGTGTGGGGACAATGGAGACTGGGAAGGTCGCTGGAACCATGTAAAGAAGTTCCTCGAGCGAGCTGGACCATTCACACACCCTGATTTCGAGCCAGGCACTCAAGTGAGAAATGGTTTTTTTAAATACAAATATTTACAGTATTGTGTTGCAGACTGTGCTGCTGTTTGTCATTTGTTAATGTAAGATTGTCAAGTTTGAAAGTTCAGATTGTTGAAATAAATCATCTAATAGTAATACTGCATGGCTTTGATGATTTGTCTTGCACAAGAGTGTGTAAAAAAGATCCTGTGTAAAAGATCCTAGATAGAGTTGTTTAAATATACTGGGTAAAACTGTGTGTGTATGTATGTATGTATGTGTGTGTGTGTGTGTGTGTATATATATATATATATATATATATATATATATATATATATATACACACACACACACACACACACACACACACACACACAAAGACATGATGATGTAAAATCTGAGATTTTTCAGGGTGGCTATAATCCACTGCTGTGTATTCATTCCTGTGTTTTCTGGCCGTTTTAACTCGATTAAACTTGGTGTTCTGTCAACTACCGGGTGATTGAATAGTAACTCTCTATATTGTAATTTATAAGTAAAATAGGGAGTTACTTTTCAATCACCCAGTAGCTTTGGCACTGACCAAAGGTTCAAAGCCATTAAAGTCTCCAGTTTGCCACAGGTGGTAAGTGGGGCAGTGGCCAGTATTCTTGGGAGTGACACCATGCTCATGTTCTTGTGAATATGCAGTAGGCTGACTATGATCAATGATGGTCATATCTTTACATAGATGGCGATTGCACAAAGTAAAATTAGAAGATTTATATGGTTCTGAAATAATTAAAATTATCAGAAAGATGTCATTTAGCATTCAGTATGTGCACTTCAGTGTTGACATCTTCCATCTACTCATTAAAGTAGCTAATATGAACTGCATGTATAACCAAAATTCAACTTTACTTCTTGACGTCTTGAGTTTATCTTTATTAATTAAACTTAAAAGTAGCAGTAAATATTCTAATTTATAATAAATGTTTCTGTTTTGTTCAGTTTTCAAATACTGTATGTAGCTTTAGACATGAAGTAATGTGAATCTACACAGGAATTTTTGCTATTTTTTGTTTTCAACAACCTGTTTGTCTTGGTTCTTTGCAGCCCCTTGACTTTCTGTTAAACACGTGTAAAGTTCTAGTTATTGGAGCAGGAGGATTAGGATGTGAACTCTTGAAAAATCTGGTAATTTCATTTTCTTTTTCTGACCAGCTTATTCTCTTTACTAAAAAGATTGTAATTTTGCCTGTTTTTTCAGTTTTGTGTCTTGAGCTGTCAGAGTTGATGTGGTTAAAAATTTTTATAACTCCTAAAATTTTTTTAGCAGTTTAAGGGCGCAATGCAGAGTAACTACGAGGGTCCTTGCTCCGGAACAATTTGCTCTGGATTGCAATATGAATTTCCCATAGGTCTTCACTAGGAGGTGCAGTAACTGGATACACGTAATGTCTCTTAAGTACTCCTGTGGTTACTCTGGATTGTAGGTTAAGTCCCATAAACTAAACAGATGCATCACTTCACTGAATAAAATATAAACAGTCAGTATAAAGTCTCCTAAGTAATGTTAACAAAATAATTCTTACTAATGGATGGCAAATAGTAACAAAGTAATACTTTTTTATTTGGCCTGTCAACACTGAGGGAGATGTTATATTCATATGTAATTCCTGCATATCTCCCTTCAAAAAGCAAAGGGGAGCATTTCTGCGGATTCCATGTTTGTGGTTCAGGTATCTGTGGATCCACCTCAAAATGCCAGATGCAGGGAGGGCATCCGGATGAGGTGCCATATGTGCTCCACAAGGCATGTGGTGATACAGGAAGCTGGACCAGATGGGCCTTTGGTCTGATCCAGTGGAGGCTTTTATGTACTTATTCTTGTGTACCATTTTAGCTGTTTTTAAGGCTTACTGGGCAAAAATATTAAACCGAGCCCTATGAGCCTAAAACCTTAACAGTGTTTTGCAAGCAGCCTCCCAGCAGTCAGAAAACTACCAAAAAAAAAATAGAAGGCCAACAGGACATACAGTTAGCACTTTCTGTTGACGTCTTTCCAGCTTGTTAAAGTGTTCTGACTGCTGACAGACAGCTTGCAAAGTGCTGTAAGCCTATGGGTTTGTAGCATTCAGTTTAAGGAAAAATCAGTCTTTTTCATCTCATGGCACACTAACAAGGAACTGAAATTTTCAAGGCACACCATCAGTTGTTTTTACTGTTGACAAAACACACCAGGCTATTCAAATCCCCCTATTTTCCTATTAATTAATGTCAATCTCCAAATTCCCAAGGCGCACCTGAGGACTAGCCACAGCACACCAGTGTGCCACAGCACACTGGTTGAAAACCACTGCTCTAAACTATTAAAACTGGGTGCAGGAAGATTTCCTGTATCTACAGTTTTCCAGTATCCCAGAAGCACATAGCTGCAGACACTGGGTCTGCAGATACTGGTATAAAGTCTGCATGCACAAGAATATGAAGGACAAGTGGATTGTAATAAGATTAGAGATAGGACTTTCAAAATCTACTGCAGTGTGGTTTGGAATGTACAAGTTTGGTCACAAACCAATTTCCCCATTCATTTCAGTAGTTTATTGTTTATATTTTCATATACTACATTGTAGACATTATACTATACCAATATAATACATTAGGCAGGATGCCTGATATATTTGTAATATAGTTGCATAATATATAATACATTTTAAGTATTAGACATGATGCTTATATATTAGACTTGATGCTACCATGACTGCTTTTAGGGAAATGTTGTAGATCTGTACTTTTAACAGGCTACTACGGATATATTTTTAACTAGCAAAAAGCATACCCGCGTTGCGGGAGTAACTTCCCCATACAACATCCCCCACGGCACATCAACAACCCATGCACTACCTACCCCCATGTACAACATTCCCCTGTGCGCAACTTCCCCCATGCGCATCATCCCTATGCGCAACTTTCCCCATGTGCATCTTCCCCCGTGAGCATCTTCCCCCCGTGAGCATCTTCCCCCCGTGAGCATCTTCCCCCAATGTGCAACTTCCCTCCATGCGCGACTTCCCCCATGCGCAACTTCCCCCATGTGCAACTTTCCTACATGCACATCATCCCCCCATGTGCAACTTCCTCCATGCACAGCATCCTCTCCAGTGCAACCTCTTCCTCCTAACAACATCCCCCCAGTTCACCAGGCACTGAGCACCAAACTGGCTGGATGTTGTTCAGTCTCCCATGTTAAGTTTAGGACAAAAACACGTTGCCCCCTTTTCAGCCCCTGAAGGGTTAAATTTCTCCAGTTGGTTCTTGGTGACAGAAGGAACTCCCAGAATTCCATGCTTCAGGCCCAGCAGTTGGGGAGGAATGTTGATGAGTCAGCAATTCTCAATGCAAAGCATAGGGAGGAAAACGCGTTATGCCCCTTTTCACCCTCTTTCGGTTGGAATTTCCGAATACCGGTTCTTAGTGCACCCCTCAGTCACGGAAGGAACACCCACCCCAAATTTCACGCTTCTAGGCCCACCGATTTTGGCAGGGTGGTGATGAGTGAGTGAGTCAGTCAGTGAGTCAGTCAGTCAGTCAGTGACTTTTCTCTTTTATATATATAGATAATGATAGGACGTGGGGCTTACATCTGGTTAGGTATAGGTTCACAGTCTAGAATTGTTAAAAAGTTTCCTGCTGATGATGTATCTTACAAAGGGTCTCAACAGATCCTCATTCTAAAAAGCTGGTCCTGGTGCTAAAAATTTGAGAACCATTGAGCTACTGCAATGGTGCAATCTATGTGTGTCTACTTAGAAGTAGTTCCTTGGGTCTTGAGTTCAATGGGACTTACTTCCAGGTAATTGTGTATAGGATTGCAAACTTATAAACCAATGCTTGGTTTTACTAATACACAATACTCGGATTCACTAGTAACTGTTAGATTTATGTTTACGTAACTATTATTTACCCACATCTTTAAAAGTTCTGTGATAATACAACGAAAAAATTATAGACATTTGAAAACTGTGGGAAGGTTCCAGCTTCTAAAAGTATCTCAAAGCCTATATGATTAATGACAACTATTCATTGTTGTATGTATGTAGACTTAGGCCTATATCCTAAAGTGAAATTAAGCCCCTTGCTCCGGAGCAGTGAAGATGACTTTCCATAAGATAACACTAGAGGGTGACGTAACTGTGTGGACCCATAACTACTATGGATTTTGCCCATACTCAACAGTTAGAAGTGTTTGAATAATTGTGGTGTTTCACTTGGAAGTAAACCCATTGTGTCTATCTCTGTTTACATTTATTGCCCATTTAACCATATGCACTTCTACTACTTCGTCTAAAGTAAATTCCCGAATTAGCAACTTATAAATTTTTGAAATTTGTTTTTTCTTTTCTCCTGTCAGCAATGCTTCTATTTCAAAACTTTCTTCCCTAAATCCACTGATTCTCTTATCTCTCTCAAATAACTCTTTAATCTGTCTATAACTAAACCAAATATTTAAAACTTATATCTTCCCTGTTCTTCATCTCCATTCCTTCTTCCTTTTTCACTAATAAATCCCCATATCGTAACCAATCTTCTCCTTTTGAGGCTGATGCTGCCTTTATTACCTCTGTTGGCACTATCCACAACGGTTTCTTCTCCCCTAGTTGTTTTTTATATCTTTCCCAAACCATATATATACTCCTCCTTACAAAATGGTGTGTAAAAAAACCATCCATTTTTACTTTTCCATACATTAAATAAGCATGCCATCCAAAGATCTTATTGTGTCCTTCTAAACTGAGAAGCTTCCTATTTTCTAATGTAATCCATTCTCTCAACCAGGATAAACATACTGCATCATGATATAATCTCAAGTTTGGCAATTGAAAGCCGCCCCTATCCTTTCCGTCACACAACACTTTCATCTTTATCCTAGGCTTCTTTCCCGCCCATACAAATTCTGAAAGCATCTTTTGCCATTTACCAAACATTTTCAAATCTTTTATTATTGTTATTGTTTGCAAAAAAAATAATATTCTTGGCAAAACATTCATTTTGATAACTGAAATTCTCCCTAACAACGATAACTTTAACTTGTTCCATCTAATCAAATCTTTTTCAACCTGTTTTTCAAGCTTTTCATAATTATTTTTATATGTCTATATTTCTCATAGGGTGCAATCCAGAGTAACTACGTGGAGTCCTTGCTCCGGTGTAAGAACAATTTACTCAGGATTGCAATATGAATTTCTCATAGGTTTTCACTAGGTGGTCCAGTAACTATGGGTGCACGTAATGTCTCTTACGTGCACCCGTAGTTACTCTGGATTGTAGGGATAGTAAGATCCATTCCTAAATACTTTGTTTTTTGTATCACTTCACAATTTGTCAACTCTTCTATGATTTTTTGTTGACTTTTATCTACATTTTTACACATTATCTTTGATTTAGTTTTGTTTAAATAATGTTTATGTGGGAATATTTATGGAAGAAATCTTTAAGAAATCTTTAAGAATATCAGTATGTAATAATATAAATGAAAACTGCTATAAGATGATTTATAGATGGTATTTAACTCCAAAGAAAATATCCAATATGACAAATAAAATATCTAATAAATGTTGGAAGTGCAAAGAGCAGGAAGGATCTTTTTACCATATGTGGTGGACTTGCAAGAAAGTAAGACTTTTCTTGGCAGAAATACATAAAGGAATGTCAATAGTATTAGGTTATACGATAAGAGCCCAGAACTATTTTTAATAGGATTGAAGTTAGAAACAATGTTAATTGAAGATAGAACCTTGATATGGTATATGGTAACAGCTGCAAGGATGGTATATGCAAGATATTGGAGACAAGAGAAAATACCAAATAAAGAAGAATGGATGGAATAGATGTTATATATAATGGAAATGGATAAACTTACAAGAAGTTTAAAAGATGAAATGGTTGAGAACTATGAGAAGGATTGGCGGAAATTTAAAATTTATTTGGGAAAACGCATAGGTAAAACAAATTTAATCTGGTTATTTGATGATTAAAAGAATCTAACAATGTTTAGAGGTGAAAGGGAAAAGCTGTGGGAAGTCATAAATTGGAAACAGAGAATTGAATTGTGAATAGATTGTTGGATTGTAATATAGATGTAATATTGGCTTATTGCTGTTTTGGATGTTTATGTAGAAATTTTGAATAAAATATTTAAACAAGAACCCACTGTGTCTAATAAGACAGTCTGTAATTCTATATCTTTCATGAGAAACAAACATTTTTACCAAGACAAATAAAGGTTTTTGTCCCTTACTTGAAATAGTGTAGTCTCCTACTTCTGCTCTGCATAGGAGAACAGGTAATCTGAGGGTAAAGTACAGCAGCTAATTCAATTTATGCTATTCCCTATAACTGGAGGTGTTTGAAAACAGTGTTACTCTACTCAGAAATAAGCCCGTTGTATTCAGTACAAGTTAGGCTGTAAGCTTATCATACCAGAAACAACACCTTTATCTATAACATGAATCTTATAAATGGATTTTGGAAATTTTTTGATTTGGTTGCAATGTTATGTCTCTTTTGTGAAATGCAGTGAAGCAGTGCAAAGCATGGCAATTAGTACCTTACTGGGCTTCCTAAGCTTTTTCCTGGGAAAAATAATTCATAGGTATTTTAAATTCATAATTCAAAATAAAGCATTGGTGAATTACGTATGGTTTTTCCTGGATCAACAAATACACTCTGACCAGATAGTATTCTTCCCCCTCCCCCGTATGTACAAACTAAATGCAGAAAAATTTAACAATGCATTATTCAAAGTTCTTTAGTTATTAATATTTTTCAGAGGTACTAACTTAATCAGAACATATTATGAAAACATTTGTTCTTAACCTTTATTTGTTTATCTTTTTAGGCATTGTCTGGGTTTAGGCAGATCCATGTTATTGACATGGACACTATTGATGTATCTAATCTAAACAGGCAGTTTTTGTTTCGGTAAGTGATGTATTTTTAAGCACTTAATACAGTATTTGTTTATAAACTATAAAATTATTGTGAACAACTTTTAGCAAACTCCATTTATTTCAATAAGACTTTTTGAGACGAGTAGGTTGGATCTTTTGTAAGAAAAATGTATCTAAGGGCATTACTAGTGGTATTAGGAACTCCCCCACTCATTTATTTTAAAAACCATAGAATACTGTATTCTGCCTTTCCTCTTTTAGGAAGGTTTTCAATGTGTTCCTGATACATTTATTAGAGAAACACACCAAAACTTTATTTAGCACTCAGAATAATGCCTCTGTCAACAGAAGCATTGAATGGAAGCTCTCCAAAAGTTTTATCGTACAATGAAGTCTTATGGGAGTGTGGCACTTTGGACAAAGGGCATGGAGCACAATCCTAACCATGTCTACTCAGAAGTAAGCTCCATTGTGTTCAATGGATTTTACTCCCAGGAAAGTGTCCTTAGGATTGCAGCCTTAGTTGGAATTCACCTTCTTAGAGGAAGCTTCTTTTCAGAGTGCACTTCAGCTGATGGGAGCTTGATGCCACCAATTACTGGCAAAAGAACTTTAAACCGGTTCTCCTATTTATGGCAGAAGCCTCTCCAAGCATCCTTAGGTGTCACCCTTGCTTTTCTCTTTGTTTTGCAGACCTAAAGATGTTGGACGGCCAAAAGCTGAAGTTGCTGCTGAGTTTCTAAATAGTCGAATTCCTAACTGTACCGTTGTGCCGTATCCTTCTATGAAAATATTGTAGCTTTCACCTGTATAGTCTCCCTTATTAAATTGCTTTACTTTCACAAGCTAATCTTGTCTAAAATAGTCAGCTATATTCCTTAAAAATATTAAAAGAATCAAATGGTTTGTTGCAGAGGAAGCAGTCTTCTTCCCTTCTAACTTGCTAGCCATTGTGTAGGATTAACTGGAGGGCAATGGCACCACTGGCTTTTTCTGTAACTTAAAAGGTGAAGCCAAAATTTGTCTTGCAGGCTTGTGTTGACATTTTATCACAGTGTTTTATGGTTTTGACTTTGGGACCAAAGAATCTTATTTTTTTCCCATTTTTAGGATCATGTTTTACAATCTCAGTGTGAAGAAATGTTTAATAATATGGGGCCCTTTGAATCAGTGGTGCTTGTATCTGTTTTTGCATTTGTGATTTGAATGCAGCGCCTGCATCAACTACACTGTTTGTTTAGTTTTAAAATGGCTCTTTTGCTGCGACATATATAAGTATCTCAATTACAGCCAGAGAAAGGCATTAAAAGATTTCCTTTACTATATATGTTTCCAGACATTATAAAAAGATTCAAGATCTAGATGAAACTTTCTATAAACGTAAGTAGTGTCTTGCTATAAAGGTGATAACTCGTGCTGTCTCAAATCTGTTGATGGGAACTCTCTATTTGTAAATTGTATCAATGAAAACAAAAATGGCTTTTGGGTTTCTTAACTTTTTGTTTCAAACTTTAGACTGGTTTGTTTGCCTAGGTCAGTATTGTCTGTTTGTGGCAGATAATTTGTTCAAGGTTTCAGATGTGTTTCCAGACTTACATGGAAATGTCAAGGATTAGGTCTGAGACCATCTCAGTGCAAACAATGGACTTTTCAATTGAACTGTGGCCCCCTTCTCCAGAAATTTTGATAATATTGAAGAAGACAAAAGTATTACCAAACGTAACAATATTTAATATGCTTTTTCCAGAATTCCATATAATTGTTTGTGGTTTGGACTCAATAATTGCAAGAAGATGGATAAATGGCAGGCTGGTAAATACCTTCAGTTTTTAAAAATCAGTTTTCTTCATACACAATGTGGGTAAAAGGCAATACTGTTCTACTTTAATTTTGACTACTATTCAGTGTAGTAGTCTATGGAGCTCCATGCTACACAAATTATGCTACACATACCATTCTTCTCTGAGCTGGTCAGGCTCTGCAATAAAGTTGATGCAACTCTTTATTATGCATGTTCCTCTTACTCAAATTTTAGCACATGGGACAGTCTAGCACAGTGAAGGTATGACGGGGCCATTATACACAAAACACACAGAAACTAGAGAACATGAAATGGTATCAGGCAAGGGCCATAATCCTAACCGTGTCTACTCAAAGGTAAACACCATTGTGTTCAATGTTTCTCACTCCCAGAAAAGTGTCTTTAGGATTGCAGCCATAGTGTCTGTGTGGAGAGGATTCCCATATGCTTATTTAGAGTCCCTTTCACATTTCACTTGTGGGTGGCGCAAGCAGTTAAGACAGTGTGCCTGTTAACCAGCAGGCCAGGGTTCGAGACCCAGGTTGGCCCCACAAGACAGGGTGAGCTCCTGTCCTTAGCCCAGCTCTGCGACGCAGCTGGATCCAATCGTATTGGCTCTGCCTTTCCATTGGACTCATTCAGTGGCATGGAGAGGGGGATTTGCTGCTTGCGTAACAGCCTATCCTCCATAACAATCTAACCCAGGCTTTCGTGCTTCGCATGCAGTGTATGCAGCACCGAGCATGATATCATAGTCTTTCAAGACTGACGGAGGCCTGCTTGTAATACATGATTAAATTCAATCATTTTTCCTCTCATGATGAGTTGGGTGTTTTCAGCATTTACTTAAGAAACTTAAAATAAGTCTTTGGGGAGGAGGGGACAAAGTCAGCGATACAATTCCCAACATCACATTAAAGAAGGTTTTTAAAAAATATATATATATTGGACTGCTGCAGGGAGCCCCGACCAGCCCCCACACAGGGCTCCCTGAGTCTTAGCACATTGTGAAAAAGTGATTGCAAACCACTTCCTGGTTATGATTGCAAACTGGAAAAGTTTTGCAATCATTTTTTCCCTAACATTTTAAAACTTAGGGACCCTTGCAGGGAGCTGCATAGGGACTGCAACAGCCCTTTATACATAATAAACATATCTCCTTTATTCTAATCCTGGAGATTTTGCTGCTGCCTCTTGCCTGTCCCTTAAAGTGAAAGGGTTCGCGTTACATAAACTGCTGGGTCATAACCCATCAGTTTAAGTGCTGCTGCCCTTTGGTACTGTAATGAGGCAGAAGCTCACAGGTTCAGCTATGAATGATTTTCTAGTTTACAGCATAGATTTACAAACCATTGAAATATGAAGATTATGTTGATCTATATGTTTGAAGAACTGAACCAGTTCTCTCTCACGTATACATCAAGAGAGCAAAAATGAGTGTATCTATTGTATCCTTTATATGTTCTTCAGGCTGCATTTTTAAGCCCCAAGTTGGCTGGCATAAGTCCTTGCCCAAGTCCTCTGCTGGCCTGTGGGTTGCAAAAGTGACATAAGGCACTTCTGCAGCACTCCTGGAGGATTAGGCCAGTGCACAGACTTGCTGGCCAGTGGGTTGCAAAAGTGACATAAGGCATTTCTGCAGCACTCCTGGAGGATTAGGCCAGTGCACAGACTTGCGCTGCCCTCCCCAAACCACCATGGTGAGGTGGTGTGCCAGCCAAAATTGGTTAGAATTGCACCCTCAGCTTGTAAGACCACACTCAAGTGCATGACTATTCAGAAGCAAAACCTACCATTTCTATGCAGCTAAATTTCAGGAAAGTTTGTAAAAGATTTCAGACTTGAAATAGTACCCTCTTACAGACCAATTCATAGTCCGGATGGCACCACTTAAATGCACACTGCCTAAGCAATGGCCATTGCAAATTTTAATGGATTTCCCAATATAGCTCTATGTTCCTATGGAGATGCCACACTCTCAAAATCATTCTTATTGCCAGTCTTACTAATATAACTTCAAAAGATGTCAGTACATTGTATTAGTTTAGTTAGAAACAGAACATTTCATTCTGCGTTGATAATGGTTAATAATCTAACGTTTTTTAAAATTGTTTATGTATCTGGCCCCATACACCCATTATTTGGTTTCCATACCCATAAGAGCTATGGATATTTCTGGTTTTTATTATCTGCTACAGTTGTTTCAGATGGTTCAGATTCAGCTTGCCATGAGAACTATATACTGAAGAACATGCTGTTCAAAAAGTATGGAGGAAGGAGTCTTTGTGTAGTAAATGAATCCGTTCTTCCTCATTTTGGGCTGTGGGTGGCGCAAGTGTTAAGGCACTGTGCCTGTTAACCAGTAGGCCAGGGTTCGAGACCCAGGTCGGCCGCACAAGACAGCGTGAGCTCCTGTCCTTAGCCCAGCTCTGTGATGCCAGGTGGATCCAATTGTATTGGCTCTACCTTTCCATTGGACTAATTCAGTGGCGTGGAGAGGGGGGATTTGCTGCTTGGGTAACAGCCTATCCTCCATAACAATCTAACCCAGGCTTTCATGCTTCGCATGCAGTGTATGCAGCGCCGAGCATGATACCATAGTCTTTCAAGACTGACGGAGGCCTGCTTTTTTTCTTCCTCATAGATATCGCTTTTGAATTATGAGGATGGTGTGTTGGATCCAAGTTCCATTATACCCCTGATTGATGGAGGAACAGAAGGCTTTAAAGGAAATGCTCGTGTGATTATTCCTGGCATGACAGCTTGTATTGAGTGCACACTTGAACTTTATCCTCCGCAGGTAGCAAAAAAGAATCCTTGTAGATTCTCCTTTTTTGTTCTCTCATTTTGTATTTTGTAAAATTCAAGTTTAATCACCTTCTGTACTCTCCTTTTGCCAGTTAAATTTTCCCATGTGTACAATTGCTTCAATGCCACGGCTACCAGAACATTGTATCGAGTATGTTAGGATATTGCAGTGGCCTAAGGAACAACCTTTTGGAGGTAATGCATGAACTATTTTTAAACCTGTTCAAAGTAGGTTGTTAACCAGAATGAGCAAGAATTTATCAATTTATTTTTAGATAAATTGCTTAACTTGTTTTAATTGTTAAACACTTTGTAAACATTAAAGTAAGGAAGATCTAACAAAATAAGAGTTTCAATTTTCTCCTTCCAAACTTTGAACAACAGAGTTATTGTCAAACTCCTGTCCTAAGAGATTCAAATTATTGTAATGACAGATTAACTCCCAAATCCAGAGTAACTACGGAAGCACGTAAGTTACTGCACCACCTAGTGAAAACTTATGGGAAATTCATATTGCAATCCAGAGTAAGTTGTTCTTACACCAGAGCAAAGACTTCCTTACTCTGGATTTTGCCCTGACATCTTTGTAAAATTAATATTTGTCAACTTTTTCTTAACAAGACTTTAGAATTCAGTGTGAATTAATACATTTTTTTTTGTTTTTCCAGAAGGTGTTCCACTAGATGGAGATGATCCAGAACACATACAATGGATTTTTGAGCAATCTTTAGAAAGGGCATCACAATTTAATATTAAAGGTCTAACCTACCGGCTCACACAAGGTTAGATATGTCAAGTGCATTATTCCCTGTAGGACGGCCATGTCATTGTGCAGTTCCTTTTGTTTGCTTTGTCTTCCTTCTGGACTTCCGGTTCAGTAAACTGTGCAGTTTAGTGCAAACAGTGGTCAAGAGCTGCCTTTTCAGTTAATGTTTCTGTTTTTCTGGAACAAAATGCAGTGGAAACACAATTTTTTATTTATTTTTTTTACCAGTTTACAAGTTTAGGTTGAACTTGTGGCTACTGCTAGATACAATTTAGTTTCTTGGAATTATGGATGCTAATCTCTGCAGAGGTTGTACAGAAAACTGTTTTATTATACAGTTATTTATGGTGGAATTACTTGAATAATGTTTGGCATTTCCATTCCCCATATAGGAGTTGTGAAGAGGATCATTCCAGCTGTAGCATCAACAAATGCTGTCATCGCAGGTAAAGTAATACTTCATTATGTGCTCAATAGCAGTTCTTAGTTATGCAGCAAAAAAACATTATCTCTCTGTCACATTGCTAAATATATAAATATATTTGGACTGAGTACATCTGATACTAAGGCAGTGTAAAGTTAGGAGAGAAGGTACTTTAGTCTATGATCCTTAGCAAACTGGATTTGAGGTAAAACAGAACAAAATCCTCCTGGTGTTAAACACATTTCATTTAAGGGGCTGAAGGGGCATTAATGGTGTTTCCTAAGGGCCAGAGTCCAGTCTTATGCATGTCTACTTGGAAGTAATTACCATTATAGTCAGTGGGGCTTACTCCCAGGCAAGTGTGAAGGAGAAGTTCTTGGGGGCCACTTGAAATAGCGAGGCGGGCTGCATTTGGCCTGCGGGCCTTGTGTTTGACACCTCTGCTCTTGATTTCAAACTAAAACTGCTGGTGCTAGAGGGAAATTGGGCACAGATTTCTCCTAAGTGGAAGGATGTATATGTTGTGTTATGTGAGTTCTATCTATTGGAGACTGGCAAATAAAAAGCTGAAAATTACAATGTGCTCTTCTAAAGGTAAAGGTCTCCCATGCAGATTTCCATGCTAGTTGTGATCGACTCGAGGGAGCAGTTCTTATCCCCATTTCTTAAGGCATAGAGTCCAAGGATGCCATTATCCAAAGATGCCTTCGTGGTCATGTGGCCTGTATGCATACAGATTGCTGTTACTTTCCTACTGAGGTGATAGCTTATCTGCTTGCATTTGCTCTTCTACTAGCCAGTAGTTATATTCCTGCAAATGGTTGCTGCAAATGGTTAAGACACTGTGCCTTAACCAGTAGACCAGGGTTTGAGACCCGAGTCCTACAAGACTGGCTCAGCTTCCGTCCAGCAGTTCAGAAGCTTGTAAATGCTAGTAGATAAATATGAAAATACCTCAGTGGGAATGGAAAACAGTGTTCTGTGCACGTTCAGCAGTCATGCTGGCCTCATGACCATGGATGTGACTTTGGACAATGCTGGCTCTAAAGGCTTAGAAAGGGATGAGCACCGTACCCTACAGTTGGTACCATCAGCAGTATAATGTGCTAGGGACACCTTTAACCTTACCTTTATGTTACATAAACTTGGTATGTTTCAGTGCAGCCTCTCAGATAGAATGTGTCTTTCATTTCCTCATCTGCACCTGTTCACTGGGAGTCTTTTAGAAATACTGATTTTAAATTGAATGTATTGGCAAATCACATTATGGCAAAACAGTGTTGAAATTCTGGCTTTTTTTTTGCAAACTCCTATAACTTCTTTAGACTATTACCTCTTGTCTCAAATGAAATCCAAGTCTTTCGATTATCAATAATTTGGCTGTTTCCAGGAATCAGTAAATACCATATTTCCCAGCTTATAAGACGCACTCTTTTTCTCCCCAAAGGGGGGGGGGAATGTCTGTGTGTCTTAGAGAGTGATAGGGCCAATCCTGGAGCACCTTACCCCATCATGTCATATGTTGTTGGATTCGTATTGAAGAGCAAAATCCAATGCAACAATCAGTTTTGAAATATCTCCTTCCTATCAAAGGTTATGTCCAAAAAAGTAAAAATCAAAAATATAAAAACAAAAAAATACATTTTTTGGCAATTTATTTAAGCGAGTAGGAATTTTGGCTTCAGGGTGTAGTAATTTTGCCCTGGGAGGTAGGAATTTTGGATTTGGCATCTGGTCATCCTGGCACAGTTGCTATCCTAAGCAGTCTTTCCTGGCTTGACTTGCTCCAAAGTAGACATGTACAAGACCTGGTCCCTCCTGCTCCATGCCTGTGCCTCCCTCACTCTTCCCTGTCTATCTAGATCCCCTCACCTTTCCCTACCTACCCTCCAAAAGAAACCCCCCCAATTGAACTGCCTTACTGGACCATTTGCAATGAGATTTGTGCAAAATGTTGTTGTCTGATCATTTGCAATGAGATTTGTGCAAAAGTCACAAATCACTGACACTAGAAATGATGAGTTTTGGGGGTTTCCAGAAAATTAGAAGAGTGCTTAAAGTCTTTCCTCATTTGTTAATGACAGTGATAATAGTTCTTAATGCCACTGTTAACTTTACATGGTTGAAATATTATTCTACTATATTTAATTAAATATATTAGTACACCATTTGGTTCAGAATATTTTTTTTCTTGTTTTGCTCCTCTAAACTTTGGTGCGTCTCATGGTCCGGTGCTTGTAATAAGCCGGGAAATACGGTACTTCATTAGCAGCCAAATCCTACCTAGAATTGGGCCAGCACACGGGGAGCGTTTTATGTCAGCAGTGTTCCTCTGTCATAATATTGTTTGGTTCCCCTACCATCAAAGATAGCAATTCTAGTATCCGTTTCCTCTTCCTGTCTTTGATGCATGTACTCAGATCCACTTGGACTTAAACCAGCAAAGAAGTTGGTGCAAGTCTGAGCACTTCCATTGGGATAGGGAAGGCTTGTCTCAGGGTAAGGGAAAAAATGTTCCCTCAGCTGGAAGAGCCCTTCATGACATGAAACTCTCCTATAGGATGGTGGGTTGCAACCATTGACATGACTGCTTCAGGGGGAGTTAGGTAGGATGGGGCTGTGATTAACTAAATGATTATTCCATGCTTTTTAAAGCTGTGGTATCCTTCAGATTCCGTCTCTGAATTTTTCAGATAATTTTGATTGTTTCCTTTCTAGCTATATGTGCCACTGAAGTCTTTAAAATAGCCACAAGGTAATTTGTTTCTTAATCAAATATTTGATTAGAAAATGTATTGCTGACAAATTCTAACAGATTTTTCATTACAGTGCGTATGTACCTTTGAATAACTATCTGGTGTTCAATGATGTAGATGGACTTTACACATATGCATTTGAAGCTGAAAAGAAGGTTAGTACTGCTGCAGAAAACTCTTAGTGTGAAAGTTTAAATGTTCTGCTTGTCTTGTTTTTATTGATAACTAGTGAAATGCCCACAGTTCGGGAGTAAAATAGCCCCCATATACTATACCCCCAATTGCGCAATAAACACCACTGCACAACACCCCTACCCCACCCCACCCCCCACAAGTCTGGGCACTCCCACTGGGCAGTTGCAAAGTTTGGGACTGGATGTTGATCTGTATTCAATGAAGTATAGGCTGAAAATGTGTTGCACCCTTTTCAGCCCCTTTGGGGTTAAATTTCTAAAAATTGGTTCTTGGTGGGTACTCCTATCATGGAAAGAATACGTTCCCCAAATTTCATTTTTCTTGATCCAGGGGTTGGGGCAGAGCGTCCATCAGTCAGGGATTCTTCAATGGAAAGTATAAGGAGGAAAACATTGCACCCCTTTTCACCCCATTCTGGTTGGAATTTCCAAAAGCCAGTTCTTAGTGGGTACTTCTGTCACAGAAGGAACACTCCCCAAATTTCATGCTTCTAGGCCTGGTAGTTTTGGTTGGGCATTGATGAGTCAGTGAGTGAGTCAATGACTTCAGTTTTGTATATATTAATATTGTGGAATTAACCTATTGTTGTGGAAGTAAAATTTCAAGAATATTTGTGGGCTGCGAACATCGTTGGGCACTGGCATCGGATGATGGGCACTGGGTAGCATACTGTGGCATGCTGCAGAAGAAGGATAATATGAAATAAAAATGTAGACTGGAGTTTATCATTTCTTATTTCAAGGATATATAACTTCCAGTGCAGTCCTAAGCATATCTACTCAGAAGTAAGTCCCATTGTGTGCAATAGTCCTTACTCCCAGGAAAGTGTGGTTAGGATTGCAGCCCTATGTCTAAAACTGCAATTTGTTTTCTTTGGATCTTTAATTTTGTATATTTTGGATGTGATTTAGTGCCATGTGTCTTACTCCCAGGAAAGTAGGACTGCAAGCTAAATTAATTCAAGAAAAAACATTGCTCAAAAACAACACATTGACTCCTTTATGGACTACTGCATTATTTATTTATTTTTTATTTGGTAGGAGAACTGTCTGGCTTGCAGCCAGCTCCCTCAGGACATAGAATTTTCTCAGTCAGCTAAACTGCAGGAAGTTCTGGATTATTTGACAAACAGTGCTTCATTGTAAGTATAGACTCAATTTGATCTAATGATGTGGTTTTGAAGTATAACACCAGGTCCTGGGGTTTTGTATCCTTGTCAAATTAGAGTTACTGACACTTGTCTTTTTAAGACCTTTGTTTCAGTTCTTTGATGTTCTTTTACACAGACAAATGAAATCTCCAGCAATAACAGCCACAGTATATGGAAGGAATAAAACCCTCTATTTACAGGTAAGAGTGTAAACCTAAGAAATTTAGACTGGCCTAACTCACCTGGCCGATCTTTCTGTGATGGTGTGGGGAGGTTGACATATATCTATGTACTGGCCTTACCACCCTGTCTCCCAGAAGTGCAGCAGAAGTGTCTCACTGCACTTTTGTGACATCCCCATGTCATAACAGGACATGTCTGGGCTTAGGCCAGTCTAAGTGGAGGTTAGGATTACAGCCTAATACTTTTAGAAAAATTATATTGTGCATATATATGTGTTTAAGTGAAAGATAGTGGAAAATATGTTTTTTTCTCCTCCAGTCAGTAGCTTCAATTGAAGAGAGAACGAGGCCAAACCTTTCAAAGACTTTAAAAGGTAATATAAATGTTATATTAAGGCACATAGCAAACATTTTAACAAAGACATTTTGAGATACCTTGATGTAGTACACTGGCACCTCATGTAACAAGTATAATTTGTTCCGGAGGTATGCTTGTTATGTGAAACGCTCTTTACGTGAAGTGGATTTTCCCATAGGAAACAATGGAAACTCAGACGATTGGTTCCACAATAAAAAAGTCATATGAAAATATTAACTGTTTATAAAAATGATTACAAAACACTATATTATAACACAGTACAAAATACTATAATATACAGAAACACACAACACTGCAATAAAGAAAATACTGTGCAGTACTGAACTCTAATGTACCTTTGAAAACCTTCATGGTTGGTGTGAGGGTTACAGAGAGAGGGATGACTTTGGCTGCAAGCTTAAAGACACTTTCCTGGGAGTAAGTCCCATTGGACACAAAGGGGCTTACGTCTGAGTAGACATGATTAGGATTGTGCTCTTTCACAATCATTAATGGAGTCACTGCTATCCATTGGCTAAATGGAATCTTTTTGTGCAACTTTTAACATTCCCAAACTGCTGATGGGGAGCAGCACTAGAACATTGATAGGGCACACCTTCCACGCTGCCACACACAGCTCCCACATACAAACCTGGCTCAGGCTGCTCCCCCCAGGCCCCCCATGAGTTCCCTAGCCACTGAAGCCTATTCCAAACTTTGCCCAGGGCCCCACTGTAGCTCAAGCTAGTCCCCTTGTCCCGCCAGTGGGTTTCCTTGCCATGGAAACCTGTTCCAAACTTTCTCAGAATTGCTCTTTACGCAAGACAGTGCTCTTTACACAAGTCAAAATTTTGCTCTTTACCCAAAACGCTTGTTATTCAAGTCACTCTTTACTCAAAGTACCACTGTATATTGTTTATATTTGTGGATTGTATCCTCTGTTGCTTATTCCAGGGAATAGATACTATCATTTGTAAATGGAAACAGTCTTGTGGAAACCTGGAGTGTGCCAAGTTGCCTTTGAATTAAACATGCTCAAATTCTCTCCATAAATAAGTTTAAGTGGTAGCTGTAAATGTTATTGATGCAGATTTGAGAAATGGAGCTGTCGTTATCTAGTAGGATGGCAAAGAAGTTAATGTGACTTGTGTTAATATTAATGGGGCTTATGGGTGTTCTTATGCAAGGGAAGAGGAGCTGTCATTGCAATAGCAGAGGTTCTGCTTTGCTGGATTAGAGTTAGAAGTTAGGAAATAGGAAAAACAGCATCAAAAGTGGCAATAAAGTGGGCAAAGGTTGGTGTACTTGTTATAAGTGATATACAGTGAAATCTTAAGCATGTCTACTCAAAAGTAAGTCCCATTGTGTTCAATAGTTCTTACTCCCAGAAAAGTGTGATGAGGATTGCGGCCATAATTAGTGATATAAATTATGGGAACTGTTTCTTTGTTTGAATGTTTTCCATAAGTGCTGTTAATTTACTTGACATGTTTTTTCTTGTTACAGAGCTAGGACTTGTTGATGGTCAGGAACTTGCAGTTGCAGACGTCACTACACCACAGACAGTTCTCTTTAAACTTCATTTTACTACTTGATATAAATGCAAGTGATGTTAATTTGCACACCTTGTAAAACTGTTGTTGTGCACTAGGGAGACAAAAAGAAGAGTACTCACACTTACCCTTGCAATATTGCGGGAAGTTAGTTTTACCTTAAATAAATTGCTCTAATTAGAACTGTCATTTCAAACCAATATTTGGTTGATGTTATCTTCCTAATGTACAGAAATCTGATGTATAGCAATAATAAATATTTTCAGTTTGTATACATATTAAAATAATGCCAACATTCCTCCCTGCATGTGGAAATTGGTGATTGATGAATTGGTTCTTAAAAAACCTCTGAATGTACACAAATAAGAAAGTGAACAGAGATTCTAAATTATATTTTAGAATCTATGTACAATTCTTTATATTCAGACTACTAGGCAGTAGAATAAAACAAGCATACTATTTCTTGCTTTATTTTACATCGTTGTTGAACATTTGTCGCATATTAAGTATTGCCAAGATTTGCTGCATTTTTCAAGATATGGAAAGTACTTGACACCTGTACATGGAAATTTTAAACCATTCATTTGTATATTTGCAATTGTAGTGGCTGCTGTGCATGATTGCCCACTGGTGTTCAGAATTGGTATCTCTGTTATTTATTAATAAAAAATTATCTAAAGATACTGTACTTTGTTAGCATGTCACTGGCTCCTGTTGGAATACAAATTCTAGTACAAATATTTTTTTTGTTTTTAAGAAAAAGTGAAATATAATTTTCAAGAAGAAAGCTTAATTAGCAAAACTTTCTCCAGACATACGGTCACAGCTGGGAAGCATTTAACCCCATTATGCACCCACCACACAGATCAGCCTATTTATTTTTTGGCAGTCTTTAAATTTGTGACTCCCAAACCTTTTAGCACCAGGATCCACTTTTTTAAATGACACACTTTTGGGACCCAACGATTGGGCCCTGACCCTGTTTTCCAGTGCTGGTACAGCCATAGCTATGTGGTGTTTGCTGCATTGTTTTACGTTGAGGCAGTCACAGAGGCGTTGGGGCTATATTGTAGCTGGGAAGTCGCATAGGATTGGGCCTAGGCTTACCAGATTTTTAAAATTCATAAATAAGTATTTATAATGGTAGACAGAAAGATTTAAATTTTTAATTTTTTAAATTAAATTTAAATTTACATTTAACATTTAAACATCTAAACATTTAAATTTACACAAAGGTGCAAACTGAGGTGCTGAGCTGTATGCATGATAATCAGCAGCTATTTCCATTACTCTTGGGCAACAGTTTGGGAACCAGTGCTTTAAAAGATTCTTAAACACCCGTACCTATTAATACTGTAATGCAAGACACTATTTAGATGTATTTTTATTGACTTAATTTCATATTGATTTACCAAGCTTTCAATACAGCATTTGTATATCATCTTTCTCATTGACTCCCCAGATCAGGGTGGTTGTAGACCACCTTTTTATCATTTTTTATCCTCATAATAATCCTGTGAAGTATGTTAGCTGCATGGTCATAAAGGGGCTGTGCAAATTTGAATACTGCCCATGGAGGCTTTTTATCCACTAGCATTATAACTGATACAGTGATCAGATATTTACACATTGAAAATACACTGTACAGAGCTACTGGGCAAGGCATGCTTGTGATGGGCCAGAGTCATGCTGCTTTGTCTTGGACGGACACTGGAAGGGGTAAGGATCTAAGTCTGTTCTGCTGCTTTGACTTCTGAGCTGAAATGCTTGAATTCTGAACTATGAAAAATAACAGAGCAAATGTACTGTGTAATGGGACCTTTGCCTAATTGTGGCTTAGGTTTAAAGCCTAAACTGATGGTGTCACTTTTGACCATGACATCATTACTTCTGATGAGCCCTGACAGATGGTCCTTCCAAAAAGTGGGTCCTGGTGCTGAAAGTTTTGAGAACAAGCAGGATAAAGAGTCAAAGTAGGAAACTCACATTTGGATTTTCAGTCTTGGAATTGCAGATAATATCTGGCATTTGAATGCTTTCTTAGCATGCAAAGTAATTCATATATGAATTCTATGGCTGTATGATAAAAATGGATTGAGTCCCTATATTGCAAATGAAGTGGAGAGAGTCATTCATGGAAGGCTGCAGGACCTTCTCATGCCTCCTCCGAACGAAGCAGCCAGGGTGACCAGAAACCTCAAAAGGAGGAGGTGGTCTTGGATTCCTCTCAGCTTGGCCTTCCCAGTGGACCATGACACTTTTGCCTACACACGAGTAAAGCCATGATGTTGGGCACTTTCCCATAGAAAGTGCATTTTTAATTTTTTTTTAGTTTTCTATCCATAACCTTTGATAGGAAGGAGGTATTTCAAAGCCAACTTTTGCAATGGATTCTGCTCTTCAACACGAATCCAACAACATACGACATAGGCACACCATGAATGGAGGACAACGAGGCCCTTTTGGAGGACCCTGTACATGAGGCCAAAAAAGAGGACAAACCTGGAACAATCTGGGCATCACTGAATTCAGCGTGGCTTTCTCCCAGGTGAATGCCACTAAGAGCACAATCCTAACCGTGTCTACTCAAAAGTAAGCCCCATTGTGTTCAATGGGTCTTACTCCCAGGAAAGTGCCTAAAGACTGCAATCCTAAAGACACTTTTGGATTACTTTTGAGTAATCAAAAGTAAAAGGCTTACTTTTGAGTAGACATGGTTAGGATTGTGCTCTAAGACAGCAGCCTGAGGGCCCAAGGCTATGCGTGTCTACTCAGAAATACTTTCCATCACAGGCTATGGGGCTTACTTCCAGGTAAATGCTACTAGGGCTGCAGTCTGACAGTTCAAGCCCATGTATGTCTCCTCAGAAGGAAGTCCCATTCCAGCCAAAGGGGTTACTCCCGGGTAAGGGCGACTAGGAGCGCAGGCTGAGCCAGGCCTGCGAGTGTCTCCTCAGAAGGAAGACCCACTGTAGCCAACGGGGTTACTCCCGAGTAAGTGGCTAGAGCGCCTAGGCCTTGAGGCGGAGGTGGTTGCCTCAGTGGAATGCGATGACGTCATCGTGGCTGACGGGGCGCGTGAGGAGGGCGGGGTCTGGAGGGGAAACGGCCGTTGGCGGCTGTGACGACAGTGCTCCGGTCACGTGACAGGCGTCCGCGTGAGGGTTGGCGCGGTCGCGGGGTTGTTTAGCGACGTGGAAGGGGAGGGCTTGTGCGCATGCGCAGTGCCGCGGCGCTCTCTGTCCCCATCCGGGTGGGTGTTGTCTGATGGAGGGAGGCCCCCGCTCGGGGAGATGAGCTGGTTCAACGCCTCGCAGTTCTCCAGCTTCGCCAAGCAGGCCCTCTCGCAGGCACAGAAGTCCATCGACAGGGTGCTGGACATCCAGGCAGAGGAGGAGGACGACGGGCAGGGAGGGGGCTCCCCCACACTCACCCCCAGGGACCCCGGTAGGTGCAGCTGACACCCCCCAGACAACCCCTCAGCCACTGGAACTCCCTGACACTGGACCCCACGCACCCCCCCACGCCCCTGCAGGGCTCACAGGACCCCCCACACACACTCTCACACACACAAAGATACACACACACAGTGTACACACACACACACATACATACACACATGTGTACATACATGTACATTATATACATACATGTACACATACATATATATGCGGTATATGCACACGTATGCATGTACAGTATACATATATGTATATACGCATACACATATATACATATATGTATTCACACGTAAACATGCATGTATCACATGTACGTGTGGAAACATAGTGCATACGTGTGTAAATACGTACAGGTGTCCTTCAACTTTCTAACAGTCCGTTTTCTGATGATCCACTCTTTCAACATACTCAAGTCTCATTCATTCAACTCATGTTCTGCTCTTTCAACCTCTCTCTGCTGTTCTAAAAGCCAACATTGCCCTCCTGTGTTGTAGCTCCTCCTCTATTCCCATTCCTGAAGGAGTTAATAAGAATCGGATATATGATGAGAACACACACACACACGCACACACATGCATAGTACATTTATTTATTTGATATAAATCCTACCTTTCTTCCTTAAAAGGAAACCTAAGGTAGCTAACAATGTTTAAAACAATAAAATACAGTTAAAACTAGATAGAAACAATAAATAAAATTAAAATATAAATATGTAAAATTAAAATATACAATATTTAATATAAATATATATTAATGTCCACACATGCATGCACACATATATGCGTATGTATGTGTATACACACACATGCATATACATACATATGTGTGTGCATGTCCATGTGTGTTCAACCTCCTGCTACCGCAGAAAGCCTTATGGAGGCATGCAGGGGCTGGAGAGAGTGGTGCTCCCTCTCACACAACAGCAGAACCAGGGACAGCAACTAAAATCAGTGTTATGATATGCGGGAGACTTTCAGCAGAAGATTAATGGAGCAGGACGGAGAGATGCTTGTTTTCCCCCTCACATGGCAACAAAAACCTGGGGACAGCCTTTGAAACCAGTCTGTGGAACTCCTTGCTGCATGATATGGGGGAGACATGCAGAGAATGGACAGAGTGAATAGATGGATGTTCCTTATCCTCTTGCTCCATAGCAGAACCAGGGAACAGCCACTAAAATTGGTCTGTGGAACTTCTTTCTGCATCATATAGAGGGAGACAGTATGCAGAGGATGGATAGAGGGATGCTCTTTTCTGCTCACACAACACCACAACTAGGGGACAACCACTAAATTTGAGTGTTAGGAGAGAGAGAATAGAATAGAAAAAAACACATACTATTTCTTAAACCATCGTGTAGTTAGTTTGTTGAATACTTTGTGTATCTAATGACATCTGGCATAGATGCCTTTAAGAGGGGGTTGGAAAAATTTCTGTAGGACATATCCATCAAGGGATACAAGCTAACCTCCTTATTTTAGATCTAGACTGCCCCAGAATGCCACGTATGGGGGGGGGGGGGAGCACCAGGGTGCAGGTGTCTTGTGATCCCTGAAGTATTTGGTGGGCAGTTGTGAGATAGAAGAAGCTGGACCAGATGGGCTTTTGACCTGACCCTGCAGAGTTCCTCTAATGTTCATATGTGTCATGCATCCCCATTTTCTTAATTATATAGTCATCGCAGTTGCATAGCTTTCCGGATCTCGCGGAAGCAAAACAAGTTAGGATTATAAATTATAGAAAAAAATGCTTTCTTATGTTACGTATGCCAGACCTTGTTATTGTCTCATTTAATCTTCTTAATAAGGACTCAGATTTCTGGCCTATAAACACTCTATTTATTTGCATCCTTTAGATGTTATCTGTTACATGTTATCTGTTACATACTTGCCGTTATTTCTGACCCATTTCATGGTCTCCTGATGGATGAGGTTTAAGAGCTTGCAAACTTGGATACATAGAGATTACCACTGTTTTTTGGTTTGTTCTGTAATTATATTCTGCTGTCGTTTTTCTGTTTGCTTCTTCATGTTCTTACACGAGACTATACTTTTATCATCTCACTTGTACTGTACATCTCTGGGCACTGGCATGACATCTTATCCATCCTTTCACACATGCTTTGAGACTTAGAAGATCATTGCTATGTTCTGTCTGGGCTAATTATTAAGCATTATTTGTCTACAACCTTTTTGACATAGAAAGTTCACAAACTGAACTTGAACTTTAATGAAGTAAGTTTTAAATAAATAAATGGTTCTTTGTCCCACAATCTAAAAAGATGCAACATTAGTGAATTGTCACTGTCCTGAATAGAGATAATTGTCCCTAACCCCACTAAATTTAACAGGAGTACTGCTTTAAAAAACACCTCTTTGCCTCATTTGGTAGGGTCAAACAACTTTGAAACGGTAATTGCTCTGTCTTTGTAATTACAGTTAACTAGTTCCATGGGGACTTTGAACTTGTTTGTTTTCTCAAGAAGCAGCGTGCGGTGCCACATGGCAAAACTAATATGGATAAAAGATGGCTGTCTTTTAGAAAAGCTAGAAAACATCCACATTTTGATCTTCAACTGTAGTATTTTCAGTGTGCTAGTTTAGTTAAATGGTATTAAGGATTAAGGTAGCCATCTTGGGCATTTGCTTTGGCATCGGAAAGGTGCCTATAAATTTTTCAGATAAAATAGTAAATAATACAGTAGTTTGGGGTTTTCAGAATGTGTCCTTACCACAAACAATGCAATCCTAGCCATGTCTGCTTGGATATATGTTCTATTGAGTTAAATGGGGTTTACTCTCTGGGAAGTGTTCACAGGACAGTAGGCCTTACAAAGTTAAAGCCTAATTATGTAGTGGCTCTAACTGACTCCTGCTTATTTCCACCCCCATGTCTCGCATGTAGCATTTGGTAAAAGAAACCTGTAACTTCCTTCAACATTTTCCCGATATGTTATCTCATGAATCTTATTTTACCAGGTATTTTTGAGGATGTGGGGAAGCTTTTCAACCTTCTGAAACTTTCCGTTTAGGTGCAGAGACTCGAGTAGAATGAGGAAGCTTTTACTGTAGGTTATTGTTATGCTTCTGTAAAGTATGTTTGTCCAGAAAGGGGGAATGTGGATTAGCTAGATAAGGTAGTTCTTATAACCTGTATAGGTTAAAGTAAAATAAAAGTATTCCCAACCCCTGAAATTTATTTATTTTTACTCCTGTGTTGTTGAAACAGCACTCTAGTTTTATTATGTCTTAATTTCTTGTGTATGCCACAGGTAATTCCTCTGAAGTAGCTATGATCTTCTTGTTCTCCAGAGCTGGGGTTGGCAGTGTTTCTCATTGCCATCATCCTCATTCATTCATCCATCATCTGGGTTGCAAAGGTCTGAGCTGTTCAGAGATAATTTTGGGTAGTGGAGTCTCTTGCCCAATTTGTTGCCTGTCAGATAGCAGCCTACAAAATTCTGGTGCCACTTCCCTCCTCTCTTCCCGCTGCTTCTGGAGGAAAAGTATCACCTATTGCTCTACTGCAGGCCGGAGACCGTGGGCTGGTTCTCTTCAGGTGGTGGGGCACATCTGGCCCATGGGTCATAGGGTGATGTTCCCTGCTCTAGGGACTTTTGCATTTTTTTGTTTAGAAGTAAAAAAGAAAGGCTGGGAACATTCAACAAGATGTTATACGACATGAGTGAATTATTGTTGCTATAATTTAGGCCCCTGAAAATTGTAATCCACAAGCACCGAAACCCAAAAACCTGGGAGAGCTCATTGTTTGATCTAATAGGGCAGAGATTACCATCACCTGCTGTGTACTTTTTCTCCATACACAATCTTGAAGTATTGTACGTTGAAGTGGGCAGAGTTATTCTTAGCACACTGTGGTGCGTTTTGATGCTTAGGTTTGTTATGCACAGAAGTATTAAGTGTGATGGTAATCCAAAATAAATGGATGAATGTTAGCAGGGTGTTTGGTAAAACCTACTCTTCTTGATTCTGTCCACTATGGATGTACTGACTGTTTAAAAGCTACTGGTGTTTTGATGAGTAGTTATATGAACCTTTAAGATAGAAGAATAGAATAGCCTCCCCCCAGGTTGCCCTGCTAGCCAAACTGACTGTACGGTGCAGTACTCATTTCCGATACTAGGCCAAAGAGCCAGTGTTGTCCAAAGATGCTTCTGTGGACATGCGGCTGGCATGATTATACGTTGAGATGCACAAAGCACTGTTATTTTCCAACCAAGGTGGGAAAGGTGGTACCTATTTATCTACTTGCGTGTTCATGCTTTCAAACTGCTAGGTTAGCAGAACCTTTGAGATACTGTATACTTGTGTAAAGTACTTGAAGGAATTGTACGGTATGTTTATTCATTTTTTAATTTGATTTTTTTTCTAGGAACAAATTCTCTTACAAGTGAAGGATGGGATACGTCTTCCTGGGGATCAAATTTAAATATAGATGCTCAAAGTCAACTGATACCATCGCCTACAGCAATCACAAAACCAGTTAGGAGGACTGTGGTAGACGAATCAGAAAATTTCTTCAGTGCCTTTCTGTCTCCCACAGAGGTTCAAAACATACAGCAAAATTCAGTGGTGTCTAAGCCACCCACCAAATCGCAGCGACCCAAAGAAGAAGTAAAAAGCACACTAGAGGAATCCCTGCATACTCAACAGCCTGAAACTAACGCAAGAGAATTATCTGTAATTGCACAAGTGGAATTGGAAACCACAGGAGATATCCAGGAGAAATCAGAAGAAAATAATTCAGTACCTAATCCTGAGACTAAGTATGATGAACATAAGACTGAAGATTCTGATCAGAAAGCATCTCAGAATCTCAATGTAGCAGAATCCACTGCTACTGTAAAATCAAGTCCTGAAAGTGACAGACCTGAGCATGTGCCTAACATCTCTGCACAAGCTCTGTCTGCAGAGACAAAGAATGGAAGCCTGGAAGGTAAAGAACGAAAAAGTGAGGACAGGCAGAGCAATACACCTTCACCTCCAGTTAGTACTTTTTCCTCAGGGACATCCACAACTAGCGATATTGAAGTTTTGGACCATGAAAGCGTTATAAGTGAGAGTTCAGCAAGCTCAAGGCAAGAAGGCGCTGATTCAAAAGCAAGTCTTCATTTAATGCAAACTTCCTTTCAGCTTTTATCAGCATCTGCCTGTGCAGAATACAACCGTCTGGATGACTTTCAGAAACTGAATGAGAGTTACGGCTCTTCTGACGCTTTCGAAAGAATAGATTCGTTTAGTGTGCAGTCTTTAGACAGTCGGAGCGTAAGTGAAATAAACTCAGATGATGAATTGTCCGGGAGGGGATGTGTTTCAGCATCTGTCACCATCAGTCCTCCGGCACTAAAGAGTGACGAGGCCGAACTTATAAAAAGCAAGCCTGACCTGATCGTAAATGAGGCTCTTCCTCTATCCACAGAAGAAATGGAAATGGAGGAAAGTGGGCGAAGCGCAACCCCTGTAAACTGTGAGCAGCCAGACGTCTTGGCTGTTTCTGTGCAGACTGGTGAAGGTCAGGTCCAGAAGGAGGAGATAGTAGAACTTCAGTTTAGTGGTGAAATGTTATCCAGCGAAGAATGTGAAAAAGAAGAGCTTTGCAAGGTAAATACAGTCGACCTTTAAAATAATTCTTATCTATGTTCATGTATTCGGTAACCACTGGTGCTCGAAGGAAAGGGATGTTGGTACTGTTCTTCAGTTAGGTTATTTCTGTATTGCTTTATCATAAAGCTTCTGTAGCTTCTTTTGATGGCTTGCTGATTTTTGTGCATGTTTAGAGCTGTGCTATCTACATAAGATGAATATATTAGGTTGAATTTAAGGAGAGAATGTTTGTAAATATTGTAAAATACTGTAATTCTGCCACTGTAAAATCAGTAAGTAATCCTGATTTCGAGAATCTGATTCTGAGGGTGCAATCCTAACTAGTTTAGTCCAGCTCAATCAGGGTGACCAGATGCCCAAACCTCAAAAGGAGGACATGGTCCTGGATTCCTCTAAGCCTGGACTTTCTGGTGGACAATGGCATGTTTGCTACTAATGAGTAAAGCTGTGATATTTGGCACTTTCACTTTTCCATAGAACGCAACGCATATTTTTTAGTTTTTTGGCCATATCTTTGGATAGGAAGGAGATATTTCAAAATAAATTTTTGCATTGTATTCTGCTCTTCAGTATGAATCCAATGAGATATGACATGATGGGGTACTGCACACCATTGCAAAGTTCCAAAATGGAGGACAATGAAGCCCTTTTGGAGGACAATTGGAAAGAAAGCTTAAATAAAAGGACAAATCTGGTCATACGATCAGCTCAACTCATCTGTCTCCTCATTCCTGTGGTGGTGTGGCAAAGCCGGAGCATGTCTATCCACTTGCCTACCCGCTAGGATTGGCCTTAATGGCACTTTTGCAGCACCCCCCAGCTCACTTTGGAATTTGGGCGCACCTAACTGGGTGTTAGGATCACAGCCTGAATCTGATTAACTAATAAGTGTTTCCACTTTATTCAGCTGTGCTTGTTGAAGTGCAAGTTGAGCTATTGATTCTAGACAATTATCCCATTATAGAGAAATGGGCAGGCCAATCTAATTCAGTGCTGGTACAACAAGGCACATTTGTTCCCTTACCCCATGTCATGCCCTAGCCTATCTAATGGGCCTACTCAGATCTTTGCCAGCCAAATTGCAAGGCCTAGTAACCCCACATTCAGGGGCTTTCATGTCTAGGGGGGCTAGGATATCACGAAGACCTCTTCTGCCATCTTTGCCCCCTCTGGGCCTTAACCACTTCTCCCCATGCTAAAACACCTCCTTGCCTCCATTCTGCTCTCCTCACACCATCTGGCAGAGAACTTGCCAGCCTTAGCAGCCCTTCCACTGGATTCAGTTCTGGTGGGATACTGCACGCCTTCCCACTGGCACTCCTTGTTCAAAATTTGCTGCAAAAGTGCTTTGTGAATATTTGCACCAAGATAGTCCTGATTAGTATTGGGTTTTTTGTCTTTATCAACCTTGTAGTGGAAGTAGCCATTTGATCTAATACATAGAATTTGGAATTACTTACATGTTTCATATTCCATAGTCAGTTGCTGTTCTGAAACAAACCCGATTTTGCAGCAAGTGTTCATGAATGACTGGAAACTTGTGAAAATAGCAGTGGAATGCCTTTGTATTATTTAGGAAAATACTTGTGAGAGGAAAATTGGTCTTTGGTCAGTGTTTCTCCAAAAGATCTTCCTTGCTCTTGTACCAGTCTGCTTATTTTCTGTCTAAAACGTTTAGATTATTGATTGTTTGACGGAGAAACTGGAGAAGAGGGAATCCCAGCTGTTGAGTGTTAGTAAAGAGAAGGCGTGCCTTGAAGAAGCTTGTGACAATCTTAAAGAGTAAGTGTTAATTGCATTCATGTTGATTGTATGGATCATGTGCAAACCTAGTGATTTCCTTTGCTGAGTTCATGTGTGTTGTTGCATTTTGTACAGTAGAATTTCTGTAAGTTTAATTGTATGAGCTTACTTTAAAATAAGAAAAAGTTATCTAAAGCAACTGAAGTAACTGAAGTATTAAATAAGTCAGCATTAATTGTATAATTTTTGTGTTATATGGCAGGAAACTGGACTCCTATTATCAGTTAAATCTTTAGCAATCTGTGTCTTGGTTTTGGTGTTCAGTGGCTTTTCTTCTTAGCATCTTGGTCTCTTTAGACATCCACCACCACCTATTCTATCTCTTTTATTTTGTTCCTTTCACCCTCTTTGACTAATCATATCATGCACCCATCAGCCTTTGGTCCATAATTAGAAGCCAAGAACTTTTGGATAATTAGTGAAAATGGTCACCTACCATGGATTTTGATGCCTTCTGTACCATTTAGATGTAGTGCCATAAAACTTCCACAGTTCTATCATCTTTGAGTAGCTTGGTGTACGTCGCTGTGACTGACAATGCTGCCTTGGAAAAGCCTGACAGCATTAAGGCCAGTGCAGTATCCAGTATATCTTGCCACACAGACTCTGCAGCTCAATTTTAAACTTTAAGATTCAGTTTACAAAGTTGTCTCTGAATCCTGTATCATCCCAGGACATGACTGGGAGGATGTGTTTGAAAACATACATTTTACATGCCTTCTCAAGCATTTGCATTGATAGAAATTTTTGTTTATTTAGTGAAATCTTCAGAATGAAAGAAGAGAACAGTAGCATTTCATCTCTTAAAGAAGAATTTGCTCAACGGATAGCAGATGCAGAGAAAAAAGTTCAGTTAGCATGCAAAGACAGAGATACAGCTAAAAAGGTAATGAATCTTGTCTCCCTGTTTATTATATTTCTTCAGTTTTTACAGTGGTACTTTGCCATCTCTTGGTCAGAACTTGTAAGACTTGATTGAGGTGATGTAATTTACAGCTGTATCAAAGAAGTAGAGTTTCATATGAATTTTTTGCAGAGGGGGAGAAGCAGTTGGACATAATGTAATTAAAATTATTTTTAAATGTTCTAGGATGCAATCTTTTGTACTTTATCATTGATGGCCTCTTTAAACAGGTTAAAATGTTGTTTTGAGTCCACTCTGATACAGTCAAGGCCGCTTAGAAGAAGGACAGATTTAACTTCAAGTTTGTTTGCATTAGTGAAAGAGATCTTATGTTAAGAGACATGTAGTTACCTTCCCATCCTGAATGACATGGGCCAGGTTCCAAAGAACCATGAAGCTGATTTCAGAGGCTGTAGAGTTTAAGGTTGCTTTACTCTACAATCCGGAGTAACTACAGGAGCACGTAAGAGACTGTGGGCACAATCCAGAGCAAGTTCAACCTGCTCTGCCTTAACTGCTCTCTCCTAACTGTTCTGTATCCAGAGCAGAAAGTTATGCTGCATCCAGAGAGTCAGGAAGCCTGGGCTGCCCTAGCTGCTCCAGAGCATGCTAAGTCAATGACAGCTGGTGAGGGCTTGCTCCTGAGTAGACCCCTCTCAGATCACACTGAAGAAGGAACAGCTGTGGTGCCTACATTATAAGGAAGCCCAGCAGTTCCTGACAACCAGTTACAGCTGCAGTTCTTCTAGTGCAAGGTGGATGCTTGGAGTGGCCTGCTGTATCCTGAGGTTAGTGGGCTGCCATAGTTGTGCCATATCCTGAGGTTGAGAGGCAGGGGTTGCAGCCAGGCTGGCCAAGAACTCAGAGTTTTGGTCAACACTACCATTCTTACTCAGGCCTTATCATGGACCTCTATGGGTCTACTCATTACTATACCTGCTCCTGAGGTGGTATATCTCTGAGGAACTGGAAGAGGGCGTTTCTGCCTTGAAACAGGCTTTGGATACAGAGTAACTGCTCTGCCCTAGGCAATGCTAAACATGCCCTCAACGTGCCTCTCCTGAGCTGCTTAGGCTGCCTCAGTTAGGGCAGAACAGGTCCACCTCTTTTAGGGCACCCTATGTTGCCTTGCTGTGCCCTAAGCCTCTTTCAGAGTAACTGGGCTGGAGCATCTTGCAGTTGCTCCACCCTAGTGATAGATAGGGCAATCCAAGGGCTCTTATGTGGACAGATTAGGTGCTCTGGATTGTGCTGATTATGTGCACCCATAGTTACGGCACCACCTAGTGAAAACATATGGGAAATTCATATTGCAATCCAGAGTAAATGTTTTTACACCAGAGAAAGGATTCCCCGTAGTTACTCTGGATTGCCCCTTTAGACTTATTTTTCTTGAGCCTCAGCCTACCTTGTAACTCTTTGTACGCTGCTGTTGAAACTGAGGAGTGATTCAAAAACAATTAAAAAGGGGTCAGTTAAAATTGGAGTGCAGCAATTATCAATGGTAGAACTCAAGTTCAGAAGCTAATGGAGGATAGGGTGATCTGGCACGCTGCAATTCATGGGGTTATGAAGAGTCGGACATGACTTAACAACTAAACAACAAGAACTTAGGATAGGGAGGCATGCCATGTTGTCTGGAGTTATAAGAGGTCCCAAGAAGAAAGGGGTGGAGGAACATTGGTTGGGCCGAAGAAGAAGATGCTAAGGCTTGGAGGCCACTTGGCCTGTTGGCTGACAGGCTTGGACTGTTCTTGTGACCTTCAGGAGGGTCTTGATCTTGAGACAACCTGAGGATGGGATAAAATGTGAGGAAACAAGCACTCATTTTTCCAACACACAAAACTACATTCTCTACCACACTCAACCTTGTGAGGCAGTGCGTCCCTGTGTTGAGCCCTGAGGGAAAACAGAAAGCCATAGCCTGGAATAGAGCTATGAGCAGAACAGAATCCTTTTAAACTAATATATCTCAAAGTGGGCATGTGGACCCCCTTGGGAAGCACAACTTCCATTTCAGTGGTTCAGTACAATCAAAGACTCCAAGTAAGGGAGTTGAAATTTATAAATATAAAAAAAATTCAGTTAAAAAGAAGAAGCTGTTGCACTGAATTGGTACCCGTTGTTCCAGAGAACATCCATCAGGGCCCAGATTTGGCAGGGAGAAACTGGCAGTCACCAAGAGGAGGAATCTCTGTTTTAAATTTACAGTTCAGCTGACAGTTTCAAACTTTTACTTTTTTTTTGTTCCAAAAGAAAATCTCTGTGTACCAACCAGTACCACCTATGTGTTCTTTTTGCCTTTGAAAATGTCACCAAAATTTTTGAAAAGGCTAGAAAACCGGGGAATGAATGCACAGCAAAGGACCACGTTATTTGAAATAACTTTAAAAAGTAATGGTGAAAGCATATGAAATAGTTCAGGATATAAATGATTTGTGTTACTGTTTAGGAAGTAAAGCTGCTGAAAGAAGAGGTAGCAACTAGACTGAACAGTAATGAAACTGCTGAACTACTAAAGGAGAAGGATGAACAAATTAAAGGGTTAATGGAGGAAGGTGAGTTTTGAGTTAAAATTTCACAATAAAGATGATGGAAAACAAGCTTTACTTCTTGCTGGAAATATATACATATTATAAAGTGATGTTATTGGATATACATTTTGAATGCAACCCTGAACTATAAGAGGGTTAAATGTCTTCCTAGAAGTAACTGGCTATAAAACATCGTAGTGATTTTGAGCGATATTTTGAGCTATATATACAGCCCAATCCAGAGCAACTAATCTGTCCACATAAGAGCCCTTAGGTTGCCCTATCTAACACTAGGTTGGAGCAACTGCAAGATGCTCCAGCCCAGTTACTCTGAAGGAGGCTTATTGCAGAGCAAGGCAAGATAGGGTGCCCTAAGAGAGGTGGACTTGCTCTGCCCTAACTGGGGCAGCCTAAGCAGCTCAGGAGAGGCACGTTGAGGGCATGTATAGCATTGCCTAGGGCAGAGCAGTTACTCTGTATCCAAAGCCTGTTTCCAAGGCAGAAATGCCCTCTTCCAGCCCTCAGAGTTATACCACCTCGGGAGCAGGTATAGTAATGAGTAGACCCATAGGGGTCCATGATAAGGCCCGAGTAAGAATGGCAGTGCTGACCAAAAATCTGAGTTCTTGGCCATCCTAGCTGCAACCCCTTCCTCTCAACCTCAGGATATGGAACAAACTACGGCTGCCCACAAACCTCAGGATACAGCAGGCCACTCCAAGAAGCCCCTTGTATTCACTGTAGAATGTACTGGCATCTCATCAGGGACTCCTTATAAGGCAGGCACCCAGTGGTGTCACCAGACTGGTGCGGCTGGTGTGGGCTGCATTGGGGATGCGCTCTGTATGGGGTGATGTGCCGGAGGAATTTGACTGTCCTTTGGCAGGCCCCGGGCGTCAGCACACCCATTCAGGCCTGCTCCAAGGCGGAGAATCAGCCAGAAGCTGACACTTGTCTGAGGAGCTGGCCTGAACGGCCATCTGAGATGCACTGCGCAGAAACACACTGAGCATGCCGAACAGCTTCAGAGGAGACTTCCTTAGAGCAGAGAAAGTCCGCGCCTCTGCACGGCCATTCGGCCTCACTCAGGAGTGGAGCGGCAGCCGAATGGCTTCAGAAAGAGTACTGCACAGGCACCAACTCTGACGCCTGCACAGTCTCCCCCGAAGCCAAAAGGCTTCAGAAAAGTACTGCGCAGGTGTCAGAGATGGTGCCTGCGCAGTACTCTTTCTGAAGCCAGTTGGCTTTAGAAACAACTGCGCAGGCGCCAACTTTGGTGACTGTGCAGTCCAGGTGGGGGGAGGGCGCGCATCCCAGGGATGACGCACAAACTTCCGCTCCAGGTGATGTGCAGAGTCATGTCACCACTGTAGGCACCACAGCTGTTCCTTGTTCAGTGTGATCTGAGGGGTGTCTCCTCAGGAGCAAGTCTTCCCCTTGTGTCAATTACTTAGCATGCTCTGGAGCAGTTAAGGCAGCCCAGGCTTCCTGACTCTCTGGATTCAGCATAACTTTCTGCTCTGGATACAGAATAGTTAGGAGAGTGCAGTTAGGTCAGAGCAGGCTGAATTTGCTCTGGATTGCAGCCATTGTCCATATCCAAGTATTTGGCCAAACTGAATTGTATATTGATATGTAGTGTGTCCCATTTCCGTGTTTCAGTATATCTCCATGTCAGCTCTTTGTATCCATTTTTCTTCTCAGGGGAAAAGCTTTCAAAACAGCAGTTGCAAAACTCAAACATCATCAAGAAACTAAGAGCAAAGGATAAAGAGAGAGAAAATACAAACACAAAGCAGAGTAAAAAAATTCAGGAATTAGAAGTGGAGTTGCAACATCTGAAACAGGTAAGATGAATCTTTAGAAAGTTGTATGTCAAAGAGTTGCTCTATCTCTTTGGCTATAGTGTTTACTTTCTTGGGATCAATTTACGTTGTTTTTTTTAAAAAACCTTTGTTTACAAGAATTATTCTCGTAATTCCAGAATTATTCTTGCAAATGGAAAACTTTTTTGTTGGGCTGAATAGATTGTGGTGGCTTTTCATCACAACAGGTATTAGATGGCAAAGAGGAGGTTGAAAAGCAGCATCGAGAAAATATCAAGCAGCTAAATAGCCTGGTTGAGCGGCAAGAAAAGGATATTAGCAGACTTCAGGTGGAACTGGAGGATCTTGAAGAGAGGAATCGAAGTGTCCAAGCAGCCCTTGACAGTGCATACAAGTAAGGTTGCTTCCATAACAGGATAAGAATAGATTTGCCTTGCTCAGAAGAAATCATTCTGCATTTCGTTAGTTTTAAACAGTGAAGTACATTTTCTGTTTCAGTTTAGAATTTTTTTCATTTATTTCTAAAATTGTAATTCTTCCAGAGAACTTACAGATCTTCACAAAGCCAATGCTGCAAAGGAAAGCAAAGCCCAGGAAGCAGCATTAAGTCATGAAATTAAAGTAAAGGAAGAACTGGGCTTGGCTCTAGACAGAGCCCAAGAGGAGGCTCGTCAGCAGCAAGAGGCTTTAGCAATTCAGGTAAATGTTGACTACTAAGATGAAAGCCTGTAGTCATGCTTATTGATGATAATGTTCTGTGACATTAAATTTAGCACCATAGCAATGCACTATGAAAATCGTATTACTAGTATTTCCAAAACAGTTTCTAATCTCTTTTTAGAATGTGTTTAAATGTGCAACTGGCACAATCTATTTAAAATTGAAATTTATTAAGAAAAGGGAAGAAGACATTGAAAATTGAAATACCAGTACATGGGAAGCTGTGAAAATACTGCAAATCTTTTTTTTTCCTTTCCAGGAAGGAAATTAGCATGTTTCTAATAATTACTGAAAAAGTGCTAGGTTACAATGATTTGAGGCAGGATCTGTTTGCAGTGAGAACTGTAACTGTACGAGTGTTCTTGTAAGATTGTTTGCTTGTGATACTATGGTAAAAATATTAATTCCTTGAGATTTTGGCTGTGATTATCTCAACTGCTACAAATGCAAAATCAGTCCTTCTTTAAAAAAGATTTATTTTCTTTAAAGAGTAGAAGAGAAGGCTGTGTGATTAAAGGTTAGTTCCACTAGGATGGACAGCCTGGGAAGTGGTTTGTATCTTTATTTCTGTTCCACAGGTGGCAGACTTAAGACTGGCCCTCCAACGAGCAGAACAGCAAACAGCTAGGAAAGAGGATTATTTGCGCCAGGAAATTAGTGAACTACAACAGGTACTGTAGTAATTCCGTTTGAGATGTTAAACCGCATGCTGAAAATGCCAAACATCTTTTTTCAGAAAATTGCATAGTTTATTCTTGATTTGATGGGACTTTGTTACTGTCAAAAGAAAGTTTTAAGGAAACTTGGAGATGGCTGGTTGGAAACATCATCTAGTGTAAACATCATCTAGCTAGCTGAAACATCTAGCGTATTGTATAGATGCCATGCCATAAAATCTGTTCTCAATGTATTTGCCCATCTCTCACTTGAAGCACTTTCCATAAAGCAAACAACTGCACCGTATTTATGCTACTCGTTTCCTCATATCCAACTTATAATTTCAGAGACTGCAAGAAGCAGAAACTCGGAACCAAGAGCTAAGTCAAAGCATTACAACTGCTACAAGGCCACTGCTCCGACAGATAGAAAATCTGCAAGCAACCCTTGGTGCGCAGTCCGCGTCATGGGAGAAGTTAGAGAAGAGCCTTTCCGATAGGCTTGGTAAGTCTAAATGTTAGTTAATGGGCAGATGAAGGGGTGTCCATGCAATGTGAACATCAACAACTTCTATGAAAGCATAGATTATATAGGGGGTTAGGATCTGGATTATGCATCTGTAAAAGATTCTCGACCTTCTGTTTCGAATCCATGCTGTGATCGTATTTAGATTGGCTAGATAAAAAAATTCTTGCATATGATCAGACAGCACTTCTGTGTACCAGGGTAATTTTCCTTTACCCAAATGAAGGGCATTTGGAAAAACTGCACAGCTGTTGGTAAAAGTTGTATTCAGGGTTTTTTGGGGGGAAGATGCTGTTTTAGAGGTTTGGTAAGCCATATATTTGCGCAAGAGGAAGAAACCATCAGATTATTATGTCCTTTTTCATAGATTTCTGTTGTTGTTCTGATAGCTAAATGTCAACTAGTAGTAATTGTTACTAACTAGTAATTAGTAACCAGTAGAAGCAGTAGGGCTGTGGGTGGCGCAAGTGGCTAAGACAGTGTGCCTGTTAATCAGCAGGCCAGGGTTCGATTCCCAGGTCGGCCCCACAAGACAGGGTGAGCTCCTGTCCTTAGCCCAACTCTGCGACGCCGGCTGGATCCTATCGTATTGGCTCTGCCTTTCCATTGGACTAATTCAGTGGCGTGGAGAAGGGGGATTTGCTGCTTGGGTAACAGCCTATCCTACATAACAATCCAACCCTGGCCTTCATGCTTCGCTTGCAGCGTATGCAGCGCTGAACATGATACCATAGTCTTTCAAGACTGACGGAGGCCTGCTTTTTTTAGTAATTGTTAGTACAGTATATTTATTTTCTTGCTATTAGGGGAAGCACAAACTGCGCTGGCTGCACAGACTGAAAGAGAACGTGCTGCTACCGAAGAACTTCTTTCCAATAAAATCCAGCTGTCGTCAACAGAATCACAAAATACTCTCTTAAGGCAAGAAAATAGTCGACTTCAGGCTCAGCTAGAAGCAGAGAAAGCAAGGCTCAAAAAACTGGAAAATGAAAATAATCGGTAAATTATTCAAACAATTTGCAACAATTTTTTTGAAAGACAGACTGTATCTTCCAGTCATTTGATAGGAGCAAGTAGTGAAATATAGAACCCAGTCTTTGTTTAGTTTACAAATGTTTATTTCAATGTTTTTTAGCTTGCAAAATGCAAATTCTTGCTGTCAAAGAATTAGGCAAATTTCATTAATGCCTTTGGAACTGGGAATAGAACTGGAGCTAAAGATGGTGTGTTCACTCACTCACTCACTCACTCACCCACGCACCTACCAGAACAGTTTGAATCATCCTGTCATATGCAAATCAACATGAGGAAGGGCAGTTTTAGCCTTTAGAATAGCAGAGAGAGGTTTAAATTGCAGAGAGTGCATTAACTTCTGTGTTTAATTGAAATGTGTTGAAAATGTGGATTGTTGAAAAACTCAGAAAGCCGGGAATACCTGCACATACGCTCTTAACTAGTGAGGTGGAGTAAATGGAAGTAGCTGCTTTAAAAGTGGGTGCTTTCTGAATTTTAGCAGGAGCAATTGCACTACAGCTGTTGGACGGAGAAAGGGTCATATGTTCAGGGTGACCAGAGGCTCAAACTCCAAAAAGAGGACAGTGTCCCCAAATTCCTGACATCCAAGCAAAATTCCTGACATGTTAAAAATGTAGGACACCCAAAAAATGTAGGACAAATTGTAGGACCATGTTAAAAGCTAAAAACAGTCATATTGCTTTCTAGTACTTAATTTCAACAATATATTATGCATTATGAAATTGTAAAACCAAAAAGGCACATGTTCAAGTGATCCAAAACCAAAGCAGCCAATCTTTCTCAGGCTAGCATCTCCTTTGCAAGACCTGATTCCAGAACCAAAAATGCATGTTGAGGTGATCCAAAACCCAGGGTGACTGTATGCCATAACAAAAAAGAGAAACACGTAGAACAAAATGTAGGACATCCAAGCAAAGTGTAGGACATGACAAAATAAAGCTGAAAACACTCATATGCTGAAAACATACAAATGTTGCCATGTGGAGCATTTGCTGAATTCCAGGTGCACAGGATGAGGACCATTCTGGAAGCTTTGCACTCCCTGGAGTGACCTTCCACACCAGCCAAGGCATGCTTGCTTACTCAAGAGTAAACGTGGCTGTATAGTCTCACTTTTAAAAGGGTTTAATGCAGTGGCCGTTGGAGAAGGGGTTTCCTTGTGGGATGTGCCTGGTAGGGGCTTCATTCATTGGATCAGGACCAGATTCCTCTCCGCCTGCCCTTTCCAAATATCTAAGGCAGGTTTGCCTACTCTTGTAGGCAAGATTGTGTAAAGGCACAATCTGACTCCCTTTCAGTTCCCATAATCGATGCAATTATCAGGGCCTCCTTTTGGGATTATTTTGTAGGCTGCATTCATTGGATCAGGACCATTCTGGTATCCTTGGATTCCTCTCAGCCAAGCCTTTCCAGTGGACTAGGGCACATTTGCCTACTCATGAGTAAAGCTGTGATTTGGGTCAGTTTCACTTTCCCATAGAGCTCAGTTCATATTTTTGATATTAGTTTTTTGACCATAACTGTTGATAGGAAGGAGATATTTCAAAATTGATTGTTGGATTGGATTCTGCTCTTCAATATGAATCCAGCGACATTTGATATGATGGGGTGTTGCAGACCATTGCAAAGTTCCAAAATGAAGCCACAGTGGAAGACACCCGTAGTACACCCAGACAGGAGGCTAAATATCTGGACAAATCCAGGAATTTCCAGTCATATGAGTCACCCTGCATATGTTGTGATCTGAAAAGTAGTAAAAGCTGTCTTGTTAATAATTAAATCTGTCTTTGGAACAGTTAATGCCACACTGATGGCAGAACCATAATAGTATAGTGGTTCAGGAGTTGGACGTAGACCAACTAAGATACAGGTTTAACTCTGGTCAGCCATGAAGCTTCTTAATTGAGCTGCTGATTCACAGGCAGTCAGTGTCTCTCAGCCTTGCATATCTCAGAAGGCCTTTGAAGAAGGGCAGTAAAATGTGAAAAATAAATACCATGAACAGTTCTGTTGTGGCGCGCTACAGACTATGTTATGTGAATCTGTTTTGCGCTACTCTTGTGTAAATTTACTTAGTTAATAAGGTTCCCATGGAAAACAACCAGCTGCATATATGCAAGTTCTGTTTTTTGTGTAACTTCTGTATCAATTGACAATATCAACACTTTTTTTATACTTAGCTTTTCTTTCTTTGCAATAGGTATGAAGTTGAACTAGAAAACCTTAAAGAAGAATATGTGAAAACAGTTGAAGAGACAAAGAAAGAAAAGGTTTATTGAATAGCGGTTTATTTGGTATAAAGCTGCTTTTTCATCAAAATAATGATTCCCAGTGAATTAAGGCACTTGTATTACTTTCTTCAGATGCTGTTAGCAACTCAGTTAGAAATGGAGAAAATGAAAGTTGAACAAGAAAAAAAGAAAGCAATTTTTGTACAAGAAACAAGAGAAAAGGTACTTGATTGTGTTTGCATTGTGAATTAACCTTTAAAGCAGCTATTTTCAACCACAGTGTGCCATGGGAGATTGGGAATGGGTCAACTGTTAGTAGGGCTATTGGGGAATATGAGCCCCTGCCCAGCAGAGCAGTGAGCTTTGTAATTATCTTATCTTATCATAATCTTGTAATTATGAGACAAGATGCATCTTTTTAAAGAATCTTTTTAATCATGTGATGAGAAAGGTTAAACATTACTTCTTTAAAGCCTAAACCAAGGAAGTAAAAGGTCTTCAGTCTGTTTCTTGATTAGGCCAGGGATGTTGGTAACGCCATACCATCAAAATTAGCGTTGCTTTAGTTGCTGTATGAATTATGTACACAACCAGATGTTGTTGGTATCTTAAGGTTTTATACTGTCTTAGGAATATTCTCTCTGTGATCCTGTGCTCTGTGTGCATGGCATGGTTTCCCGTTTTCTTGGATTTCTGATTCTTCTTCATTCTTGTGAACACTGCTATTGCAGCTTTTCCTTGTAGCAATTTTTGAAGATGCTATTTTCTATGGTATGCTTTTCAACCTCCTTGTAAAATTAGTGGTATGTCAGATGCTAGTGAGGTTTCAACAGCCAACTGAATAATAATGATTTTGCTTAACTGCAAAGTTGCTTAAAATAAGCAGCAGGTTCTGCAGGCAGGTTCACTTGAAACCCTGAAAGTACAGACTAAATAATGCTTTGAATTCTGTTTTGTGGTTTAACCATTACTAAGGCAATTTAAAACTTTTTTTAATTTTTCATGGATGGTGGTATCCTAAAAAGGAGGGGCTGAAAGTAGTGTTACGGGTTTTTAATTCCAAATTAAGATTTTAATCAGTTTTAAAGCGCACGTGCACACACACACACATTCACTCTTGAAGAGTGCAATTGAACCAAGAGAATTTAATATACCATTGAATTGCTATGGAAATTACTGGTTTTAAAGTTCTGGAAAAAATATACCTACACCTTTAAATACTTTCTTACTCATGAGTAAACACAAACATATGTACAGTTTCACTTTCCATAGGGCTCCTTGCATTTTCCTTGGCAGCTTCTGAGCATGCTCAGAGAACTCTACCACCAGTTAGGAGAAAGCCACATGCTGCATGTGGAGTCAGGCTTAGAAACACAGTCCAGACACTCAGCAGCCATGTCAATAGGTCCATGATGGTGTTTTGTTTTATAAGCCCAATATTGCATTTTGTCATTTTATAAGTATAATTTTGCATCTCGGCGGAGTTAAAAACCTAATTTAGCATTTTGATAATATTATTTCACAAATACCATTTTGGACTGTGTCTAACCATTACAGATTGGACAATTATATTTGTAAGAGGAGAATCCATTCATGCTTGCAATGCACTTGCTGTCATACTGACCACCTTTCTCCCTAAAACTAAAGGATGTTCTTTTTTCTGGATATTGTATAGTTTCTCAGGGAGCATAAAACTATTCATTTCACGAACAATGGAATCTGTCACTGTTATTCAATGTTCAATGACACAAAGTTCTGATTTGTTCTTCTTTCTGGATCTTGTCTGTGTTCCTCAAGGAGCACAAACTATTCATTTCACCAACAATGGAATCTGTATCAACCACTCCGACTTTGTCCCGCTCAAGCTCTGTAAGTGGTGTTGATATGGCAGGACTCCAAGGTTCCTTCATGTCTCAGGTATTGTGCCATTTACTACTACATATTATGTTTGTCCCAGTATTTCTGTGGATTGTGATATTCTAATTTGCATTTTAGTTTTATTTAGCTGAGCTTCATTATTCTAACAAGTATTTTGAGTAATTTTGCCACTTCACTCTTTCTGGATGAGCAATTGTGAGTGAGGCAGCAAAATGGAATTACAAAATACAGCAGCATAACAGAGAATTCACATATATAAAGTACAGGAAATGAGCAGTCACTAGGTGTCTGTGGCCAAATATCTAAGTCATTTAACCTACAATAATGTGTAAAAGGTAGCTGTATCTGCTTCTTTACGAAGCAAGCTTTGCTTATAGTTAGTGTGCAATTCACTCCCAAGAGAAACTATTTCAGATGGAATCTGCCTCATTGTGAGATGAACTGACTCTAGTTTTTACAAGTGTCCAAGAATTAAATTCTGTATCATTATACTAGAACAGGGGTCTCTAAACTTTCTGGCAGGAGGGCCACATCAATTTTCTAAAACTGTGTCAGGGACCAAAAAAACTAATTTACATTTCAAATTTGAATAAATTTACATATAAGAATGTATTGGAGTGGATTACAGGGCTTGCCTAGGGGCAAGCTTTAACCCTTCAGGGGCTGAAAAGGGGGCAAAGTGTTTCTGTCCTATACTTAACATGGGATACTGACCAACATCCAACCAGTTTGGTCCTCGGTGCCCGGTGCACTGGGGGGGTGTTGTTCAGAGGAAGAGGTTGCACTGGGGGGGATAGTTGCGCATGGGGGAAAGTTGCGCATGGAGGTAGTTGCGCATGGGGGGAAGTTGCTCATGGGGAGAAGTTGCGCATGGGGATGCGCATGGGGGGAAGTTGTGCATGGGGGACTGATGCAGGTGGGTGATGTTGCATACGAGGAGTTCAGGCACATGGGGGGACTGATGCGCTTGGGGGAAAGTTGCGCCTGGGGGAAAGTTGCGCATGGGGTGTTGATGCGCTGTGGGGGGGATGGCATATGGGGAAATGTTACTCCTGCAATGCGGTACATTGCTAGGGCATTTTGATTAGTGGGATTGCTTCTCTCCTAGGATTGCTTCTCTGGAGGCAGAGTCAGATGGTGGTTGGAAGACTTCTCCCCTTTGGAGGGCATCCCCTTCCCAGACTATCATGTTTTTGAGGGGATGTTTCATTTCATGACTGTACTCTATTTTACTTGCAGGATGACCCACATGAACATTCCTTTGGCTCAATGTCTACAAGTGGGAACAATCTTTACGATGCAGTACGAATGGGAGCAGGTTCAAGTATTATTGAAAACCTGCAGTCGCAATTAAAACTACGGGATGGAGAAATTTCTCACCTACAGGTAACTTGAATCCTGTATATGTCTCTGCCTCTATGTAAAAATAAGTGTTTGTGAGTCACCAGATAAATATTTAGAAGACTAAATATGATTTATTTCCTTTTATGTTACTCGTTTAGCCTGAAGCTGTTTTACTTTTTCCAAAGTTTTCAGTTAGTTTGGGTGTTCTGATATTGTGTGGACAAGATTCTAGCTCTTTTTAATAGATGGCACCCAAATCTAATAAGAAATATTTGTCCCCTTAGCTAGAAATTGGAAACCTTGAAAGAACTCGTTCAATAATGGCAGAAGAGCTGGTAAAATTGACAAATCAAAATGATGACTTGGAAGAAAAGGTAAAGGAGATACCCAAACTACGTGCACAGCTAAGGGTAAGTGAAGCCTTCTAATGAAACCTAAAAGTGATTTAAGTATTAATGTAAATGTGTTCATGCTGAGTGTCAATTTTAAAGTGCAGTGAAAACTACAATACGGACGTTTGACATAATGGTAAATAATTTTATTTGAAAGCTAGTGCTTCCAACTGCAGTCTGTTAAATTCTGCCTTCATTACTGATTCTGTCAGCAGGCTTCGGTAGTTTGGGCTGTCACAATAATATGATTTGTTATTAGTTGTTTTTCTAGAAATTTGTTTGTAAAGGGCTGAAGTGCTAGTTTTGTGGATCACACTTGCAGCAAACTAATACTTTGCTCAGCAAAGTTTGCTCATTAGTTTGCTCAGCTCAGTATTTACTAATACTTTGCTCAGCAGATGAAAGTTGTATAGTTGTCCCTAGGAATGAATAACTGGTTTTTTCTCTATTAATGTATAAGAAGGGATAGCGAATGCATTGTTGTGTAGTCTAATTTTGGGCACAATCCTAATCTGTACTGGAACAGGCAGGCTAACTGGTTGGTACTGTATCCAGTGCAGGTTTGGTCAGCCCAGGGCACAACTTGGAAGAAAGAAGTTTTTTATCTCCTTATTTTGAGCAATACCAATTATGGATACCTTAATTTGATGACAGGCAGCCTATGGGGCTACTCAGATCTGCATTTACAATATCATGGGAACAAATCTAAACAGTCCACAGCTTGAATGGTGATTCAAGCGAGAGACTGAGATTGGGATCTGGCCTACATTGCAGTGGCTGGTACCACCCAGCCTGATTCGCCCCTTGGGCCACCCTCTTCCCACCCTGAAACTATCCCCTCCCACCTCCACTCTCACCCACCCTCTTCACTGGTCTGTCCAGACTGGCACAAACTCACCCTATCCTTATGCCACTCCGGGTCCACTCCACATTGCTCCCAAATAGCTGTGATTCTTTGACACATTCGAGAGCCAGCAGAAGGGACTTGTGCTCACTTTAGGGCAACGTTGGGCAACATTAGGATTGTGCTGTTAAAAGCTCATATAAATTATGGATATCTTAATTTGATGGTGTGTACAGTTTGATCTCAGGGTTTTTGTGGGGAAGGAATTACACCATTTTAAACCCAACAAAAATAGATTGAAAGTGATGTCAAGGGCTTGCTACTGTTTTTCTTGCTCCCTCTAATAATTGTGGGCAAGGAAGCATGTACCAGCTCCCTTCCTTTCAGCACAATGAAAAAAAATGTAGATCACTTTTAAGAGATGGGAGATGTTGGTCACTGTTTAAAGGTTTTTCTTTGAAGCTGGTTGTTAAAAACATTTATATATAGTTTTTAATTAATAAAGTGGTTTACAGAGAATTCAGTTGGCAGAGCTCCTCAGAGTCTTTAAGTTACAATACTTATTTTTATTTGTTACAATACTTATTATTTAAGTTACAGTACTTACGTTGAACTTCAGTGGAGGTTGTTTCTAAACAGAGGTGCTTAGGAATATAACAGCAAGAGAAATTTGCAAGTTTGATCTTTGCTACGTATTGAATGTCATAAAATGGACCCTTGTCCATTAATCCTTGATTAATTGAGTCTTTTGTAAATCAAGAGAGTGAGTTCTTAACCACCAGGTTATGTTGTTTTAGGATTTGGATCAGAGGTACAATACCATCCTCCAGATGTATGGTGAGAAAGCAGAAGAGGCAGAAGAACTGAGGTTGGATCTTGAAGATGTGAAAAACATGTACAAGACACAGATTGATGAACTTCTAAAGCAAAGGCATAGTTAATTTACTGCTGCAATTGCAGCCTGAAACAATGTTGTATTAAACTGTAGAGATGTTTATGTAAATGTGCAAATGGCTTGTAAAGAATCTGTACCATAGAGTGATTTTACTGTAGATTTCAGACTTTGGAAAAATCAATATGCTTCCACAGTGGCTGGCTGTCAGCAGTTAAATTATTTGTTAAATATTTAAAATAAATCTTATAACCATGACTATCATAATGCCAAGTAAAAGGTGGACCATCTTCTGTGTATAAAATAGTACAGGTATATCCTAATTATCAGCTGGTTCTTCATGATTTTATTTCAGTGTGAATAAGGTTGCCCCTTTAAATTAAAAGATAATCATACCATTAGGCAAAAAGCTTGCTTGCTGTGGTAACGCACCAGGCAGGCGATCAGTCAACCTCCTTTTCCCATTTTGTGGCTTAAAAGAGCTTCTTTCAGCTGGGAGGCAGAAACATCACTTCAAAGTGAATCACTTTCCAATAGCTTTGCTCATATACTCCAGGGGAAGGGGCGTCTACCTTCCAGCTGAAACCATGGAGGCCCCAGATTAAAACCCTTACAGATGTCAAGACTCGGTCTGTATGTTGACTTGAGAAATATTAACTGATCGCTCAGTACTGGGGATTTTGAATTTTGTAATGTCACAGTTTTTGGTTTGGTTTTGTAATGTCACAGCTCAGAACAAGGGGAAGGGGACATTTAAGGGAGTACTTTCATTTGTGGCATCGATTGATTCAGGTGAGTCATAGGTGAGTAACTTATTTATTACTTTATTTACAGGTTGTGACATTGTATAATAACACTGAGGTTAAGGCAAGAAGGCTCAGGTGTGGTTTAAGGTCTCCTCCTACACAACTGGGGATGGGGACTGATTCCCCCAGCTTGCTTCTCCCTCCTTCCACATTGGACTTCCAACCCCAACTGTCTTCAACTGTCACTGCTTCCACTGCCCCCCCCCCCCTTAAATGATTTTTCTAACTGTTCTTAACTGGCATTCTTACTGCTTTTCCCCAACTGCCATGCCATCTTCCTAGTCTAGACCTTTTTTGCTAGGCAGATTCTCCCTCAAAAGAAAGATTTCTTTCCATCATCAGGATGAGGAATTCTGGATAGGTTCACCATCCAAGCTGTCATTCACCCTTCAAACATCACATGAGGGGGTATTGGAGAAATTGCACTGACAGATCCCTCATTGATTTATCTGTTCCTATCATTTAGAGAAAAAAATACAATTTCTGAACTATATAAAAAATATTTATTTCAAGGATTTATACCCTGTCTTTCTCATGCTAACACAAATGTCCAAGCCAGTTTACATAGCTTTTTCAATATTGATATTAAATAGTGAAACGTTTCACTATTAAATATTTTACAAATCCAAAGTTATGGGATAAAATATGTGGAGCTGTATCAATTCTATTGATTACAAGAAAAATTTGAATGATCATATTAAGTTTTTAAGCCACACCATCTCCCCAAAAATGCCAGTTAGCAAATAAAACAGAACAATTTTATTGTCCTCAATCTAACTGGGGACAAGGGGGAAGGGAGGAAAAGAACAATTTAATTTAGTTAGGTTTTAAATATTGAAATAAAATAAATTTTCATAACAAAGCGGATTTGTTTTAAAGTTCCTTGTTCTGATTGAGGTGCTCAGTTGGTTTTGAATGAAGTCTTGTTCTCATGCCTGTCTTTCCTAATTTTGTAAAGAAAACTTATTTCATCCAACAATGCACCCATTTCATTTATATTTTCCATTTGCTCCTTGCTTTATGTATCTGGTAGAATGTGAAGAGTAATATAATCAGTAAATACAGCTGAAAACTGTCCTGGGTTGTCTGATCCCTAGATAGCCGATAGCATACAGTTCATCTTCTGTTGGTAGTGGTTCATGACAATGGGCCATTGTAGGATAGGATCGGACTATTAGTTTATTAAGGATCCATCTCCCATGGCTTATGTATCTTCTGTATCCTTTTTGTCCCCACAACAACTCCGTGAGGTAGGAAATTTTTCTATGGGCAGCTTGTGGAGCTCTTCCAGATGAATCTTTCATTGTGTGGTCATAACTGGCATTTTAGGGAATGCATTCCAACCTTATAGCAGGAGCAGTTCTCAACAATCGGTGAAGAGTGACTTCTCCTGGCTTTGATATCTCATGACAACATTTTTCAGCTTTCAGGCTCCCATCCAAACATTATCTGGTTTTTGTCTTTGTATCAGTCTTCTAGCAGCCCTTTGCTCATTCACCAGACCACACAAGTAACAGGGAAATAGGGAGTGGGAAAACAGGAAGTGGGAGTTGGTAAAAAACGCTGATAATTAGGTTATACCTTTAGTTTGACTTGCATTCACAGAGAATATGTTCAAAAGATTGTTCTACCTTCGCACTGCGGCTTGTTCAATTTTTCAAGCATCAGTTTTCCACAAAATTAAACTCTAGCTTTTCAAAGAAAACTGCGGTAATGAATCAATCCCCTGTTGCATCACTTCATAAATCTTGTTGGAGTTTATATTAAGTCTTTTGGTGGGAAATTTTACAGGCACAGGTTCTACTCTCAAAATATATTTGGAGCAGGTGACTCTACAATTCACTGAAAATTTGATTTGATTATGTAAATACCAATGTTCAATTTTTCTTTTGCCAATTTAGCTACAGTGATTTTTGCTGGCTTAAGTGCATAGAAATTAGGTTTTGAGTACTTTGCCAGAGCATCACACAATTTACACAGGCAGAGGCTTAGACTTAGAGCTGATTTGTATATTCAGAAGAATACTCTGGTACCTTCCTCACTGTACTGTATTTTCTTCAGGATACGAGGGAGGATATTTTATGATTGATTGTGTCCCTAGTGAATTAATGGTGTCAGAGCCAATGTGTTGAGGAGATAGATAAAAGAGTGTTTACAGACCACTAATGGTCTATCCAGTAACTTCATAAAATTGATTTTTTTCAGCCTGTCAAAGGATTTACATAATCAAAATACCATGATTGAATATTGCATCCATAAAAACAGAAGGAATCAGCTTGATTTCATTCACTCTCCAAGCTCTCTTCTCACAAGTGAATTGAACAATTACATGCATATTTAATTCTCCAGTCAGTAACTGGGTGGCGCAAGCGGTTAAGGCGCGGTGCCTGTTAACCAGCAGGCCAGGGTTCAAGACCCGGGTCGGCCCCACAAGACAGGGTGAGCTCCTGTCCTTAGCCCACCTCTGCAACGCCAGCTGGATCCAATCGTATCAGCTCTGCCTTTCCATTGGACTAATTCAGTGGCGTGGAGAGGGGGGATTTCCTGCTTGGAGAACAGCCTATCCTCCATAACAATCCAACCCAGGCTTGCGTGCTTCGCATGCAGCGTATGCAGCGCTGAGCACGATACCACAAGACTGACAGAGGCCTGCTTTAACAAACATTCTAAATCCTTATAGTTTTCAAGATCACAAACTGCTTCCCCCCCCCCCCCCCCCGGCCTTAATGTCACTGCTTTGGAGTAGTAAGAAAACTTGAGTTGTAGAGTTTTAACTGGAGCAGAAATAAAAGGAAATGAATTCAACGCCTGGAGGAAGCAGAACAATGATGTTTGACCTGGTCACATTTCCTAGCATGGGATGGAAAAGATGTTTTCGCATACCTACTGGGAAAAAGTGCCACCAAAGGGGGAGGAGAAAACCATTCTGAAGCACTAGCAAAATTTACCCCCCATTTGGGGAGTAAAATTTCAAGAATGTTTATGAGCCTGTGCACAGTTGGGCACCTGGTGGCATGTTAATAGGCACCGGTGAGCAATGGGCACTGGATGGCACTGGGCATCAGAGAGTATTGGGTAGTGGTGGGCAGTAGGGACCATCGTGCACCACTGTGCAATGGTGGTCCCCTAACCCTCCCATGCACTAGGCACTACGCACCTCCTTCCAGTTGGAATGTTCAAAAAATTGTTCTTAGTGGGTGCCTACATCATGGAAGAAACACCCCAAATTTCATGCTTCTAAGTCAGGGTTTTTTGGGTGGGCATTGATGAGTGAGTGAGTCAGTCAATGACCTTTCAGTCTTCTCTCTATATATAAAACAAAGTCACTGATGGATTCATTCATCAACACCTGGTCAAAACTGTACCAGGGCGGGGGGGGGGGGGAGTTTTCATGGGGGGTGTTAACCACAACGGTGGAGTTTTTTCATGGGGGAGTTGCATGGGAGGATAATTTGCATGGGGAGGTTTTGTTACCTGCAACAGGAGTGTATGTGTTACCCACAAAAGTGGGTAAATTTCACTAGTCTAATAGAAAACTGAAAAGTCACTGACTGACTCACTGACATAGAAGATTGTGGTGGTATCATTTAACACAAAGGGACTTACTTCCAAGTAGACATGGAGGACCACTGGCATCACATCCCAGTAAATTTGATAGGGGGTCCTGGACAGATTTTTAAGTTTGAAACATAGGACAAAAATAAAAGCTAAAAACATTCATATCTATTGCTTTCAAGTGGTAACCTCATTAACTACCACTCATTTACTCCCTCATTGGTGCAACTTATTGATTTTTAAATTATTTTTAAAGCATATGAATTTTATGTCTGGCAAAGCTGAATAGCTGGAACAATTACATGTGGTGATGGTATATTGTTCACTTTTAAGTCAGTAATAAACGTTCCAGATCTGTAGAGTTTTCAGTAAGGCTATAACTTTAAAAAAATTATTTAGTAATACATAACATTATTTAAATACTATTCCTTCTTATATTAATTTAAAACTATTAAATATAACTAGCGAAATGTACCCATGTTGTGGGAGTAAAATACCCCCATGTGCCACCCCCCATTGTGCATCTTCCCCCCCCCCCCCTGTGTACCAACCCCCAGTGCAAATCCCCCCTGCCCTGCAACACTCTCCCTATCCAGTATTGTGGACATCCTTCCTACTGGGCAGATTTGGGACTGGGTGTCAATCAGTCTTCAATGTTAAGCATAGGACATAAACACTCTCTGCACCCCTTTCAGCCCTTTGGGCGTTAAATTTCTAGAAATCTGTTCTTGGTGGTGCTTTGGATGGAATAAGCTCCCTGAGTTTCATGCTTCTATGTCCTGGGGTTGGGGCTGGGTGTTGATCAGTCAGGGATTCTTCAGTGTATAGGAAGGAAAATGTGTTGCACCCATTTTCACCCTCTTCTGGTGGAAATTTCTGAAAGTGGGTGCCTCCATCAAGGAAGGAACACCCCAAATATCACGATTCTAGGCCTGGTGGTTTTGGCTGGGTGTTGATGAGTGAGTGAGTTTTACATCTATAGAAGACAAGCAGGCTCCCTGCTGGGGTTCACAAGGAAAAGGAGGACAATGAAGATTTTTCCCCAGAACCCAAGGCTAAGATGTGACTCTGCTGGGGGTCTCCAAGGGAGGCAGCCACTGCTGGTGCCTCCACGCCTTCTCCTTCTCCTGCTGGCTGCTGTGTTTCCGGAGGGCTGATCCTCCTCCTGGCTCCTCCTCCGGCCGGCTGTGGGGGCCTCCTCTTTCCCTTGGGCTCTGCCCGGCTGCAGCCCCACTCTGAGCGGGAGAGGCGGCCAGCAGCCCCCGCTCCAGGTGAGCATCCCTGGATGCCCTCTTCCCCCTCCCCTCCCCTCCCCTCCCCTCCCCAGCCCCCTCTCCTTCCCACCCCTCCTGCCCCTGGCACCCTCCATCACTGCTCCTCCCTGGACCCCACTCATCTCCTCCTTTTCCTTGAAACGTCCTCCTTTTCAGCCTGGAAAAATCTTCATTGCCCTCCTTTTCCAAGACATGTCCTCTTTTTAAGCCCTTGGTCCTGGGGAAGAGCTAAACTGCCCTCTTTGTCCAGGACATGTCCCCTTTTTTCACCTTGCATCCCCTCCAAAACCTTCATTGCCCTCTTTGTCCAGGACATGTCCTCTTTTTTCACCCTGCATCCCCTCCAAAATCTTCATTGCCCCTTTTTCCAGGACATGTCCTCTTTTTTCACCCTGCATATTCTCCAAAATCTTCATTGCCCCCTTTTTCCAGGACATGTCCTCTTTTTTCACCCTGCATCCCCTCCAAAACCTTCATTGCCCTCTTTATCCAATTCATGCCCTCTTTTAAAATTCTGCATCCTGGTGAAAAATGTTCATTGTCCTCCTTTTCCAGAACATGTCCTTATTGTTTAGCATTGTGTCCTGGAAAAAATCATTTCCCTCTTTTTCCTATAAATAGGCAGAATGGAGCTTTCCTGTAATTCAGTGATTTTCAACCCGTGTGCCGTGGATAGTCTTCAGGTGTGCCCTGGGAATTTGGAGATTGACATTCATTAATAGGGAAATTGGGGGATCTGAACAGTCTGGTGTGCCTCGTCAATGGTAAGAACAACTGATGGTGTGTCTTGACAATTGCGCTGCCTTTAAATGTTGAAAATCACTGTTGTAATTCATAAATTAAGGGTGCAATCTTAAAGACACTTTCCTGGGAGTAAGACCCATTGAGCATAACGGGGGTTACTTTTGAGTAGACATGGTTAGGATTGTGCTGTTTATGTATTAATTTTAAGCTTCATTTGACTCAGTGGTTAAAGGAGTTATGTCTATTGATCTGCGTAGCTATATACAGGACAAGCAAAAACGTACCAATGTTGTAGAAGTAAAATTCCCCCGTACGCCATCCCACCACTGTGCATCCAACCCCCCCATGCACATCAGCCCCCCATGTGCATCCACCCCCATGCTCAGCAGCCCCATGTTCATCCCCCCCTATGCGCATCAATTCCCGTGCACATCAAAATGAAGTCACTCACTGACTGACTCACTGACTGACTCACTGACTCATCAATGCCCTGCCAAAACCACTGGACCTAGAAGCATGAAATTTGGGGTGGGTGTTCCTTCTGTGACGGAAGGATCCACTAAGAACTGGTTTTCAGAAATTCCAACCGGAAGGGGTTGAATAGGGGCGCAACGCATTTCCTTCCTATACTTTCCATTGAAGAATCCCTGACTGAGGGACGCACTGCCCCAACCCCTGGACCTAGAAGCATGAAGTTTGGGGAGAGTGTTCCTCATGGGATGTGAGAACCAACTAAGAATCAATGTTGAGAAATTTAACCCTTAAGGGCTGAAAAGGGATGCAACGTATTTTTGTCCTATGCTTAACAAAGACTGTCTGATTGATATCCAGCCAATTTAGTGCCTGGTGCCGGGAGGGTGGGTGCGCGTGGTGGGTGGATGCACATGGGGGATTGATGCACATGGGAGGATTGATGCACATGGGGGGTTGATGTGCCTGGGAGTGTTTGATGTGCATGGGCATGTGATGCACATGGGGGTGATGTGCAATGGGGGGGATGGCCTACTTGGGTATTTTCCTCCCACAGCATGGGTACATTTTGCTAGTTTAACAGTAAGTGTTAAAGTTAAATTAAGTATTAAATTAATTTAAAATTAATTTAAAAATTTAAATTAACTACACAAAAACAATATAGTATGTGAGTGTCTTTAACTTTTATTCTGTCATGTCTGACATTTTGGGGATGACCTACTTCCTTTCTCTGTGTATGAAAGTGCTTATGAGCTGGTTTGAAGATCACCCTCTCTCTGTGTGTGTTGGAAAGTGTTTATGAACTGATTCATTCATTCACAAGTTCCTAATATATTCATTTATGTAAATTTATTCAAATTAGAAATGTATATTATTTTTCTGGCTCCCGACAAAGTGTCAGAAAGACTGACTCAACCTCACTCAACCAAATAACCATGTACTGACCATGTTCCTTTCCATCCCTTGCTTCCTTTTCCATTTGATGGTCTGTGATGGTGGGCTGGGGAAAATGCGACTCCATTTAAATGTGTGCTGGTGTTTTCAGAAATCCTGGTACAGTAATTTGCAGCCACTTATATTTAATTATTTTTCTGTCCCTCGACTGCCAGAAATTTGATGTGGCCCTTAAATGTTTTTAAGAGACCCATGTGCTATACTGTAAAACATGCATAGAATAACTTTACTTTGTATTACCATGCATGTCCTGTGGCTGAGCCCTGGCACTGAAACTTCCCTCGAATTAGCTCTTGTGCAAATTAAGTTGTATTTCAGAGGGTTGGGGTGGGTTAGACAAATAGTTATCGAACGTTTCAGCCTGGGACCCCCTTCCAAGAGTGACAATCTGTCCAGGACCTCCAGAAGTGAACTCCTCAATCTGGAAATGATATCACGGCCAGAAGTGACATCACTGTGATGTCAAGGCTCCTCCACGTCTACTCTGAAGTAAGTCCCATTGTGTTCAATAAGAGTTACTCCCAGGAAATTATGACTTGCAGCCCAAGTACCCCATTCCAAGATGGCGGTATCCAGTGCCACATTCCAACACAGAAACACACAGCTTTTCTCAACTCCCTTGAAATGAAGTCTCCAGGGGTCCTAACCCCAACTTTGAGAACCACTAGTTTACATGGATGTTGATGCTTGGTTAGTTGGTCTGTTGGTTATTTTGCCTACCCCACTCTCTAGTAACAACTGAAGCCTTTTTTCTTATCAGTTCCATGTAAACTGCAAAGTTTGAGTTGTGGGTTATTGCAACATATGTGTTCTGAGGAAGTGAAACTGAATACTTATTGTAAAGATACTTTGGGGAACAAGAGGCAAATTTTTGCAGCTCATCAGACTTTCAGTTTACAAACCAAGTCCAGTTTTTAGGGTCAAATGTAACAGTGGCACAGTTGCAATATTTATATTATTACTAGCTGAATTTATCCATTGTAGCAGGTATAAAATGGTGGGCACCAAGCATGGCTGGTTGTCACCTGCAGATGATGGGTAGTGCTATGCACTGACAGGCACTAGGACCAGGAGGAGTGGTGGGCAGCAGTCACCAGCGAGCAGTACTTCACTAGTACCCACTGTACCCGCTGGGCTTCACTAGTAGGTATCACCAGGTACCAAGCACCACCAGGCATCCCTGTCAGGCAAAAGGCACAGGATGCCAGGCACCACTAGGCACCATTCATTGCTGCTGGGAAATGTTCAGTGGGTACTACCTGGCATCGTGTATCCTTATTGAGCACTAGACACTACCGGGTCTCACGCACCACTGGGTGGCACTAGGCATCCCTTCCAGGCACCAGGCATCCCATCTGGGCAAGACCAGGCAGCGACCACCACTGGGGACTGGGCTCCAAATCAGTTCTTAGTGGGTCCTTATATCACAGTTCCTCAAATTTCATGCTTCTAGGTCCAGGTGTTAGGACTGGGTTTTGATCAGTCGGTTTTCAATGTTAAGTAGATGGACCAAAAAACGTTGCACCACTTTTCACCTTCAAAACGTTGCACCACTTTTCACCCCATCCACAGGAAGGGCCTGGCTCGCCTCCAGAGTTGCCGCCGCACCCCCCGGCACCACGCCCGCTCGCTCGCTCGGAGCGTGCACGCGTGCACGGACGGGGTCGGCGCCTCCTCCGGCTGCAGCGCGCGCCCAGCCCCGCTTTGCGCCCCAGCCCGACCAGCCCAGTCCTTAGAGCCAGTCCTTATCCCGAAGTTACGGATCCGGCTTGCCGACTTCCCTTACCTACATTGGTCTAACATGCCAGAGGCTGTTCACCTTGGAGACCTGCTGCGGTGTTAAATTTCTAGAAATCGATGTTAAGTGTTAAATTTCTAGAAATCGATACTTAGTGGGTGCCTACATCATGGAATACCCTCCCTAAATTTCATGCTTCTAGGTCCTGCAGTTTTGGCTGGGTGTTGGTGAGTAAGTGACAGCACAAATCCTAACCCCTGGTTATGCCGACACAAGTCTCAGCACAAGTTCTGTTTTGGCTTGGGTGTGTCTCAAAAATGCCATAAGGCACTTCTGCGCCACTCTTGGGAGGCTTAGGTCAGTGCACAGACATGCACCACCATCCCAATGCCACTGTGGGAAAGGGGAGATGTGTGAGTTGTGCTGCTCTAAATTGCTTAGGATTGCGCAGTTAGTTGGCAGCGGGTCAACGATTCTTTGACTTTATATACGCTAAAACCTTGGATTGAGAGTAACTTGGATTGAGAATGTTTTGCAAGTCTAGCAAACATTTCTGAAAAAATGCAATACAAGCGAAAAAAATAGTCCCTGCCAGGATATGCCTGGTTTCAGTGCTCCGCCAGTGCTTTTCACCTGATCAACCTCTCTTTATAGATCAGCCTAAGCTTGTCTACTCTGAAGTTAGCCTATTATAACTAATGGGGCTGACACCTATGTAAGGGGGGCAATGAAAAGGATCCTGAGAGATCTACTGTTACCTTGCATGTCTACTCTAAAGCAAGCCCTACTATAATGAGTGGGGCTCACTCCTGTATAAGGAGGACAGACTGCAGCATAAATGCAGGTTAATTTGTTTTATTTTTCTTTATACTTTGAATTTTCTTTATTATTTTGTATTGTATTACAATACAGTATTATAATCATTTTTATAGGAATATTTTTTGGTTGTTGAATGAATCATCTGAGTTTCCATTATTTCTTATGGGACATTTGCTTTGATATAAAAACGTTGTTTTTATATTTAAATATAAGTCTGGAATAGCCTGATTCAGTGGCAAACTTATCAGTTGCTTCTGTGCTTTGTTTGTTTTGGCTTTTTCATAAAAATGCCGGAGAAATCAAGCCCAAGGGAGTCATGCATAGTTTCCTGACTTCAGTTCCCAGGCATGTCTTGAGAACAACATATCCTTTCCCCATTGGTTTAACAACCGTGGTACTATTTCACAAATATGAGCTTGTGCTCAAATATGATCCCAGAGTTGCACATCTTCACAAATACATTTTAAGGTTTATGATTTGATAAAGCCAAATACGGAAAAGAATTTGATGAGTTATAGTTATGCCATTCTCGCATCTTTTCTGTGTTGACTTTAGGGTTTTGGGACTGCCATGCTCATGCTGCTTGCATTTGGAGTGCTACTTCAAGAAATCTTGACTAGGACTCAAGACGACAAACTCAACGATGGCAACAATACTTTGGAAAAGTCATCATATACTTACGAAAAATTGGCCTTGCCAGAAGAACATATCCCATATTTTCTGCATAATAACCAGCACATTGTCACTGCATGCAAGCAAGATCATCATTGCCCATATAAAGTAAGTAATCATTTACGTACTTCAGGGTAATTTTCATTTATCATTAGAATAGTCGAGATTAAAGATGTAAACTGGTTTCTTTTCCAGTCAGTGCTAAGTCTGGAGTTGGAATTTCTGCTCCTTCATGTACAAGTGTGTGGTGTGGTGCTTCCTCTTATAGTGAGAACAGTTATTTGTATTGGATGTGACAAGTATGCCAGGAGTGTTCAGTTCTCCAAGGTGGTGGTGGTGGTGGTTGTTATAGTATCTATAAACTGTTTTTCAACAAAAATTTCACAAAGCTGTTTACCAAGAAAAGCAAATAACTAAATGGCTCCCTGTCCCAAAAGGGCTCCCATTGACATGTTATTTAAATGACATTCTTTAAAAATAAGGACTTAGGACTGTAGTTTTCAGACTGCTGTCTGAAGAGTTTCCGGGTTGAATTTGCATAGAGGTTGAATGCCAAGATTTTTTACATGCATAAAAAAAGTTTACTTAGAATAAATACAGGCGAAATATAAGCTTGTGATATTGAATAAACATTCCTGCCAACATCTGCTCCTGCCAACCAGTTCAAGAGCATGTAAATGTAAGTGGACAAAGAAGTACCACTTGGGTGGGAAGGTAACAGTATTCTGTCACTTTGACATTTGCAGTGCAATCCTAAACATGTCTACTCAGAAGTAAGTCCCATTGTGTTCAGTAGTACTTCCAGGAAAGTTTGGTTAGGATTGTATTAGTCATACTGGCCACATGATTAGAGAGACTTCTTTGGACAATGTCAGAATTACAAGGCATCTCTTGGACCTTTTAATGGTCTTTAGTTAGTCACAACTAGTAGGATTACTTTCAAGGAACACCATTACCTTTACATTTTATTGAATAACGGATGTATTTTATCCATTGAATCTGTTTGCTTATTTGGGAAGTGTTCAGATCAGGCTGGCCTTCATTCTGATAGATGCTGTCACATGTGTGTCCATACTTCATTTTAAAAGCTTTATAGTTTCACTATAGCATCAAGACTGTTCAAATGCAGAATCAGGAAAATTAATAAACTTTTCCACGTGTTGATTTATTGTGCATGCCATGCATAGGTTTTTGCAGACTCTCTATGCATTTCTACAGGATATTTTTTTCTTAAAAAGAAAACTGGAAGATTGAGAGCAAATAAAATATTTTCCTGGCAGAATTATTTGTTTCTTAATAATCACTAGTATGTTTATTTATTGCCGTAATACTACCGTATTTTTACTGGAGATTTTGTGTTAACAGAAATACTTGAAGAAATCAAGAACTTGTTGGGGTTATGAGAAATCATGCAAACTAGAACACAGATTTGGATATCCGACGTGTGATTATGCTGAGGTAGGATGGTAAGTATCCATTTGATGTGGATGGTACGCAATTCCATTTGTATACAATATGTATATCCGTGAAACTGTTTCGACTGTTGTTTTTTATAGAGACCTCCCTTGGAAGTAATTTTATGTATGAGATTTGACACATTGACATAAGATACTCGTATTATATGATTGTCTACTTTGTACTGAGACCCTGTGCTTTAAAATCCATGTCTCATTTGAATGGATATTTAAATATTAGTTACTTAAACGTTATTTGCACCATTTGTTCATGCCAGGGCTAGTACCATTGAGGAAGCTCAAAATGTGTTCTGGAAGCAAGGGGATTTTGGATATGTTAAAGAGAGGATTAACGAAGTGAAAATGCACTGCAAACCAAAGGCTATGGTAAGCATATTGAAATGTAGTCAGAGTGATTTTCTAGTTCTGTCCTCTCCTATTCTTAAAAGCGTTCTTTATATATATAAATATTTTACACATATATATATCTGTATGCGGCATGTGGGTGGCGCAAGCAGTTAAGATGCTGTGCCTGTTAACCAGCAGTAACTAGTAACCAGTAGAAGCAGTAGGGCTGTGGGTGGCGCAAGCAGTTAAGATGCTGTGCCTGTTAACCAGCAGGCCAGGGTTCGATTCTCGGGTCGGCCCCACAAGACACGGTGAGCTCCTGTCCTTAGCCCAGCTCTGCGACGCCAGCTGGATCCAATCGTATTGGCTCTGACTTCCCATTGGACTAATTCAGTGGCGTGGAGAGGGGGGATTTGCTGCTTGGGTAACAGCCTATCCTCCATAACAATCCAACCCAGGGTTTCGTGCTTCACATGCAGCGCCAAGCACGATACCATAGTCTTTCAAGACTGACAGAGGCCTGCATATATACACACACACACACAAATTTTACAGATGTCTTTGTTCTTTTCTCTTGCAGGGTGATTCTTCACTTGAATGTTCTCGTTATCTTCAGTACTGCAGAGCAACAAATTTGTACATTGATTTAAGAACCCCAAAGAGAAACCATGAGAGGTCTCCGTTTTGCTCATGTTCCATAAAATCCATGAGAAATATTAAATATGTTGGTTAGATTTTCTGTGAATGGGCAGATATGTAAAGCACTTCTTGCTTTTTCACAGTTTGAATCAACACATATATCTTAAGGCTTAGAAATCTACATAGCTGTTTTCATCCAAGAATGATGGGTCTAAATAACATGTTTTTACTCCTGATGGATGTTGAGAAAAGCCTGAAGTGTGAATGTTATTTTTTTTAAGATCTGTAGTTATCTGTCCAATTTTCACAGAGACAAGTTACACACTTTCTTTTTTCTCTCCATAACTCCAGTTCTTTCTCAGTATCCAGCTGATTCAATGCAACCCTAGCACTGGTGCTGAAACTGCAGTGCCTATGCTGGGTGTCATGAATGTGCCATAAATTATGTTTGCAGCACCCAGGTGTAAATGGTACCAACAGGGGACCCATTGGTGCCGCACTTGGAGTTCCAGATGTAGGCAGAGAGCACGTAAATGCTGAGAAGTTCAGGGGCTTGGAATGGGTTGTGATCCTGGGTGAAGAGAGGATGGAATGGGGGAGGAACTGGTCCAGGATGGGGATAGGACTGGTGGAGATCTCCTCTTCTGCATCATATTCTCCATGTTTCGGTCAGTAGCCCAATATGGGGCTTCTTGAATCTGTACCAGATTCAATCTGGTACTTAGAATCTGGTACAGAATCTGTACTTAGTTGATGCAGCCTCATTGAGCATAATGCGGCTTTACTTGGGATAAGGGAACGAATGTCTCCAAACTCCAAGAAGATTTCCTTCTGCCCAGTTCTAGCACAGGATATAGTGGTGGATGTTTGGTGCTGCTGCTTCTATGCTGGCCAGGATTGGACTGGACATTAAAATGAGTGAAGTCTATTGTCCGAAAACATTGACTTTTTCATAACTACTGTCAGTACTTTTGACAGTACATACTTGCTTTATTTGCTCACTGCTTTGGTTTCCTTGTCTCTTTGCAAAAGTTAACTTGTATGAAACTGACTCTTACATACACAAAATTATTTTAAGTTCCTTCCTGGGAAATGAATGTTATGTTCAAAATGTGACTGTTTGGTTTAAAAATAGCTGTATTTTAATTCTTTGGAATGCAAACGGAACCTTGCAACAAAAGCAAAGCATATGTTTAACAAAAATTAAAAATTCATGCATCACAGGAAAATAATGCATTGCATAAAAACATCTATAGGAAATAGTGCCATAGTTATGCATTCAGAAGATGACGGTAGAATTTGGGGGATAAGAAAGGATAATTAGAATAAGGGCTCAATCCAGAGTAACTACGGGGAGTCCTTGCTCCAGTGTAAGAACAATTTGCTCTGGATTGCAGTATGAGTTTCCCATAAGTTTTCACTAGGTGGTGCAGTAACTACGGGTACACGTAATGTCTCTTACGTGCTCCTGTAATTACTCTGGATTGTAGGGTAAGAGTCGTTCCCAGGATCATGCTGAAAATATGGATAAGTCCTCCAATAATAGGATTTCTACAGCATTTGCCACATTCTTCATAACCCACAGTGTACCTTTTCCAAACAGTGATAGTTGAATTGTAGGCTGGATGGACTGTGAAGCATTCTCTCTCTCTCTGTGTATTGTCAATGGCCATGTGATGAAATTTGTTCAACAACGTAGTAGCGTCCTTGGTGTTATAAAGCCATCTTGTGTGGTCTTGACAAAATTGTATGGCAAATTGGTAAATCATATTTTTCAAATTTCAAGTCTTCTAGGATGTTGTTAAGCCACCTTCTCTTTGGTTTTCCTCTTGATCTCTTCTTCTGGCATATATACAATCATAACTATAGTAGATGGGGATTGTTCATAAACTGTAAATGGCCAAACCAATGCAACCTTGATTTTAAAACCTGTATTGACGTTTCTCATCTGCTTCAGTCAGCGCATCTTTATTTCTCAATTCAGCACATGTTGAACACTTCATAGATCAATGGGACACATGCTTCCGGTTATGGAATTACTTAAACTTCAAACTTCAAACTTAAACTTAAGTATTACTTCAAACTTAAGTATGTTGAATACCTACAGAGGTTGTCTTGGGGAATGTTGGTTATACGCCTAATGTCCTTAGGCTGTCCTTTGCACCCTTAGGCTGCAATCCTAAAGATACTTTCTTGGGAGTAAGATCCATTGAACACAATGGATCTTACTTTTTCGTAGACATGGTTAGGATTGTGCTCTTAATTGAACAGACAATAATTGGATTTCTATCTTTGGATCACTATAGATTTAGTGAAGACTTTTTTCAAAAAGGACAGATAGGAGGGCACTGCACTATGGACAATCAAGCTTTCCTTGCTGAAGGTCAGCGGAAAAGTCCTCTTCAATCTTGGTAAGTTTAGTAGTTGCTCAAAATTATTTCTAAATTATTCATGAGGGCTATCTCTGCAGGATGATGTAGCTTCTAAGCCAAAACACCATACCGTAATTGAGAGTTAAAAAAGGAGGCAAGAGGATTCTGAAATGGCAGACCATTGGAACAGTGTCTAGACCAGTGATTTTCAACCAGTGTGCTGTGGAAAGTCTTCAGGTGTGCTGCAGGAATTTGGGGATTGACATTCATTAATAGGAAAATTGGGGGATTTGAACAGTCTGGTATGCCTTGTCAATGGTAAAAACAACTGAAGGTGTGCCTTGACAATTTCAGTGCCTTGTTAGTGTGCCATGAGATGAAAAGGTAGAAAATCACTGGTCTTGATCATTGGGTATTCTAGGATGTTAGCTGAGATATAAGGGACAACTATGTTACAGCTGGCTTCAGTACTGGGGGGGGGGCATCACACTGGTCCCTCTTTGTCCTGTTCCCTCCACCATAAGTGATGCTGTACTTCTGAGTGGCTTAACCTTTATCAGCAAAGTCCAGTACAGCAGATAATATTACCGGTACTTCATGGAGGAAACTTGCTAGACTGTTTAAATGGATTCTGCTAATTGGTTTCAAATCGTGTATCCGCAGTCATTAATAACTCATGTCTGTGCTGAAATGTCTTTAAAATCACAGTCAACACATTTGACATGAACCAAGATGTATTCAAATTAGCTGAATCTTGGAAACATGGACAGAAAGGCACTCTCTCTTGAAACTTTTCCCAGCCCTTGATTTATAGATCAAAGATGTTACTGGCTCCAGAGATCAAAGGCAGAGTTTAACCTTTTGAAGCCTTACTGAAGGAAGCTTCAGTTACAATTAAAATTAATTTTAATTGTCAAACTTTTTCAACCTCACCAAACATTATTATGCGCAGTTTGCTTGGTGCTCATAATCACTTAAATTATAAACCTGGGATAAATTTTGCAACCTGTGCTAATTTTGATTATAATTTCAGGTTTGCTGAGCTCCAGACGTATACAGAACTGAAATCTAGACCTATAGAAGATGGCAGTTGCGATGTTATTATTGACAAACCAACTTATTTCATGAAACTTGATGCAGGTATAAGGTTTTCTTTCTGCACCGTACAAAAGTATCACTCTTCTCACTTCAGCATGACAGTGACTGCAATCCTAAAGACACTTTCCTGGGAGTAAGACCCATTGAACACAATGGGGCTTACTTTTGAGAAGACAGAACGGGGTTTTTTTCTGAACGGGGTTTTACAATAAACAAAAAGTTCTGTTTTTCAAGAACATAGATCCACATGGATTATTTTTCTGTCTTGGTCATCATTCTGGCCATGTTGCCTCCATGGTGAGAAACAGCTTCAGCTAGCTTTTTTTCTCTGCACCGCCCCACTTGTCAACTTTTCAAGGTCTCACAGCACTTGGAGACTTCTGGTTTATTGATATGGTGATCAACATATGTTATATTTGTGCTTAATAATGGCTCTAGCCTCCAGACCAGACTTTCAATGGTCTGAGGGATGGCAGCATGCAGGACAGTCATGTGTTCAAGATTCTGTGCACATGGCCATAGCAAAGCACCATCAAATGGGTCTTGCTGAGTACATTCAGATCCATACAGACACTCATCCATGCAAATAAACCTGCTTATTTGTTTGCATCAAATGACTTGTTTCTTCATTAAAAATATTTTTATAATAACTGAGATGTTCTCCTTGTAAAAGGCATTGAAAGTCTACTCCATAATTTCTCTGTGAAAACCAAATACATCAGTTTGCCAAATGAGGAGTTTTTGACACTGTTTTACTATCAAGTTTTTTCCTTCTCTCAGGTGTGAATATGTACCATCACTTCTGCGACTTTGTCAATCTTTACATCACACAGCATATCAACAACTCATTCAGCACAGATGTCAACATTGTCATGTGGGATACCGTAAGTAAGAATTTCTGTTTGCAGCATGTCAGAGTTCATACGTGTCATTCAACCTTGTCACTGAAACCTGTGACAGATGGTTGATAGATCTGTATATAGAGCTGTATACGTGACAGAGAGACTGAGGACACAATCTAACAAACTTTCTAGCACAAGCATAAGGACAGTGCAACTTTGAGGTAAGGGAACAAACATTGCCTAGCCTTGTGACTGTCCCCAAGAGCAGGATGCATCTCTTGCCCCACTGGAACAGTGCTGGAAAATTGGTTAGGTTCACACCCTTATATCTTTTATCACTATCTAATAGAACAGTACACAAGAGAAAGAATGGGAGGGTTTGCAACCTTTTGCTCTAGCCCTCCTGTATATCTTTTATCTCTTTTATCCCATAGCTATTGTTTTTTTCCCTTCTCTTGATTGGAAATGAATGCAGACATATGCAGGCAACATGCTGAATATTAGGTCATCGGGAAGTAGGACATTGTTACCTATATATTGTTGGTTTGCCAACATTTTTACAGGGTGTGAGAATGAATAATCAGCAGGATACAAATATATAACTCTCCACCATTGTCCATTGAGAAAGTATTTATTTTCTCCTTCTTCCTACCAATCCAGATTCCCCTTTTTTCTTTTTTCACTCACAGTGATTTGAAGAGTTGCTTGTATCATTTCCTGTATCATATATTCAAGGAATTGCCCACACATGTATACCATATACTATGCAATACTCTTTAATAAGTGCTGGCAGTGTTGTTGCATACTTTCCTAATAAGCCCACTTATGGTGAATGTAAGGTCCATGTACATGGTCCATGTCAGAGTGGTCCAATGTTTTGCTGGTGGTGCTTCACAGCCCTGCATGACCCCTTCTGATTGCACAGATGTGGCTGTGATTTTATCTTGACCCTGCCAATTACTTCCATGTTCTGAGCTGCTAAAGTCATTAGGCCAACTCAGTTGGAAGAAGGTGGAGCCGACAGTAGGTGTAGCACAGATTTTTGATCCCCTTGCTGCACTGTTCCAGTTTCTCCTTTTGCAAAGGAGAAGCTGAAATTGTGAGGTAGGGAAAGGGAAAAGCTGTTGAAGTAGAAGGAGGCAGTGGGGGGATGCAGCAGGGCTCTTGGGGTGCTGCCCAAAACAGGCCGCATGTTTGAACACACTGGTCAGTATGGCTTTTTGCCCTCTGGAGAATCCAATACTTTGTCCATGTGTTGTACTGTCAACTAAAGAATTTCTATCACACATTTTTCCAATCATTCTGTACTGCTTAGGAATGTATGTGGTTTCACCAGACTTGTCTGTGAAATCCTTATAAGCTATACTGTTAACTGGGAAAAAAATAAATGTTTAGTTCCTTGTATTACCAGATGATGGTGCCAAGGAACTGTTGAAATGTTCCAAGTCTCCCCTTTTTTGCTATAAAGTTTAATCACCCTTTAAGAAGGTGAAACAAGGCAAATCTTTGGCAGGAAATAAACAGCTAACATTCTTCTAAACTAGGGGTGGGCAAATCCCAGCTTGGGGGCCGTTTGCAGCCTTCAGGGACTGCCAAGATTTCTATATAACCAAGAAATTGATTTTTGTTTTAATTTTGGGCGAAAAGGCATAGCAGTACAGGAACCTGAAGTACCATTTCCAACTTTAGTTACTGTATATAAAGCCTGAAAGATAGGGACAAAGTTAAGAGTTACTCACCAAAACCTAATTTATGCTTTTCTTTCTTTTTGCCTAGAGTGCTTATGGATATGGAGACTTGTTCAGTGAAACATGGAAGGCCTTTACAGACTACGAGATCATACACTTGAAGTCTTACGATTCAAAACGAGTATGGAATTCTCTCCTTTTTAATATATACTGATTTGCCTGGTTCTCTGGGCTATTCCGGAAGCAGATATAGTTTTATGGCTATGCATCCTAATGAGTCTGAGACCTTAATTACAAATTGGGCCATTGACGCCTTAGTTGCAAGAGTCAGACTTGTGAAGAAACTTGTGTTTCTAAAACAGAATATCCTGTGACATTTTACAAGCTAACAGGCTGCCAGAGACCTTTGTGGTAATGAAGACCTTTACATAACAGTAAAGATGTCCCCTACAGATTGCCTTGCTAGTCATGTCCAACACTAGGATGTGGTGCTCATTCTAATACAAAACAGAAGAGCCAGCATTGACTGACAGTCACATGCGGTCATGTGGCCAGCATGACTATGGCTGCAATCCTAATTCCTGTTAGGCAGGCATAAATCCCAGCATAAGTCCTGTGCGACCTGGGAGTGTTACAAAAGTGCTATACTGCCCCGCTGCCCCACTCCTGGTAGGGGTTAGGCCAGTGTACAGGCACGTTCCAGCCTCCCCACACCACCATGGGAAGTTATGCCAGCTGAGTTATGATGCACTAAATTGGTTAGGATTGCTCTGCAAATGGCAAACTGCACAGAACAGTTTGGATTCTTATGAAAGCCATAATTAAGGAGGCTACCTATCAACTTTTGCATTAATTCAACTTTTGCCCTATCCTGCTCTGTAAAATTCTTTGTCCTATGAAGTGCGATTCACCATTTCCATTTATATCATTTACTATTTTATAAATCCTTTTTCTTTCAGGAGGTCTTCCTTAGTTAATAAGGTTTTGTCGTCTCTGAGGATGTTTCTTTTTGTTCTTGGTACTGCTGGTGGTAATTTTTTTTAAAGTGATAAGTGTTCAAAAATTATATGAACTGTTTTTTAAAATAGGGTTTTTACTACAAAACTGACAAATTATCCAAAGAAACAAAACCATTAACATGTCTATAAAAGCATGTGATTTTTATAGCACTTAACAGACATGTTCCTAGTATATACTGCAGTTTCTTTTTAATACAATCTTTGTTTGTTCCAATGTGAATATGATCAAGATTTTCATATCTCTGTGTGGAGGAAGACCTTTTTTCCATTTCCATCCATTCATCAATCAATCAATCCATCTTTATTGTGGTCTCAGACCAGAATAAAAGTAGCTGATATGCCCTACAATCCAGAGTAATTACGGGAGCACATAAGAAACATGCACCCATAGTTACTGCACCACCTAGTGAAAACCTATGGGAAATTCATATTGGAATCCAGAGCAAATTGTTCTTACACCAGAGCAAGGACTCCCCGTAGTTACTCTGGATTGTGCCCACAGTCTCACATATCCATCTAAAAATACCATTTCAAGTAATGAAAAGTGTGTTGTTGGCTGTACATAGGTCTTTATGATTACTGTGTTGGATCTCCCTTTCCTTTTTTTTCCTTTTTTTGCATAGCCTATCATGTTTTGCTTCTATCCTTTCCCAGCGATATCATCCTTACTCACATACTTGTAAAGTTTCCTCTCTGCCTGTAGTTAGCTCTTTGTTTCAGGTGCTGTTTTTGTTTCAGCCATTTGTTCAATAGTTAATATAGGGAGGCTTCTGATTGATGCTCTGATCTGGCTTCTATTGCAATATTAATAGGTCCTGCTTTATATTCACCTCTTTTAATTATGCATTAGGAATTCAGCTGTAACTTGTTAATGATCTCCCTCTCCAGGTATGCTTCAAAGAAGCAGTTTTCACATTATTACCTCGAATGAGGTACGGCTTATTTTATAATACACCACTGGTGAGTAAACCGTGTGTGTTTGTGTGTGTCCCCTCCCTCTATAAATTCTATATAAAATGTTTGGACTTCATAACTAGGTATGTAAGGTGTGTGAATGTATAAAAAGCTTTGAATTTTGTTACTGCAAAAGACTTGAATTTTATTTCTGTATGCCTGCTCTGATTTCAGATCTCCAGCTGCCATGGAACAGGATTATTTAGAGCATTTTCTCAGCATGTGTTACACAGATTAAATGTCACACAAGAAGGACCTAAGGTATTAGTGTTCCTGAATGACATTTTGTAAGAATCACATTCGTTACCCAAATGACAACTGCATGCACCATTTTCCTGCCCCACCTCAAATTATCTTGCGACTTGAGTAGCGTCACCATATAGAATGGAGGACAAGGTGCCTCTGTCTTTAACTGTTGCATAGGAGGGAATTTAGGCAGGTGCTGCTTTTTAAACCCTTCTATGAACAGCTAAACCTGCCTCAATTCCCTCTTCTATGTGGTTTAAATCATATGCATATTAATCAACATCATGATAGGAAAATATTATGAGGTTGGTTTGAAAGCGTTTCTTGAAAATACTTTTTTTTCCAAAATCGGATTGAAAATACCCTATTTGGGTTTTTTTTTCAAAAATCATCAAATTTACATTCAATTTGTACACTAATGAAAAGAGCTAGGAAGTTCAGAAACAATGTTATATTGAGATATGTGCTAAATTTCACATTTATTACTTGACTATTGTGGGAGCTATACAGTGTTAAACTGAATATTTTTTAAATGATTTTTTGGGTTGACTTTGCTGCAGTTTACCCACTCTGAATGAATGAAGCCAAAATTCTTATTCCATTGAATAGAGCGGAAAAACTTGTACAAGCTAGCTCAGTTTCATTTTAGAAAAAACAGTAGAGGAGATATTGTATCCCAAAGTTGCCAAAATCTTATAGTCGTACTATATGTAGATGTTATGTGGGGTCAAACAAACTGGTGTATCTCAATAACTATTCCACATGTGAAGCTATAACTTTACAAACGTTCATTTGAGGCATGTGGGACTCCGCATACAAAATTTCATCGAAATCCGTGATGGTCATCTGTGATGGGGAGCCCTCAACCACTTGATATGGAATGACTTATGTGGTCTACATCTAGGCCAATCCTCTGGATCTGCTGTTTTTCAATTAGTAGGGTGGTGGTTTCCCCCCTTTTAATTGATCCTTGCAGAGTATACACTGTGGAGAAAATATCAATCCAGCAGACTCGTTCCTTAAATTTTTTTCTAGAAAGTATATAATGCATGTTTATACAAGAGGCTATGATTTCAAGCTTCGTTGAATGATTTGCTGTACATGTCCTACTGGCATTAATAGTTGTCATGCAGCTAAATGTATTCCTTTTTAATAATTTACCCCCAAAGATTTGTTCCATGGAAAAGGAAAATAGCAACCTTGAAAATCTCTTTTTCCCTAGTTATTCATCTATGCATAGAACAAGCTGTGTATGTCCATATGGTTGCCATTTTTTCTCCTCAAATTTTACAGTAGTGTGTGGTGATTGTGTATTCAGTTTGTAGCAAATAAAATTTAAAAGTTTGAAAGCTTTTTGCTGTTGGTAACATCAGATTTTGTGTGGCTATGATGCGGAAGCTGGATTAGGAATTTAAAGGGACTTTTAAGTGGCTTATAAGGTGTTTATTGCAAATATTGTTTTGGGGGAAGGGCAGACATAGCACACACTATGATCATCTATCTTAAGACTTGTCTTAAGTGGTGGGTGCTCTCCTGTGTGTGTGATACAAACGAGGTGATTAAAAAGAAAAGACATTTTAATTACTCCACTAATTGTTTCCATTAAGGCCACTAATTTATTCATTGTCAGTCAGGTGGTCTATCTCCTTCTCTTCTTGACACAAATGGAATTATTTAAATACCTTTTTAAAAAACTAAAAAAAACTCATGTTTATGTTTTTTCAATAGAATGGAAAAATCAGAGTTACAATACTTGCTCGAAGTACAGAATTTAGGAAGATATTAAACCAAAATGAGGTGAGAAAATTTTTTTTCAGAAATAAAATACAGAAATAAAAACTTCTGTATAGTGGTGGATGGATGCCTTTTGTTAGTATAGAAAATTGGAAAAAGAGCAATACAGATATAACCTCATTATCAATGGATTTTTTTTACCCAACATGAATGAGATTGGTGCTTTAAATTATACACATCCCTTTAGACAGAAAGAAAAGATGGAAGGCAGACCCTATTCTCCCCCCTGGAGCATGCAACAGAATGTAAAGCTATTGGGCAGAGATTAGCAAAGATTAACGGCTGCTTAATCTTTAAATTTTTTTTGTTTAATATTCCTGGAAAGAACCCTCACTGATGCTTAGACACAACCTGTATGATCTTACACTAAAATGTTGGTTATACCCTTCCTTCTAGCTTGCCAATGCTTTGAAAACCCTATCGTTATTTGAGGTCCAAATAGTGAATTACAAGTACAAGTAAGTACATTCGTAGGTGATAACATGTTTGCAGTTCTCCTTATAGAAGATGTATCTATCTGCTTCTGAGATCATAAACCTAATTATTTGGAAGTTAGTCTTGGTGAAATAATTGGCACGTTAGGGTTATGACCTTAAGCACACTTTCCTCAGTCCATTAAATACAGTTGGATTTAAGATTGCGAAGGGCAGAAGTCAACAGATTTTGCCTGGCCTTGTTAACAAATCTAACTGTTCCTAAGGAACATTGTTTTGTTCTTGATTTTGTGCTGCACCTCCAAAGCACCGTGCTTGGTCAGAGGCTATCTGAAGTTGTTGTTCTTGACTCCAAGCATCAAACTTCAAAATAATTCCTAATTTCTCTCTAGCTTAGAGTTGAAAAGGAAGGCAGAGTTTGGGCACAATCCAAAGTCAGGGCAGTGATGAGAGCCATAGCTGGGCTGCCCCAACTAGTCTGAATCCAGAGCAAAAAGTTATGCTGCATCCAGAGAGTCAGGAAGCCTAACTCAGAGCATGCTCAGTAGGCACCAAGTCAGTGATACCTGGGGAGGGCTTCCTCCCGAGGAGACCCCGCCTGAGATCACACTGAACAAGGAACAGCTGTGGTGCCTGCATTATAAAGAAGCCCTGAAATTCCTGACAACCAGTAACAGCTGCAGCATGAGTCTCCACTACAGCAGTTCCTCTAGTGGAGGGTGGATACAAGGGGATTGCTTGGAGTGGCCTGCTGTATCCACAGATTAGTGGCTGCCATTGTTCTGCCATATCCTGAGGTTGAGATGCAGGGGTTGCAGCTAGGCTGGCCAAGAACTCAGATTTTTGGTCAACACTGCCATTCTTACTCTCGGTTATCACGGATCTCTATGGGTCTACTCATTACTATACCTGCTCCTGAGGTGGTATAACTCTGAGGAGCTGGAAGAGGGCATTTCTGCCCTGGAAACAGGCACTGGATACAAAGTAATTGCTCTGCCCTAGGCAATGCTAAATATGCCCTCAACATGCCTCTCCTGAACTGCCTAGGCTGGCCCAGTTAGGGCAGTCCAGCTCTACCTGTCTTGGGGCAGCCTATGTTGCCTTAGGCTGCCCCAAGCCTTTTCCAGAGTAAGTAGGATGGAGCATCTTGCAGTTGGGTCAGCCCAATGATAGATAGGGGAACCCAAGTGCACTTCTGGATTGTGCCCTTTGTCTCTTTGGCCATTGTATTTGTATAGTGCCTTGCACATTGGGATGTCATAATTATCTTCCACGAAACCAGCTCAGGTCTTCCTGTCAAACATGCCAGTATGTGGACGCAGTCTCTAAAAACCAGGACTGTACCAGTTTTCTGGGACATACAGCAATCCTGCTTTCACATCTCTACAGCCAAAGCAAACCATTGACCATCTCCTCTGTATCACTAAGCTGGGATTGAGGAGGTTTAAAAGCTTTCCAGTTGGACCATTGCATTTGCAAGGGGTAAATCACAATTGCAGCAGTCAAAGCAAACTCTCCTCCTTTCCGCTTCAGCTTCAAACTGGAATGAGAGACAGTTGGCTTACCTGCACACTTTGCAAAACAGTGCCTCACAAATTCAGTAGCAAATCACTAAATTTTGTGATTATAATAAATAAGTCACTAAATAAAATAACAAAAAACCACTTTTTCCAGACTTATGAATTAGGCAGGGAAGTCTGCCAGGGCAATCCCTGCCTCCCTCCTCTCTGGAGTTTCAAAGATGGAAGGAAAGTTGGGCCCTGTCATGCTCAACACAAGGTGGAAGTAGAGTTGCATGTGAGCCAAAATTGGTAACAGGGCTGAGGATAATGTTTGAGATTGGGAATACTGTAATATGGAGCACAATCCTAACCTTGCCTACTCAAAAGTAAGCCCCATTTTGTTCAGTGGGTCTTAGTCCCAGGAAAGTGTCTTTAGGATTGCAGCCCTAGTGTCCAGCTGTAATTGGGAATACTGTAATATATAATATTACATAATACTATAATTTATGTATTCAGCAGTTGGACTCTGAATATTCTTATGCAAAGCAGCCTGTTAAGCTTTCTGGTACATGAATATGATATTCTGAAATTCATAACATTGTTGCTGAAAGCATTTTATTTTAATTTGTAGTTGACTTCATTCCAAGGGCACAAGAAATCCTTTTTATACCCTAGAACCAGTTGTGCATGATAAATTATTAGCGATGGGTGGAAGGCAACTCGAGTAGTACTTGTTAGATATCTTTTATCTTTATGTTTTCTTTAGGGATCTTGAATTTACAGAGCAGCTGAAAATTACACACAATTCTGATATATTTATTGGAATGCATGGAGCAGGACTTACCCATCTTCTCTTTCTGCCAGATTGGGCTGTCATTTTTGAACTGTAAGCTTTTATTTGGTTCCTATGCTTGTGGTTTTTAAAATGTCTTTCAATGTCTACATGTGGAAAGATAGGTAGAAATGTTTCAGAATGATGTTATTTATTTTACTCAGACCCTCTGATATGACCTTTGTCTCTAAACAAGGCCTACTGATCCTAACCCATGTACATGTGCATTAAAAGTGTTCCCCATCACACATGGGGAACATAGTTTGCTAGTTATTCACATAGACTATTAGTAAAACCTTCACAAGACTTAGAATCTCCCAGCAATAAAGTTCCTTTTGCAGTGCTATTCCATCCCTCTTCCTTCTTCACGAGGACTTCTGTTTTATTAAATTTAATTTAATCCCACATGTAGATTAAATATGGAAGATATGGCCTAATTCAGTGGTGGCCAAAGTATGGCCTGTGTTGCATCAAGAATGGCTTCTTGGGTGTTGTGTGGCAGTAGTAAAGCCTTACAGTCCCACCTCTCCACTTTCCTTTATCACATTCAGAGCACAATCTTAACCATGTCTACTCAAAAGTAAGCCCCACTGTGTTAAATGGGTCTTACTCCCAGGAAAGTGTCTATAGGATTGCAGCCTCAATCTTTGTCGAAGCTTGTACTGACCAGATGTTTCAGCAGCTAATTGCTCCACAAATTCTCCCGAGATTTGTGCAGCCTCCTGACCTCAAAATATCTCCCAGATACACTTCTGCTCAATTCTGAGGGGACTTCTGAGGTGTAGGACTTAATATGACTTAAATGAACCAGAAGATGCTTCTGGTTATATCTGGGAAGCTTATAAGCCTCTCTGCAGTGTGGCTTGGCTCTGTGAATGTTCAAATACATGGATGGAGAGGACCCACTGTATAAACAGGTCAGCCTCATTCTCTCCTTTCTGCGTATCTCTCCCTTCCTAAGCTGTCTCCCCATTAGAAGCAGACACAAGTTGGAATAGGAAAAAACGCCATCCCATCAATTCTCTGGTTGAATGGGCTCTCCCTTCCTCCCCCTTCTCCATTTTGTTTCCTACAAAAAGTGCTGGAGAGAATCAACCCTCTCATAACGATTTCTCTGTCTCTCCAGATACAACTGTGAAGATGAACGTTGCTATTTAGATCTGGCAAGGCTGAGAGGTGTCCACTACATCACCTGGCAAAGGAAGGATAAAGTGTTTCCCCAAGATGAGGTAGTGCACATGGGAAGGTTAGATGGTATGGAAATAACTCTTAGTGCACAATCCAGAGTAACTACCGGAGTTCTTAAGAGACATTTACGTCAACATAATTATGGCTCCACCTAGTGGAAACCAATGGGAAATGCATAGAGCAATCCAGAGTAAATTTTTCTTACGTCGACGTAAGAGCCCTCGTAGTTACTCTGGATTGTGCAGTAAGATTTTGTTTTTTTTAAGATTAAAGATTAGTTTTACTAATCTTTAAAGAATAGTAAAGAACTTTAAAGATTAGTTTTACTCTTTTCAGTTCTTGTACATGAAATATGATTCTACTGCTTCAGCCCAAATTAACTTCTCTGCTCTGATTAAGAAGTAATTTTTTTATTAATAGCTGGAGGAGGCTAAAAAATGAAATTAATTGGCCATTAGTTCAGATTGTCAATAGTGGTGCTGTTGAGTGTTTTCTTACCGACATTGTTGCTTTAGGGTGGATTGATAAATTGACTATTATGAATTAAAATAATTACTCAGTTTACTGCTTGTTTTTCCAATAAAAGAAGTCGCTTGTTTGCTTCCTCTAAAACAACCAACTCCCTTTTCTTCAGGGGCATCATCCAACGCTAGGAAAACATCCAAAGTTTACAAATTATTCCTTCGATGTGGAAGAATTTGTCCGCTTGGTGCTTTTGGCGGCTGATCGAGTATCACAACATTCCAAGTGGCCATTTAGGAGAAAACATGATGAATTCTAGATCACAATGTCACCTGTTTTTATATACTATCATAAATTGGTAACTTTTCTTTCTTGGAGGGGAAAGGTACAAAAGATAATAGAGTGGGAATCATATGCTAGGCCAGCCCCTTCCAAAGTATGTTGTTTTTTCTATTTTTGTTTCCTTGCTGACATCACTATTCCTTATTTTACTTGAGAAGTTTGGATTGTATGTGTTCTATTTATTAATATCACTGAGGTATGCACTGCTTTTTCTCCCTGTTTATATTTTATTGCTTTCTCACTCCTTTCCCTTCCATACTTGCAGTACACTCCAGAACATTAAGTAGGAAAGGGTGTAAAATGAAACACAACTGAATTGCAGGAAGTTTCCATAGAAAATAGACAGCCATGAGAAACCAGATTTGACATACTTCTCATTCTACAGTTATTTAAAATCTATCCTAATTTAGTTCCTTCCTTAGTTTCTTCTGTTGTCCATCCATTTCAGATTAGTTTTATTTTATTAGCTTATTAGTAATCAGATAAATTATATTAAGTTAATTAAATTAACTTTGTATTAATCATGTATTAATTTAATTAACAAACACTGGAAAGTAGACTTGCAGTCCTATAACAATTTTTCTAGGATTCAGCCTCCTTAAACAGTGGGACTGATTTTTGAGTAGATGTGCATAGGATTGTGCTAGTCTGTGATGTACTAAAGGGCAAGTCATAATTCTGCTTTATTATTTTTTCCACCAGTAGACTCCAAAGTTCCCAACTAGTGCACTGCACATAATAGTATCATGTTTCTAAGAAAAGTATGGTGTGTGTTGATAGTCCAATATCTTTAACTGTCCTACTGTTAATTTAAAAATTACAGTTCAAGTGACTTTTTCAAAACTTGCAAACATTTTGTAGACTCCAGTTTTTATACAAGAACAATATTTGACTTAAAGCTTTAAACCAATTGTAAATCTTTTATAAATGAATGTATTTCATGTGTGTTTCTTTGCACTAAATATATGTTGGGGAAAAGCCAGCTAGTCAGGAGAAAAGAGCAAGATAAAAAAAGGAGAAGGGCAACAGAGGACACAATCCTAACCAACTTTCCAGCTTTAAGATAAGGGCAACGCAGCTCCAAAATAAGGGAACAAACATTGTCTTATCCTGTGGACTTATCAGTGACTGCCACCAAACTGCAAGGTGGAGCATATGCCCCACCAGGCACAGCTATGCCAGTCCTTGATAGTTAGGATTTAATCTGAGGCAGAATGAGGAAACTGGCTTGCTAAGTACCAGAAAAATTATAATGGGAATAAAATTTTCGATAAAAAAGTTTGAGGGAGAATTTCAGAAAATGATATGGCTTTCTGTCTTCAATATAAAAAAATGTTATTTGCACTTCAGAGATAAACTGAGATGCAGCATAAGAGATGAAGGATGCCTGAAAAGAGTATATTTTTGAATGTTAAGAGCGTGAGTGTATTTTACAATGTTAGCGAATGATATTCTGCAAGCTCTGTCATCTGGCTTAAATTTTGAAATAGGTGATTCATTTATTAGTAAGAATATGAACATATGCTGGGAATCTACAACTATGGCATCATATCTATTCAGCTTTTTGGATTGAAGGGAGTCCTCAGAGGAATGGAAACCACTTAATTAACTCTGTTGACTTGGATTTTTCCCCCATAAGAAATAATGGGATTAGATTCCAGTTCCAACTGCAAGACTTGGAACAATCCCCACAAGCTTATTTTGAAATATTTAAACATTTATATCTTAGATATCAATACTGTACAAACTGTTTTTATTCTAAAATTTGTTTTGGTATGCCCTGCATGTTGTAGGTTATGTTAAACTTGGCCTTCGTTAGCTGAGTGTTGTTGGAAGTAGGACGTGGTTTAAGTGGAAGAGGTGTGACACAACTGGAAGGTCTTAACACTAGAGGACAATACGCAGTCAGGTTGCAATCCTAACCTCCATTTCGGTCAGCATAAGTCCTATGCTGGCCTGTGGATGTCACAAAAATGCCGCAATGCACTCCGTAAGGTACTGGAGAGTTAGGCCAGTACACAGACATGCACTGTCCTGCCACTCCACCACAGGAACAGGGAGCAGCTGAGTTGTGCCAGCCTAAATTGGATAGGATTGCGCCCTTGGTCTACGCAGTGAGAGACACCAGTCAAGGAGGGCCAATGTCCTAGAGTGCCTCACCTATGGGGGCAGTGCCACCCTACTTTACCTTGTGGAGTATTTCAGAGACTTGGGAGAGTCTGTGCATGGCTTCGGCAGCCTTTCAACGGCCTTCTTTGCTCAGGGCCTTTAAAGCACACTTCTAGTTTTCAGGTGAAAAGTTATTATTACTACTATCTGTATTTATATATTGCTTTTGAAAAACGTTACTGTACAATGTGGTTTACAGAAAAAAATTAAATTAATTAAGTGGTTAGATTTAAGACTTGCAGTGGCTTCAGAAGACCTTCCGGGGGCTGGAGGATGCCATATGCACCCCTCAGAAATTGGGGATATTCAACAGGGTGGGCATTCTGTGATCCTGGCTCTCCGGGTAGCACAAGGATCAGGATCACCAGTGGTGAGAGATGCACTGATGTGGATTGAAGGTAGTACGACTAGATAACATGGGAATTTTGAAAATGCATACATACTCCAGATTTTCATCCAAGGATCCTCATTAAGTGTGAGGCATTCAACTTTAGATAATTTAACAAAGACCTAGACTGAAAGGACCTGCTTGCAGCACCATGAGTTATGTTCTACATGCATAAAATGTTGATGTTTATGCAGATGTGTCTTGCATATAGGAAATCCTAAAACAGCCTACTGGGAAAAAAACTCTTTGAGGAACAAAGTTACAGGCTACATCACAAGCTTAAAAAGATATTAGTTACAGTGTTGTATCATCACAGTATAAACTCTCTTGCACTAATTATCCTTTTGTTTCAAATTTTTTATGACATGGCATCAGTTTCTAGAATTTTTTTAACTTAATGTAAAATTTGACTCTTGTTTTGAAATAAAAAATTAACTTTAATATTTATAGTTTTTTATGTCTCAATTGTTTTTTTCAAAATAACATTGATATCTAGAGTGTCTCCTCCACCATATGGCTCACTAAATTAGGTGAAATGCAAGTATTTTAGGGTGGGTTTCATAAACACAGCATGGGTTTAAAATGAATTAATATATAACAAATCACTAATAATTTCTTGATTTTCTTAGTCAATTGTTTATAAATCATACAGGTTAGGACACTAGATGGAGCTAGAACACTTTCTAATATCACATGGTCAGCAGCTGAAAAGAATGAAATTTAAGAGATGGAAAAGCTGATTGGTAGGTACTTGTGCAGATATTACTTCTGGTTCACACTAAAAGCTAGTTGGTACAAATAAATCATCACATTTATTTATAACTTGCGGACGTAAAATTTTAAGAATGTGGGCCCCAAGCACAGCTGGGCATTGGCGGGCACTGCAGTGCTACAAGAGACACAGGACACTGGAAAGTACCAGGGGGCAGTAGTGGGCACCGGTGGGAACTGGGCACCAGCCACGATGTGGCAGTGGGTACCACTGGCTGGTGGGCAGTGTGCACAAGGTATCCCTAGTGGGCAGCAGTGTGGTACAAGGTAGTGGGCACCATCAGGCATCAGTGGGCAGTAGGCACCATGGAGCAGGAGTGGGCATGGGGCATCCCTACCAGACGGCACTGGACATCCCTGATAGGGCAACACTGGGTAGCAGGCATCCTGGGCACCAAATGGGTTATTTGTGGATCCTTACATCACAGAAAGAATACATACTCCAAATTTCATGCTTCTTGGTCCAGGGGTTGGGGCAGGGTGTTGAGCAGTCAGTGTTAAGTGTAGGGACAACAACATGTTGCACCCCTTTTCACCCTCTTAGGGGTTAAATTTCTAAAAATTGGCTCTTACTAGGTGCTTACATCATGGACGGAATATGCTCCCCAAATTTCATGCTCCTAGGTCTGAGGTTTGGGCTGGGTGTTATGAGTCAGGGATTCTTCGAAGTTAAGTATAGGGACAAAAACACCTTGCATTCCTTTCACCCCCTTCTGGTTTGAATTTCTCAAAATCAGTTCTTAGTTGGTGCCTACATCACAGAAGGAATACCCTCCCCAAATTTCATTCTTTGTAGGTTCAGTGGTTTTGGTTGGGTGTAGATGGGTCAGTCAGTGAATCAGTCAGTGACTAAGGACTAAGACTAAGGAAATAACTGATTATATAAATTTCTTGCAAAAACTAGACTATGGAATTCAGTGAGGAAACCATGAAGCATAAACAGTGTTTTGAGCCAGTCCTATTTAACTTTCCAACAGACCTGCCAGTGAGGCACATGCTGCAACCTGCAGTGGCTCATGGACACCTTCATAAGGTAACATTTGATTCTTTGAGGCTGCACTGTGGTTGAATCAGCACTGGAAAAGTTGGATAGGATTGAGCCCTTCCACTTTAATTTCATTTAATTTTTATTTTCCATACCTGCCAAATATTTTTTTAAAAGCTTTAGTTTTGGATTGTGTTAAGATTGGTTGATGCTGTTCTGCTGATTATGATATTTTGTGTATTAAACTTTGTTGTGAGCCACTTTGGGCCAAAAGGTGGGCTAGAAATGTTTTTAATTACCGGTATATCTCGTAGGCTCGCTTGTGAGGATAATTTAGGATAAATTTTGTGTGTGCTGCCTTGAGCTCCTTCAAGGACCAGAGAAACAAACCTAGTTGCCTTAAGAAATAATTTTTCAATAAAAATAGAAAAATATTATGGCAGTTTTTAGAAAGAGATAAATATACAAAGCTGTGTGAAGTCCATCTTTCCCAGCCCCATGTATAGATGCCAGGAATTGAACCTGAGCTCTTTTACATACCAAATAGTGCAGTACTATAAGGGAGCCACTGCCCCTGCCCTATTAATAGTAATGTTCAAACTGCTTTATGTGCACAGCCCATGTGAGATCAATATTTGGGGTTATTTCCATATTGCAGATGAGAAGCTGACTGGGAAACTGTACCCTGTGATTTCTGTTCCCAAGTGGTGAGGTTGTCTTCCATTTGTTGTGTGGGTTGCTTTGAGGAAGACTATCCCATTTATTTTTCTAGTAAGAAGGAAGGTTTGGTATTTGTTACTAAATAATATAAAGGGTAATATTGACCTAACCCAATAACAATGTGGAATTTTTGTTATATTCCTGCAAATAACACTTTTTTCCAGGCCCAAGAGATGATGACAGGTATTGGTCTCTACTTCAGATTAAATAGATATGCAATCACGCTGGATACTGCAAGTTGAGATGATATAGAAAATTCTCTTGTGGGTTCATAAAAAAGCATCATTTTTATTCTCTGTTTGCAGTCTTTTTTGCCACTTCTAAAACAATGCTACCCAAATCACATTGTTATTAATGTTGGCTGCCTAACCATCTCTGCTGCTAAGTTGAATAGGGATTGGTTTTGGTAGGCTTGGTACCGGGCATAAATCACATTTTGTAACCTAGGACAATTGCCAGACCCAACAAAAGTAGGTATAATGCTGGAATGCATAATGAAACCTTGACTTTTATGGCAGTTCCTTTAAGAGGGAAAATAGGTTTTTTTGGAAGAAGTCAGTTTGAATATTTTGTCTTACGCTTTACTGATGCTTGATATCTGGGCAAACCCTCCAGCAGACAGGAAAAGAGAAATCATTAGGTGGATTTGCATAGATACCTGCTTCTCATTCATCGTTAGTTATAATACAGCTTTAAAAATACTGGTCCCTATTAGCACAAGCGAAATGTTCCCCTCACCTGCCCCCCCAAGGGAAGTCAAATGGAAGTCAAGGAATGAGAAAAGCACCTAGAAGTTATGAAATCAACCATACTTTGCTTTTTTAGAAAGGGAGAGTTTGTGAATTAGAAACAATATCATCAGGTATAGAATTTAACTAAGGGAAGAGTGAAAAGTGTCATTCTCTTAGCTCGTTCTACAGAATTTGATTTCTTTAAGGCACATTCATTTCATAAGTGTGGAATTGCTTAACCAGGCTAGTAATATTTGGGGTGGCGGAAAGTAAATACAACTTATTCTTAAGATTTGATGTGACAGGTTAAAAATAACTATATAAAAATAAGCCTTGAAATGTTTTTTCAGCTATTTCAGTAGCCTGATTTCTGTCCAGATTATCAGACTGATGGCACAATCCTGACCAGTTTAGTCCAGCACAACTGGCCCATCTCTCAATTCCTGCTGTATAATTGGAGGGTGACATATGTCTATGCAGTGGTCTAAACCCCCTTCTCAGGAGTGGTACAGGAACACACTCCCAGGTGTACTTACCAACCTTCTAACCATGGGTTAGGATTGCACAGTGACGAACATACATGTCATGTGTCATTATCCTCTGGGGTTCTGTGCTGGATTAAAAATAGTGGATTAAAAAAATTAGTGCACCAAATGGTGCAGTTTAATTGTCTGAAGGTAGATTGGATTTTGGTGCTTTTTGTTAAAAATGACTTCAAAGTGCACAGTAGTGGACCCTGTCCAAAAGTGGACAGAAATGACTGGTATTTAAAAGTTTCAGTAGTGATTCAAATCACTGGATATCAAATTGGATTATGAGGTCCTACTGGTACCAGTGTATTAAATCTTGGTTCTGCCACTGGTCTTAGGATTCTCTTCCTGCCTAACGGTGCAGCTTGTAGTCTTGTATGCTTAGAAACCCCTTTTCCTTTACTAATGGGCAATCTATTTGATTATATACAGATGCTAGTTAGTCAGAACTATGCACAGTGAACTTCAGCTGCAAACTTGTAGAACTTGTTTTTCTTCTTCAAACTTGAAAAAAAATTCAAAATGGGAATTACTTTATTTGGGGCAACACAATAAAAACAGTTACAAAGTATTTCCACTGCATTGAAATGGTTCTGTTTGTTTTTATTGCTCTTAATAAAAGAGTAAATAGCATGTGTTTTGAAAAATAAATTGGGAAATGTCAGCTGACGATGATCTCAAGTAGCAAGAAAGTGCATAAAGTTCTGTTTGGGGACCAAACCAAGATGTGACTGAAGTGGCTACCTTTAGTTTGCATATCAATCTGCAAACAAGACAAAGGGTACAATCCTAAGCATGTCTTCTTAGAAGTAGGTCCCATGGTGTTCTGTGAGACTTGGCCTGCAGTCCTAAACACACTTTCCTGGGAGTAAGACCCACTGAACACAATATGGCTTACTTCTGAGTAGATATGGATAGGATTCAACCATTTCTCTTAGGAAATTGTGATTAGGATTGCAGCCAAAGTGGAACAGGAGATTTCATTTGTATAACAAAGGCACCAGTAGGTTATGGAAGCTGAACCCTAGTTTCCTGATCCCTTATTTCCTATTATTTCTGGTTCTGAGTTTAGCTCAGTTTGATACTAGTGCTGTCTGTTTTGTAAGAAGGAGACTCAAATGGCTGAATTGTTTCAGCCTAAATCTCTCTAGCCATAGGGCAAAATCCAGAGTAATTATGGGGAGTCCTTGCTCTGGTGCAAGAACAATTTACTCAGGATTGCAATATGAATTTCCCATAGGTTTTCACTAGGTGGTGCAGTAACTACGGGTGCATGTGATGTCTCTTATGTGCTCCTGTAGTTACTCTGGATTTGGGGGATAGTCACTTAAGGATGCAAGTCCCTGTCCACGAGTCAACACCAAATAATTGTATGCTTCTTACACATGACGTTTAATCAGCATTTGCCTTTTCATCAGCAAATTGACGTTGACAAGAATGACCCCTCACCATTCTGCACAGACCTAGATTTATATGGAGGTGGTGGACTCTGCCTCACTGGGGATCTTCAAGCAGAGGCTCAACGAGCACCTGTCAGAGATGCTCTAGGAGGATTTTCTGTTATAGGCAGGGGGTTGGACTAGATGACCTACTGGGTGCTTTCCAGCTCTAGGATTCTATGAGGGAGGAAATGATTTTGGACACAGCACTGGACTGAGTAAACAGCTCCAGCATAGCTTATGGTTTTCCCCCACTCTGTTGCCACGTCAGTTTATTCTACGTAAACTTGAAATGTTAGATTTAATCCCTCCTAAGTTGACACCTGCATCGTGCAACCCTATTTGATGCAGGGGGAAATGTCTTCCTTTGCCTCTTTCCCCCTCTCCTTCTTTGCATCCCCCCACAAATCATGCGGCTGCCCAGAAAACAATTTTGTATAACATAGAGTTTTCCTGCCACCTGCCTTATCAGAACAGATCGCTGCATTCGGTAATTCTGACAAGGAATGTATCTTTAGCCAGGCCTCTGCACACCCTGACTGCTGTTGCTTGGTTGTATCTGGCAGGGTCCATTGGATGCTCAGCCTAATACTATTCTCTTTGTACTATTCCCCTTTCATGTACATCATAGGCCTTATGTTTGACAGCCTTGGTATGGAGTACTACTATAGACAATGCCTTGACATGGTCAGGGAATCATCTATAATGTATTGCTATTAGCATCCAATGCACTTCAAAAAGACATGGGTCATGCCTTGTCCTGTTACGTATGGTTGGGAAGATCCCTCTGTTACTGAAACCTCACTAGTGGGGTATCCACTCCTTCAAAGGGATGGTTTATAATTTCTTTTAATCTTTTATCGTTTCTTCATATACAAATTCATCGGATACCAAAGCTACAAGAAACAATTTCCGTCCCCTATTAAAATCTTCCAGATTAACCAACCTAAGCTTTAATTGATTAATCCTCAATTAAAGTTGCAGCCCTATAAGTAACAGAAAATCAAAGCCACTAATGGGTAGGGTTGTCATATATGCACCAGGGTAATGTTCTGGAGAATTGAAGGCTGGCCCATGTCTGTGGCTTGGAGTCAACTAAGGCTACTTGCCAGAGTCAATTACTATAAATCCAACACGATGTAGCTGATAAACAGCCACACCTCAGACTATAAGCCCTGGAGAGGAGAAGCAAGAAGAACAGACCAGATCTAAAAGTCAAAATAGATCCTGATTTACATACAACAGGGATTTTCACGCAGACGGCAGCAGCAAGGGATGAAGCTTTGAGTGACAGTGACTAGTGATGCAAGCAAGCCTACTGTTCACTATTCTAGCCACTCCTGGTGTTTATGATCCACCTAAGCATTAAACATGGCATGACGTATTGCAGAGATGTAAACAACGCCTAAGCTCCTAAAGTGAATGGCAGTGCAACCAAATTGCCTTGGGAGTCATCCCAACAGGTCCTTCTGGCAAAAGTGAATGGTATCTTGTTGCACTGATAAGGCAGTGAGAGCAGCAGGAAGTTTGGGATAGAATCACATTGACTCCAATTGTCACATGGTAGCTACTGGTGTGGTGGGGACTAACTAACAATGGGGACTGTGGTGGGGACTAGCTGATTGTGTGTATCCTGATCTTACATTAAGGTGTTCAACTACCATGTTGTTCCTGCCTTCTCAGTTTCTAAGTGGTACTAGTAATTTTATGTATAAGTTCATTGGATATTGGTTAGGTACAGTAAGGTGAAGATTAACCACTACTGCAGGGTTTCTCAACATTTATCTTCCACCATACAACTTAATGTGGTCCACCTATTTGAAGTACCACTGGAAGTAACTGGTGATGACATCCCTTTGGAGGCCAGATGTCATGGGACAAATGCCAGTAAGTGGCTCAGGACAGAGGGACTTTTTGATTGAAGAAAGAGCATATTTTCATGCTCTATGAGTCTAGCTTTCTACTGCTATTTGTTGTGTTGTGTAACTGGTTTTGCTGCTGGGTGGCAAGAGTCCAGCAAGTACCACCAGACACCACCTCAAGTATTACTGGTGGTACCAGTAGCACTGGTTGAGAAACACTGCTCTACTGTAAGAATAACTGTAATGGCGAGTTAATGCATGCTTCTGATTTGCCACTGGCTGGCTATAAGATGTGCCTCTGAGCTTTCTATATTGCCTTGTGGTTATAAATTTTCTGTATAATACTACCCTATTTACTCAAATATAATGCTTTCCTTTTCCAGCCAAATCTAGTCTCCAAAATCAAGGTACGCATTAGATTCAATGCTGCATTAGATTCAGTGGTGCATTAGATTCTATTACATACAGGTGCTTTTATTATAACTATAGGTCAGTATTTTGTTTAACATTTTACTATATTGTGATTAAAAGTAACATAAACCCATTGTATAAAGTAGTGCAATTAGGCAAAAATCATAACACAAATCCATTCCCATTTTATTATCATCATAAATGGGCAGTAAAATTAAATTTTGTACTTGCTTTACAGGTACGCATTACAATTGCCTGTAAATATTTTTAAAATCTCAAGCCTTTTTAAATAGAGATGTGCATTCAGTGGTGGGATTCAAATACATTAACAACAGGTTCTGTGTCCCATTAGTAACCAATTCTCAGAATCAGGCACTCATTAGCAAGGGTTCTATAGAACCTGTGAGAACCCCTGAAGCCCACCATTGTGTGCTTTAGATTTGATAGCACATTAGATTGGAGTAAATGCAGGTATTTTGTTGTGTATTGCTGGCAAGCAATTATTCTGGATATATAGGAGAAATTGGGGCACATCAGAATGGCTGTTGGGAATGGTGACATTATTACTACTTATTTGCATGTGTGTGTGTTTTAACTTTAACAAGCAAACACTGTTGTTGCATATCTAGGATGAGTGAAAAATCTCTGGCTGCCTGTTTGTCACACATTTTCAAATCTGAATTATGAGTTTGGGAAAGCCTGCTTGGCAATCCTGCTGCTTCCCTTCTTTGGGTGGAAGCAGCTGTCAGTTAAGGCAGCGGGTAACTGTGTGTTTGTGTGTATGTAAGTGAAGCGGCAGGAGTGCAGCACAGATTTCACATAGCATGACATTTGATTGTGTACCACACACACCAGCAGGTGAAACATTCTTTGTTGTTTTGTTTGTTCTTTGAAGCGAGGCCACAATTATAAGGAGAACATGCAATGGCTATTTTTCCCTGAATTGAACTGTAAACATGATTCGAAATGTCAGGATGCTGTTCAGGAATAAAATGAGAGGTGCTATTATGTTTCCTTGCCATTCCCATGTGCAAATACTCCCAGCATCCCTTTAAAACCAGATCCTGGACAATAACAGTGCCATCATCTGCGCTTCAAACTTTCCTCCTCACTAACTTCCTTGGCATGCAGAGTTGTACTAAACCGTTCTTATAATTTATTTACCATGGTGTTAAGCTACTTTAAAATATCAGATCTGCCCCTTTGGCCTTCTTACATCGTCTTCCTTTGATGCATCATTATTCATTATTAAAGAGGCCTGGATCCTACTTGACTTTTTAAAGCTTTGCCCTCCTTGTAGTTTAATGTTATCATCGGGAATTTGCATAGTTCTGTCAAAAGTGTTTTGGCAAGCAACAAGTTGAGCTGGCTTGTAACGTCCTCCTCACTTTAACCTGCCTTGTCCTGATGCCTACTTGCATATCTCCCATTATAAATGAGACATTGTCAGAGTCCTATGGGAAAAAAGAAAAGTTATGCTAAAGAAGAAATAGTACTGGGCTGGCAAACAGGATATCTTGGATAGAGGGAAACGAGACCCCACTTTGGAAAATATTTCTATATAGGCTTATCTACAACTGAGCATATGGAATCCCCTTTGAGGTTCTTGGTATCCGAGCCATGCTTAATAAACATGTTAGCCTTCATCTGCTCAAGGATATTGAGCCCAATCCTTAGCATGTCTACTCAGAAGTAAATCCCATTATAGTCAGTGGAGCTTACCGTCGGGTAAGCTGGTTAGGATTGCAGCCATCATCACTTAATTTCTGTTCCTTCGGTTTCAGTGGGAATGACTTTCATTGAGCCAAGCCCACAGTGTATCTGAGTATTGCTAAGACTTTTCGTCAGATGATGAGCAGCTCTGTGAAGCTCCTAAAGGACTTCAAAAGGTTTCAACAGTTATTCAGAGTTCTTGAAGTAATTTCTATATTTTTATTGAAATACAAAGAAAAAAGATTTCAACCCAGAAGGGCACAAACATCAGTGTGAAATAGGTTAATGTAAGTGTTCACAAGGAAATCGCTCCCACACACACACGCACCCATGTGTGCATATGCGGACACGCACACATTTATTAGCTTATTGGTGGTTGTATCATGCGCTCTCACACGAGGCCCTGGAACCTAGCTCACTCTTGTTCCTTTGGATGAGAGAGAGAGGCAACAAAGACATGGTAGTTGCAGAGATTGGTGGTGAGCCCCTGCTAGGTCTTGAGGAGGAGCATTATCAACACATACAAAATTATTAAGTTGATAGAGGGATATCCTTTTCCCTCTCACACAACACTTAAAACCAAAAGGATATTCACAATAGAGTGTTGGGAGAGCTGGGACAGTCAACAGAAAATATTTTCTTTTCCTAGTATGTAGTTAGTCTGTGGAACTCCGTGCCACAAGGAGCCTTGCCTGGATTCCTTTAAGAAGGAATTGGACAAATTTCTGGAGAAAACGTCCATCACAAGTTACACGCCATGATGGGTATGTGCAACCACCTCTTTATTTTCGATGGAGGGGAGGGAGACCTCTGCATTGGTGAGACCTCACCTTGAGTACTGTGTTCAGTTCTGGGCACCTCACTTTAAGAAGGATGCAGCCAAACTGGAGCAAGTCCAGAGGAGAGCGACAAGAATGATCAGTGGGATGGAAGGGAAGCCCTACGAGGAAAGGTTGGGGGAACTTGGGATGTTCAGCCTGGAGAAGAGGAGGCTGAGGGGAGACATGATTGCCCTCTTCAGATACCTGAAGGGCTGTCATAGGGAGGAAGGGGCCAATTTGTTCATAGCTGCTTCTGAAAGCAGAACTAGAACCAATGGGTACAAACTGCAAGAAAGGAGATTCCGGCTGGAAATCCGGAAAAAATTCCTGACTGTGAGGGCGGTTCGGCAGTGGAACAGATTGCCAAGGGAGGTGGTGGACTCTCCCTCACTGGGGATCTTCAAGCAGAGGCTCGATGAGCACCTGTTGGAGATGCTCTAGGGGGAATTCCTGCTGCAGGCAGGGGGTTGGACTAGATGACCTACTAGGTCCCTTCCAACTCTATGATTCTATGATTCTATGAGGGCACTAGGATGCAGGTGTCTTGTGTGCTCCTTGTGGCATCTGGGGGGCCACTGTGGGAAAAAGGAAACTGGACTAGATGGAATTTTGGCTTAATCCAGCAGGGCTCTTATGCTCTTATGCTAACTTTATAAATGAAATGTCTGAGATGTCTAAGATGCCTCGGATGCTCTCTTGCATCACCCGCTTCACTTGTTGCAAACCTTGGTCAGCATTCTTAACCTAAGCAAGACTGTCTGGAAATGTGTACTACTTAATGCTTGCAAAGTGGTCCAGGATCTGTTGGTGGAAGACATTATTGTCAAGGTACAAAAGCACTATGTTTTGTTGTAATTAATGACTGGGTAAGATAATAAGCATCCAGAGGGGAGGGGGTGAGAGCAACTGAGTACTGTACTGAATGTGAACACTATGGAAAGTCTGAGAGCAGTGCATTATGCTGTCATTGGAATTCCAGGGAGCAATCAGTTTGTCCATTGAGTGGGGTGATTGAATGAGTGCCAACGGGGAGTGTGGTTAGCCTTGTCATGGTGTGTTACATGAAAACGCCAAAGGACATGTATGTAACAAGATTTTCAATCTGGAACTTAATTTCCAACATTTGTCTCCTTCCCCATTCCCTCCTCCCATCTAAAAAAGAGAGCTACAGCCAGAATCCTCAACAGAATGTTAAACATTTCATTAAAATACTGCTAAGTAAATGCAGAGGAGCACAGATGCTCCAGAACCTCCTTCCAATGCCCTTGGTTACAATATTGCCTTTGATATTATCTGCTCCGCATTTTTTAAGCATTCAGCCCTTAGAAAAAATTGGGAATGCGAGACCTTTTAATTCGGGCTTCAAAGGCAACACTTCGGAATGTTACGTAATAAATCAATCACTACTACACTTAATAACCTTAATGCTTTTCTTTGAAGTGAGAATCCAGGAGAGACAGAGATATTTTGGAAAAATAAATGATATTCTGGTCATTTGCTGTAAAACTTTTCCATCCAGATCAGGAAGAACAATTGATATTGACTATTGGTGATGGTTGTAATACAGCAAGCTGCAGAAAATATAAAATTTCAACTGTCACTGGGCAACAATTCAGAAAGCAGCTGAAAATATAAAATTCTTCGAATATCTACAAACTTTGTGTTTCAGCTTTATATGCCATGATCATAGTAAAATTGGCTTAGGAAACAAGGGTACAAGAAAACTGACAATCATGTTTTCAGATCTGGCTGCATATAGGTTTTTTTTTTTGAAGGTTGAGATCGAGCACAATCCTAACCATGTCTACTCAAAAGTAAGCCCTGTTGTGCTCTATGAGTCTTACTCCCAGGAAAGTGTCTTTAGGATTGCAGCCAAATGTCTCAATCCACATATCTGAACTACATGAACTCCTAGCCCACCGCCTGAGAAGTAACACTCAATATTTTGTGGATGTGTGCCCTAGAAAAGAGAATAATCCAGAATCAAATCTGAATGAAGGAAAAACTATCTGTGAATTCTTAATGTATTGGATGCCATCCAGGAGCCCATTCCTTTCATACAGATATGAGGATGTTCCCTTGTTTTGCTCTAGCCAGATGTGCATATTTGTGTTAATCATATACCTGTATTTGTTTTTACAGTTCAACCTGTTTGTTTTTACTATTCACACAGATAGTACCTTCTACTTTCTATTACATTGAATAACTATATTCTGGTATAGATAGCTCCTGGGTACCAGATGTACCTGGGTAATGTTTTAACATAAAAGAAACCCTTATAATGAATCCAATATAGTATAAAATTGTAATTAAAATAACAAATAGATTCATGAGTTTTGATTCTAGGAATAATATTTGAGGCTAAAGGGCCAACCTTATTAGACACAGATTTTTTTTACATGAAGTTGACTCACTGGTATAAGAAAGAAATGTTACAATAAGAAAACCTGAAGGGTTGTCATAGGGTGGAAGGGGCTCATTTGTTCTTAGCTGCCACGAAAGCAGAACTAGTACCAATGGATACAAACTGCAAGAGAGGAGATTCCAGTTGGATATCAGGAAAAAATTCCTGACGGTGAGGGCGGTTCGGCAGTGGAACAGATTGCCAAGGGAGGTGGCGGACTCTTCCTCACTGGGGATCTTCAAGCAGAGGCTCTACGAGCACCTGTCGGGGATACTCTAGGAGGATTTCCTGCTGCAGGCAGGGGGTTGGATTAGATGACCTGCTGGGTCCCTCCCAACTCTAGGATTCTATGATTCAGCATGAATGGCCACAGCAAATCACAGTTTAAAACTGCTTTTCTACTGTTGTAGAGAGGCTGTCATGCAAGCAGTCATTTCATTTTTCAGCTGAGCCAGGCAGAAGGTCTTTTGCATTTCTAATTGCTGACTGCCTCAATACAACAGTACGAAAAGCTGTTTTTAAACAGCTGTAAAGGAACATACTTTGGGTTTTTAAAAAACTGTTGATTTTTAATAAACTATTTTTATTTAACACTTTTTTAAGTATTAGAGGGAGTTCCAGAATCAGAGCCCCATAGATGTTGAGCCACAACCTTATTCCATTCAGAGAAGCAAGAAACCTGGAAGTGGATATTTAAAACGTTCCACTTATTAATAATTTTAATTAATTAATAAAACATTATTAATTAATACAATTTATTATTAATAAAAGTAATAATTTTCCACTTTTTATCCATGATTTTTTTATACATGGGATGATCCAAAACAGAATCCTAGTGGATAACGATGGACACTTGTGTATGAAATGCTAGGAGATAAATATGCTACAAATGAGCAGGTACAAAGAAAGGGCATGTTTGCATTGATTTTATAAATAATCTAATAATTGAATAAATACTCTAATAAATGAATAATTTAATAAATCTCTCTGTTCATTCTTGGAATAAAAGGAAAGTAGCATTTTTACTACTTGTGAAAGATAGGGACAGAAGGCAAAATAGGCACAGCACCATGTGTGTACATGGTACATTTTCAACCACTGTACTATGGCATACTGATGTGCTGTGAGAGGTCCACAGATGTGGACCTCCATAGAGGTCCACGGGAAGTTTGGAGGGATTTATTTGTAGAACCATAGGGGTGTGTGATCTCCCCCCCCCCCCCCACAGCATAATTGTCAAAATATGGATGATGTGACTTGACAACTTTTGTGTTTTGTTTGTTTGCTGTGAGATGAAAATGTCTGAAAATAAGTGTTTAGCAGTTAGCACCTTGCTCTCCAAGCCATCCAACTAGGACAGTTGTATATACTGGAAAAATGACAGACTGGGGACCCAGATCAATCAGTATGGGAACTGATTGAGACAACATAGAGAAGCTTGGGAGAGGAAAGACTACAGCAGTGATACGTGGACATCTTTTATCCAACTTAATGGGATGTGAATTTTATGTCATCAATCTGGCAGTGATGTCATGACCGTAAGTGATATCACACTGGAAGTGACATCACTGTGATGCCAGAGCTCCTCCATGTCTACTTGGAAATGTCCCATTATGTTCAATGAGATGTACTCCCAGGAAAGTATGCCAGAATGTCAGATGGGGGGAGCATACCAGGATGCAGGGATGGGGCATACCAGGGATGGAGCATATCAGGATGGGGGGAGCATGCAGGTGTGTCTTTGTATTGTATGGTCCCTGAAGCATTTGGGGGGCCGTTGTGAGATACAGGATGCTAATCTAGATGGGCCTTTGGCCTGATCCTGTGGGATCTCTTCTTATGTTCTTATGACATGCCAACTCAGGCAACAGAAGGTCCTAAATTTATTATCAAGGTCCCTTGATTTATTATTAGAAAATGCTTATAATATCAGCAAAATAATTCCCCATCAATGGAATGGTTAGATTAGTTTCAACATGAAATTTGTGGAATTAAAAAAAATATAACCAGTATAGCAATTCGAGATGGGGAAGGGCTTGTATTTCTAAAATGGTAGCCCCACAGCGATACCCAATGCTGCATGGCAAATAACTTTGAAATGGAGTGAATTTTTTAAAAAAATATTCCAAAAAGCAGTATGAAAAGAGATTTTTCTTTTTAATCTTGAAAAACATGCCCAAGTTTTTGTTCTTTGGGTGCAGCTTTTGTTGTAAAGGACTTCTGCAGTTTTAAAGGTCTATTTGAATGTTCATGCACATTTAAAATGAGCACACAGACACACACACAGCCCCAAATCTTGTGGCTACTTTAAGATACTATAAACATTAATTTCCCCAGGTTAATTAAAAGATAATGTCATTGAAATTGAAGATTGCAACTTGGTAGCAGGCTCTAGCACTAAGATTAATGCAACTGTTGTAAGCCATGGATTTGCAGAAAATTAATGTAGAGACAGCAGCTTGTTCTTCAAGGCGCTGAACTGGTGCAAAGCCCAGTGAAGGTGGTGCGATAAGAGAAAAGCTCACAAAAGGGAGTAAGTAAAGGAAAAGTTGCTTATTAAGTAAAATAAAAAATTAACATTCTAATCTGATAGGGCCAATTGTGATGTCAGTATGCTGTTTATGATGTCACAAAGGCCCTATGGCACGCTAAGTGTAGGCTGCAAGTGGCCATTTTGAATCTGAAATGATATCTTTAAACAGGTCATGACCAGAAATAATTACCTTTTCTCACATAATGACAGAATAGAAAATATGCAAATCTCAGGGTGACCATATGTCCTCTTTTTTCCATGACATGTCTTCTTTTTTAGCGGTGCATCCTGGAAAAATCTTCATTGTCCCTTTTCTTGTGAGCAGGCAGCATTTGGCTTCTTTCAATTCATAAATTAAATGTAATAAATTATATATAATAGTTATAAATTTTTATAAGTGAAAATAAAAATTAAGGAAAATAAGTGATAAAACATCCCTCAAGCAGCAGTTAATGGCTTCAAAGCAGCCTGCTTACCATGGTAAGGTGCAAGCAATTAAGCTTGTCTAATAAAGGGCTCCTAAAGGGTTTCTCTTTCAGCTGAGCAGGAGATCCCTTCCTTCATGTGATTATCACATCAATACAAAGTGGTCATCACTTCTGAATTGCTTCTTTATTACACAAAATTGGGTATCGATGGAGGTTTCTGGGACCAGACAACGCAGATGGCGAGGTTCAACCTGCTTGGGGCTTAAATTAACCACATGAAAGCATTACTCGTATATGAGTATTTTTAGCTTTTATTTCGTCATGTCCTACATTTTCCTTGGCTGTCCTACATCTGGGGAGGTTTGTCCTTTTTCTGGTTGTTACATATGGTCAAACAAATCTGGCAAATCTGGATCATATTTTCAAGGTTGAGAGAGTCCTAGGACTCCCGAGTTGCGCATCAAAGTCTAAAGAATTAGCAAGATCCCACTTTATTTTTGGAATACAGTAGTGTCCCTCATTTGCTAGCTCTGGGATGATGGATGGCTTCACTTAAGGAGTTCACGTGTGGTCGTTCTCTTCATGAGATTCCTGTCTTGTTTGTTCCCTTGCACAGTTTTGCAAACTAGCGTCTGCACTTGGAGTTGTTTTGGTTTTTGCAGATGCTCCTCCTTTAAAAGATTGTACTGGAGAAACAAATCACTTGGCATGAAGGCTCAGATAATGTGATGAATATTTTAAAAGTTTAAAAATCTAGTGAGTGGAGAAAAGACGGGGGTTAATGTGGTAAATGAATCTCTTTGTGGTTTTTAATGTGCAAAAATGGACAGTGGTGGTTTTAAAAAACTGTCCAGAAGTGCTTAGCTCTATATTCTAGTTGCTTGATTTTCCATAGCCAATAATGCTTTGTCATAACATATTACTACAGGATGTAGTTTTTATAACTTTTTCCTCTTTGCTTTCAGAATCTCAGTTTTATGAGTTTGTCATTCAGGAATTCTGAGAAAACAAAGCATGGCAAAAGAAGAAAAACAATGGGAACCAGACAACCACAATTAAATATTTTTAAATCTCATTGATTAAAGTGGAAGAAAGTTAAAATCGCATAACAAGCCATTGAAAGAAATTGAACGGAAAGTGTTTCAGTCTAGCCAGGGATAGAATGCTTCATTGTGACTCAGAGATCTAATTTTTGAGTAAATATGAGCTGCTGGTGCAGTTGTATCATCTGCACCACCAGCCTCCTGGTTCCTTGGCAAGCCAAGCAGACTGAGCTACCAAGACTGTAAAATTCTCGAGAAGAGGAAAAAGGCAGGGGTTAACACAGGAAATGATCCTCTTTATGGCTTTTAATGTCCAAAAATAGTTTTTAAAACTTTCTGCAAGTGGTTAGATATCTAGTGCCCCGTGTCCATAGCCAGTATTGTAGTCTTGCAGAACACAGTGGTACTTGCACTGGAGTCAGCATGCACAGGTTTGTACTATTAGGTCCTTTAACTTGTTCTTTTAACTTAGCTAAAAGCCTGATAGCAAACTCGTTTAATGTTTATTTCACCTATAAGTGTTGTTAAGATTTACTTTGGGAAAATGGGAGAATGTAGCCAAAAGGTGTGTTTGTGTGTTGTGCGCATGTGTTAAAAGACTTGGATATGGGTAAGCAATGTTCAGATTGTCTGTTTGGGAGACAAGTGAAATGGAGGTCGGTTATACTTTTTATGCAACTGTCAAGCATTAAAATTCATTCCTACAGAGGCAGCATCCAACTGAGGGAGACTTAAGGAAATGAAGCAGTTGTACTGATTTTGGGGGAGGGAGGAGAAGGTAAGATTATGGATTGGTAGTGGGTCAAAGCATGACAAGATCATTCATTCATTTGTTTGTTTGATTCATACCCCACCCTTCCCATGCTAAAGCAAATGCCCAAGGTTACTTACAAAACTTTTATACTTTTTTCCTCACCTGGATACTACTGTATTTACTCTAATTTAATTGGCGGGCTCCAGCAGGTTTGCACCTACTCTATAGAACCGGTTGTTAACGAGAGATAGGACATATAATGTTTAAAACTGGCTGCCAGATGGGCATAGAACCGGTTATTAATTTCTTTGAATCCCATCACTGAATCTAATGTGCCATCAAATCTAATATGCACCCCAATTTAAAAAATATTGAGATAAAATGTTTATTGGTGATTGTAATGCACAGCTGCAAAGCAGGTCCAAAATTTAATTATTCTGCATATAACAATGAGTTATATGGCAACAATAATACGTCAGAAGGTTTCAGTTAGGATTTTTACCTAATTGCACTACTTTATACAACAGTGGGGTTATGTTTTTATTACAATATTGTAAACTGTTAAACTTAATACTGACATAACTTATCAGAATACTGTATTTACTTTAATGCACCACTGAATCTAATGCGCACCCCAATTTTAGAGACAAAGGGCACAATCCAGAGTAACTACGGGAGCACATAAGAGACATTACGTGCACCCGCAGTTACTGCATCACCTAGTGAAAACCTAGGGGAAATTCATATTGCAATCCAGAGTAACTTGTTCTTACTCCGGCACAAGGACTCCCCGTAGTTACTCTGGATTTCACCCTAAATTTGGCAGAAAAAAATGTTAGATTTGAGTAAAGAGGGTACTTTCCTGGTTAAAGGACAGGCATGTAAACAGTATGGAAACAAAAGGATCTCTAAGAGGACAAATATACTTGTGAAAAGTGATGAACAGAAACTTTACATCCAGATAATGACAGCTATTTATTTATACATACATACATACATACATACATACATACTCCACCTTTCTCTAGGTTTTCTCTGTCCTTGCAGGGATAAATTCAGATAAATTTGAGAATTGTTGTGTAGTGTACTTTAAGTGTACAAAATACTTTTTTTGTATTTATCAGCACACAGTGATGATATTTTAGAATCTTTGCAGGCCAATTTCTGAATTGGAAAAATGCTATTTTGTGTGTGGAAAAGGAAGTCGGATCCTTTTGAATGGATTACATTTTAAAATGCATTGAACTGAAACCTTCCGATGGTTGTTTTATGTTTGGCTGGTTAAATGTTTCTACAGCCAGATGGCTTGCAAGCAGATAAAATATAGTTTAGATATCATTAAAAACAACCAAATTAAGTATTAAAAATCCACAATATAGAAGCAATGCAAACACTGTGATAGGACACAGTTGTAAAGAAGTGTAAGACATAGTTGCAAGATAGGGGTAGGTTGAAAGGAAGAAAACAAGTTTCCCAGTAAGGATGATTCCACTTGCAGTTTCCTTAAAGTTTAACCCATTATTTTCAAGTTGTGTGCACAGCAGTTAAAGTTGCTGAAAATTTTTCTCTGTGTTTGGCAGCTTTTATTCAGAGCCAGTGGAGAAATAGAGACAATTTTTTTCCTTGTGCCATTAAATTGCTGAACCATCAACTATGCTGAGGGCCTTTTGAAAATACTGAAGTAGTAACTGATGTATGCTCTGTATGTATTGTATGTATTGTTTGATATTTGTGTGTTGGTGTTTGTATGTCTGCAGCCATTGCCGAAGCCAAATTCTGGGTATGGAGTTCATACTTGGCCAATCAATCAATCAATCAATCAATCAATCAATCTATCTATCTATCTATCTATCTATCTATCTATCTATCTATCTATCTATCTATCTATCTATCTATCTATCTATCTCTTACTATAGACACCTAATAAACATAGACATAGAATCTGGAAGAATCTCCTGCAAGCTGCATCACAGGAGATATATTTATTGAGCTCAGAGGTTCTGGTTGTGGGAGGATTTAGGCACCGGTGAAGTTTCCAGTGTTACTTGGGGTACTTCCATTGAGGCTTCTTCCATGAACGCTGTTTTTGTACTCACAACAACCCTGTGAGGTTGGTAATTGTTTTACAGGAAGCTCGTACAACTCTTCTCTTCCAGGTGGAATCTCACACAAATGTGGACATCATCACATCAGGCATCAGGGAATGCCTTCCAAGCTTCCAGCAGGAATTTTAAGGTCAGCCAAGCTGACACACCTGTGGCTCTGTTGTCTCATGACAGCTTTTATCCGCTTTGTAGGTCTCCCATCTGAGAGTTGTTCAGGTCTTTTCCTGCTTAGCTCTCAGAGATGAAGACTGTGGAGGTCAGTGTGCTGTGAGAATTAAAATTCTGTTAATAGTTAGTATGGACAGTGTGAGCAGCAGGTTACTGGGGACTCCATGCAAAGCCCATAATATGACTGTAAGTGGTATTGAAAGTTCAGGAATCAATTTTGACAAGTGGTTTTTCTGATCAACAGGGGTCCTCATCCATTACCTGGTTTGGCCAACCTGACATCCACTTGAATGGCTTCCATAAATTGATAACCAACTCTCACTAAAGAATATATTGAAAAGTGGTTCTGGATAACTAGTATGAGCAGAAAGTATTTCAAAATAACTCTATGCTAAAGTATTACAATATTACTGATAGTTGTGGGATAGTTCCCCAGATCAAATTAGGTATAATCTTAAATATGTTGCTCACACAATCCAATGTGATGTTCTGCTCGAAACATTAATAGAAAAATATGGTAACTTTCCAATATTTAAATAATGGAAATATTGTTTTGGGAGTGTTATATCCCAGCTGCTACCAAGACAAAGCTCATTTTGGGAAGGAACCCATTTAAAATGAAGAGTCTGGTTCCTTTGAACAACTCTTCTGCTCCTGCAAATGAAGTTGCAGTATTTTGGTATATGCAGTAATTGAGACTGGCTTTTGATCCCTGGCTGTTCTCATTATGGCTCTCCCTTTAGAAAGGAAGATTGGAAATAATCTTTCTTTAAACCAAGCAGCTTTAATCACCCTGGACAGAGAGCACCAAAATTGTGCAGAGGGGAGGAAAAACAGATATGAGAATCCTCTAATCTTTGGTTTAGTTGTAATGAAATTGTCTGGGATAAGAAGGAAACAGATGGATCCTGATTAATTTCTCACCGAGCAAAACAAGCAGCGACTTCGACATCCAGCATCAACAAGAATAGTGAGTGGATGTTCCTCTAATATCTGGTATGCAGGTTGATATGGCATATTTTGTTACTATGTTGGTTACTTAATAACTCTCTGGTGAGCAAGTGTACTTATACTTTACATTCTAGGTCATTAATTAAACATATGAGATCCAGACATATGCAAGACCTTTCCGGTGTCTTTCCCTCGTTGTTTATCAAATCAGAATAGTAATAAACCAAATAAGAAATTAAATGCTGCCTTCTTTCCGTCTCTGTGTGGTTCTATTTATGGTTATGCAAAGGCTCTTGAGTAGAAGCTGCTGCTCCCTCTTCAAGAGGAGGGAAGTCTATTCTTCCTCATAATTTATACAGTAGATGATGGACAAGGTACTACTGGAAAGAGTTAGGCCAGGAGTAGGCCACTGAGACGAAACATTTACATCTATATTCAGCCTTTCTCCCAAGTGCTTAGGGAAGTGGTTCCCAAATTTTTTTTACTGGACCCTTCCTAAGTCTACTAGGCCATTGATTGCAGCTCCCATTAGGGCTACAATCCTATATATTGTATAGAGTGGAGGGCTTTTCATGAGGATACCATGGCTTCTCTGGCTGGCTTCTGGTGCTCCCCTAGCAGTCACAGCTTACAGTTTGGGAACCACTGGCTTAGGGTGGTGAGTGTGTGGCTTCCTTGCTTTCTGTCTTCAAAACTAACCTATGTGGTAGCTTAGACACATATAAGGAGAGAAAGAGACCTAAACTCACTTTAGGTGCAATCCTAACCAATTTAGTCCAGCACAACTAATAACTGATGACATGGGGAAGCTGGTGCATGTCTGTGCACTGGCCTGAACTCCCTAGTGTTCAGGTACATATGGCACTTAGGACTCGATGGCACATAGGACCTGTGCCAGGACTTCTGAGGCCTAACCAGGGATTAGGATTGTGCTGTCAGTGAGATAGTGGTTGAGTGGGATTGTGGACCTCAATGTCCCAGTACTGGTCTCTCAGTCCACTCTCCAATCACTTCAACACACTAGAAGTCCTTCTCGGTGATCTTCTGCATTCATTCACTTCATGCCTGGAGGAAGAATGCAATTTTATCATCCTCCCTTAGGGCCAAGCTTAATATGTTATCATCTAGTTATAAACTTTAATTTATGTAAAAGTAGCAGCAAAATTCCTGCCAACCTACCTTTTGAAAACATAAGCACAAAGAGATAAATAGAGAGAACACCTGAGGCTGCCTATGGCCACCTATGGAGCGTCGAGTTCAGGTGAAACTGATCAGAGAGATCAGGAGGGTCACTACAGCACCCCATGCAGGCAGGGGGATTTCGACTGACTAGGGGGATTTCGAACAGCACCTAGAGTTAGGAAGGTACTAGGAGGGACAGACCTCTTGGCCACCTCGGTGTGGAGAGGAGGGCGAGAGCAGCACTGCAGTATCTGTGAGATGAGCTTCAACTGACGAAGGGGTATCTTTGACATTCAGTCATGCTGGCCACAGGATCATGGAGGCTCCATGCAACCAAATGGAGATGTATCTAGGACCAGGGCTACAGCATAGAAGTAGGACACAATTGAAGTTTTGTTTCTGTGCTGTTATCCTACAGAAACTGCCCTCTTGAAGCAGCTGTTTAAACCCCAAAGTAATATTATCTAGCATTGTGGCACGAACTTTACAGTACTGTATATGTACTCTTATTTTTTAAAAGAAGATTTGTATATAGTATCACCTTTTCCCAGGGTACAATCTTGGCTTTCCCCATCTTACATATCTTTAAATAGTTTTATCCTTCTGTTTTTTTAAGGAAGAATGATGTTTTTTTCAGCTACCATTTTACTATTTATCACTGCAAGTGCTGTTAAAGTAACATTTCAAATGGAAATGTTGTTTTAAGGGTGCAATCCTAACCAATTTTGGCTGGCCTAGGGAGTCTGGCGCTCCAGAATCCATGGAAAACAGCCAACCAAACCAAGGAAACCTTGCAAAAACCTGCTGCCCCATATTGTGTAGGACTATAGCTGTAAGGGGGAGCTGCGGCCAACAGCCCAATAGATCAAGAGAGTTACCAGAACAAATAGGGACAAATATGCACATGGGCTTTGTGCCCTTCCTAGTTTTCTAGTTTTTGATTATCCCGTGATCAGTGGTGGGCTCCAGCAGGTTCGCACCTACTCTATAGAACTGGTTCTTAACAAGAGATAGGACATATAAAGTTTAAAAATAGCCATTTAAAAGTGGCTGCCAGATGGGCAGAGAACCGGTTCTTAATTTTTTTGAAGCCCATCACTGCCCGTGATGTATCACTGCAAAACAGAATAGTGCAAAAAATTTCAGAAAATGCATTCTTTTTTGAATATTCAAAATGTATGTCCAGTCAAGTGTAACCATATCCAGGCTAGGATACAATGCAAAAAGCAACAATTGTGGAGATATTTCATCCCTTAAAATAATCTGTGTTAATCCAAATTATGTCCAATCAGTACACCACGAAATTTGTGGACTGCACCCTGTTTTGATTGTGCAAGGTCTGCAATGTGTAGCTGGATTATTTTTATAAGTACAGTGGTACCTTGCAAGATGGATGCCCTATAAGACGAATGCTTTGCAAGACGAACTAAAATTTCAGTGGGATTCTGCTTTGTGAAACGAATGTGCTTTGTAAGCCGAATCCCCTTTGGTAGGGGTTCTGGAACGAATTAAGTTTATCTTACAAGGCACCACTGTACAGTAAAACCTTGGATTGAGAGCAACTTGGATTGAGAGTGTTTTGGAAGACAAGCAAATATTTCTAATAAATTTTGACTTGATATACAAGTGACTTCTTGATAAAAAGCAAAAAAATTCCAGCCAAGATATGGCCTGTTTCTGCACTTCACCAGCACCTTCTCAGCCTCTCCTCAGAGACCAGACTATGCATGTCTAATCTGAAACAAGCCTATTGTAGTCAGTGGGGCCCACTCCAATGTAAGGGGGGCAATGGAAAGGTGCCTTGCCTTACATGTCTACTCTAAAGTAAGCCCTATTATAATCAGCAGGCTCACTCCTCCGTAAGGCAGGCAGATTGCAGCCTGAGAGACCTGAAAGACTAAATGCAGGTTAATTTGTTTTATTTTTCATTCTATTTTGTATTTTCTTTATTATTTTGTATAGTGTTATAGTATTGCAATCATTTTTATATGAATATTTTTGGGTTTTGGAATGAATCAACTGAGTTTCCATTATTTCTTATGGGAAAATTTGCTTTGATATACAAGTGTTGTGGAGCCTGAGAGATTGCAGGATTAATCCAAAGTGTTTTGGGTTACAAGCATGCTTCCAGAACAAATTATGTTCATTAACCAAGGTACAACTGTATATTCAAAACCCTTTGAATTCTGCCTCTCTGTCCCTGCTGGCCCTTGCAGATTATTGTGCCATTCATTAGCATGCAGTGAGGTCACAAAAATTAGGCTTCTGAATAAAGTAGCATATGAAAAAGAAGGCACGGTTGTTTTTATCTCCTTTCATTAATAGTTTATTAATTGGCAATTAATGGTTTCACAGTGATTGTTGACTTAACATGGGTCTCATCTCATTTAACAAAGAGAAAAAAGGGGGTGAATCATTTAGTAATGATGAGTATTGTGACCAGCATAACCTTGAAGAAATAAAACTTTAAACATTTTCAGTTTTGAAAGCATCGTTAACTACCATGGAGTGAAATAATAGAGGAAAAAGAAATGGTGGGTTGTGCCAACAGTGGGAAAAATTCTTTATTTCTTCTTGAGTGGTGCAGTGATGTTATATAATGGCATTTTATTACTTTCAGACCCTAGTGGGACTTTCAGACTCTCAAGAGTCCTGTCAATTGACTAGCACCCTCTCTTCCCAAATAATGTTTACAAGAAGTAGCTCTGTAGTAAGCATGTTTACTCTCAAATATATTTCACTGACATTGGTGTAACTTACTTCCAAGTAACCTTAGAATTGAAATAGCCAATTTAACAGCACACTTGCAGTCAGAAACCCCTTGCTTTTCATAAAAATTTAGGGAGACTTGCATGACAAAAGAGTGTCCCAGTCACTTCAGCGTTGATCAGTCCAGTGTTGGGTGTGCAATAGGTGGACTGTCTTGTGAACACAAGAAGAGAATCTGTGACTATGTGGTTGAGGAAAATGAAATTTTTAACTGGAAATACAGTACGTGGATAGGGCAGCCTTGCTGAGATTGACACTTCCATTTTCAAAAATGTAATTTCTGCAGACACTTTTCCTCTTCTGTGCTACTGAAAGTCCTGCTACTATCCGTGTGAACCCATAATGATATTTATAGGGCGTAGGAACAGTGGTGGGCTCCAGCAGGTTCGCACCTACTCTATAGAACCGGTTGTTAATGAGAGATAGGACATGTAAAGTTTAAAAATAGCCATTTAAAAGTGGCTGCCAGATGGGCAGAGAACCGGTTGTTAATTTCCTTGAATCCCATCACTGAGTAGGAAGATGGTGAATGACCCCTAATTACAGGGCTTCCCTTGACCAGCCAGAAACCGCCAGGGATCAGTCCTTTTTAGGACCTGAGCTGAGTTCTGACACTTGTAATGAAGAGGATTTTCTGATCCTATGTAGAATGTTCTCCCTTCACACCCTTCAATGCAATCATAGTCAGCATTCACATTCCTAGGATTATTGACTGGAGAAGCAATCCTAACCAATTTAGGCCAGCACAACCCATCTATCACCCCATTCCTGCAGCAGTGTTGGGAGGCTAGTGCATGTTTGTTTCAGTAGCCTAACCCCCCAGGAGTGGTGTGGAAGTGCCTTATGGCACTTTTGTGAGACTCCCAGACCAGCACTGGGCTTTGTGCTGGGATTTATGCTGGCCTAATGATGGATTAGGATTGCACTGTGTAGCTGCAATCTGAACAAACAAGCTGGGACAAGTCCCAGCACAAGTCCTATGCTGGCCTGTGGGTGTCACAAACTTCTGTACCATTCCTGGGGGGGTTAGACCAGTGCACAGTGATGTGCCAGCATTCCCATACCACTGCAGGAATGGGAAGACGGGTGAGTTGTGCTGGTCTAAATTGGTTTGGATTGCACCCCAAGTTATTTAGATCAGGCAAACTGTTGTACTATATCTTATTTTAGAAGTGAGGGGGTGACTAATCATCGTTAGATTGTCATGTGGGTAAATGTGATAATTTGTAAGACCGTCTGTTTATCTGTCATCCTAATTGGACAGTACAGAGACCAGACTTCTTTTTATAGTCCTACTGGAATATTTTGTCTCGCTCTAAATCATCATCTTTTGATGAAACTTTTTGTGTACGTGATGAGAGGTCTCCTACCTGCAGTCTTGACACGAAAGATATCTAGACATGTACCACCTGTCTTTTTTACTGGTCATTGGACATTTATGGTTAGGGGGGCAAACTGTTGTTAACATGCCTTTTGTAAAACTAGGATGTTACTATCATATTCTTTAAAACATTTTTAAAATTAATTTTAATGAAAAGTAGGAAAAAACCAACACATTCTAAATTGGGAGAAATTTAGAAATTTCTAAATTGGGAGAAATCTGGTTCCAGATAGAATACCACTTTGAAACTGGAAGGTATAGGCAGACCAAAAAAGGCACTGGTGGAACCTGTTGGCAACATGAGTTAACAAAGATGTCCTTTATTACTGCTTCTTTAAATGGGGTTAATATGATTGAATGAACGTAAATGAAACCTTTAATTTGCTTGAAAATGCATTTAATCTGCTACTCTCATGGTAAATGTGAGATACCAGATTAGGTGGTCCTGATTTCCCAATATTTTTTTAAGAGCACAATTACAGTATAACTATGTCTACTCAAGAGTAAGCCCCATTGTGTTCAATGGGTCTTTCAGGAAAGTGTCTTTAAGATTGTAGCTTTAGCATCATCAGTTTTTTTCTTGCTGATGTGGAGTGCAATCCTAACCAATTTTGGCCAGCACAACTTACCCATATCCCATGGTGATGTGGAGACGCCAGCACATGTCTGTGCACTGGACTCTCCCCCTACCATAAGGCACTTCTGCAACACCACCAGTCCAGCACAGGACTCTTGCTGGGATTTGTGCTGGCCTAACTAGGGGTTAGGATTGTACTGTTGGACTCATCTTCCTGGGCACTACAGTGAAGAAACCTGATCTGGCCTATCAGTGCCAATTTTACAAACCTTCAGGAGATTGTAGGGTTTGAGAAAGGGAACTTATGGAACTCCAGAAGGACCATTAACGCCATTAGATCAATAGTTCCCAAACCATGGATTGGGACCCACTGATGGATTGTAACCTGATTCTGTGTGGGAGGCCAAAGGGTGATGGAAATATCACTCCACGTTGGTGGGGGAAATATAGACCAGCTGTCTCGTGCCATGATCCACTCTCTCTTGGACTTGATTCATTGACATGTTTCCTCTTTGAATCACAATCCTTGTTAAAAACGAATGCAGCATAAGCCTGTATTATTCTGAAAGCTACCTACATTCATATGGATTGCATGGCTGTGAAGATACCTACTGTCCATCAGCTTTCCATTGTGAAAAGATGCAGTGCATGCAGCTGAATGACAATGTAAAAGATGTGCTCAGGAATAATTTGACAGCTGTATAGAAAGCATTGACATTGTGTCTGGGCCTTGATATTAAGAATGCTGAATTACCTCATACTGTACCATTACTTCATGTCTGATGCGCCCTGTGGTTAGGATAATCTGCAAACCCTCTTTTTCAGTTCAAACTGTACATGGATGGTAAGTGACAAGCAATCAGCATTTTATGGCAGCAACAGTCAGCCTCTTCTTACATGCAAGCTGCAACGGTGCCCCAAATGGCATCCCACTACAGGTTACACTAATGTGTTACAGGTTTATGGGTTTTAAACCCACAATGCCTTATTACCAGTATGGTGTATATAAAAATACTGCAGACCAATCTTTTCTGGGGATTGTGTTGATAGATCTCCCGATATGCCACCCTAAGACCTAGAACAGGGGTCTCCGAACTTTTTTGGCAGGAGGACCACATCATCTCTCTGACACGGTGTCAGGGGCCAGAAAACTAATATACATTTCAAATTTGAATAAGTTTACTTAAACTTAAATATAAGAATGTACCTGAGTAGATTACAAGGTTGCCCAAGGGCCAGATAGAGGGGTCTCATCACATCTGGCCGCAGGGCCATGGTTTGAAGACCCCTGTCCTAGACTGATAAAGTGAAAGCAACACCACTATTGTATGGGCTGGTGCTGTTAATACAAAAGACCCGAGACTCTATTTATACCCTACCAGAGTAGGTAGGTCAGCAGCAGGGACATGTTGGGATGGTTCCTGGAAAAGAAGCAGGTCCCTCTATTTGACCTGCTTCATGGGAAGTTCGTTGGTGTGTGGAGGACCAATGACTAGCATCTCAAGGTAGGGCAGGGAATGAACCCAGGACACCCTTAGTGCTGACAATGCAGAGCACAGTAGATGGTTCTATGGTTTGAGTCAGAATAAGGCAGTTATTAACGTCCACGAGAGCCAAGTTAGTGCCTCCAGTACTGTATATCTTTGGGAATTCTTCTTGTGCCTAGAGATTGTTTGCCTTACTGTTTTCAGGGTCAAAACACTGCTTCTCATGGCTTTTGTTACAGTTCATTTTGTGAAACTGAACTTTAATGGCACCAACTTCCATAACTGTGCTTTTCAGTTTCATTTAACTGACTTTTAATTTAACAAATTGAAGCTGCAATTCTAAGCACACTTTCCTGGGAGTAAGTACTACTGGACACAATGGAACTTCTGAGTAGACATGCTTAGGATTGCACTGAAAATCAAAACCAGGAGGACAGGACACTGTAATTTGGTGTTGTGTTTTATTAAATATAATTGTTGTACATGCCTATACCTATAAGCCTGATCTTACTCCATGGTGTCTTAGGTATGTCAGTTACATCAGGGATAACCCATTGCTAATCAAAGGACTGAAGAAAAATTTACCATTGGTCAGCTAATGTCAACCGCATAAGAAAGTCTTCTGTGCAAGAAATGGACACCATGCTCGCTGAGTAATGGCTATGTTGTGCTGCATGTGACATGTACATATTGTATATAATTTCTTAGCATTTTTTGGATGCCCTCATTATCTGCAAATTAGCAGAAAATTCTGTCCTCTTTTAACTCCAAAAATGAAAAGCATTTACTGATGATGAGCTAGCATAACCCCTACAAATGACATCTTGAGAGCATATTTACACAGGAATACCTTGCACAGATTTACTTGCAGATGGAAGGCCCTTCTGGAGTGTTCTGATTACAACAATATTGGCCCAAACCACAGACTGCTGTGACCTGGTCTGACTCCTTGTCCAGCTGTCACACACAAACTCATCTCACCCTTTGCTTCCCTCTTATCTACTCTCCCATGCCTTATCTTCCTACTTATCTAACTGAAAACAGAAGGCTGGATTTTCAGTAATTCATGGAAGCCCAAGACAGCAACTGCAAAGACATACATTTAACTATTAAATGCCTATGTTCTCCATAAGAGCTTTTTACTATCCAAAGGAATGACTTCACCGCTTTCAAACATGATTTTTGCTCTTTGAAAGTTATAATTCGATCCTTATTTTATACTATTTATAATTCCTATAATAATCTATTTATTAATGGTATTTTTAATTAATGGGCTTTTAAAATGTATTTGCAGTATGTTTTGTGATGTGACTTTTCAAGTAAGACTTTTCAAAGATTGTTCACTGGATCAGGTGATAATTTCCTGAAATGCCAGGCTCTGGAACGGCTACATGGGCAGTACGCCTATAGACAGTGGTATAGCTAATGATCATGTAGCCTGGTGCAAAGCTCACAATTTTCCTGGAAGTGATGTCACAACTGGAAGTGATGTCATCCCTGGGTATTTTTAAAAAGAAAATTGGGGAAAATCTTGCCGCCTCTTCCTCCTCCTCAGCAGTTCACCACCATTTGCTCTCCTTGTGGCATAGCTAAAGCGCCTATTTGCTATCTGGAGTCAAAGAAGATTTTGTTGCTCCCCCACAGAGAAATAAAAATCAAATTTATTTAACTAAAAAAATGAAAATTGTGTCCCTTATTAGGGAAACTCTGCTGGAGCAAAGAGGAATGGTTGTTCTTTCCCTTCTAAATATAAGAGGAGCACCACTCAGAAGTGCCTGTGATGTATGTACTGTGTATGATATATGTACTGAGAACTGATTCATATTAACACCTTATTAGTTCTATACAGTATCAGAATTACATCTCATTGGTTCTTAGAGCCATCAGTGACATGGGAAAGTTTGAGTTAAGAAAATCCACTTTTGTTCCATAGGCTTTTGTGTTTCCATTTTCTGGTTAATTGGCCATAACTTTTGATATAATACAGATATTCCAGTGCAGTTTGTTTCATTCCATTCTGCATAAAATTACTTTTCCAATGATATGTAACATGATGGTATTATCATTCACACATACCCCATTTTTCACAATTTTAGTCACTGGTGTCAAGCTCAGCTTGTAACCCCCCTAATGCTTATAGCCCGGTGCAACTGCACCCCTTGCACTCCTTAGCTATGCCACTGCCTGTACATGCACAATATACCTAAGATGCTAAATGAACAGTACTCTGATTTTCATTCTTTACATGAAATGTCTTTCCATGATCAGATGGTATAATATGGGTGAGGGGTTGCTCCTTGAAAAGGAGTGTAAGAGAATGAAAGACAAAAAAAGAATATTAGAAATGAAAAAGGCAGACAAATGGAAATTGGGAGCAATTTGTTTGGTTTTATAACTCTGCAATTAATGCAAGTTGAACTGATTTTGAAATATCCGTTATTTATATATATATATAAATACCTGTATTTTGGAAGGTAGGGTTGAGATATACTTTGGCTCCAAGCTTTCCTAGACAACTGGCCCAGTTTGGGTAAGGAAATTTGTGCATATTTGTTGGTTAAGAAGTCCTGGGAATAAATTAGATGTGTAAAGAAATGCACAAAGATTTCTCTTGCTTTGGATGAGATGTAAAGTCTAAAGCACATTCCATTGATGTTTAAACACTTAAAGGTTAAAATAAATAAAAAGGCAACTTCAGCGTTTGTACCATGTGAGACAGTGTCTGCTTGTTGTGGATAAAACAACAAAGGTTAAAATAAATAAATATATATTTATAAATATAATTTTAAAAGATCACATAATCATTCCCGAATATCAATATTTTAAAATAAAAAATAGATTCAAAGTTACACAATTTCACATGCCATTAAAAATTGAACATCTGTGTATCACTTAACAATGGGGATATATTCTCCAATCCTGTTGTTGTGTAATTAGGTCATTAAGCAAACATTCAGCCCAATCTAGTGCCTTTCAGCATGAGAAGCCTACGAGAGATAGATCGCTTCTTTTTTTGCCTCATGGGCTCCTTTATTGTGTAAGGTGACAATCTGTTGCAAGCTGTGGGTATCATGATTGCCTTATTAAGAGCCTCTTTGTTATGCTTTGACCACCATTGTATATGCAGTTCATAGTTACGTGGAAGATTGTTAAGCGATGCACACTTTATTTGATTTATCTTCATGAAAACTGTCTCAAGTAACTCTGGATTCTGGCTCATGTAGTCAGAGAAATCAACACAATACCTGCCAAAATTGAATTTGCATTGATGCTGTACCTTGATGTGAAAATAATTTGTTCATTTGTCCAAATATTGCCCATTATAAGGAATGCATACACTTGCTACCCAAAACCGATGCTGCATCCTGCACAACCTTGTAAAGTTTGGAACAAGGACAGCTCCACATCCAACAGCTAGTAGCTTCGCACACCGATTGTCATGCATTTCCAAATGTGACTCACACGGACTTCTCATTTTTTATAAAAGCAAACTTTGAACACAACAGGTCTGGTATGACATTTGCTCCGCTTTCATCCCCGCTGCGTAGTAGGTAGCAGGTGCAGCAAGATCAGGTCTTCAGAATCTGCTTTTGAAATAGAAATATTCTTTCAGCACAGAACAGCTGAAAGATGAATGATAATGGTGCTCTTTCTATGGGGTCAAGATAAACTTAGAGGGTTTGATGCCTGACTTAAGCCTAGCCTAGAAGTCTGTTTTTAGGGAGTAGGCAAATTCGTAACAATATTTCTCAAGATAATGAAATGAAATGTCCAATGCAGAGGCCATGTGTCTGTCTACAAACCACAGGCTGAGGACAAACGACCAAGGAGAGCTGTTGCTGCCTGTCTTGTTTATAAGCTATATATTAGTGGATGCTGGAGTACTTTTTAATTTAATGCAGAGAGGCTTAACTCTAACCCTACAATCCAGAGTAGCTACGGGAGCACATAAGACACATTACATGCACCTGTAGTTACCGCAACACCTAGTGAAAGCCTATGGGAAATTCATATTGCAATCCAGAGTAAATTGTTCTTACACCGGAGCAAGGACTCCCCATAGTTACTCTGGATTGTGCCCTAAGTCCCACTGAACATGCTCATGTACTACAGAACATGTGCAGTAGCAGCAAAGGAAGCCTTGTGCTCTTTACTGCTCACAAGCCTCTTTGCTGCTCACAAGCTCACTGTTCTAGTGTTTGTCAAACTGTGGGTTGGGATCCACTAGTTGGGTAGTGAACCAAATTCAGGTGGATCATATTCATTTTAATATTTTATTTATAATACATTATAACTGATGCTACCATGTAACTGCATTTGGGGAACTGTTATAGATTTGTTTTTTTAAAAATGATCATAAATGGGACTTATTCCTGGGTAGGATCGCAGCCTAGGACTGTTAAAATTTTCCTGCTTGATGATGTCACTTCTGGTTATGACATTATTTTCAGTGTGTCCTGGCAGATTCTTATTCTAAAAAGTGGGTCCTTGCGCTATAAGTCTGGGAACTGGGTTATCAACCAGTGTTAAGATATCACCACTGGTACTTGAGATGTACCAGTGGTATAGGTACCAGTGTACAATCAGGTACAGATTACCTGGTGGTAATCTGTAATCTGTCACTTAGAACATGACAACAAACAGTGTTAGCAGGCTCCAATGCTTTTTACACTGAAGTCCTTTCATTCATAGTGAGCCTCTAACTGATGTTTGTTAACACATCTGGCCTTCCAACCCAGAAGTAACTGGTAACGGTGTCACTGTTGGTTGCTTTCGGAAGTACTTCAAATAGGGGGAACCATGTGAAATGGTACAGTGGAGAACAATATTGAGAAACACTGCTATAGAAAATGCATATCAGTCTAAATACAGGAAAGCTCCAGAGATACCTTCTCTTGAAGAATGGTGGATGAAGGTATTAAGTCTTTCGTGAAATAGTCAAACAATTTTCATGAAAGAGAAGTCAATAAAAACTTTTACGGACAGTTGGAAACTATTCATGGACTTCCTGTGTACGAAGAAGAATATGAGTGAAATGGATTCAATGACGAGGTAATTGAAATATAATTTTATCTCCCTTTTTGTTTGTTGAAAATGTATTTTAGTATCTTCGACAATAGTCTAAGGCTGCAATCCTAAAGACACTTTCCTGAAAGTAAGATCCATTGAACACTATGGGGTTTACTTTTGAGTAGACATGATTAGGATTGTGCTCCAAGTCAGATATGTTTCAGTATAAAATGACACCGTATTGGGACCTATGTACCAGAATTTTTAAAAGCAGATCTAGAAATATTTGTCTATTTATTTACTTACCGTACTTATTTATTTTATTACAAAAAGACCCTCAAACATTTATCTCCCATCTTTACACAGTACATTCCTGCAAACTGCAGCAGTTGAGGTCTTTGCAGGGCAAACAGCTCGAGTCAATTAGTTTTCTAATTTTTTCATCACCCTTCTACCAGGTTGCAACCCACCCATGGGTTTTGACCCACGATTTGGGAACCCCTGATCTAAGTACACATGCATTTTGGAGAGTGCATGCATGTTCTTCCTATATGAGCCTAGTCATCTTAAAGTGTAATCTTAAACAACTTTCCAGCTCTAAGGTAAGGACAATGCAACTCCAAGGTAAGGGAACAAACACTGCTTTCCCTTAAGGAGGCCTCCATGACTGCTGCTTGAACTGCAGGATGCAGCCTGTGCCCCAGTGGCTCTGCTATGCCAGTGTTAGAAAACTACAGTGGTTAGGACTGTGCCCTTAGTGTGTCTAATAAAACACAGTCTGGCTGCTGGGAATTAGGCTGCAATCCTATACCTGCTTACATGTGAGGAAGCCCCATTGACTATGGGTCTTCTGAAACCATATCTAAGGTTGCGTTCTTTGGATGTCAGTCTAGACTTCTTTTAAGGACCTGGTTTACCATCCTGTAACCTTCCCCAGGGTGTGTCCCCCTCATCTAGGTTTTCCACATGTCCCAAAGAACCAGGGACAGTCCTGGTGTTGTGGGATTGTGTTCACATACTGGCAAATGGGACAGACGGCCCTGTCCTGGTTTTGTGAAAGAGAATTATGACAACCCTATCTTCATCGCCATGTGCAGGTTAGTCTTCCAGAGACAGGGTGACCAGATATCATAACCAAAAAAAAGGCCAAGGCCCCTGAAAATGTAAGACACCTAAGAAAAATGTAGGACACAGCAAAATAAAAGCGAAAAACACTCATATACAAAGTGGGTCAAAAATAGGCTTATACTAAGTAAGGATGCACTTTGCGTTTTTTAAAAATCTTTTTTTTACATTTATATATATTTGTTACAATCATATTTGTTCAATACTGTTTATGTATATTTTCAAAATGTAGATAAGGGATATGGAATACTGTTTGCTTGGAAAAATTAGATCTATAATGTGAAACCAATAGTGAAACAACGGTAAGCCTGCTTTTGGCCCACTCTGTATATTGCTTTCATGTACTTATATATTACTTATTATTATATGTATTACTTATAATTAAATTTAAAACTATTCCATATAATTGATTACATATAATTTTTGACTTAAAAGAAGGCTACATGCTGCCTTTTTTAAAGATTTGTGTCCTGGAAGAAATCTTCATGGTCCTCCTTTTTCTTGTGAGCACAGGCAGCATGTAGACTTCTTGTAATTAATAAACAACAACAACACACATACTGTTGTTAACCCCTGTAGTTAACCCCTGCTAACTGGGCAAGAAGCACTCTTTCAAGTGGGTGTTCCTTTTTTATTTAGCAGGGGGAGAGTAACTGGCCCTACATACCCCAGTAATGTCTGTTCAAGTGGCTTCTTGCATTTTTGCACGTTAGATTGTGAGCCCTTTGGGGACAGGAACCCATTAGCTATTAATTACTGTAGCTATTAATTTTTTCATTTTCTTGTAAACTGCTTTATGAACTTTTTAGTTGAAAAGCAGTATATAAATACTAGCGGTAGATAGATACAGTAAATAGTTTATTAATTACAAGAAGTCTACGCTGCTTGAGCTCACAAGAAAAAGGAGGACAACGAGACTAAGGGCACAGTCCTAACCAACTTCTGAGCACTGGCATAGCTGTGCCAGTATGGCTTGTGCTGCATCCTACAGTTGGGGGACAGTCACAGAGACCTCCCCAAGGTAAGGCAATATCTCTTACCTTAGTGTTGGACTCACAGACTCACTGACTGACTCATCAATGCCCAGCCAAAACCACTGGGCCTAGAAGTGTGAAATTTGGGGAGGGTGTTCCTTCTGTGACGGGAACACCCATAATAAACTGATTTCTAAAAATTTAATCTCTAAGGGTGCAATACATTTTCGGCCTATACTTAACATTGAAGACTGACTGATCAACATCCAGCTGATGCACTGGGAGGTAGGGTGCACAGAGGATGATGGTGCGCATGGGGGGTACACATGGGGGGTGGTGCACATGGGGAGTTGGTGTGCATGGGAGAGTATTGTGCGTGGGGGGCTGATGTGCACGGGAGGGTATTGCGCATGGCTGGTTGATGATCATGGGAGGGTAATGTGCATGGGAGAGTATTGTACTTGGGGGTTGATGTGCATGGGGATGATACACAGTGGGGGTGTTGATGCACATGGGGGATTGGTGCGCATGGAGGGGTGGTGCACATGGGAGGGTATTGTGCATGGGGGTTGATGTGCATAGGGGATGATACACAGTGGGAATGATGCACAGTGCGGGGTGATGATGCGCATGGGAGGTTGGTGTGCATGGGGGAATTTTACTCCCACAACGCAGGTATGTTTTTGCTAGTGTGTGTGTAATATATAGTGTCATATAGTGTTTAAATTAAACCCATGAAATAAATATACCTGAGTATTTTGAGCTTTTATTTTGTCATGTTCTACATTTTTCTTGGGTGTCCTACATTTTGGGGACCTTGTCCTCTTTCTTTTTTAATTCTGACATGTGATCACCCTTAACTGCTCCTTTCTTCTTTCTCATCTTTCCTCCAAAGGACAATAAATTTTTTTCCCAGACACAAGGCTAAAAAAAAGGAGGTGTCCTGGAAAAAGAGGACCCCCTGCCCAGGGAGGTGCCCAGGAAAAGGGGCGGGCAGAAAGACCCCCCTGCTGTCCAATCAGTGCTGCCAGCCCTGGAGCCTTGGAAGAGGCAGAGCCCTCTCCAGTATCCCAGGCAGTGCAGGTGTGCGCTCAGCATCCGCGCCTGCTCCTCCATCGCTACTCCTAGGAGTAAAAGGTACTTTCTGCTGCGCTCTGTGGGGCTTTTCTACCTCCCCAGCTCTGCTCCTGTGGATGTTGCTCCAGCCCTGCATCGCCCTTGCAGGCTGAGCTTTGGGGGATCCTCCAGCTCTACTCACAGGTTACTCCCGACTCTGGAAGAGGAGGAGAGGGGAGGCTTCTTTCCAAGGGGGCTTTCCTCCGCCTAGGATCTCCTAGAGCCCCGATCCCCAGGTAAGGCTGGGGTGATGGATGGGGAAATAAATGCACCCTCGCGGCTTTTACAACTGGTAGTAGTGAAGGAGGAAAGATGCGCAGTCCTGGAGGTCTCTCTTTCTGTACTTCTGGTGCGATTCCAGACTCAGGCTGCAATCCAACCACTCTTTCCTGGGAGTAAGCCCTATTGACTGTAATGGGACTTGCTGACTTCAGAGTAGACTCTCAAGATTGGGCTCTCAGTCTGCAGTGCTAGTATCCACACTTACCTGGGAGTAAGCTCCATTGACCAGTGTGGGACTGACTTCTGAGTAGACACACATAGGATTGGGCTCTGAGACTGCAATGCTGTACATACTTTCCTAGGAGTAAGCTCTATTGAGTAGAATGGGACTTATTTCTGAGTAGATGTGCACAGGCTTAAGCTATAAGATTGCAATACTATCCACCTTCTTGGAAGTGAGCTATAATGGGATTGACTTCTGAGTATATATGCATAGGACTAATCTCTGAGGCCACAATCCTATCCACACTTACCACACTTAGGCTGCAGTCCTAAAGACACTTTCCTGGGAGTAAGACCCATTGAACACTTACTTTTGAACGCTTACATTGAACGCTTACTTTTGAGTAGACATGGTTAGGAATGTGCTCTAAGCCACATTTACTATAGTGGGTCTTACTTCTGAGTAGACACTCATAGGCTTGGGTTGGTAGACTGCAATATTTTTCACACTTTCCTGGGAGTAAGCTCCATTGGCTATTATGGGACTGACTTCCGAGTAGACACTCATAGGCTTGGACTATCGGATTGCAATGCTATAAACACTTTCCTAGAAGTAAGCTCCATTCACTATAATGGGAGTTACTTCATACATTGGTTTGTCAGGTTGCAGTCCTATGCACAATTTTCACCACTCCCTTGTAAGTAGGCAAGCCCAATTGAACAGTGGGACTTACTCCTGAGTAGGAATACATAAGATGCACACAAATTTGCCCCCACTGAACACAGCAGTGTTCATTTCTGACTTCACCTGTCAAAGCTTACACTTTCAACCTGTGATCCTAAACAATACTGGGGACTTAGGCTCCTATCTACACATTCCTGGGTGTAAGCCCCTTTGACTGTAATGGGACTGGCGTGTGAGAAGACATGCCCAGGACTGGGCTCTGAGGTTACAATCCTATCCATGCTTTCCTTGGGAGTGAGCCCCATAATGGGACCGACTTCTTAGAAGCCCAAGAGCCCAAATCTGGACATGTCTACTCAGAAGTCAGTCCCATCATAATCAGTGGGGCTTATTCACAGGAAAGTGTGGATAGGATCACAGCTTTAGAGCCCATGCACGTCTATTCAGAAGTAAATCCTGTTATAGTCAGTGGGACTTACTCCCATATATGTGTGCGTAGGACTACAGCTTCGGAGTCCAAGCCGATGCATGTATACTCAAGAGTGAGCTCCAGTGTAGTTAGTGGGACACAGTCCCAGGAAAGTATGGATAGGATCACAGCCTTAGAGTCCAATCCTATGCATGTCTACTCAAGAGTAAATCCCATTACTCATTAGTCCCAGGAGTACCCATTACCCCAAATCCAACAAATAAATAAATTACACACCCTAAAGATTGGAGCCTTACAGTGCATGTCTACTCAGAAGTATGTTCTATTGAATTCAATGTGGCTTACTCCCAGGAAAGTGCTCTTAGGATTGCAGCCTTAGTGTGTTGTGCGGTGTGTACCAAAGTGTACCATTTGTTATATACTTCAGATTGCAACCTGGATGACCAGAGGTGCAATCCTAACCATGTCTACTCAATAGTAAGTCCCATTGTGTTCAATAGGCCTTACTCCCAGGAAAGTCTCTTTAGTATCACAGCCTAGGAAGGTGAAATAGGAAGGAGGCTACCATGGAGTGGCCAATTGGCAGTCCATCTCCTGGGTCTGGAAGTGGCTGGGAGAGATCTGGTAGGGAGAGTATCTGGCTGGGTGGTTGCAGCTTTAGAGACCAATCCTATGCATGTCTACTCAGAAGTAAGTACCATTATAGTCAAATGTACTTACAGGAAATTGTGTTTGGGATTGGACTCATTGCCCAATCCTATTCACAGTTTCTTGAGAGTAAGCTCCATTGACTGTAATGGAACTTCTATGTGCCACTGTGACATTATAGTCAATGGCCTATGAGTATAATTGTGCTCTCAGGATGTAATCCTAACAACTTTCTTGCACCAAATATTGCCTTACATTGAAGTGCCCTCTATGACTTCCCCCAACTGCAAGATAAAACATATGCCCCACTGGCACATCCATGCCAGTCTGGAAAGTTGGTTAGGTTCAAACCTTATGTCTGGTGTGTACAAGCCAGTAGCCTCTATCTTGCCCATGCACCCCCACTCTGCATAAATATATTGTCTTTCTCCTATTCATTCAAGGGTGAAACCCTACAGGGAGTGAATCCAGAGAGTGGGGAGAGATGGGGAGATGGATGGTCCATTTTATTGTTGGTTGATAACTGGATTCTGATGAACTCCTCTGCTTTGCTGGGAGTTGCTCTGATATCTCAGCCTGCCCAGACTAAGAGGTGTTAAGGAGGGACATCTGGAAAGGCAACAACAAAAACTTAGGATCCATCCTAAACAAAACTCATGAGCACTTCTGTTTCTTCTTGATAGAATACTGCAACCTAAGTCCAATTGAATCTAATGGTCTTATTCTGAGTAGATAACATCACTTCCAAAAACTGCTACTGGTAAGATGAGGAAGGGGTTGTCGATTTCATGGATATGTTGTGGCTGGGCAGGCAGTCTCAGCTGGTGCTTATTCAATGTGGTTGATCATGGTGGATGGTGTGGCATCAATTCGGTTTATTAGGGGACAGTGAAGTGTGCTTGGAATTCATTGTTGGAGATTCACCCAGGAGAGGCATCATTGAACGCAGAGCCTCTGTCTGGACACTTGCCTCTTCTATCTAATCCTCTCCCTGCATCCCCTTTGCAAATACATAAAATCCCCCAAAACTTGTCTAACTTTTTGGGTGGTCTATATTGGGGCAGCACTAATGGGGATTTCCTTCATCATAAAGAGGCAGTGATATGCACTGATGGCTTTAATGGGATATTCCTTCAATCAAGGAATATCAGGCAGGGTGAAGTCCAGTTTATAGACAATGGAGACAACCCCTTGAAGTTTATGTACTATCCTAAACAGATTACTACAAGAAACAAATCCTATATAAGGTGTCCCCCACTTTCTGATGGTTTGTTTTCTGATGGTTCCTCTCTTTCATTGCCTTTCATTTATACCCAGAATTCATTCATTCAACATACACTCTACTCTTTCAACCTCTCCCTGCTAGTCTAAAGGCTAAAATTGTCTTCTCTGAATTTGATTTGTGTGTGAGATGGTGGTCAGACCGTTTTTGGCATTTCTTTATGACTTTCTTCAGTAAATACCCATCATTCAAATACATAAGATATTAATTGCCCACACATCCCTTTGTCCATTTTCTTGTAATTTGTGATATATTTTGGCTATGTGTTAATAAATGTGTTTATTTAGTCTTTTGCAAGTGATAATAATGTCTTTTTTGGTGGCCATTTTGTATTTGCAAGTTGAAAAAGACTGTGTTCCACTTTTCAACATTTTCACTTTTGGATGGTGTTCTGGTTTCTAACCCATCCAAGAAATGAGGGATGTCTATACTGCAAAACCATCATACCACTTCCATGGGGGTTGGGATATCACAATCCTCATGACATCCAATTCTTATTAGGCTAGAATCAGAGCTGGGCTTCCCCTACAATCCAGAGTAACTACTGGAGCACATAAGAGACATAACGTGTACCTGTAGTTACTGCACCACCTAGAGAAAACCTATGGGAAATTCATATTGCAATCCACAGCAAATTGTTCTTATACCGGAGCAAGGACTTATCATAGTTACTCTGGATTGCACCCTTCATCAGGTTCTCACCTACTCTATAGAACCTGTTGTTATAGAACATAGGTTTATAGGACATATAGGACATTGTTGCTATAGGACCTATGTCTATAGGACATAGAACCTGTTGTTAATTTATTTGAATCCCACCCCTGGCTAGAATCCATAGGAATTCAGCACCCACAGTGAAGCTAACCCTGGTGTCCTCTACCTGTCAAGAGAGTGCAACCCTCTGTAGTTGGGGAGACTCGTTTCCTGTCCACTCTACTTCTTTTCAGGAATCTCCATAGTTCTCAGCCAGCTACGAAGGCCGTCCCTGGCTTCCTGATCCACATGCTGTAAAGATAAATAACTCATGACAGCATATTCCCAATATGCCGCTCAATGTATTCCAAGGTATGCACTCAGTAATTGCGTGCAAACCTTTGCACAGATGTGTTTTCAAATTGCTTTGACATATTTTCCCTGGCACATGTGGTATTTGCAGAACTGGCATTTTTCCTGCCTGTTTTGGAAGGGAAGTGGCTTCATTTCATTTTAATTTTTTTAGTACAGTTTACCATTTTCTGAATAGCCATTGCTTGCTGATGAACTCTGAACACAGACCTACCAAATGATGTAATTTTTAACCGTCAGATCATTTGACAGAGGAAACAGTAGTTCGAAATACTGTTGAATCCCAGGCAGTCGCTTATATTTATGATGACAATTATCAGACTAATTATGGACAATAAAGACATGTTCCAAAGTGACCATCTGGGTACTTGCAATCTGTCCATTCGTTGTGTGAAAAGTTATTCTTGTCTTGTGATAACTCATTATTTAAATAGTAGACTATAAAAAAACTTAGCTTTGGAGTTAACATTTTTTTGTTGATTTGTCTTTGTTGCCACCATCAACAAAGATGGAAAAGAATTAGGCTGGAATCCTAAAGACACTTTCCTGGGAGTAAGACCCATTGAACACAATGGGGCTTACTTTTGAGTAGACATGATTGGGATTGTGCTCTTAATCTCTTTTTAATATTCTTGATCCAGGTGTCTTTTGTTGACAGAGTGGGAAAAAAGAATTATGCAAGTTTCTGTGTTTTTTGTTTTTTTTGCAATACAATTAAAGCAAAAAATTGCTTCTCTTACTGAATATCAAGTTATCTTGGCTACAATCCTAAACACACTTTCCTGGGAGTCAGCCCCATTGAGTATAATAGTACTTACTTCTGAGTAGACATGCATAGGATTGGACTCTTAAATGCTTTTTTACAACAATTATTTTTCAGAATGGGATCCTGTTTTAAATAGGGAGCTTCTTTTACAATATTGAAAACAGTAATAAAAAATAGTTGCTTTTATGTCACACTCTCAACAAGTTGTTTGAAGATCTCAGGGTCTGCTCTGTCAATAACACTTGTGCAAATGCTGTGGCTTTCTTGCTGTTCAGAGGATATAATTGATTTTGCAGCCACTGGAGGTTAAGCATATGGGTGTGACATCATCACCAGCCAGTTGTGTGTGTGTGTGTGTGTGTATAGGATACATACCAGTCAAACTGTGTGGTTGTGTCAGTGTGATGGTTTTGCTCCATTTTCTATGAAAAAAGGCAAAGTTAGGCAGATCAACAACATTATTTAACAAGTTCAAAATGCCATTCCCAGTTTGGTTTTGAGAAGTGTTAAGAACGCATGCCCTTGGTGGTTATAGGAAAGATGTCTTAGGAATTTGTTTGGAATATCAAAATAATCAGACTTGCTGCCTAAATCCAACCGGGTACTGCTGGTGGACTGCTGCAGCTGAGTGTCGTAAATGTGTCGTAAACCAGCTTGGCTATGGTCTCTAGCACTGATCCAGTGCTGGTGGTGCATCAGTGTTCTGGGGGTAAAAAGCATTCCCAGGAAAGGAGAGGTGGGGAAAGGAGGTGTTGTGGGGTGAGAAAGGGTGGGCTGGGAAGACCAGCAGAAATCAACTCCAAATGATCCTTCCGGTAGAAGCCTCCATGTAGTAGTTCTTGATTCTACAGCTCCTGCAGGATTGAGTAGCTCCATTGTAGCCTAATTGCGAGAGTACTTTCCTTAATTTGGGGCAACAGGATGCCCCACTAAGAGCACAATCCTAACCATGTCTACTCAAAAGTAAGCCCCACTGTGTTCAATGGGTCTTACTCCCAGGAAAGTGTTTTTAGGATTGCAGGCTAACCCTACAATCCAGAGTAACTACGGGTGCACGTAAGAGACTTTATGTGCACCCGTAGTTACTGCACCACCTAGTGAAAACCTATGGGAAATTCATATTACAATCCAGAGCAAATTGTTCTTACACCGGAGCAAGGACTCCCCGTAGTTACTCAGGATTGCACCCTTAGTCCCCTACTAGTGATGAGCTGGTAGTGCTCAGGATACTATGACAGTCACAGTGCATAACTAAAGGGGTGCAGAAGGTAGCATTTACATCACTTCTAGTTGTGACATCACTTCCAGGGTAATATTTTGAGCTTTGGCCTGGGCTATCTGATAATTATAGTTATAGTTCCTAGTTATAGTTATAGTTATAATTAGAAGTTATTGTTCCTCTTTATTCTGCATTGGTGAGACCTCACCTTGAGTACTGTGTCCAATTCTGGGCACCTCACTTTAAGAAAGATGCAGCCAAACTGGAGCAAGTCCAGAGGAGAGCGACAAGAATGATCAGTGGGATGGAAGGGAAGCCCTACGAGGAAAGGTTGGGGGAACTTGGGATGTTCAGCCTGGAGAAGAGGAGGCTGAGGGGAGACATGATTGCCCTCTTCAGATACCTGAAGGGCTGTCATAGGGAGGAAGGGGCTCATTTGTTCATAGCTGCTTCTGAAAGCAGAACTAGAACCAATGGGTACAAACTGCAAGAAAGGAGATTCCAGCTGGAAATCCGGAAAAAATTCCTGACGGTGAGGGTGGTTCGGCAGTGGAACAGATTGCCAAGGGAGGTGGTGGACTCTTCCTCACTGGGGATCTTCAAGCAGAGGCTCGATGAGCACCTGTTGGAGATGCTCTAGGGGGAATTCCTGCTGCAGGCAGGGGGTTGGACTACTAGGTCCCTTCCAACTCTAGGATTCTATGATTCTAATTAACTGTGGCTGCAATCCTAAAGACACTTTTCTGGGAGTAAGATCCACTGAACATAATGGGGCTTACTTTTGAGTTGACATGGTTAGGATTGTGCTCTAAGCCACTGGAGAGCAATTTTGGTACTGCAGTAGTCCTGACATTGTGGGCACCATAGGATTGGGTTGCCAGTGCTGCTGTAATAGTTTCGTGGCAGATCAGAGATTCCATTGCTTGATTAAGAAAATTATTGCCTTTTTACACTTTAATGCTCTTTAATAGTAAATAGTAAAGTGGAGAATGTTAAATAACTGAAGATAGTCTTATCTACCTTACGTGGTTCAAGCATCCTCTCTAATTCAATTTATCCACATACAGTAATCTGTTTTGGAGATAATTACATTGTACCGGTGTTGTCTGATCCTACCATGAGATCTAACCTATGCAATCTGACAAGGATATTTATTGTCGTGCCAGTAATGATCGTTTAAAAAAACTATTCTGTAGACTTTGTTCTGTGAATGGGTTGTACTTTATTTTTACTACTTAATTTCCAGTTTATTGGAGAACGTAATTGTTTTTGGTGTCTTTTGAAGTGCTGCTATCTCATTCCATCCACTGTGGATGTAAAGTGGGAAAGGAAGACACATGCAGAATATGAAGAAACGGTTTGAGATGCCAATTCAGATACAACTTGGTAACTTCTTAGTTAATTTGCTATCTTTGATCTTTGCCTGTAAAATGAAGAGAAATGGCTCATTCACAGGATAAATGAGTGTTGTGAGGCTCTCTTGACTGGTGTGTGTAATGGCTGAGAAAAGTTGATTTTGGACTGAGAAGATCCATGTTCAGATTCTTGGTTGGCCATGGAGTTTCTTGCATAACTTTCAGCCAACACTATCTTTCAGCATCATCTATGTCACAGAGGTGTTGTGAGGACATAAGAGAGAAACTATGTACACCTCCCTGAGCATCTTGACGGAAGAGTGATATAAACGTGTGACAAAAAGTACTATATTTACTCTAGACAAGATCATGATTTCCCATAGATAATTAGATGCTACAGGATCTAGTACCATTTAATGTTAATATAACATGACTACAATGTATTGCAAAGCAGGTTATGCTTTCTATATTTTTGGAATCAGGGAAATGGGGGTTGAGACAGGCTTTGGTACATAGGTAGAGCATCTACCATGCATGTCAAAGATCTTGGTTCAGTCCTTGCTACCTTCAGACTAAAATTCTTGAGAACTGCTTTCTGTAAACGTACTAAGCTTGATGGACCCATTCTCTGGCTCAGGAAGACATAACGGACTGTGTAATGAATAGGAAACAGTCCTATTCTTGTGTACGTGAAGTATACAATCCTGTGTAATGAATAGTTCACAATTTATTCAAATCATCTCCCATTTGCCCCCATTCATACATTTAATTTTTGCTTTAATTAAAAAGAATCCTTAAGTTTGTAGTTATTATATGTGGTGCCTCCCTCCTTTATTGGAAACATCAGAGACTCTGTTTGTGGTGTTGCTACTTCTTGGTGGGTACCATCTTGAATATCCATACTCTGTCCTGAGAAGCAATGTTATCCTAGGGCAGCTGCTGTAGAAAGAAAAATTGAGCAGGTGAGAAATAAGAAATGTAGATGGATCACTCAGTATTGCAACGACAAGCATTTTATTCCTTCTTTCACTTGTATTTTTGATTTTTCAGTGTGATCTTTTCAAAATACTTGTGCACTTGGTTCATCCATGGTATTGTTTATATGTGCTTGCTTACAAGAAGACCCCTCTCTTTTCAATGGGACTCACTCCTTTTTTAACTGTGCTGCAGACCTACTGAGGCATTCTTCTACAATATTTTATTATAATATCACTGGTGTGCAAAGGTGTCCACTGCCATTGGATGATCTGAGAGCTGGTGTGTGGGCGAGGAGAAGTGTACAATTTTGAGTTGACAATAGGATGCAGTACGGTACATAATGAATTAACTTAAATTGGAAGCTGCAAACAACTCATTATTTGATTAGAGAATATTCAAATGAGGTGAATGTCACCATCTTGCAATATCTGATTTACATTTTTTTACCAGCTAGAAAATTAGAGGGGCGAATGCTGAGAAAGAAAACATCAAGAGAATTGTAATTATTTTTTCACCTGTTAGAAATTATTTTTAATTGAGGTTATTTTTAATTGCTGCACGTTTTCGATGTTTAGATCCTGTTCTTCCAAATTTATCTAGTGCTGTTGCTTATTATATTTGATGCAGATGGAAGGCTGATTCATACAGACTCTGGGGTGAGGCAGACCTCATGCAGGGAGCATAGCAGCTCAGTTAAACTTGGCAAGTGGTTTGTCTGTCTGGACTCGGTTTCCCCCGGGCAATAAAAATCATGTAACTTGCTTGCCAATAATGTGGTAAATGTTGTCATGATTTTAGGCATCTGTTTGTGTAACTCACAGTGGTACCTTCTAGCATGATGAATACACAACCTCAAAAAATGATAATTTTTATGAAACACAGCACTTGTTGAGTTGGGGGAAAATGAGGCAAGTGATGACTAGAAAGAAGGGTTCTTAGCAGGGATATTCTAGAATTTATGGAATTTTCTCTCCAAGGAGGTTCACCTGACTGTCTTCACTCTGCCAAAGAAGATGGATTTATTTTTCCCAGGCTTCTAAAGGGAATGCAATCCAGTTTTTCCCTTCTGTGATTGTTAAGGCTGCTGAGTTTCTGAAGTATAGTCTTTTAGTTTTTGAAATTGTTATTTTTCATTCTCGTTGATGTTGTTGGCAACCCTGCAAATCTGGACATTGAGGGGTGGTATATAAAAGAAATGCAGTATATAATAAACAATTTGTTGAAAAAAATATACTTGGCATTGACATTAGCTGCAACTAATGTGTGCTAACCTTCTTGTGTTAGCAAGGGAGAGAAGTTGTGCCACTCAACCAAAAATGCGATGAGTCCTATGAATAGAGCATAAAACAAGCTCATCGGGCCAGTTATCAGGGCCAGTTAGTGTTTTGCAAATAACCGTCATGTGATGTAACATTAGACAGCTACAAAACTATACATATACGAGTATAACTTAATATCTGGGGCATACTTCCAGGAATATGGAGATAGTATTGCCACCTTATCCCTGGCTTGCCCGATATCCGCTCAAGGCTCTACTCTTCCTTTAGGCAGAAGGGGGCATTCCAGGGTGGGCAGAGGGCAGCCCTGGGACAGGAAGGAGGAGAGTGAAGTTATTGATGTTGTTGGCAACCCTGCAAATCTGGACATTGAGGAGAGAGGTAGAAGTGCAGTATATAATAAACATATCCTGCTAACATTTCTAAACATTTCTTGTCACAGGCAGGGGGGTTGGACTAGATGACCTATGAGGTCCCTTCCAAGTTTATCATCATCTTAGGACAAAATCCAGAGTAACTACAGGGAGTCCTTGCTCCAGTGTAAGAACAATTTACTCTGGATTCCAATATGAATTTCCCATAGGTTTTCACTAGGTGGTGCAGTAACTACGGGTGCACATAAAGTGCTCCCGTAGTTACTCTGATTTGGGGTTTAGTGTTATTCCCACTTAGGCAGGGTTTTGGATAGACATAGCCATTGACACAACTGATTTATAATTCTGTGAGTGGGAAGAAAGCTCAGACCCAACATGTAGGATCTTAGCTTCACTTTCTGGGCAGCTTGGGAGCAGCCACTGGCTCTTCCATATGTTTGGACACCTCTAGAGGTGGCCTACGTCGGAGTTGATGGTAGACCTATCAGTGCTGCTATAGCCCTGATAAGGGGATGGGCCTCCCTTTCCCTGTGGTATTGCAGTAGTAGTCCCAAAATGTGCGCTGGATACTATGTATATATTCCAGCCTGCCTGTTCCAGCACAAGTTAGGATTGCACTGTGATTGTTCTGAGATCCAATGTGTTATTATAACACCATAAGAGAACCAATACTGTGTTAGCATACATATAATTCAGCTCTCAATTCCTTTTATCAGAGCTAAAACTAGAACTCTTAATCAGTTGCATGGGTGTCATCAAGCTGGTTGCTGATTCTGGATTTTTTGGTGACATGTACTGTTATATACTTAACCGGAGTTATACTAACGCTAGTGAGTAGGTTTCTGGTGGCCTGAAGGAAAAAGCCAAAAAATGGCAGCGGAGGAAGGAGTTGTGCCATCCCTACAGGGTGGCACAGTGGCACATTTGCCCGCTGACCTCCCCCAGGTCTGCCAATGTTATACAGTGTGTATCCTTATTTTTCCTGCCTCCCAAAACTTGCTGCTGCCTTCTTTTCAAAATACCCTGTTAGAATCAAAATTTTTCAGGAGCTATAATAATGGCTCAGATTTGATTTGTAGCATTAAAGTCACTGGACATTTTATTTAAATTGACATTTTTGTTGGTAAACTTGTTTGGAACTGAATGCTTGAATAAGGGGATTCTGGATTACAACCTGTATATGTTACTAGATGCTTACTTACGGGACCTTTCTTAGGATGAAAGACTTTTGGTTAACCCCTCATTGTATAGCTCAACTGTAAAGTAGTTATAAGGTGTTCAGTGAGCCACTCAAGATACAGGATAAAATGTTTGATTAAAGCAGCATGCTGCTTAAATGAAAAAGAATGTAGATACCTTGATTAAAAATGGGAGTAATTCTTCCGAGAGCTTTGCAAGAGGAGTCACACAGCTTCCTTTCTGCAACAGAATCCATGATAAAAGCCATGATTTTTTTGTCAGCAGAAGATGGGATGAGAATGAGGGACTTTCAATGAATAGGTTTGTGAACAGATTGTGCAGCATACGCATTTGCAAATAGGCAGGACATTTGCTAAATGAAGCAAAATTGCCTCCTTGTTTGATTGTGCATCATTTCTGTATTGGTTTGGGTTGGAGTTAATATGTTCTACCCATATAGTCCCAAGCACTGTAGAGTTCAGCTTTCAATTGGCCCCTTGCTGCTACCACAATAAGAATAATATATTAATAAAGTAATTTATTTAGATTTACCTCTTTTAAAAGCCCGCACAGCGTCTGTGAGCGGTCTGGCTCCAATGTGCCGTTGTGGAACAATGGGGATCTCTCAGCAGGATGAGGTGCTAATAATATACACAAATTAATTCTGCTTGCCTCAAGCATTAAATGATCGGAGGTAATAATCAAACTCCCCGCACTCTAAAACTCTGAAAGAGAGAAATAATTATGAAGTTTTATCCCCATCTCAGGCAAGAGTTCACAGGATAAAATGTAAGATTTACTGTGCAACTTGCTTCACATGTTTTTCAATGTGCAGCAAATTCCAGGAATAAACAAATGGTATCCTGAGTAGCCTATGGGTCAGGTTGGTCATGTTCTCACCTCTCAGCCTTCTTTTGTCATGTGTCTTATTTTCCATTCTTACCTATTTATCTTTTCCTGGATCTAAATATTGGTGAAGAAATGTAGCCTACTGCCTAGAAGACTGAGGATGCAATCCTAACAAATTTAGGCCGCCTTAACTGACCAGGCATGGTGTGCGGTGGTCGGCATATGCCTGTGCAGTAGCCTAACATACCCCCTTCACATGAGTGGCGCAGAAGTGCCTTATGGCACTTTTGTGACAGCCCCAGGTCAGCACAGGACTTATGCTGGGGCTTATGACAGCCTAACGGGATAGGATTGCAACCTCTGCTGACTAGAAGTCCTCAGTTCTGAGGGCACAAGTCTAACCAATTTAGGCCAGCAAAACTTACCCAGCATATCTTTCTGTAGTGGTGAGGGAATCTGGCGCATGTCTGTGCACTAGCCTAACCCCCTCCCATCCCCAGGAGTGGGGCAGAATACAGCACTTTGGTGACACCCCCAGGCCAGCACAGGATTTGTGCCGGCACTTATTCCAGCCTAAGAGTTAGCATTGTAGACTCAGGGGGCAATCCAGAAGTGCACTTGAGTTACTGAATCTACCACTGGGTTGACCCAACTGCAAGATGCTCCACTCTAGTTACACTGGAAAGGACTTAGGGCAGCCTAAGGCAATATCCAAAACTCTGTATCCAGAGCCTATTTCCAGGGCAGAAATGCCCTCTTCCAGCTCTTCAAAGTTATACCACCTCAGGAGCAGGTATAACAATGAGTAGACCCATAGGGGTCCATGATAAGGCTGAGTAAGAATGGCAGTGTTGACCAAAAATCTGAGTTCTTGGCCAGCCTAGCAGCAACCCCTGCCTCTCAACCTCAGGATATGGAACAACTACGGCAGCCTGGGGATCCAGCAGGCCACTCCAAGCATCCACCATCCACTAGGGCAGCGGTTCTCAATCTTCCTAATACCGTGACCCCTTTATAAGTTCCTCATGTTGTGGGGACCCCCAACCATAAAATTATTTTTGTTGCTACTTTATAACTGTAATTTTGCTACTGTTATGAATCGTAATGTAAATATCCAATATGCAGGATGTATTTTCATTGTTACAAATGAAATGTGTGTTCTATGCACACATTGAATACAGTGGGATTTATTTCAGAGTAGGCATGCATAGGATTGGGCCCTGAGGCTGTCAATCAGCCCCAGTGCACGCACAGCTACAGCCGGAGGTCTGGCAAGCCTGACCTGGCCCCCTTGCACCAGGGGTCTTTAGGCGACCCCCAGGAAAGCTCTAGGCGCTCAAAGTCCCGACCCCCACTTTGAGAAACGCTGCACTAGAGGTACTGCTGTATTGCATTCTCATGCTGCAGCTGATACTGGTTGTCAGGAACTTCTGGGCTTCCTTATAAGGCAGGCACCACAGTAGTTCCTTGTTCAATGTGATCTGAGGGAGGTCTCCTCAGGAGCAATCCCTCCCCAGGTGTCACTTACTTGATGCCTACTGAGTATGCTCTGGGTCAGTGAGGGCAGCCCAGGCTTCCTGACTCTGGATCCAGCATAACTCTCTGCTCTGGATACAGAATAGTTGGGGCAGCCCAGCTCTTCCTCTCCTCACTCCCCTTACTCTGGATTGTGCCCTCAAGCTCACATTTGCCATGTATACAGCATGTGACCTCAGAAAGCTTCTCAGCCTTCCCCATCTGCTGTATGCCTGGCAGGTCCCACAAGTATCAGGGCCTAATTGGAATTTTTGTGCAGCATCCTCCCCTCCCTGTGGCTACCTCCACCCACCACGTGGCCATGGTGAGCTAGACAGTTGTGGGCACCTGGAAATAATCTGTGGTAACATGATCACATTGCCGCTATCCGCTGTGGCCAAACGAGTTTGTGGTGGTAATGTGGGTATGCAGGAACCTTTGCTCCACTTTCCATGACCCCATCCCAGGAACTGAGATGCTGGCTGTGACAGCAGGTGATTGAGGGGTGAGCAAGTAGATCTAGGATCCTTGATACCACAGAGGTCTGCTCCTAGCTTATAAGATGACATACAAGAGGGCCTGTTGTTTCATCTAGCCCTATAAAGCCTTATATCTTGAAATGCACTATCTTTCATATCATATTTCTGGATTGTGGTGGCTCAGTGGTTAAAAGGTGCTGTTCCTATTGATTTGAAGATTGGGAGACCAGTGGTTTGAGACCTAGGTGCTGCATGTTGGGAGTGAGCACCCATCTCTTATCCTAGCTCCTGCCAACCTAGCAGTTTGAAAGCATGTAAATGCAAGTAGATAAATATCTCTTCAGATGGAACAAATGACATCCTGGTGTCAGGTCCCTGTCACAGGCTGGCCAGGTTTCCCCATGTGGCATCGATCATCGAAAGTTAGTGGACCTCACCATAGAAGGGGGAACAACGCTAAGAAGATGATGATGATCCATATCTTAAAAGTAACCTGGCATTGGGGGTAATGACCAGACTTACTCCAATCTGCTTCCCTGCCTTTTATAGCCAGCTGGCTCCCTTCCTTGCCTACTCACCTGTCTCCCAAACTTAGAGCACAATCCTAACCATGTCTACTCAAAAGTTAGCCCTTCTGTGTTCAATGGGTCTTACTCCCAGGAAAGTGTCTTTAGGATTGCAGCCTTAGTCTGACCCATCCATGAGGGTAGTTGCAGCAATTGGCAGCAGATTGGTTGGTTTTGGGTGGATCAGAGAACCAGTGCCCAAACCCATGTAACCCATGGCAAGCCACCATGTGCCCAGTGGCAAGCCCCTTTCATCTGGCCTGTGGACGAGCCCTGTTATCTTCCAGATAACTTGCCTCCACTTGGCAGGGTGTCCTGAGAGCCTTGGAAGTTGCACAAACCTCATGTTCATGAAGTGGATCATTCCTGCTGTCTCTCTCTCTCTCTCTCTCTCTCTCTCTGAAAGTGTTTAGTGGCTGGTTGAAAGATTACTCCTTTTTCTGTGTTAGAAAATGTTTATGAACTCATTCATTCATTCATTCATTCATTCATTCATTCATTCATTCATTCATTCAAGTGCTATCTCAAGTATATTCATTTATGTTAATTTATTCAAATTTGAAATGTCAATTAATTTTTTCCCAGCCCCAATACAGTGTCAGAGACATTATGGGACCCTCCTGCCAAAAAAGTTTGCTCACCCTGGATTAGAGGATTATGAAATGTTGGTTTAATTTGCTAAGTGCATGTTTTTTCAAACCAGTTTATGAATGGATTAAGGAAGTTTGTGACCCATCCCATCTTTTTTACATATGCATAGCACAATGCATATGTAACTCCTCAAATACATTATGCCAGAGTACTCTAACTGAATTCTATGGTACCTTTCCCATGAGCAAATTTTGAGGAGTGGGGTCCACCTTTCCAGCATCTTACCTGGTGAGGTTAATAAAGCTTATTCCTTCCTGTTCTTAAGTGATGTCCATACGGCTTTTGAATCTATGATGTGATCAACCCTTAAAAGTTTATATCCATGCTGTGTGTTATTTCTTACATGTTTAACATTGTGGTGTGCTCTTTTCAAAGTGTGCCAGTTGCTTTTCTCTGTCGATGAAGGAGAAACATAAGTAAATAAATAAATGAAAGTTCTGTGCATTTTCCATGACAAGTTCCAGGTACCAAGTGTTGCCTCTCTTTGCAATATATTTTTTTGATTGTGCTAATGAGGGTGTCGGGGAACAAATTAATTCTTCAGGAATGTTGTTCTGCTGTTAATTCTGTTCTGCACACCCTAGCAGGACAGTTTGCCCAAGAGCTCAACTATAGTGAGGTCTTGCTATTTGATTTTTAAGATAATCCCTTTTGCTATATAGTTTTAATATTTCCATTTGGGCTACAAAGAGGCACTAAGCTATCTTCATGTCTCCTTGTCTCTCTTGTTGACAACTGTATTTATTCAGGAAGCTTTCAGAGCAGATAGAAATAGGTTCTCAGTGCTAGTTTTATTTCAAAAAGTTCACAATTTACCGAACATGTCAATCACAAACACATTCAAGAAAAATGTCATAGAGTGAGTGAGTGAGTTTGTTATTTATTTGTTTGTTTGTTTGAAAATGTTGCAGCAGATACCAGTGCTAGATCTGGACCACGTTAACCCCAAATCACTACTGTGTCGTCTTGTTGATTTTAAAAATCAGGAGCCAGAAGTATACATATATTAGAGGCTGTTACTGCTGCCTGGTGTTTTTAGTATTTGTTAGAATCTGTGATCAGTTTTGTACAATGAGTCTTTCTTTCAGCTTTTGCAGATTGTTTTGTTTGCAGGTTTAAGATTACAATCCTGTGTACACTTAACTTGGCGCAAGCCTGATTGAACTCAATGGGACTTCTGAGCAAACGTCGATAGGATTCTGCTGTAAGACTCCTATCATCCCCCTGGGCTGCAGAGACAAGTGAAAATGCATTTGCTTACTTTAGCACCTGTATGACTTTTCCCCCTGCCCGCAAGTTGAATGTATACATATCTCTTTTAAATTGGACCGTCGGCAGCAAATAAACAATGAATGCTAAATCTAGTTTGCTATTGCAGCCGGTGATGGTAGCCATTTGCAAAAGGGACATTTCAGAATATTTCTCCCTTGAAGAATAGGATCTTGCCCACTTGACTCTTCCTTCCTGCTAGATATCACCAACTTAAAAAAAATTCAGTACAAATAACGCTTTATGTACAAAATGCAGTCTCGGTTTTATTGCAAATAATCTTGCACAGCGGCTTCAAGCAAACAGTGTCAGAAAGGTGGGTGCACACTTTGAATGTGCTCTGGAAATTATTTTGTTTACTTTGTTGTTTATTGTTGACAAGATTCAGCAAAAGATGTTATCAGAGAAATGGATTCTCTGGTTTTTCTCCTATAATTAGTGTTTTAATCTAAAACAGTCCCTTCCTGTTCTTGTTCATCTGGTGTCATTTTTGAAATGCTGGAACAACTTTGGCATCTGATTTATAAATAAGACAAAAAAATACTAACTGCACAGGGGAAACCGGAGGCTATCGAAACGGCATGGTGTCTTAATCTGCCAAATGGGTGTTGATTTATTATTGATAGAGAAGGCGTGTTGCTGTCAGTCTATAGAATTAACAATTGATTTGCTTGTTAGGTGCAAGTCTTCATAAGCTCAGCATGTTTATTCATTACGGTCATTACCTACTGGGAAACAGCTGAGATCACAGTTAGCCATGCAAAATGTCAACGCGTTGAAGTATATTTTAACTTATTCTGACCAAATCAACTCTGTCCATGTAATATATTGACTTGCTTCTGATAGGTTTATATATTAAAAAAAATTGAAACATATTTTTAATTTGCAGACAGAAATGTGTCATAATTTGCTTTTCCAAACATGTTAGCCAGTGTAATAAGGCATTTGGTTACAGTCCTCCTCCATTGTACTAAACAATGTCTTGGTTAGTTTAAAAATATGCAAATGTGTGAAATTGTAGTTGTTGCACGAAATGATTCTGGGAGAGGCAAATGGAAAGAGAGAGGGGGAATTTTCTTGCAAGTATATTCATGATTGTCAGTAAATAGAAGTAGAGCCTGTGTGTGTGTGTGTGTATTTATGTGTGGGAAAACATTTCTCGGAAAGTGTTTTATTTAATGCATTAAAGGCAGTGAATAGTCATTATGACACAGCTGAATTGTACACAGAAACATTTTCAAAATATGAAAGTTAAGGTCACCTTGAAAAGGAAAAAAAAAACTTAGCATGGCTAGGAAAAAACCCTGCTTCCTGAAGAAACCAGGATTCAAAGTTTACTGTTTTTTTCCCAGTTTCTCTTACAAAGCTAGATGATCCCAAGTGTAAAAACCCGAGTGTATTTTGATGTGCAAATATTGTCAAGCTGTATAGAATGTAGTAGCTTTCAAGCAGAACTATAGATTAGCTTAAAAACGGCTGATGATGCCTCAGTGTACCAGAGATAATAGCTACTCCCCCCAAACTCTGTTAAGAATAAATAAATATTATATTAGATTTTATTTATGATACATAGATATGGACTCTTAAAATCAAGGGAAAGCATTCCATTTAGTTATGCAAACAATATGTACGCAGCAATGCATAATTCAGTTGTGTTGCAGAAATAAAGGAAATTCTACGGAAAGTTCAGAATTAGATTCAAATTTCATTAATATACAGCCAGCCCAATCCTAACTAAAGTCCATTGTGGTAATGTAGTAGCACTGCCATGGCTTCTAGTATATCTTACCATGTCCTCTTAAGCACTAGCAGCTGCTATAGTTCAACTTGTACCAGCACCACCTCGATCGTTGGCACAAATCTGTGTTAACCTGAGCAGGATCAGGCCTGGGAAAGGGGTTAGAGTTTGGTGTCTGAGGTGCCACTTGCATCACCTTGGGCTTGTTCTGCCTGCCTTCCTCTCTCCCACCCCATTCTACCCTCTGCACAGCCTTACCTGTCCTCCAGGTCTTTGGCCATCCGCTGGAACTCCATGGCCACTCCATCCTCCCTGAACATCGATGGCCACTCCATCCTCCCTGACAGTTGCCCAATAATATGTAGGCGTCACCCACTTATTGGACAGGTTACGGACCAGAACACAGTCCAAAAGTGAAAAGCGTTGAAAAGTAGAACGCACTCTTTCTTACCCCCAAATCCAGAGCAACTACGGGAGCACGTAAGAGACTTTACGTGCACATGTAGTTACTGCATCACCTAGTGAAAACCTATGGGAAATTCATATTGGACTCCAGAGTAAGTTGTTCTTACACCAGAGCAAGGACTCCCTATAGTTACTTTGGATTTTGCCCTTAGTTTATAAATGTTGCTTCAACATGTAGCTGGCAAATTGCAAATGCCACTTTTATCTTGCATATTCCTGCATATTCCTATATATATTTCATATAATATTCATATATTTATCTTGCATATTCCTACTGCCACACAAAACTTTCTGCAAATGGATTCTCATCAACTCCTTTGGGAATGGGATTAGACCAAAAGCTGCAACATGGGGGCAATTTTGGCCTTTAGAACAGCAGAGAGAGGGTTGGAAGAACATGGATTGAATGTCTGAGAAAAGGTGTTGAAAAGTGTTGAAAGATGTTTTCATCAGAATACAAACCATAAAAAAGAGGGGATACCTGTATGCTGGTAGAGGCCAAGACCCGGCCAGCATAGGATTGGGCATTAAAAGGAAATAATTCTTTATGGAACCCTTATCTTAACAAAGATTTGCTGGCTTACTGAAGTCACAGAAAATCAAGATAATATTGATTTTCCTTAAGAAATGAATAATGATAGCATTAGTGTCTAGCATGTAGATGAAGTCAAGTTACTTCCCCTCTCCTTCAGGTCAAAAGCAAAGGGATATTAGCTGCTTAATGTTGTATGGATCAGGTAGGGGGAGAGGGAATCCAATGAAGTTTTCTGAAAAACATTGTTTACTTCCCAGTTTTATGTCATGGAGGAATCTTCCTCAATGGAGTGGTGCAGGTTGCATCCCCCAGCATAACGCTGGGCCGAAGAGTCCATTGTTTTCCTCCCTGAGAGCACTCCCTTCACTTCTGGAAGACGGAGTTTATCAAAAGTCCTGTCGCCATAGATTGGTCACAGTTGCCCATGATTATACTTGAAAGGTTTACTTGCCTCACAGAGACTTATTATCAATTTGTTTTAAGAAAGAAAAAGTACTCGTTCTATAGGGGCAGGATGACCAGATGACCGGAAAAACCCGGATTTGTCCGGATTTTTAGCCTCCTGTCTGGGTGTCCTACATTTTGGCTTCATTTTGAAATGTCGAGATAGTGCACAGTACCCCATCATGCCATATATCATTGGGTTCGTACTGAAGAGCAGAATCCAATGCAAAAATCAGTTTTGAGATATGGATTTGAAAAGTTATGGTCAAAAAACAGAAAAACAAAAACAAAAAATTATATTTTTTGGCAATTTTTTTCAGCGGGTAGGAATTTTGGCCGAAGGGTTCAGGAATTTTGGGTTTGGCATCTGGTCACCCTGTTCTATAGGCAAACATTTAAATAGAACTGAAATTCCACTGTCCACCGGTAATTTTCAAACCTGGTGTGGCTGGGTTTGGGGTTTCTTTGGCCTACAGAATATTTTTTTTTGTAAAACTTAAGATCATTTAAGGCATAACCACCAGAGTCATTTATATCCAGATAATAATTTTGATTATGTTCAGACTGCCAACATTTTGCAAAGTTGGCCTAGTTAGTCTGGCATTTAATCTTTTATGTATTAGTATTGACTTCCTTTTTATCTCATCCTTCTTCCAAAAAGCTTAGATGGGACACAGTCCCTTTCCTCTTTTTTAATCCTGCAGAAACTTTTACATGCAGAGGCATGTAAAACTGAGTGGACTGAGGTCATCCAGAACTGGTTCTGACAATGCATTGCTGACCAGTCTACCTCATATGACTAATGGGCAATCCCACCATAAAGGCAGACCTTTTGAGAGACTGAGGAGGACCAACTTTCCAGCACCAATACAGCTGTAATGCAGTCCCAAAGTAAGAGGACAAACATTACCATACCATACCATTCATTTGTTCATTCATTCATTCATTCATACTTTGTCTTTCTCCCCAAAGTGCACCCAAGACCTTACTTTGAGGGGGGCTCTGTAACTTCCCCCTACTACAAGATACAGTATACACCCCATTGGCATTGTTGTACCAGTGATGACAATTTGGATCTGTGTAAGACTGTGAGATAAATGGTATATATTGGTGGAGGAGGCTCAGGCTAGGATTGGGCCCATAGGTTGCAACACAGTGCACACTTATGTGAGTCAGCACTGGAGGTTCAAAGACTACTATACAGTTTGCCATGCCTTGCATGATAATGTTCTGCTGAGAAGGAGGAGTATGGTACACTCATTGAAGTATTCACATCCTTAATCATGTGGGGATTATCATCTGAATCAGCCTCTGATGAACTGCATGGATGGAGATGGTTGAACCGGGGTAGTCTTGGTTGTACTCTGACACTCTCACCTGGGGTTCACAAAGATGCACTCACAGGGATGCCCTGGTCAGTCCCCAGGGGCCCCCCATTCTTCCAGACACCATGAACTTGGATCATGCAAAATCTTGTTAGATTTGGGAACCGCCATCTCAGATCCTGCAAGATTTTGTGTGATCCAAGATAGTGCCACCTGTTTGATGAAGAGGCTGTGGGAGTGCTGTGACCTCCCCCAACACTTTCTGTGCACCAAGAGAATTGTGCCCATAGGAGTAAGGGATCAAGCTTAAATGTGATTTTTTTCAAAACAAAACAACAAAAACCACTAAAACAGTTTTTCCTTTTAGTTTTCCCTTTACTGATGTATCTCCCAGCTGCAATTTTGATTAAAAATGTATTTGGTGTCAGTTACAAGAAGTAATAAACACCTGCTACTCTAATGTGGATTTAGGCACAGCTGAAGCAGCAGAATGGACGGAAGTGTTCTTAGTTCAGAAGGACGGAAAACTGCCAGAATTGGAGATGCAAGTAGGAGCTGCTGAAAATTAATTGTAAACCTGTCAAGTTTAGTTTGTCACTTTCTTCCTGTTTTTCTAGCACTCTTTCAGCAGATAATATTAGGAAAGTAATATTATTAAAGAATCCCTTTTCCTTTTTTCCAAAATTTGCTGGTTTGGTGGCTCATTATAGCTGTAAAATATCTAAGTTAAAAATATGAATTATTTGCTTTAGGTATTCCTGTGTTGATATTTTTTAAATTAGTATTTTATTACATTGCTTTGCTCACATTTCTGAAAATTGTGAACTAGATTCTTTCTGAAAGTAGTTAGGTTGGCTTAATCAACTGTGCTTAATCATAGTTTAATCAACTGTGCTAGGTACTTGTTACTCTTCATTTAGCGAATGATGAAAGATGAGATTTTTCAGACCGATTCAGACCTAGATTCTACTTAATGTGAACACGTTTGTATCTGATACCAGTTTCTGAAACTGTGAAATCACAGGACGGTAGTTGGAGCTAAGTGCCAAATGATATGGGACATTGCAAGCTGGCGCATAACTAAGCCCCATTCAGTTTAATTGTATTTACTTGTAGGTGGACATATAATCTATAGGATTGTAGCCTCTAAGCTTTTTAAGCTCTGATGTGACTAGTGTCTCTAATTTCAAGCTGGATTGGGGCCCATGTGAATTGGAATTGGGCTGGTGGGAGATTAATGCAACCTTACACTCAAGATTCCTTTGAAATTACTATTTACGCCAGAGAAAAGCTCTCATTTGGTGCCAGTTGGGGGTTATAGGCTGGCACCCTCAATGATTTGGACCATTGTTGAATAGTATTAGTGCCTTCCCACCCCAGTCCTGATATGTGGCTATAAATTAGGGAAAACTAAAAGCACAATCCTAACCATGTCTACTCAAAAGCAAGCCCGATTGTGTTCAATGGATCTTACTCCCAGGAAAGTGTCTTTAGGATTGCAGCCTAAGTCATCCTAAATCGTGCTTCAAGTGTTATTATGTTTATTGGTCTACAAACTGGTTCAAATCAGGGATTTAATAGAAGTATTTTTTTCTGAGACTGTGCCTGTTTCTAGGATGGACAATTCACTGACAGGGATGGAGGGGCTGGATAAGGCTCTGCAGTGTGTTTGTGTGTATAAGAGCAATCTTGGAGTTTGTAAGGACAGGAGGTAGGCTAGCAGGGAAAAAAACATGAGAAATTCTAGCTTGATTTGCTGTTGAGGCTGATGTGTGTCTGTTCTCTGGGATCAGCTTGCTGTGGTGGTTCAAATCTGTTTATCGTCCGCGGCATATTTATCTGTAAAGTGAACTTTTCCAAGGCACAATTTATCGCTGGCACTCTCTCTCATCCAAAAGAAATGAAACTCTGTAGCATTGACTCTGAACATTTTTCATGGGAGTGTGTAAGAATACAACAAAAAGTGAGGGAGTGTGCAAGAATACAACAAAAAGTCATGCTGGTGTTCCCATTGCAATGTTGCATTTCCTGTTTGAAATTTCATTTTGGAAAAGCCTTGCTTACCAGGACGAAGCAATCCTGGGCGGCGGCTGCTCTCATAAGTAGTCCCACTGCAGCTGATCTTTCCTGGAGGGTTTACCTCTTTCCACCAGCCATGTGGAGAAAAGCATGATTGCTATGAACAACATCTTCCACCCTTCTCTGCCTCATCTCCTCCCTGGGCTCATCAAGCCAGTTATAAGGCAAGAAACATTTTGGGCTCTTCCTCAAACCCTTCCTCAGCCACTGAAAATAATGAAGCTCTGATCCTTTGTCCAGTGATAATCTGTTCCTGCCTTCCCATTAGAATCTGATTAAAAGTTCTGATTCTGTCACTCAGAGTCAATCTGAGTGACAACGTCACAAATTTTTACATGTCAAGAAAACAATAAGCAGGAACCACCTGAATCTTGATGGTGCCTTGAATACTTGACTCGAATCAGTGGGACCCTGCTTGTTTTCAGAACAGTGTTTTCAAAATCTTTCTTGAGCGACTTGCAAAAAACATGAAATTTTGCAACTTAAGTCTGAGAGCGCAATCCTAACCATGTCTACTCAAAAGTATGTCCCATTATGTCTAATGGGTCTTACTTCCAGGAAAGCGTCTTTCGGATTGCAGCCAGAGTCATCTGAGTTGAGTTCCCAGAACTGTTCAAAAAGACACTCGCCTGCCAGCCATGGGAGTCCTACTGGCCTCATTTAGAGCATCTTTATTGTGCTTTGACTACTGTAATGTATGCAATTCATTATAAAGTGGAAGGCTGTTAAGCAGTTCATGCCTCAAATAAATGTTTAAGGGTGCAATCCTAACCAAAGCCGGGGCTACTCATCGGTCTTTCCATTCCCGTGGTGGTGTAGGGAGACAAATTCATTTCATTGCATTGGCTTAACCTTCCCCCAGGAGTGGTACAGAAGTGTCTGATGGCACTTTTGTGACATCCCTGGGTCAGCATAGAACTTTTGCCAGGGCTCAAGTGCTGAGTATGATTTTAAAAGACTCAAGTTAAATAGCATCATCTAATTAAATCCCTCAATTTTTTTCTTTTATTACTCTTGCTTTTTTTGGTGATAACTGCAGATACCAGTGATAAAGGCATTCATTAGCTACAAGCTGCTTTTGTCCTGATTTTGTCAAGAGCCAGTCTAGTGCAAAACCTTTTTAAAATGGCATAACCATTTAAAACAATGTGCCAGAACCTTCATTCTTGCATGTAGGCTCATTAGTTGCATTGGGGTTAACAAATTCCTTGGACAGTTGAAGAAATGCAGTACTGCTATAAGAACACTATATTTAAAGGGTCTTGTTGCAGTCCCCCCCTCCCCGCAAATGGTCCTTTTCCTTGGCTTGTCACATGCCACATTATGAAGCTGGCAAAGTGCTCCATGCTCTAAAGTTTGTGCCTGAATCGGTGACATCTGTTTTGAAAAGCTGGAGAGGGGGGGAAAAAGCAGCAGTAATAAAACCCGCCACTTGCTCTCTTGTGGATCTTGAACAGTGAAGGAAATTCAGCAGGGAACATTTACAGCATGGAAAAGAGTTCCACTACATCAATCATTAAAGGAGCCGGTGTCAGGTTAAACGGACCTAATTGGCTGATTTATAAGAAGAATCACCTTTTTGAAAAAGAGGGTTGCGGTTCATTTGCAGCATGAAATTAAAAAGAAAACTCTGCCCCATGCTGGAATCCCAGCTAGGTGGAAATTACTTCTAATCGCTGCCCCTCTTAAATGCTGATGAGCGTCGCTGTCTATTCAAAATAAATAAATCACAATTTTGTTTTACATAGCACAGACTTTTTTCTCTTTAAGATTGCACCCAAAGGTGCAATCTGAAGGAACGCTGTGCAGCTACCGTGCCCCAAGGAAGCATGTCTGTCATTAGCGATTGCCAAGGTGGGAGATGAGAGTGGATCACCATGTGGATCTCCTCATCATGTGGTGTCTTCCCTGTATGCAAGTATCCATAGAATGGAGTTGATCCACACATTAGGGGTTCAGTTGCAGATCACGTTTGTTGAATTTAGAAGGTGTCTTTGGTGTCTTCCTGTAGACATGGAAAAGACCCTTCTTCTAAAATCTTCTACTACCAAATAATACTGAAGGGACCACTTGAACAACACTGAATAGTGACCAGGAACAATACTGGGCAGGGCCAGATGAAGAGATTTCCAGTGAATGAGAAGATTACAGCCTTAAAGTGCAATCCTAACTGTGTACCCAGCTGGCAAAATTCTTTTATGCCATCCTCCACAGGAGCATTCCTTGTGCAGTATCCCATCATCGAGGGGGTAATTTTTTTGCCATTCAAGGGTAGTCAGCATGGAAGATTGGGAAGGTGATAGATTGATAGATAAACAGATAGATAGATAGATATAGATAGATAGATAGATAGATAGATATAGATAGATAGATAGATAGATAGATAGATAGATAGATAGATAGATAGCAAAGTACAGATGCTCCTCTTTCCTCTTTCTATTGTCTGTGCTTATGGGGCCCAAAATATTACATGTTATCACAAGAAATGAATGAAGAGAGCCAACTGGTGCGCATATGTAGCTAGCAAGCTAGCTAGGAAAGAGGAAAACAAAACTTTAATTTATGTAGTGTCCATACAGCATTTTTAAACCAACTTGTTTTAAAATAATCATTATTACACATTGTCTTCTACCTTTATAGAAGATAAGAGTAAGTATATATTACTAGTTGTAGAATTGCTAGTCCACCTTCTTTTTCATTGCCCGCTCCATAATGATGCCAGGAGGAAATGTTTAGCCCTCCAAGCCTGTCAAATCCCCCTTTGAGGACCACGCCATTTTGCAATCCCCAGTAGCCACATCTGACCCTAACATCATTCTCCAGATAGCTACTTTTATCTCACCAATTGTGGTGTCCAACCAGAAGTGGGCTCCCATCCTCTGAAGTTCTTGGTCTCTTGGAGTTAACTATATGTTTATGTATGAAACTCTTTTTTTCTTTTTAATGTTGACTGTAGTAATATTCCAATAAAGGTACTAAAAAAAGATAAGAGCATGGGTTATGAACTGGGAGGACCTAGCTGCAATTACCAGTTCTTCTATGAATTTACTAAATGTCAAGCCAGTATGGGGAGAGGTCATAAATCATTTGGAGAGCGTACCCCTGGAATATATGCATTCTCATGTTCAATGGTTGATACCCATGGTCAGCTTCTTGAATGAGCTGGCTATGGAAATATTACTGGGTGATGTGGCCTACTAGTCTGATGTAGTATAACACAACTTCTCATAATATTCAAACTCTGCTTCTCTCATGAAACAGGGATAGGATTTTACTGGCACACGAGAGCTCAGAAGCTGAATGTAGGATTGATAGAAATGTGTGAAAAACATTGATCACCTATGGAAAGGTGCATTCTATATTGGTACAGGTGCTTATTCTTTCTAACCCACCCAGCCATACCACAAGTTCGTTGTTTCTCTTCGGCATATTGCAAAATGGACCAAGAACATATGCCAGTTGGCTTTGAAAGGCCCTTTTGAAGCCTGTTCTCATGTCTATCTACAGAGATAGAAAAGACGACAGATGTTCCTTGCTGTGCAGGACTTTGAGAAGTGTGAAGCCGACAGCTCTGTAGCGACATGTGAGTGAATTCTCCAGGTGTTCTGCATTATAATGTGATGCTCTGGAAATTTTTTGGAGACCCAACTTCTGCTCATGTCCCATTTGTCTCACAAGGAAGCTTGAGAGAGTTGTGAGAAATGGTAGTTTTTCTTTAGAACCCAGGGTGCCACCATGAGTGGCTTTTTCTTGGATGGTCTTCATACATCTCAGCCGGTCTTACATTGACTTCTGAGGCCAGTAGAATGTGTGTGCAAAGCCAGAATGATCATTTGAGATACCTTGATCCTGGCAATGCGATACTCAAGTTTTATGGTCTTCCACCATACTGTAATTTGTTGTCCCCTCATGCAGAGCATCTATTTCACCAAAGTTAATGCAGCTATATTTTTATTATCTGCTGCAAATTAAATAGCCCATGTTCATGTCAGTGCAGTTTTAATGATTTTTAGCTAATCAAGTGCATTTAAATGCAGTAGAGCTGCCACTGAACTGTAGTACTGAGCAGTACTCAGAAAAGAAAAACAAAGCTTCCTTATCTGAAATGTGTGCAAAGAGCACTCTGGATATATATCTGAATACTGAGCAAAGCTGGAGATTGTAAGGAGTGAGGAATGGTTTGTATGTAAGCACACATGCATGCACACACGTGTGAAATCCCATTGGAATAAGTAGGCTAAACATGAATTAATGGACTCTAGTAGTCAAAATTCAAAGCCTTTCCTGGCTATTGATGTTTCTTCTAATTCCTTGAGCCATTATTGACATCTGTGTTAGAACCAATTTTGACCATTTAAAAAAATATACACCAGTTAAAGTAAGTTTTATCTCCTTTAGTTTTGAAAGGGAAAATGATTGTGCACTACTGTGGCAAACTCATGCTTAATCATTCTAAAAATACTATTGAATAGAACATTTTTTAAAGACATGATTTTCTATAGGAGAAAAGAATGAATTGAGGATTAATAGTATGCTGTACTATATTAAACAAGTCTGAATTGACCAACTTGTCATAAAATAAAACTTGAAATTCAATTTAAAATATGACCTCAATTTTGTGTCTCTTAAGATCCATGGAAAACTGTTGTCTGGCTTTAAGTGGGCATTGGATTAAGCCCGCTGATCCTTCCTTTCAGTACTTTGCTAGAAAAATTCCCAAGAGATAAGAGTATCTGTGCTATCAATATTCAGTGTCTGCCCTGCTGCAGTTAAGACCTAGGGAAAAATCAATGTTCCAGTGAGCCATAATTTTTGAAAGCACCCATGTAACATTATCCATTGTTGCCCTGTCTGGTATTGGTAAACCAGAAATAGGTAAAGATCTGCGGGAACCCTTTTCTGAATGTATTTTTAGCTGCTTAACCAGGGAAAAAGATTGGACGAGATTGGGTTAATCTTTTAAGTGCAATTATTTATTGATCGGTCTAGGAATCATCGCAGTGGTACAAATGCCCTGATAGCCTCTTAGCTGTGTTTTGCTTTCAGTCAGTGAATTATAGAAAATGAAGAGTGACATTAAACAAACCATTTTCAGGAATAATTACCAAACTGCAGACACTGAAGAAGTGCTGGAAATCGGTGTCAACTTTCTCTCCTTTCCCTGCATTTGGAAGCGTTAAAGTGACATTTAATTTTTACAATAATTTTATGCAAGAATCCTCTGAAACGAAAATTTATTGTTTAGCACTATGAGCTGGGAGAATTGTGGTTTCCCCTAAAGAACTAATTCCGAAGGATCATGTTTGGAAAAGGATGAGAGGTGAAGCATCTTCCATCACTTAATTCTGTGATCCGATTCCTTTCCTACACTATCCCACATTACTGCTTCCTCAGTGCTGCTAAAGAGTATGTATTCTCTTGTAAACAAAAGAGCACGGTATTTGTTACAGTAGATATTTTACCAGCATATCGCATTTTTTTTATCCTTTTATTATTTTCATGCCTCCCTTTCAGAACATATCAATATTAGAAGGCGCCCGTTGGATCAGGCTGAAGGCCCATCTAGTCCAGCTATCTGTATTTCACAGAGGCTCACCAAATGCTTCTGAAAGCTCACTAGATATTGCTGTACTTTTGCACCTGGCTTTCAGAAATAGGCTATTTCTATAAGCTATAGGCTGTATATAATCATCATGGTTTGTAGCCTGTGAAGCCATCACAACCTCCTGTGACAAGGAGTTCCACAGATTAATGATGAACCAAGAGAAGACATGCTCCTAAACTTCTAGCTTTTTTCTAGCTTCCTATTGAAATTGAATAATAACGATAAATAATTGCAATTAATCATGATTTCTAGTTGGCATTAAGCACACATATGCCAATGATATTAATATTAATAATAATAAATAATACACATAATTTTTGTTTTTATTTGGCATCCCAGGGTAAGGACAAACAGCTGCATATACTGTATTATTTAAAATGAAATAAAATATAGATATTAACCATTTACACAGTTTGAGCCTATATATCTGTAATGTTTATATCTTAAGATTTGACTCAATGTAGGTCCCTTGGATCTGCATTTGGCCTCACCTGAACCCTTCAAAGGTGATTGCTGTTCACCTCTGGAGAGTTATTTGAGGGTCAGGGAGGCTGTGTATGTGGAGGGAGAGCCACATTAGCTGTCCAGAGGCCTTGTAAGACTTTTAAATGTCACTTCAATTTTAATGCAAAACTATAAGTGACCTGAGGCCTCCCAAAGATCTTAGGCATTTGCATACTGCCTTCCTGCCCTTAGATCACCCTCTGGAAGAATTGGAGCACAGCTCAGGAAGCCTTCAGAGGGTTTAAGGGAACCACGGATCCTGAACCACAGATATTGTTATCCGTGGCTTTTGACATTCACAGGGGTTTCAAGGAAGAAACCCCCACAGATAGCAAAGCACCATATATATTTATCCAGTGCTTAGTGGGAGAAGGCTAGAGGTATCCTTGGGGTAACATTTGTTGCCTTATTCTGTCTTTAGCCTTAGCATTCCCAATGAAGGCTACTTGGATCCATACCATCTAATCTGCTAGTGCTAGTCTGAGATGCCCCTTTAGGTCGTTGGCAGACTTGCTCTGCCAATATGATGTTCTCTTGATCCTGATCTACCTTCAACCATCCCAAATGTCTCCTCCCTGCTTCTGTTCCACACTCCCACCTTCCCTGTGTTGCCTGGTACTTTATGCACCTCCGCTGGTGACCAATACAAGGATGGTGCAGGCTTTCCTTAGCAGCACTTCTTATAAACAAGTTACCGAAAAGTATTTTGTTTTTATGAAGTTTAGTACCAAAAAGCACTAGTGTTAGCAATCAATAGGGTTACACTGTCAATGACTAAAAAATCTGGTGCCAAGATACAGCCTGCAGCAAAGGGACAGCAAATAAGAAAAAAAATCAAGTGAAACTGATCCTCCTTTTTTTGAAGAATGTTCTCAATTTTTTCCTGTGGAAAAATTGCAATATTGTTTTTATTTCAGAATGATGAATGAAAATGCATTTTTAATAATAGTGTTTTAAGATAATATTGGTGCAGTCAATTGTATTGCTTCAAACTTCCACCACCTTCTCCTGTGAGCCTTTCATCCAGTTGAATGAGATGGAATGGAAAGCCTGCAGCAGTTTCGAAGTGCACGGGAGGGGGGGGGGGGGTGGTGAGACAGCACAGGGGATCCTTCCAAAACCTAAATTTCAACCTCCTGAAATTAAAGTGGGCTGAAACCATGAAAAATTGCAGACCTGTCAAGCAGACCTCAATTTTAGCCTGACCCCGGGTGATATGAACGTGTTGTCTGCTTGCTTAGGTGGAACTTAACATGTGCATATCAACAAGTGTCACCTTTGCCATTTTAGGGTGCAACAAATGAGTACTTTTCTGTGAATCCTTCTTGTGCAGCTGTCTTTGGCTATCAACCTGGATACAGATGTGATGTCTCCGAAAATAGGAGCAGTCATGAGTTTCCTAAAAGTCACAAGTGATGAACAGTTTATCATTCATAAGCCATACTTCAAGGACCACTTACCATTTAAAACATGGCTAGTGTTGACAATATTGGCTGTGATGGGAGAGTTTGCAACAGTGCAGTTGTCCCAAATGTAAATGATTGAGTCTTACCCTACAATCCAGAGTAACTACGGGAGCACGTAAGAGACATTACGTGTACCCGTAGTTACTGCACTACTTAGTGAAAACCTATGGGAAATTCATATTGCAATCCAGAGCAAATTGTTCTTACACCGGAGCAAAGACTCCACGTAGTTACTCTGGATTGCGCCCTTAAATGGCATGATCTTTCCCAATAGCTTCTGCAATTGTGTGTGTGACCTTAGTCAGGCTCATCCCACAACTCATCCCACAGGCTCATCCCACAACTCATAATGTCACAGTGTGTTCTCCTAGCTGTGAAAATTATGGTTGCTTCTTTTTCTACTTCTTTCAGGGAAGTTAAAGACTATCTAGCACAGTGGTTTTCAACCATTTCAGCCCAGGACCCCCTTATGAGAACAACAATCTATCCAGGGTGCCCCAGAAGTGATGCCATGGCTGGAAAAAGAAGTTTCATCTCTCTGATGCCGGAGCTCCTCCATGTCTACTTGGAAACAAGTCCCACTGTGTTCAGTGAGACTTACTCCCAGGAAAGCATTCTGAATGCCCCATTCCAAGATAGTGTTACCTAGTGCCAGATTCCAATGTGGTTGAACCTAGCTTGACCTCCACTTTGAGAACCACTAATCTAGCATGTAGTGATTAACGTTTTTAAGGTGTTGGGAGTGTTGAATGGCTGGAAAAAGGAGGAGGATAATAGGATGCTGTATCTGCTATTTTTCCACAGTCCCCTGAGGTTCTTCGTTTTAATTTTAATTAAACAGAGCAAATTTCTAGCCCTAACACATTTTTGTTGTGTTATGGGGAGGATCTGCTGAACTTGTGTTTGGCACTCAGCAGAGAATATTAGAGGAATGAATCCGAACAGCATGTTTTCCCAAGTAAATTTATGGGTTTACAGTGTTCCCGACTGAGAGATTTACTAGGTAAATGGACAACGATTATAAAATTGATCTAACTCCAGTTTCTTAGGCATAACTGAAAGTACAGAGTTGTTTCCCCCCTTCTTGACCTTCATGTGGTTTTTTTAGATCTATCCTGGGGTTCTCTTTTACCTATAGGCCCTCTTGTGGCCTCAGCTTAGCATGTTTGGAAGTGATCGCAGGAATGTTTGTACAGGGAATATACAGCCCTTTATTTTCATTACTGTAGCTGTTCCCAGCTGTAATGGAACCAAACCACTGTTTTTCTTTCCAAAATTCACTTTCTTCATATGATGTGGATTCCACAAGTGTTACGTTTAAAGTTGTCATTTGCCAGCCAGTTCTATGCTCTGTTTTTATCAGAGCAGAGCACTGCTTATTTACGGATGTCTCTGGACATGAAAGGGTTCCAGAGAGTCTGATCAAATTCTGGATACCTTTTCTTGATATGACAGAAGTCTAGAAGGATTCCCTTAGAGGTTCTCCTGTGGGCTTTTCATGATCAGACAGATCATGAAAAGATCATGGGATCCCATGATCCCTCCATGGGATGCACTGCTTGATGGTTAGCTAGTCACCACTCTTTCAAGACACATACATTCCATACTTACTTTAACCCTTTTATATAATGCATCTTTCATCGGTGTTATGTTTCTACACATTATTCTGAATATGGTCCTAAAGAACAGAAGAAGATTAAAAACCATGGGGAAAATGGAAAAACAGGTAAAAAGTAATTGTTTCTTTGTTTCATCAAATTGTTTCAATTGTTTCATCAAAGGCTGAATGCTAAACCTCATTGTGTGGTGTTAGAACTTTTAAAGCATGTTTGCTCACTTTGTGCAGTACAGCATAAATACGTGTTGCTCTGTGTCATATGGAATAAAAATTTTCCTGATGGCATTAGGCATTTCGGGTGATTATTGGAGAGAATGTGGAATGAGTGAGTTTTGAAATTGATCTAGTGATTGTACTCCTCCAGATTTTTGCCATAAGGGCTGTTTTTGGGAATGAATTGGGTATGGATAAGGAGGGAAGTTGTAAGTTGTATGTAAGTTGTGGATCCTGGGGACAGTAAACATGTTAGACTGATGTGTAGCAAGTACCTCTGGTTCTGGTGGTGGGTGGAAATTTGGAGACGTTGTATTAGTATGGACTTCCTGCTTCCTCGCTCCCTCAATCTAGTATAAAATTGAGTTTTGAAATATGCCAGCGTCAGGAGTTGACTGGCTGTGACAGATTGAAAGGCTGCCAGCAGAGAGTGGAATGTGATGTCATAAAAGGGCATTTCATTGAGGTCTGTTTTGTAGAGCCATTTTGGTGTGCCAGCTGGAGGCTGACTGCTTCCTCTGCCAGCAGCAGCCTTATTGTGGATCTGAATTCTACGCGTCAATATGTTCCACTGCGATTGCCACTTTGATAATGTTCATGGCATTGCTTAGGATAGAAGGAACTGTCATGTACCCGACCTCTGCTCCGTGTCTTGGGGTCTCTGACAATGACCCTAAGGGCTCAGTTGGAAGTCTGTCTGAATTGGCGTAGTTCAACATTTCAGAATTGTATGGGTATTGCTTTACACAACATGGTTCCTGTATGGAATGAAACATGCGCAGTTTTGATAATTTGACAGCTACTATGCCACTAAAGGCCTCTGTGACATGCCTGTACTTGAAGAAGCTCACCACAGTGGAGTTGAAAAAAATCAAGGCAGTCAAACTCACCCACATGGTTCAGTGGTGTTGCCAACACTGTTTTTGTACACATGCACCCATATCTATAATAAAGATCTATAACGTATATAAAATGATGGCATGTTTATCCCTGACTCTGCCGCCGCCTTTTCATGTTTTTATTGCATTTATTTGTGGATTGCATTTGTCTACGGACAGGGGTCCATATCCTCATTCTTGGGGCAGCACCACACAGGTGGATGTCCCCAAAATAATCCAAGCAATACAACATCAGCACATTGTGGTAGCATCATGTGTTCATGTGCTCTATGTTCACTTGCAGAGGATTTGCCACATTAGGCTTGTTTGTGTGTGCTTCTGCTGAAAATAACAAAGATCTATAACTCTGGGGAGGAAAGAGAACTTGCTCCCAGGAATTGTACTCAGTCGCTGTTGGGCATTATTCCTTTAGGAAGAAAATTGAATAAATAAAATAAATTTTGTTCAAGCTTTCAAGACTGCAGGGGGGCGGCTTTGTAGCTCAGCAACTAGCAGAGGGTGGCCACATGTGCATGACTGGAAAGTGGTGATGACACACACTTTGGTGTCTGGATTAATGCAGGGAGGCGGAGGAATGGAGGCACCATGACATCGGCACACATTTAAAATGATTAATGACGCAGCTTAATTTGCACGCGTGATTTATCTATGCATGAAGGAGAGTTTTTGGATAAGCAGCCTCCGAGCAAAAGAAGTAACTTTGGAAAGGTTTGATCTGAGAAGGAAGGAAATAAGGGTGCATTTTGCTTTAAGGAACAGAACTATCGCTGTATGACCTGCCACAGATGAGAGAGATAATGAGTTTATGACCCAAGTTGGAAATGTTTAATATCTTTTATATCACTATAAATTATGTACACACAATCTAGTAAGCTGTCTTTACTTTTATGAGTCAGGGATGACTTAATTGGAGTCTAAGACAGGGATGAATTTCATTTAGTCTTCCTCTAATTATTTTAAAAATACAGCTGAAATTACAATGACCTACTTGAGCCAAACACAGCATTTGAAGCCAGATGGCTGGACTGAGATAGCATTTCTTATCTGGCCACTAGAGGGCAGCCTTGCTTCACTAAACAAAGAATGGCCCATTGCATTCTTATAGGGTTTTCTCTGAAATGTATTGCCTATAGGAAAAAAATTATTTATCCAGGAGTTGGATTCTCTTTTTATTTAAAGCTAGCTAATCCTTTGCCCTGGGGTGGTTTGAACCACCAGTGATCATAGAGTTATCCTTATGCATTGCCTTTGAAAGCTTGCTTTGAATGCATTAAAAGAAACCAAACTTTGGTATACAGAGTATAATGCTTGTTATATGCTGCAAAGTCAGATGACCTACAGCAGAACAGTGGACTGAATTTGTGTTTTTTATTGTATATATTTTAATGCACCTTGAAAACATTTAATTAAGGTGACCAGTCCAGTTTTGGGGTGCGGGTGGGAGCAATTGGTGGTCCCGTATCTCTGCTCTGACTTGGAGATAGTTTTACCAATAAATAAATATTGAAAGTAATAAATAGTCTGGGCTTCTTTTGTGTTTTTAAGAGCAACTTGTGAAACAGTGGGTGAGACTTTTTACAGCATGGACATAAATGCAAGCATCTGCTCACATGTACAACTCTAACTCAGACAGGTCTGGTTGAAACACGTGCAACCTCAGTAGGAGACACTGAACATCCTCAAAATTTGGCTCAAAACCTTTGTCTGAAAGAGAAGGAGCTGGACTGTCGAGTAGCTCAGACACTGCCCAAAGGGAGCTTGTATTAAGCTTGTTGCCAGGATCTCCTGTGGCTCTGAGGTGGCATCAGTAGAAGGAGGACAAAATGATAAGTTTTGTAGGTGTCACAACATGCCATGTAAATACTTCTTCCCACCTGCCATCAGAGTATTCTAGGCCAGTGGTTCTTAACCGTGTTATGCGTGTGGTAACCCTGCAAGTTTCATATGTGCATTCACCGAACCCTTCACATTTGGAAAAATAAAATGTTTTGTCTGTCGTAACAATAGTATATTAATGCACCTGGCAACCCTGGCGAATGGAATGGACACACACCTCTGCCGAATCCCTGAGACTGACTCACTGAATCCCTGAGGTTTGATCGCACCCAGGTTAAGAACCAACATGAGGTGCTTGCCAAACCAGACAACCCCTACAATCCAGAGTAACTATGGGAGCACGTAAAAGACATTACGTGCACCTGTAGTTACTGCACCACCTAGTGAAAACCTATGAGAAATTCATATTGCAATCCAGAGTAAGTTGTTCTTACACTGGAGCAAGAACTCCCTATAGTTACTCTGGATTGCACCCAACATCTGCATGTGCCATCATGGCCTGGAATGGCTCTGCTGAACGCCCAGATAAATGCAGGCTCGTAGATGACCCTATACGAACGGTGACTTACCTTGCCAGCATTGGTTAATCCTGAATAGGATCTTTAGCTAGCATGGTGTCTCCCAGGACTCACTGTTTAAATGGGGTTTAATACCTACCCTTCAGTATTACTGTGGTGCACCTCAGAAAACTATTCATCACATTGTGCCTGACTAAACTGAGAGTGTATATGTACCTAATGTCTGATTTTTTTCAGTGTAGGCCACGCTGTCCTTGATTGGCTGGACAGACGGGACATTATTATATGATTTATCATAAGTCCATATATTATATGCCATACTCTAAATACGGCCACATACATCGGGCAGATGTATGTCAAATGTTCACAACAACCCTATGAAGTTGACTAGGCTCAGGGAGACAATGACTGGTCCAAGATCATTCATAGTACAGTCTTCTGCATACCTACTTATAAGCAAGCCACACTATATTTCATTGTACATGATCCCACATAATCACATATAGCAGTGGCTTTCAAAATAGGGGTCAGGACCCCTTAGGGAGTCGCAACTTCATTTCAGGGGGGTTGCGAAAAGCTAGATGCAGCCGTCTTGGAATCTGGCATTGGACACCTTGAAGGACACTTCCGGTGATGATATCACTTCCAGGATATCCTGGACAGACAGCCCCCTCAGAAGGGGGTCCAGAGCTGAAATGCTTGAATACGTTTCAAGCATGATGTATAGGATTGCAGCCTTGCTGACATTCATGGCTAAGTAGGGATTGTAATCTCTATATTTAAAAATGAAAAGTCACTGATCCATCAACACCCAGCCGAAACCGCTGGCCCTAGAAGCATGAAATTTGAGGAGGGTTGTTCCTTCTGTGATATCAACACCCACCAAGAACTGATGTTGAGAAATTTAACCCTTAAGGGCGTGAAAAGGGGTGCAACATGTTTTTGTCCCATACTCAACATGGAAGACTGACATCCAGCCAATTTGGTGCCCAGTGCCTGATGCACTGGGAGGGATGATGCACATGGGGGGATGATGTGTGAAGATGTGTGATGCACATGGGAGGTTGATGCACATTGGGGGTTGGCATAGAGCAGTATTTTGGTGTACAAGGCCAGTGTGAGTACATTTCACCAGTTAAATATGAAACTGATGATATTATTGATGTATAGGAACATAAGAACAGAAAATCTTTGCCGGAATACTACAAGAACTTTGTGATGGCAGTAAATTCCTGTGTACTTGAGATTTGTAATGTGCCTGACACTTCATGATGTTAGAAAATAGATGGGGGCAACAGAGATCATGAATTTGCCTGGTCTTGTCTGCTCCTGAGTAGACTTTTTGCTTTCAGTGCAGTTTGCTTGTGTATATAAGACTGGGGGCAAAGACCAATTAAAAATAAGCTGATCCATTTTTTTAAAAAAAAGTAGAACAAAAACAGGGATAATTGGGCCTTTAGGGATTTCGAGCTAAATATCCATTACAGTTCACATTTGTTTAGCCCATTAAAAGGGCAAACTCCAGTGGACAGCAGGTTTCGTGCAGGATCTGGTAAGCAGATCTATGTTTTACTTTTTCCTCTTACTTGCCTTGATGGTTTTAAAACCAGTCTGATCAGTGGTAGTTGGATGTGTATATTTCAAATTTTGTCTGTTATTTTGTCTGCTTCACTATTTAGAATACATATGTTATTTTCATATAGACTTAGCAGAACTTCAGTTGCTTTGTTAGCGGTTATCATTCTGCATTAGTTAAAAGACTTTGGCTGCAATCCTAAACACGCTTTCCTAGAAGTAAGCCCCACTGAATATAATGGAACTTACTTCTGAGTTGATAAGGTTAGGATTGCACCCATGGAATCCATGTTTATTTCTCTGGTAAAAATAAGGCTATGTAAGCCCCAGAGAGAGAATGAAGGATGGGCCACTTTAGTCTAAAAAAATAACAAATGGTAAAAGTGGAGCACAGTTCAAATTTAATCCACATTCATAATTCCCTTAATTGGCATAGTCATCATCTTTAATTGCTCATTATAAAGGATCCCATAAAACTGCATTGGGACTAAATAGCATATGGTAGGGAAGGGGGTGATAAAAATGCATTTTCTAATTTTGTAAATATTGAAGGGGGAACAGTAGCATTTAGCTGTAAAGGAATAATGCAGTTTTGAATGTTACCTTAATCGAAAACCGAATGGTGTAGTTCTTCCACTGTGAAGCGTAAAGCTACTTCTGTGTGCTACTGATACTTAAATCTCACGTACTGTATTAGAACTCTAAAACCTCCCAGGGCGTATTCACCTGTTTAAGATTATTTGACTTTCTCCTAATCCCTTGGATGCTTAAGGTCTTATTAAGTAGGGAGATTTGAAAACGGTGTTCTTCAGCCTCTGTGAACTGAGCATACTATACCGGAGTTAGGCTTGCCAGGGGAAACTGAGGTCACAAGCTTCTCTGCTCTGTTGTGCTCCAGACTCTCGTGGTACACCTGTGGACCTTTTGTGGCACACCAGTGTGCCATGGTGCACTAGTTGAAGATGGCTGGTCTGAGGATCATTGTCGGTCAGTGCTTCCACACTTCACCACACAACCATTATTATGTTGTTTCTGTGAATCCATGTTTCTGCAAAAGCACATTCCTCCCCCCCAAACAGGCCCTTGACTTTGTGAAATAATTTGGAAAAGGTGTCCCAGTAGCCTTTATTAATGTGGGTCCTGCAAAATAATAAGTCAACCACACCATCCATCCCATAGAAATGCATTTGCATTTGCTTTGATTCTTGTTTATCTTTTGGCTCCCTCTCCACCTTGGGGCTCAACCTGACCTTCAGCTAACAGGATATAATTTCAACACAGTTCATAACAATGAACTGTTATCAAAATCGGCTTTTCTTACCAGCAATTTTTCATGCGTTTGGTCAGAAAATGGGAAAATACCAGTTACAAAATTATGCATTTTAATAGGAGCAGATCAGTGCTACTAAGGACAGGCTGAGGGCATATATGATTCCTTCTGCATCTCCCTTTCTCCTTAATCATGTCTTGGGGGATGAAGATATGGGATACAGGAGAAGCTTTATTTATCTTTTCTGTGCATGTTACTAGAGCCTGGGTTGATTTTAGAATGAATGCGAAAGAGATAAGATTGGAAGAAGCATACTGGACAGGATTAAAGATTGGGTGAGACAGAAAGAATTAGAAGAGGGCAAAAATGTGTATTTGAAAATCTTGTCACATACTGATAAGACAAATACTTCGAAATGAGTCTGTGGCAGAAACCCACAAGGAGGGGGTCGAGATGAATTGAAATTTCTTAGAACGGAGGTCTTGAAGGCACAGTCTCAACTGATCCTGATCAGGGAGAAGAGGAGTAGATGCCAAAAAGAACTACACTTGCTCTGCAAGGAGATCTCTGAGGAGTTGGCACATAAAAGAGACACCTACTGGAAGTGGAAATGGATAAAGATAAATACAAACACACACAGTAACTGTTTCAAGGTTCCACAGTGGGAATGAGTGTTTCGGTGGCATAAACCGCTTTATAGGTGTCCATGGCCTATAAACCATGGTCTGGTTGCCACTACAAGAGATGGGCAGCTGGAAATGTCTGTTACTACAGACATCTGTAAAAGGGCAGAAGGTGGGGATGAAGGACAGGTGGAACTGGAAAGAGATGGAAGTGTAAGAGGGTGGATTGGTGCCAGGTGGGGGCAAGCTTGGTGGTAGCAGTGCCCACCGAATCCTAACCTCCTGTTCTGGACCTGGTGCACCTTCACAAGTCAACGTGGACCTGCACCAGTTTTAGAGTTGATCCATGGCAGCTGCTGGGGCTTAACCCTGGGCAAAGTAATAAATGTTACATTTCTGGCCCCCGGCACAGTGTGAGAGAGATGGTGTGGCCCTCCTGCCAAAACATTTGGACACCCCTTCCTTGGCCTAAGGAGCTTTCAGTGTGTTGAAACTCTGATGTGAGTTGCTGGAACTCGCATAAATCTCGGGTTTCAAATAGGAAACAAACATAAAAATAGTATCATTATACACATAATACTATGTTAGATCTAGGTACTTCCTTCATAAACTCTGGGTGTAGCCATGGCTTTCTATTGCACTACCCTTTGTGACAATAGTTTTCAACCACAAATCTCTAAACCTCACTGTTCTGTGCTCTCAAGTAATTGTTCTTTCTTATGGTTTTCTCTCTAGGCTTTGGATGTGGAGAAAAACCTAGGAGATGCAGAAATGCTTGTGCATATTTTCAAATGGGAATTTGGATTTACTGTGGAATATACACCTTGATTGTTCTGGATAACTTCAGTGAAAACCTGGAAAAATCACCAAGGTAAGGAAATGTCAATGGCCTGAAAGATTATGAGGATCCTCTGGAGTATCTCACATAGATGATTTTCATCCGATGATGATACAGGCAACTAATTTTTGCAGTTATGAGAGAAACTATAGCATAAAAATGAAACATCTTTAGAAGTGCTACTTAGTTTTTGCCTCCTTCTAAAGGCTTGATACTTTTTAAAATAATCCTGGTTAATGGAAGATTTTCCTTTCTTAAATAGACTGAAATCTTTATTTCAAACCTTTCTGGAATCTGTTGTTAATCTAGAAATTCTTCCCCTGAACCCAAATTTTCAGGAGGAACGGAGTGGTTATGCATTAATGAGAGGAAGGTATTCTGCACATAACCTTTGGCACTTTCTTTCTCATTATGACTTCACATGTTCCAAAGGTAAATCATTAAAATATGTTGTGATGTTGCTGACCTTTTGTGAACACTGTCTGAAATTAGACACTGTGCCTGTTAACCAGCAGGCCAGGGTCCGAGACCCTATTCCCCACAAGACAGAGTGAGCTCCTGTCCTTAGCCCAGCTCTGCGATGCAGCTGGAACCAATCATATTGGCTCTCCCTTTCCATTGGATTATTTCAGTGGTGTGGAGAGGGGGGATTTGCTGCTCGGGTAACAGCCTATCCTCCATATCAATCTACACAGGCCTTCATGCTTCGCATGCAGCATCAAGCACAATACCATAATCTGTGTAACTGTCCTTGTATAGCAAGATAGAGCAAAAACTGAAAGACTTAACACTCTGGTCCCTAAAACGTGGTATTCACGGAATTCTTTGGCTTCTAGAATCTACATTGATTTTGGGGGAGAACTGGAAAATAGAGCAGTGTTTCTCCATGTTTGTCCCCAATTGTACCACTTCACATGGTCCACCCGTTCAAATTACGGGTGAGTACTTTGTTTCTTCTGGGTTGAGGGGCCAGATATGCATGACAGACACCAATAAGTGCCTCATGTGGTTCGTGGACAGAAGGGCTCTTATTGAGGTTTGGAAAGCATGCTTCTTCAAAGCTCTGCCCACTGAACCAAACCTCCTATTGCTGTTTGTGTCATGTTCCTGGTCTTGTTTCTGGGCAGCAAGTGTCCCAGGGACCTGTGAGTACTACCATGCCCTGCTGGTTGTACCCATTCCTTTGGCTGAGAAACGGTGGGATAGAGGAACATCTGGTGGGTCACTGAGAGCTACAGGAAGCTGGACTAGATGAGCTTTTAGCCTGATCCAGCAGCATGATCCTTGTGTTCGGATGAATGATTTAACCATGATACTGCTTATGTCCTCCCCAGGGTGACAGAATGTAGGACACCTCAAAATGTAGGACAAGGGTTCCCAAAAGTCCGGATTTACAACTGAAAATGTTGTCCTGAACTGAAAAGGAATGCACACAGCCTCTGCTGTTTAAAACAACAGCGCACAGGGATAGAGAGGCTGTGTGCATGTGCACAGCATCTATCCCTGTGAGTCTACCCGGTTTCTTAGACAGAGCGGTCTGCAGCTGTGGACCCATCCCTCCGCAGACCGCTCACTTGTCTCAAGCGCGCCTGGCTTCCTGGCGCCTGGCATCAGTGTTTGAGACGAGTGAGCGGTCTGTGGAGGGATGGGTCTGCAGCCTCAGACTGCTCTGTCTAAGACACTGGGTGGTCTCACAGGGATAGAAGCTGTGCGCATGCGCACAGCCTCTCTTTGCCAAGATCGCTGCTCCGACGGCAGCGCTAGACATGTGCCAGTCCAAGCAGCATTTTTTTGTGGCGCAGAGCATAAAATAACCCCCCCCCAATGCCCAGACAAACTCTCTACATGCCTGGACAGGCCAGACAGAAAGCCAAATTCCGGACCTGTCTGGGGGTTTCCGGGCGTCTGGACCCCCTGGTCCTCCCAGATTTAAAGAACTGGGGCAGGCAGACTGAGATGGGCAGAAAGTACTTCACAAATGAACCCCTGGCCTTTGTCAGGTATCAAAGATGGTATCAGGAGTTGACCAGATCAGACATTAACCAATGGTCCATGCCTGTCTGAGGACCTAGGTAGGATTGATCTCTGTGTCAGTGGCATTAGTACTACCCATTGCATCATGGGGTGGTATAATGGGGCCCAGAAGTGCCAGCCTTAGAAGATGGAAACAACTGGAAAAATGTTTTACAGGACTCCAGGTTCAAAGTCAAGGGTACAGCTGACTTGAGATAGGTAAATATAATTTATTATAGACTTTATAAATCTTTGGTAAAATGGAAAATAAAGCAATCATAAGCACTTCAAAAAGTATGTGTAAGTTAATGGTCCAGATGGATCTAACCATGTTTTAATATAAAATTGCATACAAGACTAGTTCCCTCACCCTGAGAGTGAATGATTCCCATGAATTCCCACCCAGGGAATTTAAAGCCTGCCATGGGGTCAAGGTTTTGCCCAGCTTCTTCAGCCAATTTTGCCCCAGCAGAATCAAGTGGGATTGTGAAAAGAGTGTTTCACAAGTTAGATTTTTGTCTGATTCACAAGCAAGTCCATTGTGTTATATATTGCTTTTGTTAAAAAGATCAAGAGTATACACTTTTGTAAACTGAAAACACACAGGTAAAGTCACAAGTGTTCTCAAAAATAAAGAGGAGGGGAAGAGACTAGACTGTGCCTGACTAGTTTTGGCTTATTTCTGACACAGACTGTCCTTTTCTAAGCAAACACTGAAAGAATTTTGGATGACTGTTAATTTTCTTCTCCATCTGGGAGATTGAAGCAGAGTGAACTGCCAGGGTCAGTGAAGTAGAACATAGACCCATATCCTAAAGACAAATTAAGCCCTTTGCGATGGAGCAGTTAAGGTGACTTTTCATAAGATAACACTAGAGGGTGACGTAACTGTGTGGACCTGTAACTGCTCTGGATTTTGCCCATAGTGAAGTAGTCACCATTAATATGGGTGTGGAATCACTTTGAAAAGATATAAGACTAACCTCACCCAAAGACTGAATCTGCCTTCATCCTTCAAAAATTAAAAAAAAATCTCAGTTTCCAGTTTCTGCTGACAAAGAAAATCAGAGGAAGTTCATTATTCTTTCTAAGTATATGAATTTCCATTTTCTTTCATTTCACCTAAGAGGAGGCCACATCATAAGTTTCTTAAGCCCCAGGGATAGGCTCATGATTTCAGAGAAAAATACATTTTGAACAAGCTTACCCATCATACCCAATGGAGTGAAGTTACTTCCCATTTAACTCATTACCACCTTCCTCTCTCATATGGTTTGTTGATAATTTGCCTTCCTTTATGGACATGCAGTAGCTTGGTTGCATGCGGGACTCCTTGTATGCCAGCTAATCTTGATGGCAGGTATTTCCTGACCAAGGTGTTAATATTTATTAATGCAAGAATTAATGACCAATAAGTAGAGGTGTGATTACTTTTCCTGGTGCTAATGAAATAAAAAATATGTAACACCTTTTACTGTGCTCCTTATTTTTGTGAACAAAAGAAATCATGAAATTCAGGGAAAATAAAAACTATTTTATAACACCTCTACATATTGGTCACTGTAGACTGGAGATAAGCTGGACTGGAGAAGGGTTGCAAAGGTAATGACTGCTGACACAATCCTGACACTATATAAAATTATCACTTACATCTATATCACAAAAATACACCTTTAAAGAAATTATAATTTATAATTTGGAACAAAAACACATAACACCACTAAAATAAACATGAAAATTCATACCTCTTACTAGTGACTATTAAGGATTAATAAGCACAGTCAGTACTGTACACATTATATGCAAGAATTAGGATCCTGGAAAACCTAGTGGATACCACATTGGGAGATACTGAATCATATGGGAGTTTAGGTTCTAGGAGATCCTCTTCATTATATGCTCTATGAACTTTGTGAACCTGAATCTTACTTTGAAGTCAGTCGACATGGGTGATAGAAATGTTGATAAAGACTTGCTGGATATCTCTAGCGCTGGATATCTCTTGACTTATTGAAAGTTGCTGCCCAATGATGGGGCCTCATAGCTTAGAGATGGGAAGGGTGTTGCTTCACCCTTCCTTGTCCTCCACTTGTCTCTTGCTTGCCCCAGTCACGGACTGGTTTTCTGATCACCTTCCAGAGATCTCTCAGCATCAGCCTTGCATCATTGCCAGCATTGTGAATGTTCAGCTGGATGTTCCCCAAGTTGCTGCGGCTGACAATAAATGTTTCTGACAATTTCTCACAGTTCAGTATAATGCCTCTTTAATGGAGACAATTGACCAGTCCAATTGACGAGACAATTGACCTCCTAAAAAATGGCTGGATACTATTTAATGGCTGGATACCCCTCCCCAATTGGCATTTACTATATGAGTTGCATACTCAGCATCCAAAATATGCAGGTGCTGAACCTGTAGTTGAGGGCCATTGCATTTGTTTAATCTTCATTATAGTTGTTATGAGTTTAAAAGTTCTGAGTTATGTATGATGAATTGCTTCTGTTAACTAGTCAATTTCTTTTAACTGGTTTATCATCCGTTTAAATTCCAAATTAGGAGAGAGGAAGAAAAAACATTTCTATCTACTCTATATCTGGTCTCTTGCCTTTATTCCATCACCTGCATCTCTTTACAACTCTTTGTTCACTGATCACACTTTGTCTTTGGTCCAGGGAAAATTGCACTGCTTGTGCCAACCACTCTAGGACAAGTTTCCATTAAAGGAAAATAATTTACACAAACTCTTCCAGAATCTGACCTATAAGGAACCCAAGAAGAAGAACATAAGAAGAGCCTCCAGTGGATCAGGCCAAAGGCCCATCTAGTCCTGCTTCCTGTATAACACAGTGACCCATCAGATACACCAATCTGGTGTATTTAATTTGGTTGGCAGTATGCAAAGATCTTGTGGCATTTTTCCCCTCCACATCCTTCCTACCCCATGCCAATAAAACTATAATGGTTGTCCTCTGAGAACTGGCAGGAAGGGAGACTGCAGCATTCTATCATCTATTGATCCTTTTTATTATGAGGAACGGCTGGTAAATAATCAATCTCAGTTTAGGTGTGAATGTGAATTTATTCCCGGATACATTAGACTTTTAATAATCCACTTCAATTAATTTCCAGTCTTGCTTCAGCACTTTTCATTTTATTTTGCATTGCTCCCAAATTATGGTCTCTTTTGCTCAGTACCTTCCTTTTTCTGCCTGCAGGATGAGATTCTGCGCCAGATCAATGTTTCTATCACAGTGGCTGTTCCTGGCATATGTGTTAATGGTGTGCTGTAAATTGTTGTCCGCCACCAGCCATCACCCCCGGGGGCACCCAGGTAGGAGCTTTTAAACTCATTATGTGCTACTGAGGCCAATTAATAACACTCTCCAAACATTGAGTCCACTCTTTAGCCATGGATAATTGATGAAGTTGTTGACAGTTTGTTATGAATGGAACAAAAAGGTTACACACACACATGCGTGTGCGCGCGCACACACACACATGAGGAGAGATGAATATTTGCTGAGATTTCAAGGAGGTTTACGTTAATATTTACGTAGGGCAGTTTCCTGAGTGACTTTATAACATCTCTGAGTTGGGGATATGTTATTTCCCCTCTGTGTCAAAAATGGAGTATATTTTTGTATAATGGAATATACAAAATATATAATGGAATATACAATCCTGTGTTTGTATAATGGAAATAAGAATTATTTCAGTATACAAAATAAAGGGGGGCCCTTACCTCAAAGGATTATTGTGAGGACAGCAGGAGGGGAGGAAGCTAACTTGTAAGCTAACTTGGGCAAGATGATTGTGATTGTGATGGATCTTGTTATGCTCACAGACCTAAGGATTGGGTCCGAGAACTGTGCATGTAACTTATTGTAGACTCTTTCCCCATATTTCTAGACTTCCCGCATATGCTATCTCTTGTATGTGCTGTATGGTATATCAGTTCCTGTGTCCGCACTTGAGCCTCTATTTTGCAATTTGGATTAATGGGCAATTATATATAGAAGAGTTTGAATTTTTCACACTAGCCCCCCCTTTTGCCTTGATTGAGGTACAGCAGCCAGAGCAGTGAACACAGTTTTGCAAGTCTTGTGTTCACCTGTAACCAGATGAACCCAGGTAACAGGTTAACATGAAACCAGGTATTGGATCTGAACTACCTTTCTGTGCCGCTTGGCTGTTCTGATCTATGCCTATCCAAATTTCCCATGCCCCAGGCTGAGCTGCAGGCTTCCCCAGTCCTGCTCTGAATACATGGCAGGCCAGCCAGCCTCCCCACTACACTGCTGGTAAGGATTTGGCTGCCGGAAAGAAATAGTTGTAATTCATGATAGAATTGTTGGGCAGTATAGAAAGGAGTTATTCTTTCATGTTGGGCAGTATAGAAAGGAGTTATGTAACATAGATGTTTGTAAGGATTCTTATAGACTATTATAATAGAAAAGGGGAAAAACAACGTTCCAAATTGTCAGTATTGAAACATCTCTGGAACAAACTGTGGAACCAAAAGAAATTATGCCAATGTATGCAAATACGCCCAATTTAAATACTGTCCCAGTTGCAGAATTGGTGGGGGTGCAGCATAATTAGAGTTTAACAAATCTCTTGGATGTTGTGCTAGAGCAGGCTTTGTTTGTATTTGTCACGTTTAAATATATTTGATCACAATTAAACATTCAATAAATTCAATGAAGTATTCATTTAAAAACATATTCTGGAACATGTACTTTGTTTCCACTCCCAAATCACCCCAACAAAGAGGCAAGTTCCCATGTTAATGCTAAGCTCTTGAGAACCTTAATTATCATCACTTTGTTAACAAAAATTACATACCATTCCAGCTCAAATTAATGAGGCAAAACACGTACACACACAGAGTTTGCATAGATTTACACATATATAGTGCAATCCTAAGCATGTCTACTCAGTCCACTGGGTTCAATCGTACTTACTCCCAGGAAAGTGTGGTTAGGATTTCAGCCATAGGCACCCACATCGCCATCCAGTTAGCTACAGTTTGCACACTGTCTTCCAGGTTTTTTTCGTTGCTCCTATAGAATGCAATGGAATTAACACTGGGGCAAAAAACATGTTTTCACTGGAATTTGTTCCCAATGCAGAATTCAATCACACACCTTTATAATTCATTCTCCATTCATTCCCGGGGGAAATATCTGTGATGGGAAGATGATCATGTCTGTTGCGCGCAGGCAAAATGAATGCTCGTAATATGTGATGCAAATTTGGTAACTCTACAACTCAGGATTCTGATCGTGCATTTTTGTAGGATTTAGATTGATTTTCTTCCTTTCAAAATGTAACTTCCTAACACTAAAAGTATTCGTAATATGCCAATAACCTTTATATGAATGAAAAACAGATGAGTGTAAAGTAATTGCTTTTGGAAGTCTCAAGGAACTGGATAAGTAATACGTTATTTGTTTGTCATTGTGGAAAGTTTTGGTTTCTTCTAGGAAACTGAAATAAGTTTGCATGCTAAAACTAGATTGATAATGGAAAACTACCCTGTAATATAGGACAAATAAAGGCTTTTCACACCTGTCACATTCTGTCTTTGACTTTCCTCCTCCTCTGACCTTATCTAAAGTACTCTTTGGGTGTAAGGAAGTCCTTTAGATGTAAAGAAATAGCCACAAACCTTCTAATTTGAAGGGCTGGCAGTCTGTGAAGGAAATAAAGGGGCTGGATTCTAGCATTACCAGGATCCTACCAGGATTTTCAGCAGGTTCTTCCCAATTTTTTTCTTTGGAGTTATGTCAACCACATAACTAGTGTGGGTCTTAGGAGGCCTATTAAGAGGCAGGAAGGAGATTATTTTATTAACTGGCAATTCCACCACTGGATGCTTCATGCACTCCATTAGCCGGAGTGCCTTGCCACTAATGTAGGGACTTTGAGTCACAACATGAATCTTCCCCGAGCTGAAGGTTACTACCTACGTGTGCTGTTTCTGCATAAAACTATATTACAACAATGGCAAAATGTGATAGCGTATTTAGAAAACTTTGCCTTTATTTCAAGGATTGCATCTAATATAGTTTGGTTCCATATAATCAAGGTCGCAATCATGCACTATGTGTTTTGTGGCCATGTGGGGTATGTGTGGACCAGGGCTTCTCAATGTTAGCAGGTGGTACAAAGTTTCTTTTGGTCCCCCTCCCAAGGAAGTAGGGAGAGGTAAAACAGGGGGGGAAAGGATGATGCTGGATATTGGCAAAACTGGGCCAGAAAATGGGTAAAAGAGGGAAGCAGATGGTGGTAACAAAGAAAAATCTTGGGGGTCCAGGTCTAACTGCCCATATGGCATCAGCAGTTAGATACCGTAACATAGAAAACCAAACCCATTCCCTCATCTCTCTAAAGTCTTTTTAGAGAAAATCATTGCAAAAAATTAGCATCCTCGTTATTTAATGAGATTGGAAAGCTTTAGCCCTGCAGCTGTGATCCTAAGCTCCTATAAACTCTTCATGGTAAGTTATCCATTTACCAAGACATCCTACTTTGACTTGTAGGTGGGGTTCTCATATGTCATAAAAAACCAGGGACAATCCCAAATATTTGGGGATTGTGTTCACATACTGGCAAATGGGACAGAGTGCCCTGTTCCCGATTTTGTGGAAGAGAATTATGGCAACTCTACTTGTAGGATCTTTGACTTGTAGCAGGCCAGGTTTGACACACACAGATTTGACACTGTGTTTCTGAGTGTCATCTATTTGTTCCTCAGCCTTCTACTTATGAAATTTCCCCTACTGGGAAGTGAGTCTGGGTGAGACTGGGAAATGTAAGATCCATGAGAAATTTTTGGAACCACTCCTTTGGCTTGTAGGCCTCCTTTTTGACCATACAAATTATTCTCTTTGCCCTCCTCTCATGATCTCTGAGAGGCAAACAACACACATACTCCAAACATGGGTTGGCAACTTGAGAGACAGTGAGACTAAAAGATAAGAGGATGTCTGGGTGACAGATGTGTTTGTAGGTTGCTGACCCCTTTGCAGCACCATTTAATCCCTTCTGAGAACAGTCTCTTCCTTCCCAAAAGGATTCTAGTTATGTGTAGCTCATATTTGTTGTTGTTTGTAGCACTGTGAGATTCTTCTCTCTTTTTATGAGTGCAAAATCAATGCATATATTTTTGGACAGAGGTCTAGGGTAAAAGTCCAGTTGTCAATAAACAAACTTTAGAGTGGAAGCTGGGAGGACAGCTGCAGCGAAGACAGAAAAGGGCAGCGAAATCATTCTGAGCCAGTAGCTCAATTCTCCCTTCATCATCTAATCAAACAGCCACATCCTGACATCGACATGTGGAGATAGGAAATATGTGTCATTTACAGGGCAGGAGAAGAAAATTGAGCTGCAGTGAATAACGTATCACCTTTCCCCCTCTATCCAGTAAAATACAAGCATTCAATTCTGTATCCTCTCTACCTCCTTACCACCAATCTGAAGCTAATGTAGGGTAAGAGAGCCTCGCGATAACCACATTTCTCTCTCATCGTATCTGAATCTAATAGCTGATGTTCTTCCCACTCCTCTCTTAAAGTGAAAGTGCAGAGGATGTATGATTTGTTTTTGGCTGGTGTGCCTTTAACAGTGTCTGCGTACACTTAATATCTATTGGGGACATTAAGTATACTGGTCCAATCTTGTTATACGCATTTTTTTAAATGCACAGATTTAACTCATCATGTATGGCCCTGCAAATCAGTTTTAAAAACATCTTTTCTTCCTATTGTAGAGGCAGATGTTCAAGCAACCATTCTTTAGCTAAAGCAGGGAAAGGCAGCAGGGTCAATGCATTTCTAATTGCCAACTTCCTCTTTACAATTGTAAGAAAAGCTGTTATTAAACACTTGGAGAGAGGACATACTTTGTTATTTTTAATTGCTTTGATTTACATAATTTTTGGTATCAGCAGGGAGTTCCAGAATCAAACCCCTGCATATATTTAGGCATCACTGTATTCCAGTAGGAGAATGGAGAGCTTTAGCTATATCAGGGGCCTCCAAATTTTTTTTGGGCAAGAAGGTCACATCATCTCTATGACACTCTGTCAGGGGCTGGAAAACTAATTTATATTTCAAATTTGAATACATTTACATAAATTTACTTATAAGAATGTATTAGAGTGGATTACAAGTCTTGCCCAAGGGTCGGATAGAGGGATCTTGCCTTGGGCCACAATGAGGCTTGCCGAGGGCCGCATTTGGTCCCTGGGCCAGGGTTTGGAGACCCCTGAGCTATATCATGAGATGCCTTCCATTCACAATTCCAGTGCAGGCCATTCTAGGCACAGACCCCAATTTGTCCAAATTGATCCTATTGTGCTAAATCTGTCTCTGAGCCTCACCGTTACCTGTCTATTCATCCACTTGTCTTGCCTTGCTAGTCTGCCTTACCTAAAGTTCTCTACATCATTCCAAGGTGGAGGGAGTGCAGCAATAGAGGAAATTTGGAAGAGGCAAGAGTGGTGGACTAGAATTCCCTCTTCGGTTCGGCTTTCCCTTTTCTCTTATAGCACATTGAACTGAGGATAAGGTCTCAGACTGGCTCTGGATGATGTGGGTGAAACCAAATGGCATTTGTTCTCCCCCACTTCATTCAGATGAAGAAAGGGTTGAACGCATGCTTCTGAATATTTTGAATATTTTTTTTAGTGTGCCAAACATGCAAGTATTTTCAGCCATGGGTGGTGGAAGTGGCTAAGACACTGTTCCTGTTAACCAGTAGGCCAGATAGGAATCTCTCTTTTTATGAAATCCAGGACGGAATTCAAGGTATGTATAGAGTTAATTCCTGCTTGGTGCCAGAACATGTACAAAGTTGTCCTTGTTTGCCAGGTGCTTTTGTTTCTGAACTGGGAAGATTTTAAAATAAATTTTAAAATAAATCTTCCCAGTTCAACAACCTTCCTACAGCAACCTTTCAAAACCCACTAGAGGGCCCTGTAAGACTAAAAACCAGGTAAAAGATGGCAAACGAACATGAAGCTTCCAAAAACAAAGTCATAACTGCAATTTGCTTATTGGAATCATGAATTCCTTTGTCTTTTTATGGATCAGACATGGAGGGTACGCGAGATCCTCTAGCACTCCGTAATATTCAATCCATTTGCCTTCATGTTTTAATCCATATGTTTATGGATATTATTGTCTTGCTTCTAAATAAAAGCTAGTCTTCATGAAAGGTGGTGTTGGGAACTGTTTCTGGCAATAAGGTGAAAAATGTGTGCATCGAAAAGGATTCTTTTAAAGAATACTGTTCTTGTCTTGAGAACAGATATGTTGTTGAACACTAAAGAGAAACAAAATCAAGAAGGAAAGTGGAAAAATATATAGCTTTATCTGTTTTAAATACCAAGGAAAACATAATACACACAGAATAAGTTTTGACAAAGTCTTCCATTTAAATGCATAGGTATGCTTTCCACTAGGGAGCAATTCAATGTTAATTTGGTCTTTTATAATGTAAAATATAGCCTCTGGTATAGTTTCTCCATGAACGTGCACTTTACAATGTGTTCCTGTACGAACAGATTTATGTATTCAAGGGAGCTGGAAATAAATTACAGATTGGATGATTAATGTGTTAGATTTCATGGGTCAAGATTCATAAAGATCAGGAAAAACTCTCCATGCAGAAAAGCAGGGTGAACTTATGAAATGAACAGACCCCCAGGCAGGGGACAAATGATCAACTTTTGCTGTCCCTCTGAATAGGCTGACTGGGTTTCTCTGTCATTTCCCTTAAAACATTTGGAACAGGTGATCCTTAGAAGTTTGAGAAGCTTAAGACCTGCCTGACTAAAGGTGTAATGGCTCAAATTACATTATTGGGATTAGAAGCAATGAGAGAAGGATCTTTTTTATTTGTAAATGTTAGACTAGACTGTCATCTAGTCCTGTCCAAGGTTTGGATATGAATAGAAGAGTCTGCTTGCTGTTAAGCTGGAAAATGTTCATGCTAAAGCATTATTCCCATGTTACACGGTACACAGGTACATAGTGTCTATACCAGGATGCATATTTTCCATGCAAATCTAGGTTCCTGGGTTCACCTTTACAGATAACAATTCCTATGTGGTGTACATAGATTGCACCTGTGAATGGAATATGTGAATTATACTGGAGTAATAAAATACCAGGTAGCCGAATGGCCCTGTGAGGATGAAGGTCCTGGGAGCTCACAACTGAACTGGATGTAGTACTACTGGAGCATTATATGTCTCATTTTGTTCCATTTGTGAGTAGGGGTGTAGTTTCTACTGCATAGCTCCTCACTTGGAGGATGGGAACTTTGGCTAGCTGAAGACAGGGAAAACTATGGAAGTCGCGGTGGGGCTTTAACCATTATTTACCCTTTACTTTATGCCAGGCGGTGCAAGTGGTTAAGATGCTGTGCCTGTTAACCAGTAGGGCAGGGTTCGAGACCCGGGTTGGCCCCACAACACAGGGTGAGTTCCTGTCTTTAGCCCAGCTCTGCGACACCAGCTGGATCCAATTGTATCGGCTCTGCCTTTCCATTCGACTAATTCAGTGGTGTGGAGAGGGGGAATTTGCTGCTTGGGTAACAGCCTATCCTCCATAACAATCTAACCCAGGCTTTCATGCTTTGTATGCAGCGTATGCAACGCTGAGCACGATACCATAGTCTTTAAAGACTGACAGAGGCCTGCTATGCCAGTGGTGAGCATTTCAACTTGGGACACCCCCCTTCTGAGAATGACAATCTATCTGGGAACTCTGAAAGTGATGTCATGGCCACAAGTGACATCAAACAGGAAGTGACAACACTGTGATAGTAGAGCTCGTCCATGTCCGCTTGGAAGCAAGTCCAGTTGTGTTCAATGAGACTTACTCCCCAGAAAGCAGCATGAGTTCCCTATTCCAAGATGGTGGTACCCAGAGCCATGTTCCAAGATGGCTTTTTGTGATGCCCCTGAAGTGAAGACATAACCTCTCAAGGGGGTCCCAATCCCCAACAACCACTGCTTTATGCTATATTGGAACTGGAAAAACTGAAAATTAAGGGAAGAAGGAAGTAGATGGTACTACTGGGATTTTACCCAACAGCTTCTGGTAGCATATTGAACATTGCCTTTGGAAGCATTCCTGACAGTGTCCAGCAGGCAAGAAGGTCTTGGTAACTGTATGTTTTTTTAGATCAAAGAAACTGAGTATAAGGTTGGGTGGAAGATTCCAGATGTTGAATATATATGTTGGGGCACCTCAGAATGTTGGGATAGCTGAGTAACAATTCAGGGAATGCTGCACCAGTTCACAGCAGTGAAATTGTTTTCATCAACATATTTAATGAAAACATTAAATGTTTCATTAATTGGGGCACAATTAATGGAGCGCAATTAATGGGGCACAGTAATGGGGCACAATCCAGAAGTGTGGTTTGGTTTGATGGGCCACCCTAGTTATTCTGGAAAAGCCTTGGGGCAGCCTAAGGCAACATAGGCTGCCCCAAGACAGGTGGACCTGGGCTGCCCGAGCTGGGGCGGCCCAGGCAGTTCAGGAAAGGCATGATGAGGGCATGCTTAGCATTGCTGAGGGCAGAGCAGTTACTCTGTATCCAGAGCCTGTTTCCAGGGCAGAAATGCCCTCTTCTAGCTCCTCAGAGTTACACCACCTCAGGAGCAGGTATTACACTGAGTAAACCCACAGGGGCCCATAATAAGGCAGAGTAAAATGGAAGTGTTGACAAAAATCTGAGTTCTTAGTCAGCCTAGTTGCAACTCCTATCTCTCAACATCAGGATATGGCACAATTACAGCAGCCCACTAACCTGGAGATACAGCAGGCCTCTCCTAGAAGCCCCTTGTATTCACTGCATCTCATCAGGGACTCGTATAAGGCAGGCACCACAGCTGTTCCTTGTTCAGTATGACTGAGGGGGGGGTCTCCTCAGGAGCAAGCCCTTCCAAGGTGTCACTGACTTGGTGCCTACTGAGCATGCACTAGAGCAGACAGGGCAGCCCAGGCTTCCTGACTCTCTGGATCCAGCATAACATTCTGCTCTGGATTCAGAATAGTTGGGGCAGCTCAGCTAGGGCACTCCTCACTGCCCTCACTCTGGATTTGTGCCCAAAGAAGATTGTTTTTTCCTAGTCTGTTTACTTTTTCAGAACAACAGGCAATTTATACAATAGTATTTATAGCATGTCGGTGTCCTGTTCTAATGCATTCTTATGAAATCTCTATTTAAGAAGAAGAAACAGCACCAAATTCACCTTCTTATTTCTCAATTTTACCGCAGTCATCTGGCTTTGTTTCTGACAAGAGACCATTGGAGGGCAGTGTCTTTTTTTAAAGCAGGAGATTAGACATATCATTGTGTGTTCGGCTGGGTAATCTCTTCTCATCACACTGGAAATGATATCTGTCAGAACAAAGTGGAACCAGCATTTGGTATTCATTAACTTTCTGGAATAGCAATCTTTAACAATGCTCCCTAGAATAAAACATAAATTATGAGCAAACCGCTCAAAGATCAGCATTGGGTAACAGTATCAGCCTTGCCTTTTCATTTGTGAGTTTTGCTTCTATTATCCTGCTAGGCAAGACCCAGAAGGCAATGGAAACAGTGATGGGTGTAGCTTCAGAGTGCTCAACATCAATACTTTGTTCATGTATGAACCTATGTACTCTTGGCATTTGCCTTGGGTCATTGCCAAGTTCCCCCCCCCCCAAACCTCCCTGCCAGAAATACATTCTCTTCGTTGTTATGCAAGAAATGGACAAGGCAAAGGCAGCAGCCAGCCAAATCAATCCCTCCAGACCACTTGCGTATATATTTTTTTTAAAGAACCTGTTCACATGATCAGGCCTTCGTGCATTGCTAAAATTTGCTTCTAGTTTTAAAACGAGACAAAGCGTTTATTTGGGAAGATAGTTGATATGGTTATCACAGTGAACCTTTTCCAAGATTGCTGAAAAAGGGATTTGGAAGAAGGGATCTATTACTGCATTTATGCGAATCCAGTGTGCTATTGAATCTAAAGCAGGCCTCCGTCAGTCTTGAAAGACTATGGTATCATGCTCGCTGCATATGCTGCATGCGAAGCACGAAAGCCTGGGTTGGATTTTTTATGGAGGATAGGCTGTTACCCAAGCAGCAAATCCCCCCTCTCCACACCACTGAATTAGTCCAATGGAAAGGCAGAGCCAGTACGATTGGTTCCAGCTGGTGTCGCAGAGCTGGGCTAAGGACAGGAGCTCACCCTGTCTTGTGGGGCCGACCCGGGTCTCAAACCCTGGCCTGCTGGTTAACAGGCACAGCGTCTTTACCGCTTGTGCCACCCATCGCCCTCTACTGAATCTAATGTGCACCCTATACTTATAATCAGAATACTACATTTACTTGAATCCAATTAAACATCAATTCTAATGTGCACTTTGATTTTGGAGACTAAATTCAGCTGAAAAAGTGAGTTTTAGTTTTGAGTAAATACAGTATACTATATACAGTTTCTGTGCTGCTAAAGACACAGCAGCCTTACCTTGTATTGTTGCTGGCAGCTAACCTAACTGGTATAGATAACCAAGATTGCAACAAATTTTACAATCATTTCCAGTGTTCCATAGCCAGGATTGCAAAACGTTACATATAGGTAAAAGGGCTATGGTGGCTCAGTGGTTACAGACACTGTGCTTATGAACCGAAAGGTCAGCATGTCAGTGGTTTGAGACTGAAGTACTGCACAACTGAGTGAGCAGGACAACCTGTGAGAGGGACATTTATCTTTATATAGGTGTACATGTCAGGATTGCTTCCTTTAGTAACCAGTCTAGCTCAGTCCTAAACCTGGTCAAATGGCCCACACTAAGTGCATGTTAGAAGGAGGCTGGAGGCTAACTTGGGATGAGGGGACATTTCCATGTCTTTGGCCCAAGACGTGCTGATTCATGGAGATCCTATTTGTCTGATCATCTTTGGAGTTTTCCCATGAATGATAAAATACCCCCACTCCAGTAATGTTGGTCGATTATGCTAGCTTATTTTTTCTGTTGAAACATTTTGCTTGTGATGAAAGGCCCAGTGACTTGTATGGTTCTAGTTCAGTAAGATGTGGAAGGCAATGTGGCCTTCCAAGAGGGTTTGCCAAACTCCAGGGTCTGGCAGTCTTCATACTTTCCTGGTGCTGACCTTGTATTGTTCTTGTTTGAGACTTTGAACAGGAAAGGAGCAAGAAAAGATTGCTTTCCCTTTTGCGTCCAGTCTCCTGGCCATCACCTTTTTTTGCTTGAACCGTAGACCGTAGGGCATCTTTGTGCATTTTTGTTAAGAGATGCTGTGACAGGCGCGGGGGATTCTTTCTACATCTTTCCAGGTGAAAAAAGGAAAATTGTTGCCAACAGAGGGTCCTGAGAAAACCACTCAGCTCAGCATTAAGCTGTTATGATGCTCCAGTCCCTAAACAAGGTGCCTGTAGCTTGTGAAAAACTCTGTTTTACTAGTCTAGAAGCCTCCCTTTTATCTGAATGAATTGCATGGTAGTTAGTGCCAGTTGAGGGAGATTGCATATTACTCTGAACACATGCTCCCTGGCAGGGAGATATAATTGACACAAAGAAGGCTGCTGTGCGCTACTCGATGGGAAGACAAATCCCAGGCACATTCAGGTCACGCCATCCTTTTGGTGCACTCTGAACACTTATTTAGATTTTATTCTGCTGGTTGTCTTTCAAGAACTCAGATCAGGAGGATAGGAACACAATGAAAAAGAAAATGAGGAGTGTTAAATAAAGCAGGCAGGTAACTGCAAAACACTGCAGTGAGAGAGGAAAAGGAGAGTGTTTCTGTGGCCTCGTTTTCTGATCATGCTACATGTTCCTTCTAATGGGTGACTGAGTAGGAAACCCTTTAGATTTGTCCTCAGTTCATGACAAAATCCTAAGCTTAGCTACTACTGTGCTGGCCTTGGCTGTTGCAAACATGCCCTAAAGCAGTGGTTCTTGAGCATTTCAGCCTGGAACCTGTCTTGGAGAATGACAATATGTCTGTGATCCCCTGGAAGTGATGTCATAGCCAGAAGTGACATCACTGTGATGCCAGAGTTCCCCCATGTCTAAAGTGCTTCCTTACTATGCGAAAAACGTCCTATGTCTCATCTTCATATTGTCCATAGAGCAACCTTCCAGCATTATTCTCCATTTGCAGCCAACACAGGGAGTTTTGGCTTGCCTAGGGCTACTAAGTGGTTCATGTAAAGGAGAGATTTGAGCTGGGAAGGTCTGAGTGGCAACTCAGTCTTTACTTATCATGCTACTATGGTTATTATAGTATCTAACAACACCCAAGATAAGCAATTATTTAGATTAGAATCAACATTTTTAAAAAAATTCTGTGAAATTGGGGACATCTTTCTAATGGACCAAGTACAGGTGGAGCATAACCTGTGGATACTGAAAACCATGGATAATGAAATCCATAGTTTTTGGAGCTCACCTGTGCTCTGAATGTCACCAGAGCTGTTCTCAGCCTTGAAAAGGCCACGTGTACCTCTTTGAGTTTCAGAAAACTTTCCAGGTGCAGCCAGAACAAGGTTCCTGTTTGGAAGATTTGTAGGTGGCATTCTGCATGCACAGTATGGCAGATCTGTGGATGCCAAATGCATGGATAAAGAGGTCCCAGCTGTTTGTGTATTTAATTGATTAATCTACTTGTTTAACTGAGCATGACAACCCTCAAGTTTTTTTGTCCTTTATTGTCATTTTCATATGTTATTGCCCTTTGATCCTAAATTCCTTCCTTCTGATGTGGATAAGCAGAAAATGGAAACACTGCATTGGTCTGTGACTGCTATACACAGTGAGTAAAACGCAAATTGATGAAAGCCAAAAAAAGAGACAAGAGGATATGAAAATACACTGATAAGCAGTAAACCTTGAGAATGCTGTCTGTATATAAAGGATGTCATCCAGTTCTCAAGAGCCTTCTGTTGCTGTAAGAACCATTTCTAGTTATTATTATTATATATAAGTCTGGCATAAATCTCATGACTTAAACTCTGTGCACTGTGGAAGGGAGATAATGTCAAGCTGATTGATAAAGTGAATAGGACATGACAGTCTGTGACAGGGAAGAAAGGAAAAAAATCATTTTCAGCAGAGACAGGACCTCATGATGTAGTTTAGTGCTTGATAAGCGGATTGAGAATAAAAAAATCAGATTTAAATTACTGAATGATGGGAACAAGATAGAGATAAATAGGTCCACAGTAGTGATTACATCTCTTCGTGGCTGAAATAGGGGATTAAATAATATATTGTGCTATTTAAGTTAATTCCTTTTTTCCTGCTGTGTTTTTTCTCCTCCAGAAAATCCCCTTGAGTAAGGCTTGAGTACCAAAGAATTCTGATCTGCTGAAATATGCCAGTATCCAGGTTATATTTTATTTGGTATATAGCCTAGTCACCTCAAGAATTTACACAGCTGTTTTGTGTGTGTGTGCGCAGTGTAACCTTCTAAGGTTTCATAGTATTTGTTAATGTGTTAAGCTGTGACGTTTCTCTTGTTTTGTATACTGATCTTTGTGGCACTTTGTGAGTTCTGTAAATACAAAGTTGCTAGATTCTGAATTGGCCCATTTGGCTCAAGATTGTCTTTGCTGATTACAGTGGCTCTCCAGAGTTCTTGAAGTGCTAGTGACCGACCTGTGATATTCTGCATATTCTCTACTACTGAGCCACAATCTTCCCCAAACATTGCAGTGGCAGGGGATAATGTAGGAATAGAGCTTTGCAATACTTTTGCACTGGACATTTTTGAGTCTTATAGTTCAACAAGAGACAGCCCGCAACTGTCGCTCGCAGAGGTACAATATAACAACATTCATCAATAAAAAGCCACCCACCTTTTCAGCATCTCATCTTCCCATATTTCAATGGTAACTGGAACATTGATGTTGGCAGTTCCATCCCCTCCGCCTGCTTGATTGACAGCGTTGGCCAGAAAATGCGGAAAACGCAGGTTAAGGCATTTTTGCAGATAAATAATCCAAGCATCAGAAAAGAGTTTCCACATTAGAATGCTAATAGTTAAAAGGTTATGTTTCTATAGTCATGTATAGTGCCCAAGTTATAAGGATTGCTGAATACCATATGACGTCTTAATATTTTTGCTGGGGGTCCACTTACTTCCCTCACTTCCTCACTTCACCTTAATTTGAAGGTGCTGGAGAAAAGCTCTCCGTTTAGTTTGCTCTCAGTGTATAGTATCACTTAGTTATCACTGTACAGTCTTTTCTGATCCCCAGAATAAATGAGGCCTTGAAACTTAGCCTGGTAATCCCTGCTTTGAGCCTGAAGTCTTCCCACTGACTGGATGTGAATACGTCCAAGACTTGTAAAGGCTGTAACAACCACGGAGATGCCATGAGAACTAACATTTCATTTTATTTCAGAAGTCATATGTACATCAGTGCTTTTTTTCTAGAAATAAATGTGGGGTTACTCACCGTGAAGATATTATTTGCCATCATAGGCATGTCTACTTGGGGGCCTCAGAGGTGCCGGTACTCAGTACCAGTGAGTACCCTGCATGACACTATATCACATGACACTATATCAAAGCTTTCAAAGAGTTGGTGTTCTCCTTAATGGTTTAGCATTCCACACTGATGTGTGTTGCCAACTCTTCTCTCATCTACATGTACTTTTGTCTACCACATGTGTGCACATATCTAGCCTTATGCCTATGTTTGTCCAGGGTAGAATTAAACTAAACTGGGGAATTTATATGATGTGAAAGGTCAACTATAGTGAGTGGCTGCATGCAGTAGCCACTGAGCTGCCACTGGCAGCTCATAAGGGGAGGAAGACATTTTGACTTGACTCTGCGCTGGCTGTTTAGCTGACATAGACCCATGTTGGTCTCTGATGCAGGGCTCTGGATCAGTAGTCCTGTCTATTTTTTTCCCTGCCCCCATCCCATGAAGCTACTTGCTTGCCCCCACTGACTGCTCCATCACCCAGTGCTTGTCTGTAGCTTTGGATAGCATGTGACAGGCTTCCTGCGGGTGCTGGCTCAACAAGGCGCCATTCAGCATTGAGTGTGGCATTATACAAGTATGTATGTTTGTGACACTTAGGCCTATATCCTAAAGTGAAATTAAGCCCCTTGCTCCAGAGCAGTTAAGATGACTTTCCATAAGATAACACTAGAGGGTGACTTAACTGCATGGACCCGTAACTGCTCTGGATTTTGTCCTTAGACTGCGTTCCCGTTCTCACTTTCATCTCAATCAAGCCCAGGAAATTCTTGATTGTACACCCAGGAGATGTTCTCAGTACAGTTATTATCCCAGGAATCTTTTGTTTTCTTTGTAAAAAGTCCTATAACTTCCTGTTCTGGAAACAGAATTATGATATTTTCTCCTCCTCTGCAGGCGTCCACGTTGTTAGTTTTGATAGTCTCATTCTCCGCTCTTTCATTTTTGTGAACATTTTCCTTCTTGGAGAGCGTCTTGTCTCAAAAGTGTTTCCCCACCCACCAAATTTGTGCTTTTGCTTTTGTAAGTTAACTATGGATGCAATCCTAACCTCCAGATAGGCTGGCCTATGTCCTGGCATAAGTCCTGTGCTGACCTTGGGGGTGTCACAAAAGTGGATACATCTGGGAGGATCAGGCCAATTCATAGGTATGTACTGACCTCCCTACACCACTATATGAAGATATGCCATGGAATTAAGAGATATAGTGGAAAACGAGGCCCTTGGCCACCCATATGTGACGGAGATTCCGCTGTTCAATAGTGATGTGGACCAGCCATATTAGTTCAATTGCTTTTCATTCTAGGCAGTAGGTGGCGGTAGAAGAACACACAGACAGCAGATGTTTTGGAAATGGATTTAGATGAGCCTCTTCACCCCATCTCCCCAGCCATCCCAGTGATTCTGTATATTCTTGCTTTTCTCCATTTTGGCTCTGTGTATCCATAAGCCTCCACTTCTGCTTTAATTTAATAATTACTGCAAGGATCAGAAAAAGAGATCCTGTTCTGTCAGTTGCAAAAGTCGCAGGTGGCTGAATCATACCTTGTCTATTAAAGACATGCCAGTATACATTTCATAGGTCATACTTCAGTAACGAGCAGCCCACACCGGTTAAACTTATTTGAGGGAGGGAATCTTTTCTAGGTTATATCAAGCTGTAGCAATTAAAGTTCACAGAGGTTTGTTTCTATAGAGCTCAGACAAATTTGATTTTTCATTATAAAACAAAATCCAATACCGTGCTGACCCACTTGACTTTGTACATCTATTTGTCCTTCAGGTGTCCCATATTTCTGATATTAGCTACAGGATATCCTTCAATTTGTAACAAAATTTTATGTTGCATTGCACATTTGCAGTATAAAATGTTTTCCAAGTAACGGTTGTAATCCTAGACACCTTTACATGAGAATTAACCCCACTGAACAGAATGGGATTTGCTTCTGAGTAATGATGTGTAGGCTTGCGTTCTAAATGACATGGTGTTTTATAGTGATTGTTTTGGTGTGTGCTCGTCATCATCTCCTATAAAGTGGCAGCTTTGAAAGGCAGCCAGCGAGTCTCTGAAGTTAACAATCCATTAAGATGAAAGAGGGAGTTCAGGATGATGCTGTGTTTCCGGGCCGCCTCCGGAATGCATGCAGCGGTAGGGAAGAGATTTATATAGTCAAGGCCATCTCTGCAGTTAGATCTGAAGATTCCAGTTTCATAAAGGTTAAATTCCGGAGAATAACGCCAATTTTGGGAGGAATGTAATGGCATTAAGTTGGATATACAAAGCTGTCTTGTACTGTCACATCATTAGTCCACCTGGCCCAATTTTCACTGAGGTTTGAGTGGCAGTGATAGTCCAAATTTTCAGCAAAGGTCTTTCCCAATCCTGGTCCTTGTGAGTACTTTTAAATTGAGATGTCAAGGACTGATCCCAGGACTTTTTGAAAGAGAAGCACATGCTTGGTTTCTGAGCAATATCTTCTGAGTGAAAAAACACACTGACAGGCAGTGCTCCTATGCAGGTGTTCAACGCACATGACTGGAAAATAGAATTGTGGCTATAAAGTATGCATCTAGGCTCTGTGTAGTTAGTGTATGGCCAACACCGATGCTTTATGCTTTATACATACAAACAGTGCATTCATGGGCTCATTCTGCAAAATCCTGGTTTTCGCAAGGCTCCTCATTCACATTCACCATTTGTTTCTGCAGACACAGGGTCTGAGCAGACAAAACCATTAGCCATATTTCATTTTCTCTGTAAACTGCTTTGTAAACTTTTAAAATTGAAAAACAGTATTTTAATACAGGTGATTGAGCGTTGATAGGGCACACAGAATGTGTGTGAGTCAGGAATAGCATCTGTCACGATGATCCTGTTTGTGATCACAGTGACACTGAATATTAGCAGAGGACTTAAGTATCTTGAATTGCTGAATTATTGAATTGTTGGTTTCTTCTTGTATTATTGCCTTGATGGCACTAAGTTCCTGGGTCATTTGGGTCTGTTGTGAACTTTTTCAGAACTTTTGGTGCTTATTTCCATTTTTGTTGCAGCTTTGTGAGATGCACTCATTTTTATTTTGTGGGTCGGAGAGATTGGTGTATCCAGCTGAATCCATGCTCAAGTTCAGCCCTCCTTGCTGTATCAAGAGGCCACTTCAGGTCTTGATCACCCTGACAAAACACCATGTATTTTTCTTACCACTGCTATTAATTTATCACAATAGAATAATTTTGCAACAGTGATATTTCTGGCATAATCGGTTGTCCTGGATGAGAACATGTTGGACTACACATGTATTGATTTGCAAATGTGATTTCCAGTGTGAGGGCAATGGAGGTAAAGTGGGCTAGGATAACCCACCATGATCCCAAACTCCAAAATGCACAGTAGTTCCATTGTCTGAATAGGGCATACAAATTTGCAAAGGATGGCCGGTGGAGTCAGCAAGCGCATCACCTCTTGCCACCTGGTGGTTCAGACAGAGGTTCTTCTTCACCCTCCAGCGCTGGGCAGTAGACAGTGGCTTTAACACATGATGAATGAGTAAGGTGGGTGTAAAAAGAAGAAAAGGCCTGGTACTATTTCAGCTGTATTTCTTCTGGCTACAGTGTGAGATATAAAAATAAAAACTTTTTTGGCTGCATATCTGGTATATCATGGAATCATAGGGTTGCCAAATACCTGCATCGGTTTTCAAATGGGAATGTAAAGAATGCATGGCTAAGGTTCTTCTCTACAATGGCAGGACCTTTCCTTTTGCTCTCTCTTCTGCCTGAATAACAGCTAGACGTTAACATAAGCAGAGCCTCAGATGCTTAAGGGCAATTCAAATCTTGCGTGCAGAAATGGCCCCGGTCTTGGTTTCTGGTCCGACCTGTTGCATGGATTGGTGCAGCTGAGTGGGTTTCTAGGACTCCTTCAGGCCTGACTATCCTCCCCTGGGAACATCTTTATTTCTTCAGACAGCAAGGCAGGGAACACCTAAGCAGAAGGAAGGGTGAGGGGAAAAGGGCAGAAATTAACCATTTGCCATGCGGATTCCACTGGACAGATGGATGGCTTGTCTTAATCCTGATTCCTAACCACCCACCACTGCGCCTGTAGGGGGTGCCAATTCCCCTTGCATCTGACTCAATTTTATGGCCAAATAATTTGGGTTGCAGCTTGGGAACCTTTCTCATAGGCTATTGGGCATGACAGCAGTAACAAAAATAGGAATAAACACACACTTTTAATGAGAAATATTGATGTGCAAGAATGTATTTGGGGCCCTATCAATTATCCTGTGCAACAATGTGGAAGCTGAGATGTTTGGTTTCGATGGCTGATTTATTTTTTCACATTTTTATCCCCCCTTCTTCCAAGGAGCTCAGTGTGCTGCTGTACATGGTTCCATCCCTCCTTTTGACCACTGCTGATGGTGGCCAGTGTCAGTGCATCTCCCATTCTGGAGGCCAATGAGTCACCTCCATGATGGACCTCTTCTTACGCAGTGATGCACCATTGCCTTGCCCAAATTGATTTTTGGCTATAACTTTGGAAAGAATATAGATATTTCACTGCGATTGTTTCCTTGCATTCTGCATGAAATTATGCATCAAGTGATAATATGATGGTACTATTTGGAAGTAATGTCACAAAAACACACACACGCAGAGTGCAATCCTAACCCCTGGTTAGGCTGGCACAAGTCCCACGCTGGCCTGGGGATGTTAAGGAAGTGCCAATTTAAGGCAGATAGAACTATTTAGGGAACTATTTTGATTCCCTAAAATTACTTTGGAGAACAAGCAAACAGCAAAGTACCATCACTGAAAACAAATTAAAAAAACATACCATGCTTATGACAGTGCAATCTTAACCAATTTAGGTCACCACAACTCACCCATCTCCCTGTTCCCAACAAGGTGCAGGGAAACAAGAGCATGTCTGTGCCATACAGCACTTTTGTGACACTGCCAGGCTTACATGGGTGTTGTGCCAGCCTAACCAAGGCTAGGATTGCACTGTGAGGCTTCTCCTGTGGGGTTTAGGCCATGCACAGTCATACACCAGCCTCCCCTTGCCACCACAGGAATGGGGAGATGGGTGAGTTGTGCTGGCCTAAGTTGGTTAGGATTGTGTCTTTTCACAACCTCATGGCCAGAGGTCCCACTAAGCGGCATGCTGCAGCATAAAACTGAGGTCCACACAGCTTGGATATTCTGGAAGTTTTGGCAATGACATTGTACATCGTTGTTGAGCATCCATAGACAAACTCCATAGAGTAGTGATTTTCAACTATGGTGCCATGGCATACTGGTGTGCCTTAAACGCTCTGCAAGTGTTTCATGGTAGTTTCCATGAGGATCATTCCATGAAGGAACGCTGATGGTGAAGGGACCCAATGGCCCTGCTCGTTCATGCTTGAATAGCTCCATGACCCAGCAAGGGCTTGAACCAGGAGTTTTCAGGTCCAAGTCCAGCATCAGATCTCCTACACTATCCTATCTCTCTGGATGTTTAAGATTGTTTTAAGTATTTAGCTCTTTTGATTAATTTAATCAACCCAAAGCTACAAAGGTATGAAAATATAAATTCTTTTGAAGAAGGATTTTAGAAAGAGGAGGGAGAGGACTGGGGAAAAAAAATCTTAATTAAGATTAATTGCCTCATCCAAGTAGGATGACTAGTTAATGCTATTAATGCTGGGTTGTGATTGAACCTCTGGGAATGCTGCTGTTTTGTGCCTCAAGTGCAGTGTGGTAAATGAAGGAATACATTATTCTGTGGAATCGGGAAAGAGGAGAGTTGAAATTTTTTAGTTAGCCGGAATACAGTCATGAAAATGCACACTGCTATTAATCATGTTCAGGTATTTTATGGTATTTATTTTATTTGTTAGTATTCTAGGAGGTAAATCCATATTATATGTATCTGTTTTTTTAATAACCAGAGATCTGAGACTGAGAGGTGGTACCTAGCCCAAGTCTTCCCAATGATATCCTAGCCATTATTGGTCCTAGACAAGTACTTTAGTAATAAACTACTATGGCTGTTATAACATAGCTGGAGTGGGAGTTTTCCTATTACTATTTAAAAAGTAGTACTATTAATACTTGAAATAATAGAAATATAGAATCAAATATTTTCATAGGGCAAAATCCATAGCAGTTACGGGTCCACGCAGTTACAATACCCTCTAGTGTTATCTTATGGAAAGTCATCTTAACTGCTCTGGAGCAAGGGGCTTAATTTCACTTTAGGATATAGGCCTTCGTTGGTTACATTCAGTTAATCTTTTGGCACCCAAAGGAAGTTATTTATCATATTTAAATGCCAGTTCATTATATTAAAAAGAATGCCCTCCTTCTGGTATCTTCTTCCAGTTTCATATCTAATTTTGTAGTTGAATAGTTTTCGTAGTTGGATCCTATGATCCCATTCATGTTCTTTGAAATAAGTCTCACAGTTCACAGCCCAATCCTATGCTTGTGATTTGTCAGCATGAGTCTCTGACTGACAGTGGGAAAGTTGCTCTGGTGTTCAGTGGGCTGTGGCTGCCAGGATAAATGTATGGAGGCCATGCATGAGCAAGAGTGGGCTGCGGAACCTCCTCCATTTTATGTTCTTACTGACATTCCAGTGTATTTTAATACTCTGCACCATTATTGTTTTCTTGGTATCTTTTAAGGTGCTTGGTTTTCACCTTCATCCATAGCACGTGGAGTGACATCTTCATTCAATACAACTGTCTATGATATTTGCTCTATGCAGCCCTTGATCGGGAAGCATCTTTGACGTGGTACACCTTGATAGTTATGTTCTGTTGGTGAAATGTCATGCCCTGGAGATAGCTGAATTGGCTAAGGTTTGCACATGTGGATAGAGGATATTGCCTTTGACTAGGAGGTTGGGCTAGATGACCACAAGCTCTTCATTCCATCCTTATCAACAGCTCTAGAAGACCATAATTTTTATATGTTGTATTTGGGATTCTGCTTACTTATAATAATTTTGTGAGATTTTCAAAAGCATTCTTGTACTTCTGGGTGAGACTTCTGCTCCCAAAATGTTGTTGCTGTTGCTTTTGGTCCCATCAGTGTGCAATCTTCAGTACCCTCATCATACAGAGCATTGGATCTGCAGGAACATCCAGGAGGATGTCCCAGGAACATCCAGTCATTCTCTTCTCTCAGAAGTGAGTGGATCCCATTGACTTTTAATGGATGATATCTATTGTAGTAGTGCACTTCAGGAAGCCATTGAAGGGGGATAAAACCTGTCTTCTGGCCTAATGTGGATTCAGAAGTGGCAAGGTCAGGTTTTGCTCCAAGCTTATGAAATAACTAGTTGCGTGTGTTTTACAAATAATATTTTCTGTTGTAAATGTTCTATTACCTTAGGTGGTAGCAAGCAAATCCAGCTCATCACAGCAATTTTTTCTTGCATAAGATAGCTAGAAATAGTAGGTTTGTTTGATCAGCTCCAGAATATCTATTGTTTGTTGATTGTACTGCTTAATGTAACTTCCAGATTTATATGGTAAATAATATAGGATGCTATCCTAACCGAATTTCCAGCACGAGCATAGCTGTGCCAGTGGAGCATGTGCTGCATCCTGCAGTTGGGGATAGTCATGGAGGCTTCTTAAAGGTAAGGGAATCTTTGGGCACAATCCAGAGTAACTACAAAGAGTCCTTGCTCCAGTGTAAAAACAATTTACTCTGAATTGCGATATGAATTTCCCATAGGTTTTCACTAGGTGGTGCCATAACTATGGGTGTTCCCGTAGTTAGTCTGGATTGTACGGTTTGTTCTCTTACTTCCAACTTGCATTGTCCTTACCCCAGAGCTGTAAAATTGGTTAGGATTGCACCCATATATGGCTTTTTAATGCTTGTAACCTCCTTCCCTTTTAATCAAGGGTCGCTTTTGGTGCCAAATTTGTAATTTAATGATACAAATGATCGAAAGCAGTGGTCTTCAAATATACTAGTGCCAGGGTCCATGTTTTAGAATGACAATCTGTTGGGACCCACCGGAAGTGATGTCAGTAACCTGGAGGTGACACAATCAAGCAAGAAAGCTTAAGCATTGCCATATGACAGAATCAAATTAAATAAATTAACTATTTAACAAGAATTTTAAAAAAAATTATTTTAAATAAAGAGGAACCCTCATAACCCAAGCAATTCGTCATCTGAATCACCTCAAACACCTCAAGTGGTTCCTGATCTGAAGCACATTTAGTCCTATCCACACATACATGTAAGTAAGTAAATGGGAAGTAAGCCCCAGTCACTTGTTATTGTTAAAAGTATATACATAGTAGCAGTGCTATTTTTCTGGAACATAGGAGCTGGTACTCATGTGTGTGTGTGTTGTGTCTCTGTATGTGTATGTCGATACTCACCCACAGAGGTGCCTGTACCCTGCCCAGGAGCGTACCCCCGTAAAAGATCCCTTAATAGTAAGTACAAATCTGTAACATTTCTCCAAAAGCAGTCATGTACCATATTAGCATCAAATCTAATATATTAAAAATAAAATACATTGACCTGAAATTGGCTTGTGACCCACCTAATGGGTTCAGACCCACCATTTGAGGAACACTAATCTTAGGAACTACAGTGGCACAAATAATTTCCAGACTGTAATGCTACTCATATTGGGGTGAAAAAGGCTGTAGTTAGGCAAAACCTTCACGATGTTCTGCTTTGTGCTGCCAGAGTGGAAATGTGGCTGTGATAGCGCAGTGCTGCTCTTTTGAAGACCCAGCAGGCAAAAGGGGAAAGCCTCCCCTTGGAACCTGAAGGAGTCTCATTTGAGGGGGCTCACGGTTTTCTTGATGCCGCGGTTCTAAGCCTTCTTGCCCCTGGTGACCTAATTATGTCACCTGCCTGCTGCACGCAAACTTTGTTCTTCAGCAAGACTGCCACCAGGCATGCAGGCTTTGTAGTGAAATTCCCTGCAAATTGGTTTTCATCTGCCTGCTCCGTGAGGAGCTGCTGACTTCATCAGTTTATCTAAAGCTGGAAGAACTCCATGGGTTTTTTTTTTGCTTTGTTTGTTTGTTTTTGCCTTCTTTATTTCCCTTTCTGAAAGGCCAAGGAAGCTGTGATCAGGCTCATTTGTCTTTTAAAACTTTGCCTTGTAATTAGCGCACAGAAGAATAGGCAATTAGGTGCCAACCCAGCCATTTCCCTCCTCCCAAAAGTTTTCTAAGCCCATCACTGGGTCTTGGCAGAGACGACGGAGAGGTGATCGGGGAAAAGAAATAGCAGAGCAAAAGAGGGGCGCTGCCCAGTTGCACCAGGCCCCTTGTTCACTTTCCAAAGACAAATTGATCAGTGGATATTTCCCAAGAAAAAACTTCTGATCTCTTCTGCTGCATCTGGTACAAGATTCCTGAGCATTTCAGGATGAGTCTCACAGGATTCATCCTCATCCCTCAGGGTGAGGGCTTTTCCATCTTGAATTTTTATCAGAGGTTAAACATTTCTTTGGACATCAGGTTTATTGAACTTATATGCAATAAAGCTTGTTTTATGGTGCAAAATATATCCTGCACAAAACTCCAGAGGATGAGTGTCAATGAGTTTCAACTAAAGTCTTTTCAACTAAATAGCAGCTGGATTGGTAGTTAGTGTGGTAGTGCCTTGATGGGGTCAGGAAGGATTAGAGCTCACCCCCAACATGGATTTCCCCCTTCCCCTCCCAGTTTGGTGCCAGTAGAAGCTTTCATTCCCTTTCAAAGAACAGTCAAAGCTTCTCAATCTATATGGAAACCATGCATGATCGAGACATAGGAGTAGCCCTCCTCTCCCACATTGCAGTTTCAATCTGTCAGACCAGCTGTATAGCTTGGAAGAAACAAGCATACCAAGCACAGTGCTTAATCCAGGAAAAGGAGGTGCTATTGTGAATGCCTCAAAAGGAGGACTTCAGAAATCAACCAAGCAAAAACACAATAATACTTATTATGATGCACTGGAACGTACTGATTTCTCCCCCTGTCTGTGAGAGGTCATGATTGAGGCTGGTTTCCTTTACATGAGCATTTCAACATACTTATGGCATTTCTGACATGCACATGCATGTGCTCTCTGTCTCCCTTCCTCCCTGGGGTGGAATCATGTCACCTTCCCTAGGATTTACTCCACATTTTAGGATTATTTTGGCAAACTGCCCTCTATCAGCTGCTTTCGACCAGAGGGACCGCAGGTTGTTCTGTTACAACTTTGTGAAAATTATGAGCACCAAACTGATCTTGGGGATCAGCATTGTATCCTCAGCAGCTGATGACAGTTTCTGCAATTGACCCTTACTTTCTTTAAGTTCCAGTGGGGTCTCATTTAAATAAATAAATAAATAAAATAAAAAATGGGTTCAATGGGGCACATTCCCAGGAAAGTGAGTATAAGGCTGTGGCCTTAGATAACAGAGAATGCTTAACATGTTCCGTGCAAAACCAGCTCTTCTTCATGATGCAAGAATTTGGTAAACTCTCTAAATAGGCCGCAGGAGTGGTCCTCCAATCCCCCAATACCCCAGGCATGTGTCCTGGGGGTATGGTGAATGTGCAGGGGCATTGTCAGATGCTCAGTACTGAATGGTCAGCACATGTTACCAAAAGCAACACTAACAGTCTCAGCAGGAAATGCTGCAGGTGTAAGGTTTTTCCTGCTGGAAGGGTCCACTTGCCCTGTACCTTTTAACCACTGTTTTAACCACATGTTTTGGTCTCCAACCCAGAAATAACTGGAAATGAGTTTATCGTGTCATACGTCATTGTCATGTATATCCACATTCTGAGCACTATAAGCACAAAGGGTGTCACAACAGAGGTAGGTTTGGATAGCGCCGGTGATAGTATTAAAAGATAGATTCCAGTGCATATGCTTCCCATTACTTTAAAATCTTTAGATGGCATGAACCCAGAACTGGCTATCACTAGTTATTTACTGAATTGTCAATCAGTTTTTACAACCTTGATTGTCTCAGGTCTTGTTTCTCACTATGCGTACATAATTGTAAATGCACACTTGGACAGCTGATCTATGTATTTCAAAGGAAAAATTTCAAAGTAGCCCAGAAAGCTTTGAAGGTTGAAATACTAATTTAGTGCTCCTTTGGTTTTCTGGGCCTCAGACCAATATTGCCATCATCCTAATCCATTGGTTGCTATTTTCTTGTTGCTTTTCTCTTGCCTCTCCAAATCTCAGCATGGTCCCAAACACATTACATGAAAGAATTATCTTTAACTTCCGTGGCATTAACCTTCATGTTATCAGGGAACCTTCGTTGCTAACTAACAGCCCAATCCAGAGCAACTAATCTGTCCACATAAGAGCCCTTAAGTTGCCCTATCTAACACTAGGTTGGAGCAACTGCAAGATGCTCCAGCCCAGTTACTCTGAAGGAGGCTTAGGGCAGAGCAAGGCAAGATAGGGTGCCCTAAGAGAGGTGGACCTGCTCTGCCCTAACTGGGGCAGCCTAAGCAGCTCAGGAGAGGCAAGTTGAGGGCATGTTTAGCATTGCCTAGGGCAGAGCAGTTACTCTGTATCCAGAGCCTGTTTCCAAGGCAGAAATGCCCTCTTCCAGCCCTCAGAGTTATACCACCTCAGGAGCAGGTATAGTAATGAGTAGACCCATAGGGGTCCATGATAAGTCCCGAGTAAGAATCGCAGTGCTGACCAAAAATCTGAGTTCTTGGCCAGCCTAGCTGCAACCCCTGCCTCTCAACCTCAGGATATGGAACAAACTACGGCTGCCCACAAACCTCAGGATACAGCAGGCCACTCCAAGAAGCCCCTTGTATTCACTGTAGAACGTACTGGCATCTCATCAGGGACTCCTTATAAGGCAGGCACCCAGTGGCGTCACCAGACTGGTGCGGCTGGTGTGGGCTGCATTGGGAATGCGCTCCGTATGGGGTGATGTGCCGGAGGAGTTTGACTGTCCTTTGGCAGGCCCCGGGCGTCAGTACCCCCATTCAGGCCTGCTCCAAGGCGGAGAATCAGCCAGAAGCTGCCACTTGTCTGAGGAGCTGGCCTGAACGGCCATCTGAGGTACACTGCGCAGAAACACACTGAGCATGCCGAACAGCTTCAGAGGAGACTTCCTTAGAGCAGAGAAAGTCCGCGCCTCTGCACAGCCATTCGGCCTCACTCAGGAGGCGGAGCGGCAGCCGAATGGCTTCAGAAAGAGTACTGCACAGGCACCAACTCTGACGCCTGCACAGTCTCCCCCTAAGCCAAAAGGCTTCAGAAAAGTACTGCGCAGGTGTCAGAGATGGTTTGCTTCAGAAACAACTGCACAGGCGCCAACTTTGGTGACTGTGCAGTCCAGGTGGGGGGGGGCGCATCTCAGGGATGACGCACAGACTTCCGCACCAGGTGATGTGCAGAGTCATGTCACCACTGTAGGCACCACAGCTGTTCCTTGTTCAGTGTGATCTGAGGAGTGTCTCCTCAGGAGCAAGTCTTCCCCTTGTGTCAATTACTTAGCATGCTCTGGAGCAGTTAAGGCAGCCCAGGCTTCCTGACTCTCTGGATTCAGCATAACTTTCTGCTCTGGATACAGAATAGTTAGGAGAGTGCAGTTAGGTCAGAGCAGGCTGAATTTGCTCTGGATTGCAGCCTAAGAGCTCTAATCACTCTGCTGAGTGCTTCATATCTTGGGTTAAATGCATGACTTTAAACACTGGATAGGTGTGTTTGTGTGCATGCATAATTTTAGGGTGTATTATTTTTTCTGTGTATTTGAATACAGTATGAAACCTTCCAGTAGGAAAAGGTAATGTTGATAGCAGTGAGGGAATGCATAGTTTAGGACAGTCCAGTGTTTACTACTGAGAAGGCCTCAGTACCATGATAACCATCCTTAGAGGATACATATATGGAAGTGATAGTAACATGATGTTGCCACCAATTTTGGGTTTGGAGGGGAGGCAACAGGAGAAGCAAGCAAAGGACGAGGAGGTGGCAGTGAGTATATCAGTACTTTTCAATCTTCTTTCCTCACTGTTTCCCAATTCTCCTTTTCCAGACGAGGAGCCATTGAAGCAGAAGGTAGTGGGTGTAGCGGAGTTCTGGAGGGTCACTACAAGAAGCCTTATGGACTACATGCAGACTGTAGTCCTCATGTTGGTTCACCTGAACATAGAATCATCAAGTAAGCTGATGTTGACTCCTCTAACGGAACTAATAACCAGAGACATTTCCTTCTGGTCAGCAGTAGATAGCCTTTCCTTTGTGCCTTGGTTGTGGGCCTCCCAGCAGGTTCTGATTAGCTGCCATGGGTGGCAGGACACTGGACTAGAGAGATCTGTGGTCTGACCAAGCAGGGTCAGAGAAGAAGCACCAGAAGTTAACACATTAGCAATGTAAATTAGTGGCAGCAGGGCTGTTACAAAAGTATGAACTCATCCTCCTGCAAAAGAGGATCGTTTTCAGATTGCCGTTTATGCAGAGGTCAGACCTTTAAACACAAAGAAATCTGCTGGGTAACATTAACCTCCTTCAGACTCTGTGTTAAATATTTAAAATGAACTAGCTAGCCTTAAACTATACAAATATAGACTGTTAGCTGAAGATCTTATTAGTACACTGTCCTTATTATACTTGCTTAAACCGTTTTGAACACCCGCATGCTCTATTAAATATTTAGTGTATAGTAGATACCTTTTTGAAAACTTAAGAGTTTTATTTCTCTCTTCAAATTGGTACTCTACCAAGTCCTTAAATATTGGAACCACATTCACAATTTCTGTGCATTCTGCCAGGCTTCAGTATGACCAAATTACATTAAGGATGGAGCTGTAGATAGGCAGCTATAAATATATGTATATGTACGTATATGGAGCTATGTAAATGTATATGAAGTGGTTGGGCTAAGCCAGTTCTTCTCAAATGTTTTAGCACAGGGACCCACATTTTAGAATGACAATTTGTTAGGTCGCACCCTCCAAAAGTGACGTCATTAACCTAGAAATGGTGTTATGGCCGGAAGTGACATCATCAAGCAGAAAATTTTTTTACTTGCTGATGCATATGACAAAATCAAATCAGGTAAATAAGTTTACATTAAGTTTAAAAATTTATTTAATATAAAGAACTCTCCTGAACACTCACAAGCAATTATTGATCTGTTTTTAACAATACCCCAAACATCCCAAAGCTATGGTCCTATCCACACACCTGGTAGTAAGCCCAATTGTTTATCATTATTAAAAGCATATCCATATTAGCCTGTTAAAAGTGCAGATCTGTAACATTTTCCCAAATGAAGTCACAAACTATGCGACTGATGACATCAAGTCTAATACATGAAAAATAAAACACATTTTATTATATAAAACACACAGTGAATTTATAAAACACACAATGAATGAGGATCCACCTGCAATTAGTTTGCAGCCAAACTAGTGGATTCCAACCCATAATTTGAGACACTCAGGGCTAAGCAGGTAGGACCAAATGCAATGCCTGTGATGGATCCTGACTGTCTCTTTTCGTGACCACTGCAACAAGAAAATATAGAAAAAATAGCAAAAGTGCCATTAAGGAACTTAACGGGGAGTTAACAGGGAGTTATGCTGGTGTATGAATGTGCACCATCCTCACAGCTGCACCACTGTGGGAACGGAATGCAGGGTGAGTTGTGCTGGCCGTTCACAGCCAGGGTAGAAGCTAGTAAAGGGCAGGGAGAGGAGGTAGGGGCATTCTGGGGTGGGGGAGCAATTCCCGGGGCAGGGGGCAGGGAGTGGGGGATGGAGCTTGGACTGGCAGTTATGCCAGATCCAAGCCTCTGTCCCCATGCAATCGCTGGTTGCTCCTGGCTGCTTGGATTTAGGCCACCTCCAGAGTAGACCTATTAGGACTGCTGCAATCTTACCCCGGGGAAGGGGAAAAGTTAGTGTGGCAGCAGTCCCAAACCTTTTGCTGGATACCGTGGAGGCTAGGCCAGCTGCCTGTTCTAGCAGAAGTTAGGATTGTGCTAAAACATAAAGGTGTTCCCCGCAGGTTGCTTTCTTCACAGTCATGCAAAATAATTATGGGTATATTGTTAGTCTTATAAATAAATGGCTTTTTTCTGTGGTCAATACGTTGCAAGGGAAGGACAGAAAAGCATTTTCCATTTTTGTGAACAATGATCTTGATAATTTGGCACAAATTACTACTTATTGAAACCTTTATGCATAGTCTGTCTCCATTCTTTCAAAATCCTATTCCTGATTACCCTTGATGAAGGTTGGTTTAACAGCAGTTCCTTCCAACGAAAGAAAGATACATGTCAGCTGTGCTTTGTTTGTTTCACACTATCAATATGTTTCTGATCGCTTTCACTGAAACTAATTGATTGGACAGTAATCTATATATATAAAACTTAAAAGTAACTGACTGACTGACTCACTCACTCATCAACGCCCAGATAAAACCAATGGACCTAACAGTGGAGAGGGTGTTCCTTCCATGACTGAGGGAGTCACTAAGAACCAGTTTTGGAAATTCCAGCTGGAAGGGGGTGAAAAGGGGTGCAATGCATTTTCCTCCCTATATTTCCCACTGAAAAATATCTGACTGATCCAAGCCTTCCCAACCCCTAGACCTAGAAGCATGAAATTTGGGGAGGGTGTTCCTTTTGTGACGTCATCATCCACCAAGAACCAATGTTGATAAATTTAACCCTTTAGGTGTGCAACGTGTTTCTGTCGTACACTTAACATTGAAGACTGAATGAAGCCAATTTAGTGCCTCGTGCCTGGTGCATTGGAAGGGAGGATGCACATGGGTGGATGTTGTGCATGGGGGGGTTGTTGATGCTCATGGGATGATACACATGTGGAGACGATGCCTATGGTGGTTTGATGCACATGGCTGGATATTGCACATGGGATTTTGAAGTGCATGGGATATTGATGTGCATGGGGGGACGATGCTCATGGGATGTTGATGCGCATGGGATGTTGATGTGCATAGTGGGATGATGTGCATGGGGGTGAGGCTGTGCAGGGGGGGGTGATATGCTGCATGAAATGTCGATGCACGTGGGATGTTGATGCGTGTAGGATGTCAATGCGCATGGGGGACGTTGTGTATGGTGGTTTGATGCACATGGGAGAATGATGCACATGGGGATGATGCGCATGGCGGCTTTGATGCGCATGGGGGATGATGTGCATGGCGGGTTTGATGCGCATGGGAGGGATTATGTGCAAGGGGGTGATGCACATGGGGGAATGTTGTGCATGGTGGGATGATGCACATGGGGGGATGATGTACAATGTGGATATGGCACACGGGGGTACATTTCGCCCCACAACACGGGTACATTTCGTTAGTTGTGTATAATTGTGGCCGAATAGCTATTATTATGCTCAAGTGCAAAGTTAGGGTTCCATTTCATGCATGCAAACTTAGGCCACCATCTCAATTTCAAGCTCAGCTACACAGTCAGTAAATGCACATAAGGCTGTCTGTTGTACCATTTCAGGCAGCAGAAAAATGCCCTCCCCATGTATTCCAAAACCTCAGCCTTCCCCATGTATTCCAAAACCTCAGCCTTCCCCATGTATTCCAAAACCTCATATTAATCCTCCTCACTTATATGAACCCTCCCTCTCCATAAGAACCTTCCATATTTGTATTCATAGAGCATGTATAAAATTCTTGTTACCCTTTGATGTACTAAGCTTGCAGAATCAAATAATTTTTAAAATTGGAGGAGAGAAAATTCAAGGTTGAATTCTCAACATTTAGTCTCACATGGTACAGTCCTACCAGTAATATGTCAGGTAGAAGAGCCTGTAATTTATCTGTTTTGCCTCCCACTTTTTCCCCCACACAGAGATTCCTAAAGAGGGCAGAAAATATATATCTTTTTGTTGATTATCTGATTAGGAAAAAATATACTTTGCATTTCCTTTTCATGTAACAACACCCAAAGAAGCTTACATGTGTAAGGAACCCATAAATGCCTTTGAGTGCTCATGGATCACTAGATCAGGATAACAGAAAATTTTGTGCTTCTATGATAACTATTTCTGTCAATAATTTTGAGGTTCTGAAACTAGTGGTGGGAAAAACCATTATGGATGTTGGCATATAATTCTTTACCAATGTTGTACTCATGATGACGGTTTGTTACTTAATAAGCTAATTTGAAAGAGTTGTGCAGACTTATGTACAATCAATCAGAAGGCAGTCCCATTGTAATTCACAGGACTTGCTCCTAGTTACATATATATTGGTTTGCAGCTTTAAGGTGGTTTCAGACAACTGTAGATGGAAATGGTGTTTTGTACAGTTGTGTTTGATGGATGTGTTGTTAGGTCCTCTCTCTCTCTCTCTCTCTTTCCAAATGCTGTAAATAATAATCTAATCCAATTTGGTAGTAAAGTTGTATTGATCTGTTTTTCAGATGAATTCTAAACCAACACATCATGAGATATATTGTCCAAAGCCTACATCCATAACCATCTGATTCCAGCCTGTGTGTATGTCTGTTTTCTCTATCCTGCGGTTGTCCTGAGTGGTGCAGATTCTAAGAGTTTTGTCATTATTTTGTGCAAATAATGACAATAATCTCTGCCCTTCCAATGGAGATTTCAGAGTCTGAACTTGGAATCTTATTTTTGCAAACAATATTTTTGCAGGGTGCAAGCCTAACCCATTTAAACCAGTATAACTCAGTCTGGCATAACTTCCTCTGGTAGTGTGGTCAGTGCATGCTGTTCTGGTGAGGGTGGGGGTGCTAGCTAGTGCACAAGCACGTGCTGGCCTCCTCACACCACCACAGGAAGTTAGGCCAGGTGAGTTATGCTAGCCTAAATTCATTAGGATAGCACTCATATATGTCATGTTTCATGGCATTCCCTGAATTCGTAACTGCCAAGCAATTACCTAGCACATTCCTCTTTTGACGGTGGGTTACATTTGCTCACCTGGGATTCTCTGTGGTACTGAAAACGGTTTTTAGATTCCAGCTTGGATGGGAAGTGAGGTGCATCCTTGGGGCACAGTTGCCATTCTTTTCCATCCACTTCCCTGTGTGTCACCATGACAGAAGAACTGGAAGCAATTGCTCAATCTGCGCTTGGCTTTTCCTCCCCTTTTTCGTGACTATTCTAATTTTATCTCTCTGCTCCTGGAGTGTATTAGAGTAAAAACTGTCATTAAAGGATGCAGCAGAAGAAACTGAAATGAATATAACTCGACTAGCCTGTGGCAAAGATCTATACCTGTTCAGCCGAGCTTTTCTTCTGACACATTTCATGCTGCAAAAGGAGAGAAAGAGGGAATGTCTGAGGTATTTATTCAAATTTTTCTCGGTGGGAACACAGCACCTCAGGTGTGCCCCACAATAAGCCTTTTTGTTTTAAAGACCATGCCCATGGGTGAACTTTTGTAGTGTGAAGAATGTGAAATTTCCACTGAAGGTGTTCAACTCTATCTGATTTTGATCCATAAATCCATACATCCATAGCCCCTGCCAGCTATAGAGTTATGTAATTTTGGGGAATGAATTGAACATTGGTGACTTGTATAGTATACTGAGGCAATTCTCAGAGGCCAATCTTTAAAAACCAACACCGGGAGAAACGCAAGAACACAGGGAGATATGCAACTTAGGACAATACTTCTCCGACTGGTTTCTCTCCACATGATTAATGAAGTGATTTCACAAGTGTATACATCTCCCCTGTCCTGTTGGAATGCAATTCTATTGCCCAGTTGTGTAGCACAGGGGAGTTGTCTGACCAGTGGTGGGCTCCAGCAGGTTTGCACCTATTCTATAGAACCGGATGTCAACGAGAAATAGGACATATAAAGTTTAAAAATAGCCATTTTAAAGTGGCTGCCAGATGGGCATAGAACTGGTTGTTAATTTCTTTGAATCCCATCACTGTGTCTGACCCAGTCCTCCTGGTGCCTCCTTATCTACAGGTTCAACATCCATTGATTTCAGTATATGTATGCTGAGCCTGTTGTTGGAAGGCCTCAGAACATTTCCTGAATATGGCCAGAAGGCACTTTCAGTCACATCCAGGAGGTCCTCTAAGGCACTCCTGCCATATATATTATTATCAGTTGCATTTGATGTCTGCGAAGGATGTTGGAATGAATCCTGCATGGATACCAAAGGCCCACAGTGCTACTTTAAAGTAGTATTTAAAGTATTTAAACTGGAAATCATGATCCAATTAACTACCTCCTCCCTGTGCGATTAGTCAATGGTGCCTTGGCAGGCTAGGATAAGGGCAGCATATGTATGTCTGAATTTTCTAGTTTGGGGGTCATGAGGACAGGTTTGTATGAGGCAACCCTATGCAGTAGGCCAGTGTTTTCTATTGTTTTGTTTACATAGGACTTTTAAACCTTTGGTTTTCAGTTACTGTATTTTTTTCTCAATGCCACCTTGTGGTAGTCCCAATTCTGCAAGTACCAGAGAAGGTGGCTTGGACAAGTATGGACAGTTGGTCCCACAGTTGAATATGCAGTTGGCTCTGCATGTGAAGGTAAAGGTGTCCCATGCAGGTGTCCACCCTACTACTTCTGACCGACTTTAAGGGCAGTGCTCATCCACATTACAAAGTCAAAGAACCAGTGTTGTCCAAAGATGTCTCTGTGGTCATCACTAAATGCCAAAAGTGCACGGTTAGTGGTACCTATTTATCTACTTGCATTTACGTTCTTCTGGCAGAAGCTGGGCAAGTAACAAGAGCTCATTCTTTCTTGCAACATTTGAGTTTCAAACTACTGACCTCAAATTGTGCCTGTTTGGAAAAACCAAGGGGACTGCACAATCAGACCCAGCCTACTAGTGTCCCATTGCCCCAACCATCTTTACTGTCAATGGAAGGCAGTGCTGTGTAGTTTCTGTGGTAGTGAGACCAAGTGCTACCTGGCAATCCAGTGAAATACCACTGATGGTGCTGGTTGCATTATTTGAAAGTGCATCGTTCATATCTGCATCAAGCTTCCTATCTCTCTCCCCTCCCTAACATTGGAGTGGAACAGAGAAAACCAATCTTTATCACAAAAAACTCTGGCTCACTGCGCGTGTATGCAACTAGAACAGAAGGTTAACAACAGTTGTGGGGTGACCAGCTCTTATCCACTGTATCAGATGTGACATCAGATGTGACATCTTTTCCTGAATGCGGCACCTTCTCCCATTTAAATTCAGTAAAACACTCCTAGATCTAGCTTCTTCCTTGCAGATTTCATATTTAGAAAGGAATATAACCTAGCTCGCTTTCCTGCATTGGTCAGACATTTGTGCATTAGCATTCCTGGGTAAAACTCAGCTATCTTTCTGGATGCTGTTCAAATAAGGCCACTTCCAAGAGCTTACATATTTATGATAACCTCAGGCCATCTGCTGATCTGCCACCAATCTCACAATGGAGGAAAAAACATTCATGCTAACTAGAAGCTTTCTTATCGTAACAGCACTATTTATTCCCCTTGCTGTATCATATGATTTTTAATCCCCTCCCTGCCTGGATCAAAGCTTAGAGCTAGGAGGGGTACATACAAAATTTGTGCTTCCATCTTTTTTGTTTGTTGGTTTTTTAAAGGATTGAAACGAGGAGAATATGTCAAATTCTTTCCAGTGAATGCAGCATAAACAGGTTGGTAAACAATATGTAAATGAAGATGGTTTAAGGGCGATAGGACCAGTGGCAAAAAAAGTTTGGAACAATGCACCAAGTATGTCAACACTTTTCCATCTGGCGATTGAATTCACATGTAACGTATCCATGGGGAATTCACAAATCCCCTTCCTTGATGTTTTCTGGACCTTACAGCAAAGCAAGGCAGTGACAGATCTATCTTGCAACCAGTGGAGGCTCACATTTGCCTGGAATAAAGTTGCTGCCAAACCAGGATACTTAAAATGGACCATTGTCTACAGTTTTGGCCCTCAGGATTAAATGCATATGCAATGACAGTGGTAAATACAGTTGGCCTCCATTTTATATGGACGTGACTTGTGTGAATATATCCTTACTCACTTCTCCCTCCCCCCCAAAAGTTGAAAACAACAGTTTAAATACTTCAGGCAATTCTACCTGCCCCTGCACTTACTCAGTTTATGCCCGGAGTAAGCCTGAAATAGGCGACCAAAGCCGATGTCCTCTCAATCTCTGTGTCTCTTGTCTAGTGCATCTAGTTCTTAAAGCAGCAGTTTTTCAACCCATGCCCTGCAAATTATCCATAGCTGTGCTGCAGACTATTTGGGGAAGATCATTTATAGCCAGGCCTCTAGAGGTATATGCTGTGCTTTGTCAACTGTTTAAAAAAAACTGATGGTGTGCCTTAAGAATTTTACTCCATCCGTTCATCCATCAATCAACAGTATTTCTATATCAACCGTCTGTCTGTCTGTCTGTCTGTCTGTCTAGTGAAATTTACAGATAACCCCCCCTGTGCAACATGAACATCTGTGCTAAACACCCCCCCCCGAGCAGCATCCCATCCCATGCAGCATCTCCTACCCTGTGTAGCACAATCCCCTGTGCACCACCCCCCCCCGACCGTGGGCATCCCTACAATGCAGGTGTTGGGTTTAGGGCTGGGTTTTATCAATGGTAAGTATAGTTGTTAATGTTAAGTATCAGACAAAAATGCATTGCATCCCTAATCACCCCTCAGAGATTAAATTTTCTCAAAATTGGTTCTTAGTGGGTGCTCATGTCCCATAAGGAACACTCTCCCCACATTTCATGCTGCTAGGTGAATGGGTTAGGGCAGGGCATCAATCAGTAAGCAATTCTTCAATGTAGAGTATAGGAATGAAAACTCATTGTGTACCTTTTCACCCCCTTTCAGTTGGAATTTCCCAAAATCTGTTCTTAGTGGTTCCCTCCATCACAGGAGGAATACCCTCCCCAAATTTCATGCTTCCAGGTCCAGCAGTTTTGGCTGGGCGTTTATGAATCAGTGAGTCAGTCATTCAGTGACTCTTCAGTTTTTAGATAATGGGCGCAAACCAGAGTAACTGCAGGGAGTCCTTGCTCTGGTGTAAGAACAATTTGCTCTGGATTGCAATATGAATTTCCCATAGGTTTTCACGAGGTGGTGCAGTAACTACGGGTACACGTAATGTCTCTTATGTGCTCCCATAGTTACTGTGGATTGTAGGGAATATTTATATTATATACCACTTGGTTCAAATAACTAATGGCACAAATATCAATATGCCATGAGAAAAGAGAGGTTGAAAATTTCTTTCTTAAAGTCACAGTACGTATCCACTGGCTTTAAGGGAATTTGAGTTATATTGGCTAAATTGAATTTTAGCAATTTTGTCTTTATGTACTAACATCGGAAAATACAGAATGACTGTATAACAAAAGAGTACCTGAACTTAAAGAGTGGCTTCTCTCTCATGTGACTGACTTAAAACATCCATCAGGATTCCTTTTTCTTAAGAGAATCTCCCCTCCACAAACAAGAGACTCCTAATCAATAATACCACATCTCTCTCACTTTGACTTCAGCCAGCAACTTCTAATTACTACTTGGCGATTAGAGAGAGTTGCAGGGAGCACTTGCTAAAGTTGTCACCAACTCTGTTCTTATTGTCGATGGCCAGACTGCTAACCTGCCAAAGTTACATGTGGGAACTAAAATTAAACCATGTGTCACCAATCTCGGATCACATTAAGGTGAATTTAGTCACTACAATGCATGCAGTTGCCTTTGGGAAATGATCGCCATCAAAACAACTGAAAAAATTATATATATATATATATATATATATATATATATATATATATATATATATATATATATATATATATATATATATATAAAAACTGAGAAGTGACTGACTGACCCACCCACCAATGCCCAGACAAAGCCACCAGACCTAGAAATGTGAAATTTGGGGAAGGTACTCCTTCTGTGATGCAGAAGAGATACACCAAGAACTAATTTTGGGAAATCAAAACTGGAAGGGGATGAAAAACGGTGCAATTTCTTTGATAAACCACTTTTTATTTATTACAGTTAATACTATCCTTCATGGTCTGCATGGATTTCAATTGGTTTTTTTTATTGATGTGTGTGTGTGTAACAATTTTGATTAAAGCCTTGACAAAATTAAACATTCATTGGTATGTTAAGGCGGACAATGTGTTTCAGTTGTCTAATTTAAAATATATATGGAATTCTGTTGTTGAAATATGGGTTTTTGATGCCTAAAGGGTAAAAAGTCCCTCTTGTTTTCTTTTATGAATAATAAAAATGCTACATTGTTTACAGGATTTATATCTGTGACACCAATCCTAAAAAGTTTTATAGCACTCCAGTAATATTTTTTCTATAACACTAGAACAAAGACTTTGCAATATATTTTGTGATATTGCTGCAGTAGATGTTGTAACCCCATCCTAAGCACTTTATTGTGTATGTGGAAGCCAGAGGACAGTAAAACAAAAGAAGTGCCCTCCTGGATCCAAAGAGCCCAACACGTGCAGTTGGCATGCAGGGATTTCACAACTATCAATGTGGAGATCCCCGGAATTAAAATATGTTGGGTTCATTTTTTGTAACTCTTAAGTATTTGGTGGGAAGTTTTGAATGTAGTTCTTCAATATAGAGCAGGGGGAAATTTCAGCAGTCCTCAGAAAGATTATGTTGGCACGGAATAGGACAAGAATTTGCTATCCATCTTTTTTATTTGCACCCCACCTTCTGCTGGGGTGATGGTTTTAGTTGGCAGTGCCATCCTCTGAGCTTGAATTCTTAAGTCCAGTTAAAATCTATTTGGCTTGGGATAAGCAGAACAATTTGGCCTGCTGGATCCCCTTTCCAGGGGTTGGCAGTGCAAAGCCGCAGTCACCAGGATTTGATCTTTTGCTGGAGTTAGGAAGTTTCACCCAAGGCTGGGCGAGCTTGGTAATTGTCTCATTTAGAGTAGATGCATGGAGTGAGTAAACAAGGACTACTACTGTGACGTTTTGTGGCATTTGCGGGATGCTATTCATTGGAAAATTCCAGAATTGCATGCATTGGGTGAGTGGCAATTGCACCATTATAATGCACCTGCCCATTCAGTGCAGCTTGTGCAGCAGTTTTTGGCCAAGCACAACATCCCACCGATCTGACAGCCACCATATTCCCCAGATCTCGCCCCTTGCGACTTTTTCGATAGGCTTTTTTTTTCCCGATAGGCTGGCATTGCACTGTAACAGAGTAACTATAACAGAGTAACAGAGTAACTATGGGAGCACGTAAGAGACATTACGTGCACCCATAGTTACTGCACCACCTAGTGAAAACCTATGGAAAATTCATATTGTAATCCAGAGCAAATTGTACTTACACCGGAGCAAGGACTCCCCGTAGTTACTCTGGATTGCACCTTAAGTCTCCCTAAAAAGAGTGTGATGGGCTGAAGGGCCTTTTGCATTTGAGAAGTATTTCACATGCATTAACAGAATTGTATTTTCCCTAGTGATGTGAGGAGGGAAGCCTTTAAATCTACAAATATGTTATTTGTGTTGAAAATAACCATTTTAACTTGATTTCTCAATTTTTCCAAAGAGCCCTGAATGAGCTTTTGTGGCATGACATCAAGTTTAACCCTATTCACACAGAAGAAAATAATTACGGTTACAGGAGGTCAATGCTGGGCTATGTACATTAACATTCTAATCTCTCCCGCCAATGAAGACTTCTTTGATTTCTTCTTCATCGACATTAAATGTTCAGACATTTTACATCTCACTCTCTCTTCCAGTTGTTTTCTTCACTTCTGCAGCCATGATGGCAAAACTACTGCCCTACCTTTCCTAACCCTCATTGCCCTTTTCTGTCCTTGGAATCATTTATTATGTCTTGTTAGCTTAAGGGTTCTTCAAATTCTGCTCTGCACTTGCTGTTTTTCTCATCAGAGGTTGGGGAAAATCCACAGTTAAGTGACCTGTTGTCAGAGAGAATAAAAAAATTTCACATCCAACAAACATGATTTTTTTAAAAATGCCATCTTATTACCAGTGTTTTTCCATTTATGGGCTCATTCTTTAGGGCTCATTACTAGAGAACATTGGAGCATCTTTCTTTTTGCCCTCTGCCTTTAATAAATGCGTTGTTTCCCAAAACTGGACATGTAAATATAGTTATGAACTGCATGTTCTTCCTCTGTACTGCTTTTGTTGGCATATTAGGGAATTCAAGGTTTTTGTACCAAGCTTATAAAAATGTCCTGTTTGTATCAAATGTTCTAAGTCAGTGTTCCTCAGATGTGGGCCAGAAATCTCTAGTTGGGTCATGAGCCCTTTTCAAGTGGGTTGCAATATTGTGGCATCTAGCTTAGCTGCCATTGATTATACAAAGCTAAAAATACGAGTATAGAACTGGGCAGGACAGGAGGTAAAGGGGGTGCACTTGCACCAGGCTAGAAGCTTTGGTGTGATACAGGAAGCTGGACTATATGATCCAGTGGAGGCTTTTCTTATGTTCATATGTTCTAATCCATAAGATAAATTTGCACAAATGGATAGCCATGTATAACTCAGAAATCTTATCTTCTGACTTGAATTTTTATGGCACTTCTCCTGCTCCATTGTTCATGGCTTGCATCAGAGATCAAGTTTTCAGGTGCAGGTCAAATCCCAACAAGGACTTACACTACTGAAATGCATGTTCACCCCATACTATTGCAAAAAGTGCCATAAAATAATGTGCTTGTGGTGTGGTATATATGCATATATATTGGGTATTGGCTCTGCCTTTCCATTGGACTAATTCAGTGGCGTGGAGAGGGGGGATTTGCTGCTTGGGTAACAGCATATCCTCCATAACAATCTAACCCAGGCTTTCGTGCTTCGCATGCAGCATATGCAGTGCCAAGCACGATACCATAGTCTTCCAAGACTGACGGAGGCCTGCTATTGTGTGGCTAACAAACAGACTGGGATGTTGTTTCATCTGTTGTATGTGAGTGAGCCCAAGATAACTGTAAACACAATATAAGGCCTTTCATAAAATCGTTGAAACCCTGAAAGTAATTAAGCAGCATTTTCAAGGCAAAGGGCCTTTCTGGAGAATTAATGTCTATCTGTGAATCACTTGATGGCCTCCAGCCCAAGACATTAGCTAGTCTGATTGCTTGAAACATCTCTTGACAGCCCAGTCATCTTAGATTTTCATACTTGCCTCTCATCAAAATATCTTTTTTTCGGTTGTTTCCAGACTGAGTAGATTGCTCTCATACTGCCTGTTCAGTTACTCATGCAATTTTATAAGAGGCATTTGCAGGTTATCACATCATCCTTGATGAAGGCGGAGAGAAAGCTGCTGTTGAAGTGGTTCTTCTTGTGCAATCAAGAGGAACGGTGGGCTCCTGTGCACTTAATGTCACTGCCATTAATCCTGAGTTAATGCAACTCCTGTGCACATTTTGCTTACAGTGTCCATCTCAGAAGTGGTGCACTCCACAAATTCAATTATGCTTAGCTATAGCTTTCCTGTTTTGAGCAGAGATTGAATTATGATTCTTCAGCTTATTGCACTTACACAATGAATTTTGATTTTGGGGGAGGGGGTTCCTTATTTAATCCTAGGGCTGTCATTAGTGGTACTGTTATGAAGATGGCACAATCGTAACCAACTTTCCAGCAGTGGCTTAGTAGTGCCACTGGGGCATGTGCAGTTGGGGGGTAGTAATGGAGGCCTCCTCAAGGTAAGGTAAAATTTGTTCCCTTTTCTCAGAGTTGTACTGACTTCAGTGCCAGAAAGATGGTTAGGATTGCGCCCTTGTCCATGTCCTTGGGCCCTTGCTTTAAAATTGGAGTAGTGTTAGAATAGGCAAAAGGAAATATTTCTTCACATGATGTGTGATTAATCTATAGACTCTATCCCACAAGCGATTGTGATGGCACCTGACCTAGATGACTTTTAAAGAGGGAATTGGGCAGGTGTATGGAGGAAAACTGGTTACAAGTGGTGATGATGACAGTGATAAGCAATTTCTGGGTTTTAGCGCTAGCTTCTCTCTGAGTGTCAAGTGCTAAGGTGTGGCAACAGGATATATGTATGTTGTCTTGAGTGCTCCTTAAGGGATCTCAAGAGTTTCTTTTTGTTATTTATTTGCTTGGAGTCACCACTTTTCTCTTTAGTACCCAGCACTGCGTGTGTCTGGAGCACCCACTTCTGTCAAAGCTGCTTTGATTTATCGACCATTCCAGTACAGCACTGTGCTCCTTGCAGTGGTGAAGCTTTCAAATGAGCATCTGATCTAAGGTCACCTATGCTACTTATTTTTCAGGGGACTTTAATCTCCATACAGATATGACCTCCGACACCCACCAAAGAATTTAGTGTACTATATAGCCTGCTCTTGCTTTGTCAGCTTTTCCCATCAATGGCACATACGAAAGGTCATGGTTTTGATTTAGTTAACTTCTTGGGTCTCTCATTACCAGAGCTGGAGGTCACCCACCTTGATTTCAAATACATTTCTAGTTTTATTGCATCCTTATGCTTCCACACAAATAAATTGCTTGTAAGATTCCTCTATGTGTCACTTTCAGGATGAAGGGTAGTGAAGCGGGTTGGTGTTTGCTTTCCACTAAAGATATAGGTTTATACATGTCTTTAATTTTGTTGCCTACCAGGAAACTCTTCCCCATCAATTTTTTTCTTTTTTCAATGCCTCTACAATCCCTTTCCTAGATGTAGACTCACTACCTAAATGATTGAGTCTTGCCTTAACTGTTGACTTTTACTTCTCCTCTCTCTAGTGCTGCCTCTTTGTACCACTTATAGCCCCAAACTATGAGAATTTTATGACATCTTATCACCCAATAATGCTTTGATGGAATGCCCAGTTAAAGTGCTGACTCTTGGGCCATTTGGAGCTGCCAGAGCAAAGCAGTGACAATTTCACCTGGATTTCACCATCGAGACTGGACTGTGCCAACTCTGAAAAGTCAGTGGTTAGGGTGGATATGGGCAGGGATGGTCAGTTATGGAAAGCAATAGCAAGCGATATAAAGGAAAGTGATAGCATTTTGTGAGGAGAAATAGATCCCAGTGGCAGTGACCTGAATAGGATGCTCTGAATAGGATCCCTCTAAATGAGCAGGTCCGCAATTTGGGGGTTGTCCTGGATTCGCAGCTGCTCCTGGAGTTGCTCAGCCTTTGCTGAGCAAAGGGGAGCCTTTGCTCAGCTTTGGCTGATTTGCTAACTGCAGCCATATGCTGTGATCTGGCTACGGTGACTCATGCCCTAATGACATCTAGATTAGACTTCTGCAATGTGCTCTATGTGGGGCTGCCTCTGAAGACAGCCCAGAAACTCCAACTTGTGCAGAATCCAACTTGTATGGTCACTGGAGGTTGGCGGTTCAACTCTGTTGGGCTGTTCCTTCAGCAGCTACACTCGCTGCTCATTCACTTCTGGGCTGAATTCAAAGTGCTGGTTGTGACTTATAAAGCCCTATACGGTTCAGGTCTGGGATATCTAAGGGACTGCCTTCTCCCATTTAATCCAACCCATCACCTAAGGTCATCCGAGGTGGTTGACTGTGCCACCACCAAGAGAAGTGGTGGCCAGAGACAGGGCCTTTTTAGTGGTTATGCCCTACTCTGGAACTCCCTTCCTCTGCAGCTAAGGAAAGCTATCTCCCTGTGGGTTTTTCAACAGGGTCTGAAGACTCTCTTGTTTTCTAGGGTTTTTTAATGATGCAGGTAGGTTTTAATTATTGTTTTTAATTTTAAATGTTTTTAAATTTTTGTATATGTTCAGTAAAACATATTCCATTACTCAAATCTAATGTGCCATTGAATTTGTTGCAATTGAATCTAATTTTTAAAAGCCTGGGATTTTAGAAATGTTTACTGGTGATTGTAATGCACAGCTGCAGAGCAGGTGCAAAATTTAACTTTACAGCACACAACGAGTTATATGACAATGATAATATCACAATGGGTTTATGTTATGATTCTTACCAAATTGCACTATTTCTAAATATTGACCTTTACTAAATACCGTATTTTCTTGAATCTTATGCACTATTGAATCTAATGCACACTCAAATCTAATGCGCATCCCGATGTTGGAGACCAAATTTGGCTGAAAAAGGTGAGTCAAAGAAATATGGTTCTTTTACTTACCTCTAGTTGGCCTTCTTATCACGACCCAGCTCTGTTGGTGCAGCTGCATGCTAAATCATAGTGAGGGATCAGATAGGGCTGTAAGACTACATGCTAATTTGGCCTGGACAGCATTTTTCCACAGTAGACTTGTTCCAAACCTTGCATACATGTTCACACAGGTGCACACGCCTGTGCAAATTTCAGTTGTTAACAGCCCATTCCTGTGGTCCCCTTGCTGATGTAGTGATGCCAAAATTGTGACCTCTGCATTCTGCTGGTATGTACCTGTGTGTGGAGTAAGGGAATATTTGTTCCCTTACTTGGGAGTAGGTTTCTGCAGCCTGCACCTATCAAGAGTGTTGTTTGAGACTGCCGTACGGCAGTTAATGCTAGCAGAATACCGGTTCTGTCAGCATTATTGGATTGAGCAGTTAGTGATTTAAGGGAGGGTCCATAATGCATGATAGAGTGCTTGCTTGGTATCATTGGTAGAGCATATGTTTGGGGAATGATTACATCCAGTATTATTCTCTAGCAGAGTTAGCTATTTGGGACACTAAACTGTGTAATATCCCAACATACCTGGATCTTAGATGCTAAACCCGTCTTCATTTCTAAGGGTCAAAATGAATGTTCCTGCCACTGGATAATTTTTGTCTTACCCTGTCCTTTCCTTAAAGTTATCAGAACATGTTTCCTGGATTTCCTGTTGCCATTTTCAATCAAGAGTGCAGAGAAAATGAGTATTTGATTTCACGCCCCCCCCCCCCCAATGCCTTTTTGAATGGATGTCTTCAGATGTAACCAACTTGCCTGTCATATCAGTTAGGGAATTATTAGGAACTATAACAATAATTTTACTCTGCATATTTTCTTGACCTCAGCCTTTTGTTCTTTGTGTTTGCTAGGAAACCTACTGGCATACAACTGAAACTGGTATGATCTAATCCAGCGTTGCTGGGAGATAAGAGATGGAAAGCTTAGTAGAGTTACAATTTTGTATCCCAGCAAGATCTCTACTCTGTCATACTGAAAGTTGGACGGCTCTTTAATGCTTTTGATGCTGACAGCTATTGATTATTTTTTTTGGGGGGGGGGATGGGGAAAATTTCTAGAGTAGACTTAATCTTAGTGGAGTATCTGGAGCAGCCAGACACCCATTAACCTGGTTTACCTACTGACCCCATTGTGTGAGGATACGGGAACTCCAAAAGGCCTTAGAGACGTTGCATCCATTATCACTATATTTTAGAAAACCTGCTCTGCCTACTCATACCTACAACATCAGTTCCCCACAGGCAAGAGTCTGTTCTACATGGTAGTGTTGAGCCGATCTTTGTTTTGTTTTTGGGTTTCTGATGAATGAGTAATGAACTGATGAATGACCTGATGCTTGCCCACATCATATGGTTGCCCACATCATATGTGGTCACACTGGTTGCTAGAGACAAAGATTTGAGTTCTGGATTTGAGACTTGACAACATTAGTGTTTCTTCACTATATGGGGTTTTCTTTATTGGAATGCAGTGACCACACTTGATGTTTCCAGTGCCATTAGGTAGCAGTATTTAAGTGGTTAATCAGGAGCACACTGTGATCCTGATTTTTTTTTTACAAGTGAGACCTGTGGGACTTTGCAGTTTCCTATGTAGCCCTCTCTTTACAGATCTCTTTGTACTGGCTTCTGTGCCATCATATGGAATTCATCTACTGTGATCTTTTAAAGAAATTATTCACACCTCCTTCTCGGGTGTATTGACTTCCTTGGTTGTGGCATATCAATTACAGGATGTTTTGAGATTATTCATGAGCAGGTCTGTCCTGCTGCATTAAACCGTGCCATTCAAAGGATTAGGTGAAGGAGAGATTGGGAAACACGCCCGCCTTCTTTCCTGCACTTCCTTTGTGAAATGGTCTATCTTGTAGCATTTGAATGCAGGGAGGCAGAACAGGGAGCTGAAATTGGCATTTACCTTGTTAGCGAAATGGACAGGTTTTGCTATTTGGAGACTTATAACCAATCATTCCATTTCAGGATTACAGCCTTGAGGCATCTGATCATCACTGACACAAGAGCATGAAAAGCCAATGTGCTGATTCTGGGCATGCTCACTACTTCAAATCAAAGAATAGTTGGGGGGGATGGACTTTATTAAGAGTCTGGTAATGCAGCATGCTTTAAAGCAGTTGCAAAGGGTTACCAGCTGTTCCATGCAACTGAGATGTTGCTGCAAGGGGTGAGCAGCTGCGGCAGCATACCATTAACCTCTAGAAGTACCCCAGTAGTAATTATGTCTGCATGTAGTAGTGGGCAGAAAGGGTGGTTGTTGTATTGAGGTTGCTAAGTGGGGTGCTTATCCTTCATCCACCTTTCTGGGTCCACTTTGATTGTAGCTAGTAAAATTGCTGTCACAGGTCTAGGTGAACCCATCATGGCAGTGGTGGGTTACTCATAAATGAGGAAATAACTTACTCTCTTACTTCTAGGACTAACCCTTCCAGGAACTATCATGTGGTCCAGTGCAACTGCAGGTAGTTAAGTAGTGTTATGTCATGGGTTCAAGCATAGCAAAGACTTAGATAAAAGGTTCCATGTAGGCGTTTTTTTTTCTCACTCCAAAACACATGTTAAAATTACACACAACACACTAAAATACCTCAAATATATATAATCCACCCATGCCTGAATCTCACCTGATTGGGCAACCAATCATCAGATAATTAGTTGCTTCTCCCACAGGTGGCAATACTCAATTCATAACTAGGATTTGGGTTCTCCCACATGTGAAGTTGGGTGGAATGTCACTGAGACAGGATGTTGCACTGGCAAACTGGGTCTGCAAGACTAAGTCTTGGCAGAATGTCTGGTCTAGAGGGTTCAGCCGCTGTAAATTGCCTGAAGATAAGATCTGAAGGTCATGGTCTGGACAACACTGGAAGCCGTGCATGGATAAATGTTGATACTGGACTGTGGGAGTGTGTAAAGAAAGAAATGCAGTTGCAGTGGAGTCTGTCCAAAGGCATAACAGTGAGCAAGTGAATGTGAGACTGGACATAAAAAGGAAACATCTAAGAATGTAGGAGTTCCTGAAATAGAGGACCTTTCTTTGAATTATAAAAACCTTCTAGGGTAAGTAAGCATGCCTACGTAAACAGCCTTGAGAATAAAATCAAAAGAGAGATCTGGTGACTTGAAAGGCAGTATGTAAATACCTTTGTTTAGTGCCATGATTGTCTTGGAGTTCCAAAGAGAGATACCTCTTGGATCTGCCAAGTTACACTGTTCGAAGCTCTATGGATGTCATAAGAGGAGATGGATGCAAAAAAATGGAACTAAACAGCCTCCATTTGTGGCAATGTAAAGTCATCACAAAATATCTCCCCAATCTAGCACAGGTCTTCATGTGACTTTCAGATCTGGCCATACTGGGCAGTTGGCAGTGGACTTGGCTCCCAGATGAAACAGTTTAGTGGCAGCTTGGCACTAATTGTGACCATTTTCATACCCCTGAGATATCTTCTTTACATTCCATTTCCAATTTCAGATGCTTCAGGGGCATGCAGACAAACTCAAATATGTCATTTTGTGGGTGTGGGGAAATTCCTTGTCATTGCAGCAGAAACAGTCAAAGTGAGAGTTGCGCTTCTACCATCTTTACCATTGCCATTGGGAGGAGCAATCACCTGATTAATAGGGTAATGATAATCACCTGATTAATAGGGGGCTTTCATAGGCTATCATGGTATTATGGATACCAATGTTATTTACATTGAGATAAAACCGCGCATGAAAAATCTGATAATACAAAAACCTATATTGTGTAATTTTGCTACAGACGCTTACAGACTTGAATGAGAAAATGTCTTAGGGGAGGAGACAGATCTTTCAATGCAGGATCACACACTTTGCATGCAGATGGCCCCATTGTTCAAACCCTTTCTATACCCTGGTACACCAGGAAAAATTACTGTCTGAATAGTCACTTTTCTCAGAATCAACAGTATTTCAGTATAAGAATCAGTTCTCAGACTCTGGTCAGGGCAATTTCTTGGGTTCCCAACTTGATCGTCTTCATTAGTCCTATTTGCAACTGGACGCCTTCTTGTTGACTTTGATCAAGTTTCTATGGACCATCCTTTTCTTCCTACAGCTTCCCATCTCAAAACAATACTTGGTTAAACATCTGTTGACATATTAGTGTATGACTCAGCCTTCAACATCTTCCTTTTCCCATTTGGGCATTTGTCTATACATCAGTCTCCTTCTGTAGTTCTCCATTTGCTAGTTTCTCCAACCCCAAAGGCCTCCTTATTCTCTATAGACAGGTTGTTTTGAAGTGTCTGTGAGTTATGTGTTACCTTAGCTGTCATCTTCCAGAATCTCGCTCTGTGGTGAGCCCACAATGTTCCTACTGCTGTTATTTATCTGCACTTTAGCTTTCAGTGTGAGTTCTTTCGATTTCAGACAATCTCTGCCATAAATTTATGGAGAGCTCAGTGATCAAAGTACATATCTGGGTTCATAGTTAATGCTTGTGTAGAGATGGGGTTGACAGGAGGTGGGCGAGAACTGTTTGTCGGAGCAGTGAATCAGTCAAAGGATACACACATAGCCTACCGTAAGTGTCTCAGGCCCAATCCTATCCTCCCTTCTTTGCTGATACGGTCATGCCAAAAATGGGTACTCTGTATCCAGTGGGGTGAGTATGTGTGGATAGGGAGGCTTAAGGAAAGGCTTTAATCTATTTACCCTGCATAAGCTTCTCAACTGGCAACGAGTCTCCTCAAACCTGTGCTAGCAATTTTGAGAGCACATCTGAGGAGAGAAGAGGGATGGATAGGCCATCCTCTCCTATAGCCTCTCTACCCCATCACATCCCATTTCCCACCCCATTTCTCATCCCATATTGCCCCTCTCCACCTATGGAGTCGTATTCCACCTGTGCCACTGCCTTACCTACTCTATCAGACGAGGGCATCACCAGCGATGGTTCTGAAGTGCAGGAGCTTTGCAAAGCAGTGCTTCTAAAATTACTGCCAATGGAGCACTGCATGCTCCATTGACATTCATTTTGTGATAGAAGAACTGTCACAATGGGCTCTGCATCTCAGCCCAATCCTTAATATGACTGGGTTGTTAGTGCTGTTTGTGAGCAAGCCAAGACAAGCCTTTAAGAGGATTTTAAGTCTTCCTTGAGAAGAAAATTGAGACAATTAAGGATGCCTTGCTGCCACTGGGGAAAAATATGGCACATATTCACGAAGCTTAATAGCAAAATCAGAGATCATTTCACAGGCATATTGAGGGCCAATTCATAGATTAGAAGCAACTTCTATTGACAAGGGAGCTTCATAAATTATGCTTTCTTTCCCATGGAACTTCCTGCGGCAATGGGGTTGTCGTTTCCCACCTCACATCTTTCATAAGTTGACAAATGCATAAAGAAAGCCATTTGAAATTTGCAAATTGTGGTTTACAGTTTGGTCAGTTTGTCACACAATTGTCATGTCATTTGTGTAGGTTCACAACATAAGCCTTCCAAAACTAAAAGCCCAATTGTATTCAGCAGCTGCATTGCTGGAACCCGCTTTCTGGCAGTACAGCATGCTTTAAAGTTGTTGTGAAACTGAAGAGAGCCTTGGCACCAGTAAGTTGGTGTGGTGGGAAGCAGGTGGAACAGGATGGGAAAGGAGCTTGGTTATTTACCAGTATCCAATTCCCATTAGTCCGCATGTGTGAATCTAAGTAGACCCTTTGGGACAGCAGAGGTTTACCCTGGTACAAGGAATCAAATGTTCCTTTACCTGGAGGAGAACCCCCCTGAGATAGCAGGGGGGAATTGCAATACATCATTTACAAATAGACAACTAGCCCCTACTTGACCCTAGATTCTAGTTGGAAGCACATGGACTCATAAGCGCATGGAACATTGCTTCCCATCTCATACTTTCAACCAACCTAAAAAGTTTTGTGTCTGTGCTCTGAAAAGTTCTGTCTTTCTGACTCAGTATTCAAGCTGCAACCTGCTGATACCTGTCTGTCTTGTCCCTCTGACTAAATGGATGGTCTCATCTTTCCAAACTCTACCGGGTGTTGCATTCCAAAAGCTGGAGTGAGATTCCCTCTGGGATCAGGACTGTATCTCCTGTCATTCATTCCCATTGATAAAACAATCACCCCTCAATTTAATTAGGCACAAGCCATCAGTCTAGAAAAGGAAAGTCTCTGAGCATCCTTAATAGTATTTATTCTTAATTGTTCCTGGAAGTTTACTATACTGTTTATTAATGCTTGAAAACATTTACCAGAAGATTATAGGATCTTTTGGAATATGGAATTACTGAAAATGGCAGTGCTCTCTGCGTATTTAACTGGTTCATCCTTTCATTCGTTCTTTTTCTTCTGACTTAATCTGCTTCTATTGCCCAATGGAACATTTTTATTGTTATTACTTCAATATCAGTTACTTCCATGAAAACACAGCCTGCCAATAAACGCAATGCAGCGGCATTGAGAGAGGCATTTATGCTTTGATCAACACTTTCTTAACTTTCTGGAAAATGTATTATGCATTTCACAGCTGCAGCATGTTTTGTTTAAAAGGACAATGGAGGTAGGGGATGGAGGATAAACTCTTGTTTTTCTATATATTACTCACTGTGAAGGTGGAAGATTACATTTTCCTTTACATAGTTCATGGTCCACCAACCTGCCTCTGTAGGGCAATTAGCAGCTCACACATGGTGCCTCAAAGATGAATGTTGTAGAGTCGGTGTACACACTGAGTTTTGGTCTCAGTGTTGTGTTTCTAATTCCAACTCAGGAATTAGAAAACTGCTGGATGTGTTATAAGATCTTCTTCCTATGGAAAAGCATGCTTTCTTCTGAACCAAAGACCCCTTCTTCTGAATCAAGGAACACCTCTGAAGACTTTAGAGTAAGCAGCATTGCCTTGCATAAAAGAAACCATAGGTAGTTCCGTATCCATAATGTAATATGAAAGCAAAAGGGTTGTTGATACTGTATGTCTGGTTTCCTCTTGAGATCTTATGGGAGAAAATTCATCTAATGATCAGCTTCCACTTAACATGCATCAGGAGGCAAATGGACTCTTTTCTGCAGTGACTCTTTTCTTTTCAGGCAACAAACATTCCCTTGCTTTGATTTGGCATCTATGATTGTCCCACATCACAGGATACTGAACATACTCCAATGGCATGGCTGCATTAGTGCTGGAAAATTGGAATAGATGGGACTCTTAGGTACTAGAAAAGTCCTTGATGAATGCCAAACACTTTAACAATATTTTGTGTTTTTAAGAATAATAGTCCCATGCATATTGCCCTGTTAGCCATACTGATTTTAAGGTTCAGTGCTCATCTCCAATTCCAAGCCAAGGAGCCAACATTGTTCGAAGACGCTTCCATGGTCATGTGGCCAGTGTGGCATGTGCCGAGGTGCACAGAATGCTGTTATTTTCCCACAAAGGTGGTATCTATTTATCTATTTGCATTTGCATGCTTTCAAACTGGCAGGAGCTTGCCTAGAGACAGGAACTCACTCCATCTTGCAGCACTCAGGTCTTGAACTTGCGCAACTTTCCCCCTTGCGCAACTTCCCCCATGTGCATCATCCCCCATGCGCAACTTTTCCCCATGTGCAGCTTTCCCCATGTGCAACTTTCCCCCTATGTGCAACTTTCCCCCCATGCGCAACTTTCCCCCATGCACATCATGACCCCATGTGCATCATGTCCCCACATGCATCATGTCCCCCTTGTGCAACTTTCCCCCTTGTGCAACTTCCTCCATGCACAACTTCCCCATGCACAACTTCCCCCCATGCGCATCATGCTCCCATGCGCAACTTTCCTCCTTGCGCAACTTCCCCCCATGCGCAGCATCCTCGCCAGTGCAACCTCTTCCTCCAAAAACATCCCCCAGTGCACCAGGCACTGAGCACCAAATTGGCTGGATGTTATTCAGTCTCCCATGTTAAGTATAGGACAGAAACATGTTGCCCCTTTTCAGCCCCTGAAGGGTTAATTTCTCCAGATGGTTCTTGGTGGGTGTTCAGGTGACAGAAGGAACTCCCAGAATTCCATGCTTCAGGCCCAGCAGTTGGGGCGGAATGTTGATGAGTCAGCAATTCTCAATGCAAAGTATAGGGAGGAAAACGCGTTGCGCCCCTTTTCACCCCCTTCCAGTTGGAATTTCTGAAAACCAGTTCTTAGTGCACCCCTCAGTCATGGAAGGAACACCCTCCCCATATTTCACGCTTCTAGGCCCAGCGGTTTTGGCAGGGCGGTGATGAGTCAGTCAGTCAGTGAGTCAGTCAGTGACTTTTCTCTTTTATATTATATATAGATATATTTCCCCCTACTTTCCCCACCCTCAAAAGTAGTATGGCTTTGAAAGCCATTTTTTATTATTCTCTTAGTCATCCTTTTGCCTAAGAAATTGTGATTAAATGAAATTATGTTAGTCCATTAATTTGCCCAGTGCTTTGCAAACACTGATAAGAGAGCCAATGCTTTGAAAACCTTATTGTCTGAATAGGATAAGACACATGGACACACACGTTCTCACACACAAACACACACATACAAGATGAACAGGCTCTTGGAGAAGGATGTTTACATGGATTTTTGTGAAATGTTGAATAAAAATGGTCTAAGCAGAGTGGCAAGATGTTTGATGTCAAGGAGACAGTCACATGTGACCTACCACACTAAATCAGGTCATTGGCCTGTTAAAGTAAGCATTGTCTACACAGTGATGGTTTGTGGCTCTTCATCGTTTCTAATTTCCTGCCTGGAAACTCTAGACCAGTGGTGTTCAACCAGTGTGCTGTGGTGTGCTGCAGATAGTCCTCAGGTATGCTGTGGAAATTTGGGGATTGGCATTCATTAATAGGAAAATTGGGGGATTTGAACAGTCTGGTGTGCCTTGTCAATGATCAAAACAATTGATGGTGTGCCTTGACAATTTCACTGCCTTGTTAAGTGTGCCGTGAGATGAAACAGATTGAAAATCACTGCTCTAGACATTCAGACAGGTTCTTGTGTTTGTGTACATACAAAGCTGGTGCTTTTCACAAGTGATGGGAGTTTTATGGTAGAACCTTCCATGTTAATGTTTCCTCTGATAAGGTTGCCTGATTGAATATGAGACAAAGCAACCACTATTTTTTTCATGGGGGGAAGTTGCACTTTGACAATGGTGCTTTTGAGGATACATCCTTCAATATTAAATGATAGATAACCCTACCTTGTGTCAAATAATGTTGAATAAATTCCAATTAGCTAGGGATTTATTTTATTAGTCTCCCTCCATTTGGGACTACCACTTGCATCACTATTAACTGCAACCCAATGTTTTTATTAGAGAGCAGAAAAACATTACCTGCTACTAGTGAAAGCTATTTTAGTACAACTAAGAACTTGGAAAGGACTGGGACACAATCTTCTCGTAGTACTTGAAAGGGTACACTAGATGCCTTGCCCTTTACCTGGTGGTGTTCTAATTCAATGGTCATTTTGTAAGTTACTGTGATCCCACAAATGAGATTTGGTAACTCTATTGGTATTCCAACCCCAATGCTGAAGAACATTAATCTTTTAACATTAATCTTTAAACATTAATCATTAAGCAATATTTTGTATAAATAACAATTCATACAAGGTAACATGTAATTAAAAAACTTGTAATTAAAAATAATCTGTAATGTAAAAAGCCCTTTTAGTTAATTACTTTTGTAATTACACATGACATGAATTTATGCATCATTGCCCGGCTGGAAGGAGAACCAATGCCCAACATATAGTGCATTTACATTTTTCAACTACTGTGTTTAACTCTCATTACTGTTCTATTGGAGACAGTAAGTTAGTATTTTGGTATTTGTAGACAGCTATGAAAACTTTGTAAAATGTAATAAGGTAAATGAATCTTATAAAAATATTTGCTATAAAAGAGGCATTGATAGATTCAATCCGATGATAAAAATATATGAACAGGTTGACCTAACTTTGGTTGAGCTAATGAATGCTTTGAAGAAAGGGATGCCATTTGATAAGAAATCTGGTTTAATCAAGTTAGGGATTAGTTGAATATGGTATCTTATTTTCCTCATAATACATAATATGGAAATTGAAGAACTCATAGATTGGTGTCAAGGATTTTTCAGGGAGTTTCAGGCATGCAGTCCCATGGATGAGATGATTAGGACCTCATGATCAGGGCTGTTCTGTGATTGTCCCAAACAAGGATTAAGAGTGCCAATAGGGGGATAGCTATGATAAATGTGATAAAGTTTGTGATAAAGTTTGTGATTTTTCATATGTGATAAAGTTTGTGATTTTGACCTTGAACTGATTTTAGAAAGCATATATTAGCAGGTCCAGCCTTGTAGTTCTATAAAAAGTCAACTCAGATGAATGTTTCATCTTTCTGTATCTCTTGTCATTGACTCAACATTGACATTGACTCAGCGTTCTCTATCACCATCCTTAATAGGGCACCGCCAAGTGAAACAAGGAACCTGTGAAGTGGTGGCAGTGCATCGATGCTGCAACAAGAACAGGATTGAAGAGCGGTCGCAAACAGTCAAGTGCTCTTGCCTCCCTGGGCAGGTTGCTGGCACAACAAGAGCTCAGCCCTCCTGTGTTGAAGGTAAGCAGCTTCCTCCTTGTTTGTGTGGCTGGCTTAATTTTTTAAAAATCTCCTTGTTTGTTCAGAGTCCTGCTGTCTTGGGGGGGATTCTAATCCTTCCCCTTATTAATTTTGGACACATTTTTCTTTGTTAATGATAATGAGTATGTGCCTTAATCATGGTGTAATTAATCTCCTTAATTTATGTACTCGGCCATTCTGTGCTTGTGCCAAGAAGATTTCTTTGTAGTTTTATGTTTCTTTTCTATTTTTGCAAAGGAAAGTCTACTTTAAAACTAGCCTGAAAGCAAAAGGGAATTATGTCAGACCTTACTTGTGAAGTCAGAAATCTGCTGTATTTGGGGACATTAGATTTTCCTATACTGGTCAGGAGAGGTTTAACCAATATGCTGTCAATGCTATCAGAGAAACTGGGACATCAGAGACAGGGGAACCTGACATAAACGTTTGCTCACCATTTCACCACCTTTCTTCCTGATCTCTGTCTTCAAAATCTCAATTTATAATCCTTCACACTGCTACTGAACATGGCTCATTCACCAATCTTTTTCCAACATCAGTTAAAACAAAAGGTGTGCAGACTTTTTCCTGCGATCTTTGTATAAAACAGTGGAGATTTTTGGACGAGTATGACTAGCTGTGCCTTTGGCTCTACCATTCTGATAAGATCCCTTTGTGGTACAATTCTGTGGTACACAACCTGCTTTGAAAGTTTATATCATAGTTAAAGATCCCGTGAGGACATAAGGAAATCTTGCATAATGGTCATTCAAATCTAGGAAGGAGCAGAAGCCTGGTGTGGGTGCACCCTGGTGTGGGTGCTTCCCAGTGGAGCACATACCTGGTGGTTGGTATTCCAGAAGTTTAAAGGTGACATAGGCTGCAATCCTAACACATTTTCCTGGGAGTAAGACCCATTAAACACAATTGGACTTACTTTTGAGTAGACATCGTTAGGATTGTGCTCAGAATTATATAATCCCATTGTCCCAACCTTCCGCACTAATGTGTCGTCTCCAGTGATCTTTGGCATACTACAGGCCCAGTTGCTTTGTATTCTTGCTGACTAGCATCACAAACCTGATTATTTGTGAGAGTGCAATATGGCTAGTCCTGGAGTGTGTTGAAGATCACCAAACAGATGCCGGAGTGGTGTGGAGTCACATCCGTCCAAAGGTGCATGCTGTATGCCCGCTCCCCTATGATAACAGTGAGAGAGTCTCCATTCTTCTGAATTGTGGTACTGGTAGATGACATAGATTTGCCAACTCTCCAGGATTGACAAGGAATGAATCTCCAGTATCAAAATTAATCTCCTAATTCAGTGACTTTCAATTTTTTTCATAGCATCTGGTAAGGTACTAAAATTGTCAAGGCACCCCATCAGTTTTTGACAATTGACAAGGCACTATCCACACTGCTGGTGAGTGGCTCACATCCCCCAATGAACCTGCTAATAAATGGCAGTTCCCCAAACTCTTGGGGTGGAGCTAAGGACCATTTGTGGCATAACAATATGCTTTAGCACAATGATTGAAAATTGCTGTCCTAGTAACTCCCGAAGCAATCTTTGAGATTTAAAAGTGCTTTCTTATTGACATTGTGCCATGTTTTGCGGGGAGATGGGGTGGGGAGAAACCAGGAATAGCTTTAATCAGTGCTGGAAAACCTAGAAAATTGTTAGAGCCTTATGATCCAAAGCACTAGGTGCAACATAGAGAATCCTGAGTGTCTTTGTTTTCATCGTGTGTGTGTCAGTGTTTTTCAGAATTACTGAATAATCTGTCTGCATTTCCATTTTCAAAGAACGTTTTGGGCTCTTATGATGGCGTTATTGATTTGAGAAATTATTAGCAAATGTGAAGTAACCCAGATTCCCAATGGTTAATGGAGGGACTTTTCGTGCTGTTTATAAGAACATAAGAAGAGCCTCTGCTGGATCAGGCCAAAAGCCCATCCAGTCCAACTTCCTGTGTCTCACAGCAGCCCACCAGATGCCTCAGTGAGAACATTCATGTAACCACCTTGGGAGAATTGCAATGAAAAAAGGAACGGTAGGAAATAAATATTATAAATCAGTGAATGGGCCATTGACCCTCCCAGTCCCTTGAGGGAACTTGTGAAATATTACAAAATAAGCATTATATTTTGCAGAGGCAGAGTTCTTTTCAGATGTCCACAGAATCTCTCCACCTGGCCCATTGCCAAGGTTTGTCAGCTCCTCTGGCTGTATGATGACCCTACATTTATATCCACGTTGTGTCAGTCTGCTAACAGACTGTGTCAGTCTTGTATCACTCTTCTAACAGAAAGGATTGCCTGCTATTTCATTGCCTACTATAATTTGCACCACGTATTTCTCCTCTGGAATCCACCTTTGTTTCAAAGTTTAGGTGAGTCTGGCACTATTTTATTACCACTACTGAATTCACACAAGTTTGGTTGCAGTTACTAATAATAGTAATTATTAGATAAACATATGCATGCTATTGGAGTATGGTTGGAATGACTGCAGTGGTTGGGTGCACAACCCCTTTGATGGAAGTTAACCATTCTCCATTTTTTAACTTAAATGAACACCTATAATGGAAATCCAGCTTTTTTAAACAATTCCATAAATTGCTCTGTGTCACTTTTCCTCTCTCCTCCCGCAGCCATGACACATTTTTCCCTTTTATGGAGAGCTTGATGTTAGGCAGTGGCAACTCTAAGTCTTCATTAATGTTTCTGTCAGCACCAACGGAAAGGATCTTAAGACGTAAAATGTGGGGAGATTTACATTGGAACAGAAGCAAAGCAGAGCAATATTTTAAAAGCTGGCTGCTGATTAATATTGACATAGAAATCATGTTTGTTAATCCACACCAAAGATACTTATCTCCTATTTCCATTGCTTTCCACACAAAATCATGACCTCTGAAAGTGAAATAACAAGGACTACCGGTTTTCCTAACTTCCCCTGATATTTTAATCTTTGAGTTAACCTATAAATGAATGAAACTTTGCAATATGCAAATAACCTTCAGTGAATGATTCTTTTCATATGTGGAAGCACATTTCATCTCTACTAGTTTCTGTCCCTGCTCCCTCAGATGACTCTGCCCTTTCTTATACACTGCCCTTATGCCTGGAATTCTTTCCCACATCACCTCCTTCCTTTTTGGAATTGCCATTGGCTTCCAGTGGTTTCCAGGCTGTGAGCCATGACTCCCAAGCTGTGAACCAGCCAGGGGAGCTACAAAATGGTAAAAAACCCCACTCCCTTTATATATGCCACATGCAGGGGAGGACACCTGGTTGCATATGCCATATGTGCTACCCGAGGCATCTGGTAGGCCACTGTATGATACACAAAGCTGGACTAAATAGGTCTTTGGCTTGATCCAGTGGAGGCTCTTGTTATGTTCGTACATAATGTACAGGATTGTAGCCCAGGATAATGTACAGGATAGGAGCAAATTTCTCTTGAATGGGAAAACATCCTTAGTCATGAGATGAGATTACAGTTGTACTGGAGAAAATAGCTGTGAAGTTTCTGAGCCGTATTGTGTCTCCCCCACAGGTGTAATGCTCTTTGACAGTGGCTCTTAAGCATTTCAACCCAGGACCCCCTTCTGAGAATGACAATCTGTTCAAGACCTCCTGGAAGTAATTTCATGGCCAGAAGTAACATCAAACAGAAAGTACGATCTCTGGGTGCCAGAGCTCCTCCATGCCCATTCACAAATAAGTTCCATTGTGTTTCCCAGGAAAGTATGGATTGCATCCCGAGTGTCCCATTCAAGATAGCAGTGCTATCCAGCTTTTCACAATCCTCCTGAAATGAAGTTGCAATCCCCCAAGGGGTTCCTGATCCCCACTTTGAGAACCACTGCTCTATGATGTTATTATGCAATGCAGTGTGAATGGGATTCACCAAGCAGCATAGGCTTGCCCACTTTTGATGACACAACTCTCTGTATAGGATATGGTGATGTCACTGTGGGTAGTTTGCTACTAAGAGTTGGCTGAGACTCATATATACATATTCCCTGCTCATGCCGTAGTACCTGGGTATTAATGGTCATCATGGGTATGGCTGTCCAAGTGGATCTGAAGCATCTTTGGCAGTCCGGACTTCCTGTTTTCCGGAGTGCTTCCTCATAATAATTTGGGTGAGACAAAATTCTTTCTCAAGTTGCCAACATATAGGATATCAGAGTTATTTCTTGCCAGATTTAATACATTCCCCAAGCCTCTTCTTTTATTTAGCTTAAATTTACTTTGATGTTTAAATTTTTCATCTCATGCTATTTGTGCATGTAACTCAAATTTAATTACTCAATATACATTGAATATATTTTTTCTGCTGAATCTGAGGCAATGCCTATAAATTTTATACTATACTCCGCGTTACAATAAAGCAGTCCTTTATGATGGACAATAAAGTCCAGATATTTATTAAAAATCTGCAATAGGGCAGCCAAGGTAATGTTGCTCTTTGAATTTGCAGAATGATATTCTGATTGCTTAGCTGGACACTGTATTCATTTTATCAAAAGAATGCCTTGCCATAACAGTTTAGTATCTGTGCTGCAGATTCAATAAAGAAAATGTTATGAATGCTGAAACTGTAGATATCAAAACAGGCATGCCTGCATTTTCCCCTTTAATGTGATGGGCTTAGCATACTTCATTTATAGAGTAGGCACTGAGATAATTTATTCAGAGATTTTAGGGCAGAAACTCATGTGTGTCCACTTACAGTGTGAAAATTTGATTTTTTGTGATATTCCTGAACCCTGTGGAGGCTTGCCCATTGTAGAAGCCCAAAGGAGGTTTTTAATTAAGCTGGCCACACTTCTCTAGCTAATTATTTTTTTCTGTCATAAAGAGTTTCACTTTCCTTCAAAAAGCATTCCTCCTGCCCATTTTAGATGTGTGACTGAAGGTACATATGAAGTAAGAATCTAAAAAAGACTCCAGTAAATAAAGTTGGACTTGGTATCCACAGATTTGGCTTTCATGGATGTCAGCAGATACCGGGGTCTATATTTAAATGTCTTTCAAACAAATAAAAGCACAAAAGGGAGCTCTTACTGTTCTTTGCTAAAGCTGTGCTGTTTCTGCAGCTTTTTTTTAGTGCCAGAAAACCCACCTTCCAGGTTGCTTGCTCCTCCTCCGTGCTATAAGGCATTGCAGTCTTTGAGTTCTACTGGGCCATCAGATATATATTTTTAATATATCTTTTCGTATTTCAATTTATATTCTACTTTTTTAAAAAGGTGGTAATAGGTACAGGCTAGCTAAGTTCATTCAGTTTAACAAAAATCATAGAATCATAGAATCCTAAGAGTTGAAAGGGGCCTAGTAGGTCATCTAGTCCAACCCCCTGCTTGCAGCAGGAAATCCTCCTAGATCATCCCCAACGGGTGCTCGTCAAGCCTCTGCTTGAAGATCCCCGGTGAGGGAGAGTCCACCACCTCTCTCGGTAATCTGTTCCACGGCCGAACCGCCCGAACCGTCAGAAATTTTTTCTGGTTATCCAACCAGAATCTCCTTTCTTGCACTTTGTACCCATTGGTTCTAGTTCTGCTTTCAGAAGCAGCTATGAACAAATGAGCCCCTTCCTCTCTATGACAGTCCTTCAGGTATCTGAAGAGGGCAATCATATCTCCCCTCAGCCTCCTCTTCTCCAGGCTGAACATCCCAAGTTCCCCTAACCTTTCCTCGTCAGACTTTTCTTTCATCCCACTGATCATTCTTGTCGCTCTCCTCTGGACTTGCTCCAGTTTGGCTGCATCTTTCTTAAAGTGAGGTGCCCAGAACTGAACACAGTACTCAAGGTGAGGTCTAACCAATGCAGAGTAAAGAGGAACTAGAACTTCTCATGACTTGGAAGCTACAGTCCTCTTAATGCAGCCTCAAATGGCATTTGCCTTCTTTGCAGACACATCACACTGCTGACTCATGTTCAGCTTGTGATCCACGGCGACTCCAAGGTCCCGCTCACATGTTGTGCTACCAAGCCAAGTATCCCCCATTTTATACCTGTGTTTTTGGTTTTTATTGCCCAAGTGCAGAACTTTGCACTTCTTCCTGTTGAAATTCATTCGATTTGTTACAGCCCAGGATTCCAGTTTATCCAGATCCTCTTGGAGGTTTCTCCTGTCTTCTGTTGTGTTTGCCACTCCTCCTAGCTTGGTGTCCTCTGCAAATTTGATCAGCCTCCTCCGTATCCCTTCCTCCAAGTCACTGATGAAAATGTTAAAGAGGACTGGGCCCAAGACAGAGCCCTGGGGCACCCCACTTGAAACCAATCTCCAGGTTGATGCAGAACCATTTACTAAAACCCCTTGAGTGCAGCCATCGAGCCAGTTGCAGATCCACCTAACAATTGCCCTGTCTAGCCCATATTTTTCCAACTTCCCAATTAAAATGTCATGTGGGACCTTGTCAAATGCTTTGCTGAAGTCAAGATAAATGACATCCACAGCATTGCCACTGTCCAGGAGGCTTGTAACCCGATCAAAAAAGGAGATCAGATTTGTCTGGCAAGCTTTATTCTTGGTAAATCCATGCTGGGTTCTTTTGATCACAGAGCACAAATTGTGTGTTTTATTATTTGTTCTAATATCTTGCCTGGGATTGAAGTTAAACTGACTGGTCTATAATTTCCCGGGTCTCCTTTTTTCCCCTTCTTAAAGATGGCTGTGGAAGAGTGAAATTTGATTTGTGTTTGCTCAGTGTCTAATAAATAAAACCTATTTTGAGAGTTTTCATGAAAATAAACTAAACAGGCCATAAATGGAGTATGCTGTGTTGGAAAAAACTATTTTGTTTCAATTAATGAGCTTCATAATGTTTTGATTGAAGTAGAAGAAGATACCATGGCCAGTAGATTGTCAGGAGTTAACAACAGTGAACAGAACCAAATGCAAACGGTAATTAAAATTTTGAAATCCATCAGGCCTCAAGCCTTGAGTGTCGTAAATAAGAGAATTTCAGCTTTTTAAAAATGAACTCTTAGCTTAAACTATCTCATTTGTGAAATGGGTCTAATAATAGTCATTCCGTTGCAAGGCTTAATTAATGTTGGTGCAGCACTTTGCAGGGCCTCTTAGCTACAAATATCAATAGGAGACAAAAGTAAAAGCAGCTCATTAAGAGGAACACATCATGAAAACTAGGGGGTAGTTTGAAACAGCTGGCAAGTCCTAGCAATCAGATGGTAGTGAGAAAATCTTGCCAGTTTTAAAAGCTGCTGAAAATTGTGTGCACTGCAGGAACAAGTAGAAGGTTGGATTGGGATCTAGATCTTTGGGTGATTAGTAGCCAGGGGGACCAGATGTCATATCCACAAAAGACGGCAAGGGTCTCCCAAAATGTAGGACATTCAAGAAAAATATTGCTCTTTGTAAGAACAAGAGTTTTTCCAGCATGGTTTACCCTCTGCTAATGACTTAACAGTATTTCTCAGCCTTTGTGCTTCATGTGAATCCTAATAATTGATTGGCTTGATCATCTCTCTGTCAAGTTCTTAACAACAGAAAATACGTTAAGAGTTGAAAAGTACATTAGCAGTCTTCTAGTTGTCCTTTTGGAGTAGATGCAGGGCAGCTGCTGCAGTGTCCCATATGTGTGCTCATCCATCCAGCTTCTGCTTGCATTTCCAATAATGGAGAACACACTACTGCATGAAGCATACTTTTCTAGTGCTGAACTGGACTTACAATTTGGACACTCCTCCTTGTGTCCAGCTCAAGCTGCCCAAACTTGGGGGACTGATATGGAGATCAGACAAATCCATTGGCCCAGTGAGTGGACCTTACCATTCCACCTGGGCATAGCAGGCAGTTCCACTCAATAGAATTCTATGATTCTATGATTCAAGAGTTGGAAGGTACCCAGTAGGTCATCTAGTCCAACCCCCTGCCTGTAGCTTGAAATCCCCCTAGAGCACCTCAGACAGGTGCTGGTCGAGCCTCTGCTTGAAGATCCCCAGTGAGGGAGAGTCCACCACCTCCCTTGGCAATCTGTTCCACTGCCGAACAGCCTGAAGCATCAGGAATTTTTTTCGGATATCCAACCGGAATCTCCTCTCTTGCAGTTTGTACCCATTGGTTCTAGTTCTGCTTTCAGAAGCAGCTATGAACAAATGAGCCCCTTCCTCCCTATGACAGCCTTTCAAGTATCTGAAGAGGGCAATCGTGTCTCTTCTCAGCCTCCTCTTCTCCAGGCTGAACATCCCAAGTTCCCCCAACCTTTCCTCGTAGGGCTTCCCTTCCATCCCACTGATCATTCTTGTCGCTCTCCTCTGGATTTGCTCCAGTTTGGCTGCATCTTTCTTCAAGTAAGGTGCCCAGAACTGAACACAGTACTCAAGGTGAGGTCTAACCAATGCAGAATAAATAGGAACTAGAACTTCTTGTGACTCAGAAGCTACAGTCCTCTTAATGCAACCTAAAATGGCATTTGCCTTCTTTGCAGACACATCACACTGCTGACTCATGTTCAGCTTGTGATCCACGGTGACTCCAAGATCCTGCTCACATGTTGTGCTGCCAAGCCAAGTATCTCCCATTTTATACTTGTGTTTTTGGTTTTTATTTCCTAAGTGCAGAATCTTGCACTTCTCCCTGTGATGTTCATTCTGTTTGTTACAGCCCAGGATTCCAGTTTATCCAGATCCTCCTGGAGGTTTTTTCCTGTCATCTGTTGTGTTTGCTACTTTTCCAAATTAGGAGTATAACTTGACATTCCCTACAAACCAGAGTAACTACGGGAGCACGTAAGAGACATTATGTGTACCCATAGTTACTGTACCACCTAGTGAAAACCTATGGGAAATTCATATTGCAATCCAGAGCAAATTGTTCTTACACTGGAGCAAAGACTCCCCATAGTTACTCTGGATTGCGCCCATAATGTCTTCCTTGATATCATGGCTTGACTTTCTGGGATGCTAAACATGCCCAGAAGGCACTCCAGCCCAGATAATCTCTGTCCCACAAGTACGGAAAATTACATGTTGTTCCAGGCTGGAACATTAAGTTGTTCCACATAGCCTGCATTTCCATTGGTTTAGTCTATTGGTTTAGCTTGGTTTAGTCTAACCTGCCATGTGGTTTCAACCAGTTTGTTCCAGGCACAGACATTAGGTCCTTCCTTCTTTTGTGTGTCAACCCTCCTCTTGTATTTGAAGATACATATTATACTTCCCTTTAGTCTCCTGTTTTCTAGACTAAGCATAACAAGTGTGTTTAATCTCTCAGGACTTGGGTTTCCAGACTCCTCACCACCTATGTTGTCTTCCTCTGAACTCATTGCAGCTTACTTAAAACGTGGTACCAAAAACCAGACTCAGTTTTCCAAGTGAGTTACGACTGGTGCAGAATTAAGTGGAACAATTCCTTTTTTTGATCTGGATCTCTGTGCTTCTGTTAATGAACCACAGCTTTCTTGAAGCTGCATCACAATTTTGAACATCACTCATGTTCACCTTGCGATCTGCTAAGACACTTATCATGTGCTGCTTCCAAGCCAAGTTTCCCTTATCTTGTATCTTTGCCGCTGTCTTTATGTACATGTGTGTAGGACTTTACATTTGTCACTTTTGAATACTGGTCTCTCTCTGGGCTGGTTCAGCTGAGTGTGTGTGTGTCTGTGTGTGTGTGTGAGAGAGAGAGAGATCAAGGTTCATGGAGAACACTACTATTCAAAAGGTAGACATTTGAGTTCTGGTGGGGGAAAAAAGCAAGAACCGTATTTACTCGAATCTAATGCTCACCCTATACTTCAAAATCCTGTATTTACTCAAATCTAACCATCGAATCTAATGCACAGCCTGATTTTGGAGACTGAATTTGGCTGTAAAAGGTGAGCGTTAGATTCAAGTAAATACAGTACAGTATGTACCTCCCTTATGCATGACGTCTACACAGCCAGAAGGTTCGTTGCTGTTCTTCTTTCCTGTGGAATGATGGAACGGGATCAGACTCTTACTACTTATAAAAGGACAGATAGAAGTAAAGGCAAATTTTTGTATTGGGAGAGTCACTCCACTGAAGCTACAGGCAGCGCAGGCTACCCCAGCCCTTTCTGTTCCCTTGGAGTCAGTGTGAGTCTCCAGAAATGGGTTCCATCCTGGTTTTCTCCAGTTGCATCGATTGATCTGCTGAGCTCTCAAAGCAGCATAGCAAATGAAAAGAACAAAACCTTTGAATAGAAAGGCTTTTTAACTGCCTAGCACTGCAGTCACCAGACACCAGCAGAGCCACAATCTATTGTGTTTGGTAAAGGTCATCCTCCTTTATGTTCCAGGCAAGCAGTAAACACTTGACTTTGCAGCGTTCATCAAGAAATTTAGTTTTCTCTCCTTCCCTTTGTGGGAATAAACACTCTTGGGTTAGCACCTAGAACTTGGCTGTCAGCCACTTTCAAGAAGATCAGGCATTAATAAGGCTCCTGTAACCACCTTTCCCTGGCGTGTTAAAAGGTGGCTCTACATCTTTCCAAACTGTGTGTCCTCTATGCCATAAGAACTTGAAAAGATCTTATTCAGTACTACTGTCTAATATTAGGGTTTTGCTGTAACTTCTGGGAACCAAATAAACCCAAAGGATTTAATCCCACAACGGTAGTAAATCTTCACCTTTCTATAGGAGTCTTCAGGCAACACTAAAGCAGTCTTCATTGAAAAATGTAATTAGGAAGGTCTTTTCTGAACACATTTCATTGTGATGAAGTGAAAAGTAATTTGAAATCCCACCAGGCTGCTTTCCGTAAGAGGGACAACAGATGTTACCCATAGCATATTTATGGCTGTGAAAGAAAACACACAGGCACAGTCATGAGTGTATGTGTGCATGCAAGCACAATTGCACACACTGAGCTGATCCACATACTAAGAAAAAAGCATGTGTTCTCCTGAAACTACACCACTTCTGGATGCAGGTGGTGGGGAATTATCCTTGTTGCAAAAACTCCCTGCATCTAGAAAGTTAGCTTGGCTGGAAAAGATTAGCCAGGCAGATAAACTGTTTTTCTACTGGAAGTTTTTGACATCATGTTTTTGGGATTAATGGTTTTCTTAACAAAACATTACTTTTTAAAATTCAGATGTAATTATTCTGGCAATTCCATTATATTGAGAATGGTAACAGGGGAACATTATTTCTAATTTTCTACCTGTTCCCTCCACATCTAAGCATGCTTTAATATTCTTCTTTAGGTGGCAATCCTAAACTCCATTTAGGTTGGCCTAAGCCCCAGCATAAGGCCTGTGCTGACCTGGGGGTGTCACCAAAGTACCGTAAGATACTTGTGTGCCTCTCCTGGGGGAGCGTTAGGCCAGTGCATGTGCTTTTCTCCCTACATCACCACATGAATGGGAAGATCAGTGAGTTGTGCCGGCCTAGGTTACTACCCATAATCTTTCCTATCTTCCTCCAGTAATGGAATGGCTGCCCTCTGGCATGAAGGACGATAGTTCTGTGGCATGCTTTGTATGTGCTATATTCAGATCTCAGTTTCAAGCCCCAGATTCTTAAAGTAGGTTTAGGAAGGACCCTGCCCCAAACTCTAGTAAACCACTGTCAGTTAGTGTGAGCAGTGCTGAACTAGCCTGCCGCTCCCACCCATAATGCTTATCAGTTCAACTCAGTCCAGCCACTGCTTTGGTGGTTACACTGGCTGCCCATGCGTTTCAAAGTGCTGGTCGTGACCTTTAAAGCCCTAAACAGTTCAGGTTCAGGATGTCTGAGGGATTGCATTCTTCCATACAATCCAACCTGTCACCTAAGGTCATCTGAGGGGGCTCTGCTGACTGTGTCGCCTCTTAAGAGAAGTAAGAGCTATGACGGCCAGGAACAGGGCCTTCTCAGTGGTTGCACCCCAGCTTTGGAACTCCCTTGCCTTGGAACTCAGGAAAGCCCCTTCTGTACAGAATTTCCAGCACAGCCTAAAAACCTTCCTATTTGTGAGAACTTTTAATTGAAGTGGAAGATGGAGGATGCTGCACTTTTAATTTTTGAATGTTTTTAATTCTGTTTTTAAATTTTTTCAACTATTTATTGATTGTTTTAAATCCTATTGTCCACTGCCTTGATTCTGCCCGTGGAGAAAGGCGGGATATAAATCCATTAAACAAATAAATCAGTCACCAACCAACCTCTTGGCTGGGCCAGGGTGGTTATATGTGTGTTTTTTCTAGAATGTGCCTTCTTTTTAAGCCTTGTGTCCTGAAATATAACTTCCTTGTTCTCCTTTTCCTTGTGAGCAGGCAGCATGTAGAATTCCTGTATTTAATAAATCCTATGTAATCGTTTTAAATTTAATAAGTAATACAATGTTGAAATTAACCACATGAAATCAATATGAATGTTCTTAGTTTTCATTTTGTCATGTCCTACATTTTTTTGGGTGGCCTACATTTGGGCACAGGGGGGTCCCCTAAACTCTTTTTAGACATATGTCACCCTGCCTGGGTCACTCGGTCCCACAGCCTTTTCTTTCCAATTCAGCCATGCAGCACCATCACGGATCTTGCAAAATATCATGAGATCCAAGACAGTTACACCCAGATCTCATGAGAACTCTCCTTCATTGGGGATTTTCAAGCAGAGGCTCAACAAGCACCTGTCGGAGATGCTCTAGGAGGATTTCCTGCTACAGGCAGGGGGTTGGACTTAGATGACCTACTGGATCCCTTCCAACTCTAGGAGTCTATGAAATCTGATATGCAGGCTTCCCACACTCCTAAGGCTGGACTGACAGCTACCTTAACCTAGTGTACCATTGGCTGTGGCTTCCCCTTAGGCCTACAATCCTATACATTGCATAGGATGATATGGGTTTTTTTGAAGACTGCAGTTTACCTGGCTGGTTTTTGCTGCTCCACGGGGAACCATGGTTCACAGCTTGACAACCACTTCCCTAAGGTGTTGCAGTGCACACTTTGGGAATGTCTGAATTAAACCAAGTATAGATATTAAAATATCAGTAGACACCTTTTATGTTTTTATATAAAAAACTCTCTGGTAGATCATATGCATATTTTATTAAATAAAACTTCAGTCAATGAAATTACACACCATAATGACAAACTCCCATCCAAAGACAGTTCTAACAGCTACCTACACTGAAAATTTAGAACAGAAATGAATTAATTAAATCATGATCGAAGCTACCATTGTCAGCCTGCTGTTAGTTAACCTAATTTAAAGTTGAGGGAAACCCCATCCCATCCCCTGGTTGAATGTACTATTGCTTTGTGCTTTATATGTAAATAGCATATTCACCTAGGTAGAGCAAGGGATCCGCATCAGTTGTGAGGTTCTGAATAATGAGCATCTGCAGAAAGTGGCATTAGATTAGGGGATTAGCATTTATTTCCATATTTCACTTGGTAATTCAGTTAAGAAACAATCTTGGTGAAACAATCTATTTTCCAGTAATTTTGTACAAATTGAGTAATTGCAGGCACTGAGTCAAATTAAATAAAAGATGTATACACTTGATGATGATTTCCCCTGCAGCCAAAGCACAATATGAAAAATAGTGGTAAGTATTGTGCAAAAAATGAAAAGAGAGACCGATTAGGCCACTGCAATGGTATGCACAGTCTACTTACAAAAAGGGATTTAAGCAGCCTAATCATGTGCAAGATTACAGCATGTGTGCATAAACCTGCTTAAACACAGATGCTCGTATCAACTTGCACGGTGCCAAAATATCCAGTGCAGGCCCTTAAAAAAACTGTTTATTCTGTGTTTATGGCTGCAATCCTAACTGCACTTTCCTGGGAGTAAGTACTATTGAATTATGGGACTTACTTCTGAGTAGACATGCTTAGGATGTCAGCTTACTCTGGCTTTTTGTGGCCATGGATAAGGAACTAAAGATGGCCCAAAATGGGGATGGGTGCATTTTCAGTGATTGGGATGAAATATTAATGAAACACGGAAAAGGTGTTAATGAAGACACCCCCATTTTGCCAGCACCACAGAGCTGATTTTGGGGGGGGGGGGTGATGATGTACTTGAAAGTGCTAGAAGCATGCAACAAACAGGGTATATCTCCTTTATTAGGGAGGATGCATTAGTTCTCAGTTGAGGAAAAGGGCAGTACAATAGCATCAAGCAGGGGAGTTGGATGTGCTTCCCTGTTGCTGATGACTCAGGTCAGGACACCATCGTGGTGTTTTGTACTGGCAAGCAAGCTACCAGCACATGCATGGCATGTTCATGAAGTTGCCATGTTCGCCATGTGATCCCAAATTGGCTAAGATCATGTTGTGAGGCATCAAAATTGGGGAGAAGTTGGTGCCAGGGATACATAGGAGAGAAGGTGTGCCATTTACAGGGAAGTTCACAGAGGCTACTACTGTGAACTTCACAAATGTTTAAAAAATACATTTGAGTGTTCTGGCGGTAGCATTTTGGAATACCTGAAATATCTATACATTCAAAAAAATTGGCTTGTGAATATTCAGTGCAGCTCTACAAGTTAGTACTTTAAAACTTTAAATTTTAAGATTTAAAAAGTTTTAAAAATTAAACTGGGGGAAAACTTCTCTACTTTCCAGTTCAAGCTTAACAGAAGATGCTGGGTATTGAAGCTAGGATCTTCAGCATGTGAAGCACGTGCTCAATTACCATTGAGTCCTTCTCCTAATTTCATGCAGGCTGGATATTGTTCTTAAGTAAAACACTTCAGTCTGTATCGCCAAAGCCCTTGTACCAAGTGGTGATAACAGCCATGGGTGCAGGCAGGCTCCGGTTCTATCTGTAGGGGATAGATGTTGCTGGATCCACAGCAGCAACTTTGCATGGATTCCACAACAAGGACAACACGTGCAACACTGCAAAGTCTGGGGAAGAGATTCCTTCTGGCACTGTTGTACTGGTGAAGCTGTGCATGGCTGCAGTGTGCAGAGCATTTTGCTACGCTGGTATATCTAACATAATGACTTGGAATATTGCACTGCCACATGTGTCCATACATTAATCATATTCCTAGTAGCTTGTAGAATGGAAGGCATAGTGGGCATACCTCTTCTGGTCACTCCAGGCCTGTCTATAATTCTTCAAGAGACAGATGTGGTATTTCCTATGGGTATTTTTCTATTTTTTGTACAGAAGTTTCAGTAGTGGTCTAACAGTACATGGCAGGCAGAAGCAGGGCAGAAGCGCATCGAGCTGCTGTTCCTAGACCTGCCGCACATGCTATGCTATGGCAAATTCAGCTTTAAATTTCTTCATTTAGACTGTTATTTTCCTTTGGCACTTATGTCTACTTTGAAGCTTATTATATTTCATTTTAAAAGAACTTATTTAATCCCAGTATTTGGAATATGTTAACAGACATTTAAAATGTGTAAAAATTGAAAAAGGGATTAAAAACTATCTCAAAAAACATATATAAGTGCTACCCTATATGTGTTTATTCTATGGGTTTCTAGTTTCCATGCAACTTACTTTCAGGTAGATTTGCATAGTGTTGTTTCTGTGATGCAACATGAGCTACATGATAGCTCTCAGGCAGCCCTTCGGTAAGATGTTGACTTCCTAGATACTAACATATGCCACAGGCAATCTCTCAGTTTGTCTCCTTCTGAGCCGGATTATTCTTGTCAGCCACAACCTTGAAAAATGGTTTCAAAGGCAGCACCAAGCATTTCTGATGCTGATGTCATGGGTCTTGCTGTAAGACCCACTGTTTAAGGTTTAGTGAAAATGCCCGTCCAAGAATTACTCATACAAGAAGGACCCATAAAAATGCCCTAAGACTTACTCAAACCCTAACCCACTGAACACCCCCACTCTGTCCCTTACCGATGTTGACAAAGTTTAGTGAAAATGCTCATACAAGAATTACTGATTAAAATGCCCTAAGTCGTACTTATAATTACCATATTTACTATAAAAAATATTTATCATTTAAAAAAACTTACCATAAAAATGCCCAAGCCTAACCCATTGAATACCCCCACTCTATTCCTTACCCATGTGGGCAAAGTTTGTGTGGGCTTTTCTTCTGGCTACCACTATTCTCTAACTTCCCCACTACCTCCCTGATTTTCACTAACAAATGTGCCCTACGTGACATGTAATAAACCATGTGTGTAATAAATTATATAAATACTGTACTCAATATGTTTCCCTAATGGATGAAATTATTATTCTTAATTAAACTACAGTAGTTAACTTGAAGCAAATGTAGTTTGACTATATAATTTGAACTCTTTTTCATATAGTAGCTGTAATTGTGATTCAATAATATGGAAAACAGTTTTACTACTAATTTAACTGCCCATAGGTTAACTACTGCATATCACTGATTTTGCAAAGCTCCACAGAACGCAATGTGATTAATAAGAGATAATCAGGAAAATTACATGCAACTTCCGAAGACTCTTGTACTGAGGCTACAATCCTACACACACTTTCTTGTGAGTAAATACCATTTAGCTCAGTGTAACTGATTTCTCCATAGACACGCACAGGACTGTGTTGTAAAATTATGAACACATCAGTTCACTCACACTGAAACAGTGGAATTCAAGGATTTATGTTTCTGTGGTTTGGAGTAAGATTTGTATGTAACATAACCTGCAAATATGACTCATATTTTCAGGAGAGTCTTATAATCAAATTTTCAAAAGTGATTGATGCTCTGACCTTCAAATTGCTTTGTTGATAAAGGTCCATTTATTTCCAGTTTGTTGCACCAGGGTATTGCTTGGAATACTAGTTCTCTGAGCTTTCTAAGGCTATAGTCACCAGTTCTGGGAAGTCAAGATAAATCGAGTTGGAGGCTTATTTTGGAGTAAACAAGAATTGGATTGTTTGATTTGGAGTGTTTGGACAGGAGGAGTTTTCTGTAGGACTTTTCTCACACAAATTGCAATTCATAGTCTCCTGTTGCTTTGGAAAAAGTCAAAGAATTTCAGAATTCTTTGTGAGAGAGATTCGCATGGGGGTTTTGTCAGGAAACTGAGAGCACCATCCTATTATCCTTCCTCATCTGCTGATGCAAGGCCACCAAAATGGTGATCACAGCCTTTTGCAGAGAACGGTTGTTGAGAAGGAAGCAGTGTGGAATTCATAGCCTCTTTCCCAGACCCAGTCCTCCTATCCCTGACCCCCTATACCTATCCTGCTCTGGCCTCCTCTTCCACTTTCCTGCCTTACACATTTCCACCATCACTGTCTAGGTGTCATCCTGGAGAAAGGGTGTCCAAACCCAAGCCCAGGGGCCAGATGGAGCCCATGGTGAGCCTCAATGTGGTCCATGGCAAAATTTCTTCAACGGGCCTGTTGGCAAACCTAGTAATCCTGGGTGGCACAAGCGGTTAAGACACTGTGCCTGTTAACCAGCAGGCCAGAGTTCGAGACCCGGGTCGGCCTCACACGATAGTGTGAGCTCCTGTCCTTAGCCCACTCTGTGACGCCAGCTGGATCCAATTGTATTGGCTCTGCCTTTCCATTGGACTAATTCAGTGGTGTGGAGAGGGGGGATTTGCTGCTTGGGTAACAGCCTATCCTCCATAACAATCCAACCCAGGCTTTCGTGCTTTGCATGCAGTGTATGCAGCGCCAAGCACAATACTACAGTCTTTCAAGACTGATGGAGGCCTGCTTTTTTGCTGCTTATATATACAACTAGTATCTACTGTTGCTTGGGCTACTCAATTGGCATGTTATCAGTTGCCTTAGGCTGTAATGCTATCCATGCTGAACTCAGCTTAACTCAGAGTAAACACGTTAGTGTGTGTCTGGTCTTGATATCATCATTTTGCTCTTTGCCATATCAGTAGGGGACAGGACATGAATGAGACTGATTGAGATTGTTGTCTTGAGTGCTTCCTAAGTCATCAGGTAGGCCACTGTGAGATACAGGAAGCTGGACTAGATGGGCCTGATCCCTCGGGGTTCTTATTATATTTGTCTTTTCTTTCAGCCGCCATCGTCATCCAGAAGTGGTGGTGCCATATGAACCCTTGTCTGGATGGAGAAGAATGTAAAGTACTACCAGATTACTCAGGTTGGTCATGCAGCAGCGGAAACAAAGTCAAAACAACGAAGGTAAGTTCTCTGCTCATTCCCTTTCCTTAAATTGGGAGAATGCAGGTGAATTTAGGGCAAACCACCTGAGTCAGTGAGAGATTCAGGAGATGAGATTTCCTGAGGGGTTTTATTAAAACACTTGTTTTATTAAAAGATCAGAATATCAGTACCAGTATTTACACTTATTTCCCCTTTAAGAGAAATATCTAGTCATATATCAATCACATTTCAATCTCAGTTTTCATTCTTCTCAAAACTAGGGACGAGCAAGTTTAAGAAATTAAAAAATCGTATTTGGAATGTATATAATGATCACATTTATGAAACTATTGAAGTTCCTGCCAGTGAGCATCAGGTTGCAAACCGAGTCTGCTGTGACCTGGAAGTGGCTTTCAGAGGTTACCAGCAATGATTTGCTAAGTGACAACAAACATTATATTGGGACCCAGCATGGAAGACAAGGTGGGCTGCTGTGGCACTAGCTTTCAGAACCACTGATTTACATAATTTGTGTGTTATTCTCATGATGGATACTATGCCACAGTCAGTGGTGACACCATAGATAGTGAGCAGTCTTCCTCAAATAATTTGAAGGTAGATGATTTTTTATCATTTCTTTGGGAAACTTGCTGCTTGTATGGGAGGCTCTGAAGACAAAATTAGCTCTGTGAATAGATGAGAAATGTTTTCCCCCTGAAACTCCTGTTTTATTTGCTTTAGTAATGCCTTTGACATTGATTTAACCACCATTGTAGCTTATGCAGAGATTAATGGAGAGGCTAGACTTGAAAATCTGCTTGTCAGCATATGCTTGTTTTAAACTTAAGACACCGGCAGCATAAAATGTGTAAGCAAATTCCTTTGTTCCTTGAAGAACTCTTTTTGGAGTCAGATAACAAAGTAGAAAACTTTTGTTGCTTTTAAAATAAAGTTTTCAAACATTATAAATCAAAGACCTATTTGCCATGAGATAAATAAAGAAGAAAGTATGCATATTGACAACTCAGTTCTATCAAACCCTGGGATGCAAGTTCTGCCAATACAAAATGTGGTAACCTGGCATGAAAACTTGACTGCACCAGCACCGCCAATCCCACCCTATTATTCTGCTCCTTCTACATCTCCCCCTTCATTCTTCATGCCCACTACCCTGTTCAGCCCCTTACCATCTCCCCTTCCTTGTGCTTGGACGTTCTTACCCTGACAGGCCTTGATAACTCCACTGACACCAGTGGGAGAGGTCTGACCTTCTCTTCATCATAATTTGGTGTTGCAAATAAGTGCAAAGCACTTTATGGCACTTTTGTGGCAGCACATGTCAGTGGAATGTATACATCCGTTCAATAGGATTGGGTCACTAATCTGATTCTTATTTATTTAAGGAATTTGTTCTCTACCTTTTCCACACCAAAGAAATTGCCCATGTCAGGTTACATACCTTCTATCATTTTGTCCTCACAACAACCCTATGAGGTAGGTAATGGTTATCTAGGCATTTGGTAGAACTCTTCCAGATGGAATCCTTCCTGGCATGGTCATCACATCTGGCATCAGGGAATGCCTTCTAAGCTTCCAGTAAGAGCAGTTTCAGGTCAGCCAAGCTGTTAACACCAACATCTTCATAACAGCTTTATCAGCTTTTTGAAATCCCATCCAAAATTCAGCCCAGTCTGTTCCTGCTTAGCAGTCATCTGACAGATTTCTACTCAACCACCAGACCACACCTGCAGCCATTCTAATTTTCAAACATTCTAATGTGATCATCCCGTACCCATCAACAAATTTTAGAACCATAGAATCATAGAATTGGAAGGGACCAAGTGGATCATCTAGTCCAACCCCCTGCCTGTAGCAGGAAATCTTCGTCTTGTGGGGACCCAGGTCTCCAGGGTTGGTTATCCCTGCTGGTTAACAGGTGAAAACTCTTGGCTCAACATGGTACATAATTTCTCATTTAAGTGTATTATACTACAATATTTGTGTAGATGAAAATCCCACCCCCAAAAGTCTACTTTCAGTTTTTTCCTGGTTTGTGCTCCTTATTGTCATGTTAGAATTAGTTTTCTTTCCCCTACTTTTGTGCTGTAACAGTACCCTTCTTTTGCATGAGTGCACAGCTGGTTGCTCAATTAATGGTGAGAAGACAGCCGCAATGTTCATTTAGGGCTACTTACTCTCTGGGGCAGACCAAAAAAATAGTTGAGCATGGAGGGAAAGCAAAGAAGTAGCTGATCAGAAGCAAATCCGCACAGTGCCAGTCAGCGGCATCAGCGGAACTACATGCCCTAGAATTAAAAATGAACAAAAACTGTTTCTTCACACGCGTGATTAGAAGTAAGTGGAAATGGCACAGGGTACTGTTCTAATACTAACAGAGTCTTCTACACACATCCACGGTTTGAGATTAACTACTGTGATGAATGAGCACCCAGGAGTGCCCTAAACTGGCTTTGCTTCATTAAAATAACACACTATTAACTCACCTCTTCAAAGAAGAGGCTCCCCCAAGTGTGCAATTCACATCCCACTGAAGTCAGTGGCAAAGCTCACTTTGATCTTAATGGGTTAGCATTGCACCCAAAGGTGCCGCAAGTATCTTTAATTTGATCGGAGATGTGTGGTCATGCTGTTCCCTTTTCCTCATTATTTTGCTAGTATATTTTTCACACAGGGAAAGAGGCAAGAGTTGGAGACATCCAGTGAACACACATAAGCTGGTTTTCATACTCTGGATATACCCTGGTTTCCTCTGTATTTGTTTATCTGTGGCTCCCGCTTCATTCTTTCATCAGTGTCACTATGACACTGTATGTCACTGCAGGGCTCTTGTTTGCCCCCCTTTATTCGTTTGCCAACGACAAATGGCAAACACCTTCGTTAAGGCTCCTGTTACATAGGTATATAATCGTTGGCTCTTATTATGTGTATGTCTATCTATCTATCTATCTATCTATCTATCTATCTATCTATCTATCTATCTATCTATCTATCTATCTATCTATCTATCTATCTATCTATCTATCTATCTATCTATCTATCTATCTATCTATCTATCTATCTATCTATCTATCTATCTATCTATCTATCTATCTATCTATCTATCTATCTATCTATCTATCTATCTATCTATCTATCTATCTATCTATCTATCTATCTATCTATCTATCTATCTATCTATCTATCTATCTATCTATCTATCTATCTATCTATCTATCTATCTATCTATCTATCTATCTATCTATCTATCTATCTATCTATCTATCTATCTATCTATCTATCTATCTATCTATCTATCTATCTATCTATCTATCTATCTATCTATCTATCTATCTATCTATCTATCTATCTATCTATCTATCTATCTATCTATCTATCTATCTATCTATCTATCTATCTATCTATCTATCTATCTATCTATCTATCTATCTATCTATCTATCTATCTATCTATCTATCTATCTATCTATCTATCTATCTATCTATCTATCTATCTATCTATCTATCTATCTATCTATCTATCTATCTATCTATCTATCTATCTATCTATCTATCTATCTATCTATCTATCTATCTATCTATCTATCTATCTATCTATCTATCTATCTATCTATCTATCTATCTATCTATCTATCTATCTATCTATCTATCTATCTATCTATCTATCAGTTGGCCATTTGTTTTTGGACAGCAATCCTATTGTTTTCTGTCTGATGCATGCCATTCATTCTGGAATGATATTTCCAAATGGCCAAGGGGAGTTCATTTTTATCTACATTATCTTTAGTACTAATGCAGCATTGTTACCCATGTGCTGAAAAATAATGGTATTTTGTTTATCATACATCTGCCACACTGTCCTTGCATTTTATCCATGAAAAATTGCCAGGGGCAAATTGAATGCCTTTCAGGGGTTTCCAATTCCAATGCACAGGCTACATTGTGAGTTGTATAACTACATGTAGAATGTGCAAGTCGCACAGCTACAGCCTCATAATATCTTTTGCAAGTTAATAAGCTCTTGACCTTATCTCAAGGCTAACTCCTTTTGTTACCTTTGCCTGATAAGTGATGATTACAGTTGAACACTCAAATATCCTCGTCAGTTGAAATAAATAGGATTTAAGTGTGAGTAACTGTATGCTGGATTGTGGCTAATATTTTTATGGAATTCAGTTTCAGTCACAGACTTTACAATGGGATTGATTAGATGGCTGGTAGCAACACCCAGCTTATGTCTAATGGTCCATTCAGTGAAGCATAATACTACAGTAGTTGCCCTATGGAAAAGAGAGAGACTAACGAGAAATTAAAGAAGGCTCCTTTGCAGTAAGTGGTTGAGAACAGCTACCTTTAAAAACTTTCTTTTATTCAGATTATACTGGCAGAGCAAACAAACAACATGGATAGTCTTTGGTATTCTCATAGAACAATTCCAATACCTGTGAAACCAGTCTACCTTCTCACCAAACTTTCAATTCAGTGGACTAAAATCATGCACCACCTCTCATTCAGTGGGTGTACAACACTGCTTGTGATGAGTACGGGGATGCACTATTGTCCCACCTCACTGATTTTTTGGCTGTAGCTTTTGAGAGAATAGAGATAATACTAATATCTTTATTATAATAAAAGCACAATAAAATGAAAAAAACAAAGATGTTAAAAAATACAAATAAGAACCCGTCTAAAGGTGTAGCACAGGCAAAGTTGAATATTCTAATTATTTACAGCTTTCTATAATAATAATGTAAATTTTCACCCATAGAGACATTATATCTCCTACAGCTCATTTCATATCGTTATTCCAGAATAAGATTTGATATAGAGATATTTCAACGTGGTTTGTTTCATTGTGTTCCGCATGAAATCTCATACTGAATGATATATAATATGATGGGTATTTAAAAATACCATGGTTTTTAAAATTATGGCCAGTAGTGGTGCTATCACCATATGTATGGCCTGCATCCTCTAGCAATGTAGTGCTATTCAATGCAATGCAATTCAATGGATTTTAGCTTCTTCACAAGGAGAATATCCAAATCCAGAGAAACTACCCAAATCCACTACCCAACTACCCAAATCTTCACAAGGAGACTACCCAAATCCAGAGTAACTACAACTACGGGTGCACGTAAGAGACTTTACGTGCACCTGTAGTTACTGCACCACCTAGTGAAAACCTATGGGAAATTCCTATTGGAATCCAGAGTAAGTTGTTCTTACACCAGAGCAAGGACTCCCCGTAGTCACTCTGGATTTTGCCCTTTGTATAATTAGCTGCAGTGGAGCAAAGCAAGACATTTGTGTACTAGAAAAAAAGGAATGAGGAGTAATACAGTACCTGATACTTGTGAGATGATGCTTTTGCATGTTGTTAACAGCTACAATAACTGTTTGGAGGAGATGGATATAAGCACACAAATAAACCTTTTTTGGAGCAATTACGAAGCTAAATAAAAATTAATGAAACGTATTTTACTGTTTATCGTCACTGAGCATAGCTCATTAACAGAGCTGTTTTAAAATGCACATTAACTGTGCTTAGAAAGTGTTTTGTGAACTATAAAGATGAGAGTACTTACCTGAAATGAAAGAGGGGTTCCCAAAATTTCTTCCATTGACTAGGGTGAATTCAACATTATTTCTTTACAATTCCCAAAACCTCCATTATACTTCAGCTGGTGTATCCTGTCGCCCTTCCTAAGCACAATCCCCCAACATAGATAGACTTACACATAGATAGCACAATCCCCAACATAGATTAGAATTGATAGCATCAATTTAGCAGGTGCCAAGTATATCAGTTGCCATGGTGGGAGCTTCCCCTGGGCAAGGGGATGAAATTACACTACATGAAAAGGCACTATAAAACTCCTCCATGGGATACAGGGCAAGCTATTATAGCCCCACTTCCTTGGTGCAGAAATTCCAATAGGATTGGGCTGCCCATGTATCATGTAAAATGAAAAATGTGACCATTTTTTATTGGTACTGCTACTTTGCAGTCTACGCACTGTGTTCATTGTAATTTGCTCTTAAGAGACTTCAGGCACAATCCAGAGCAAGTTCAGCCTGCTCTGCCCTAACTGCTCTCTCCTAACTGTTCTGTATCCAGAGCAGAAAGTTATGCTGCATCCAGAGAGTCAGGAAGCCTGGGCTGCCCTACCTGCACCAGAGCATGCTAAGTAATTGACACATGGGGAGGACTTGCTCCTGATGAGACATCCCTCAGATCACACTGAACAAGGAACAGCTGTGGTACCTACAGTGGTGACACGACTCTGCACATCAGCCGGTGCGGAAGTCTGTGCATCACCCCTGGGATGCGCACATACCCCTTACCTGGACTGCGCAGTTGCCAAAGTTGGCGCCTGCACAGTTGTTTCTGAAGCCAACTGACTTCAGAAAGATTACTGCACAGGCACCATCTCTGACTGTGCAGTACTTTTCTGAAGCCTTTCAGCTTCAGAGGAGACTGTGCAGGCGTCAGAGTTGGTGCCTGTACAGTTCTTTCTGAAGCCATTCGGCTGCCGCTCCGCCTCCTGAGTGAGGCCAAATGGCCGTGCAGAGGCGCAGACTTCCTCCACTCTACAGAAGTCTCCTCTGAAGCAGTTCGGCATGCTCAGTGTGTTTCTGTGCAGTGCACCTCAGCTGGCCGTTTGGGCCAGCTCCTCAGACAAGTGGCAGCTTCTAGCTGCTGCTCCGCCTTGGAGCAGGTCTGAATAGGCGTGCTGACGCCCAGGGCCTGCCAAAGGACAGTCAAACTCCTCTGGCGCATCACCCCATACAGAGCGCATCACCCAATGAAGCCCAAACCAGCCGCACCAGTCTGGTGACGCCACTGGGTGCCTGCCTTATAAGGAGTCCCTGAAGAGATGCCAGTACGTTCTACAGTGAATACAAGGGGCTTCTTGGAGTGGCCTGCTGTATCCTGAGGTTTGTGGGCAGCCATACTTTGTTCCATATCCTGAGGTTAAGAGGCAGGGGTTGCAGCTAGGCTGGCCAAGAACTCAGATTTTTGATTAACACTGCCATTCTTACTCGGGCCTTATCATGGACCCCTATGGGTCTACTCATTACTATGCCTGCTCCTGAGGTGGTAGATCTTTGAGGAACTGGAGGAGGACATTTCTGCCTTGGAAACAGGCTTTGGATACAGAGTAACTGCTCTGCCCTAGGCAATGCTCAACATGCGTCTCCTGAACTGCCTAGGGCAGAGCAACTAGGGCAGAGCAGGTCCACCTCTCTTAGGGCACCCTATGTTGCCTTGCTCTGCCCTAAACCTTTTCCAGAGTAACTGGAGTGGAGCATCTTGCAGTTGCTCCACCCTAGTGATAAATAGGGCAACCCAAGTGCTCTTATGTGGACAGATTAGTTGCTCTGGATTGTGCTGTTACTCAGAGCCATCTAGATGTTTCTTGGTCCTGCTTATCTACATTTGAAGAATCCATCAAAAATATAAGTCTTGGAGCACAATCCTAACCATATCTACTCAAACGTTAGCTCCATTGTGTTCAGTGGGTTTTATTCCCAGCAAAGTCTCTCTAGGATTGCAGCCTTGGACATTTATCTCATAAGATGTAGGCTGCCTTGAGTGCCTTTTTGGGGAGAAAGATGAAATACAAATCAAATAAATCAATAATTCAATTCACACATATCTTTAGCACTTTTATACTACTCACACTGCAATTCTAATTTTTGGGTTTTTTTCCTCTGCAGGTGACACGGTAGCAATGAATAAAGAGGCATCATCGTGGGACGTACAGCTGCTTGAAAGTTGCACACAGACACTTATTTTGTGAGAAGTATCGCATTTGGACTGTCAACTTTTCAACAGTGGGCAAGAACTAGATTAGCCGTATTCCTTTTTGTGACTGAGATGACACTTCTGAAACGATGGCTTTCTTAGAAAGAATGATACACATTTTGAAAACAGTAGTACATCTCTATCCTCTGCCATTCAAGATGAATACCTGTCAAAGGAGAACAAAACATCTTCCAACATGCATTGTTAATAGAAATGTATTTGTGGCATTCTAAATCCTGAAAGCTTGATTTAAATAATGTGTCTTAGAAGTTGAGATTAACATCCACTAATAATAATATAGATGGACCCTCCTTATCATAAAACCATGAAAATGTTAGAGAAGACAATCGGATTACTATGAAAGTCCACTTCAGTATATTTTTACTTGAGATTTCCTAAGTACCATTGAAATGGGAAATAATTAGCCGTCATCTCATGATGTTCATTAATTATCCCTCATCATCGTTCATATTCTGTTACAGTTCTGTGCAATTATGTTTATTTTCATTTGTGTAATATTAAGGAGAGTAGTGAGGATGCTTATTCCAGAAGTAGATAGAGTTTAGTGCCTGAAACCACTCATTTGGAGAGCAACATAGTATATGAATCATAATTGACTCTTTACATCCAGAAATTGAAAGGAAAATCATTAATCCGTCACAGCAATGAATACACTTTGGAGAGCTTTATACTCTCCATGTTATGAACATGGAACATGAGTTGGAAGTGGTTGGTTCTTTTCACCCTGGGATAATCATACACTCAGAGAAGGGAGCCTTCATTTCCATATTGGTTCCTGTTGGTTTATTGGTATGCACTATGGTAAGACAGCACATGTTCCCGTACCTTGAGAAGGTCCCAGTGACAGCCCCTCCACCACAGGATGCAGATCATACTTCACTGGCATAACTGCCCCAATGTTGGAAAATTGGATCAAGAAGACTGCACATCTAGAAGGCTCGTCTAGAAGTTCATCCTTAAAATGTATGCAAAATGGGAGATGTATCTCAAAGAAAATACACATGCACACTTCACCCCCTCTCCATGCTCCAGCAGTCTAGTTCAAGGCAAAGGGGCAGATTCAACCCAGTGGTGCCAATTTCCTACATCTTTTAATGTAGCATATTGAGCCTGGGCATACAGTGTCAAGCACAATACCATAGTCTTTCGAGACTGATGGATGCCAATACTTTGAGCCCGGGCAAAGGTGGCTTTATGGCAATGGCAAAGTCTACTGGATGGGGCATTGGCATCTTTATTCATTGTTATGGTGAATTAGCACCATGTGGGTTGCTGCTTTACTGCATCTAGCAGTGATACCTGTTCCAAGTGGTTCAGGCCTCCTACTTGACATGCAGAGAATATGAGCCCTAAAATTATTTCCAAGCACATTGGGATTTTGGATAAAGTTGTCAGCGCTGCACTTAAAAGGTTAGAGGAAGAAAACTGATTTGTCTGGAAGCTTGTTGCTCTGATTACATCCTAATAGGTAGCATATTTAACTCTCATAAGCAAAGTTCTAGATAGAAAGAGGATCTTCACTTTCTGTTAGTTGCTATTTATAAGGATTATAATAATTAAGTGTCCAGTTCTTTGACAAGCCACATTTTCTAGTCCATACAGTTTATGACATGTAATTGTTCCCTATTATTTTAGTTGTATCTCATTCCGTTTTCTGTCTTTGCCTAAGTGTTACATACTCTTGTTTTGTCATCAGCCTGCCTAAATGGAATTGTAAAAGGAGTCAAATTTATAGCCCGTCTGTTCCTGGTTGCATCAATTGACTTTAAGATCTGCTGGAACTTATTCAAATGCAGCGATGCACAGGCATCTCTCTGCAGCTGAACTGTCATTGACCCAGAGATGGCTATACTTTATGTAAATTTTTACCGTGTTAACGTGCAACCAATTTTTGTAGATCCAGAAATGCCAAAAACACGGAAATGGTGTTGCACTAATTTATTTAATTGTGCACAGAATTTCCTTGCGACAATGTGAAGCTGTCTAAAATAATAGTCACTGTTGGCATTTTATTTTCCGGGGAATATCTTGAAATATTCATACAATGTTCATTCAGTCAAAGACCTTCATGGTCTTTTAAAAAAATAATAAAAACCAGGATAAATTCAACTTTGAGAGATTCAAAATCTTAGGATGCAATCCTGTTCAAATTGTCATGGGAATAAGCATCATTAAATACAACTGGACTTCTGAGTACACATGCTTAGGAGCGCACTATCTTCATTCTGTTTAAATTTTGTAACTAACAGTTGGGGTTATTGGTGATTATTGTATTTATTAATTAGTAAATTGTTTTTAATACATGTTTTGGAAAGTTACTACTGTCTGCCCCATGGAGAACAAGATTGGTTCATCAGCATTGGTTCTTCCACCCACCCACTCCCATAGGTATCAACTAAATAGAATGACTTTGTTTACCCTACATCAGCATTTTTCAACATTTGGCCCCTGCTATACCACGTCACATCATTCACCTACTGTAAGTACCATCAGGAGTAACTGGTGATGTAGCATAGTTAGTTTCTTCCAGATTGGGAGGCCAGAGACAATGTGACAAACACCACTAAGAGGCACAGAACAGATAGATGCAAAAAGCACCTGCTAGATCTCTGACTCTTGAGCCAACCCTCCTATCACTACTTGTCACATTGCTTGGAAAGAGTGAAAGTTCCAGCCTGGACGAAACTGGAAGTCCAACTCAAAAAGTGTTGCTTGACAGCATTTTCCTGTCACATCTAGCAAGTTATTTGTGTCAGCACATCCGGTGGGTTGGATTGCACCCTTAGAAATTTAAATCACCATAGTGTAGACCCAATAGAAACATAAAAGTCTTGCATCACCTCTAAAAGAACATTTGGATAAATTTGTATGTCAAAAGTTCATAATATAAGATCATAAAATGACAATGATAACACATGCATACAACTGCCACGGTTGTTTGATCAAATTAAGGATATTTTTGGTGTGCTGAATAAAAATATTCAGGGTTTTTGCCCATTTGACACTAGTTTTAGAACCATAGTCGCCTTATATTCAGGGGTTGGCAACCTTTTCAGGATGTGCCAAACTAATATTACAGTGTTACTCCATGTGCTGACATGATTCCAAAGTTATATGTGCACATGAGTGACTACCTTCTGGGGCTTTTCTGTCCTCCAGCCAGCACATGGCTTCCTATGCTTCCCCCACAGGCTTCTCCATCTCTGTGCCACTGTGGGAGGTGGAGATGCTGAAGAACAGCTGGATCCTATCCTTGTAAAGGGCTTACTTCTGAGTACAGAGGTGCAGGATTGGGCTCTAAGGATGCACTTTGGGAGCACTTTCCTGGGAGTAGTCTACATTGACTTCAAAGGGACTTCTGAGTTGAGATGGTGCAGGAAAGGGCAAGCTTGAAAGGGCAGAGCAGTGAGGCACTCCTTGGCTGGCCCCACATAGGGCTCTGGCTGCTGGGGAGACATGGCGGGCCCTGTGCTGCCCCTCTGGCCTTCCTGGTACCCCTTTGGGCATGAACCACCTGCCTGCCTCGGTGCCTCTAAGCCTGCTGCTTCTTAGTGGGCCCTGGGAGGGGTGCTGAGGGAGGCACTGATGGGAAGGAAGCTGGACCTTGGGTGCTGTTGCCTGAGCCCAGGGTGACCATATGACCAGAAATTTCCAGATTTGTCCTCTTTTTTAGTCTCTTGTCTGTGTGTCTTCCAAAAGGGCTTCATTGTCCTCCATTTTGGCTTCATTTTGGAACTTTGCAATGGTGTGCAGTACCCCATCATGTCATATGTCATTGGATATGTATTGAAGAGCAGAATCCAATGCAAGAATCAGCTTTGAAATATCTCCTTCAAATCAAAGGTTATGTCCTAAAAACTAAAAATATACATTGAGCTCTATGGGAAAGTAAAAGTGCCCAATAGTGTAGTTTTACTCATGAGTAGGCAAACGTGCCGTTGTCTGCCAGAAAGGTCAGGCTGAGAGGAATCCAAGACCTTGTCCTCCTTATGCGGTTTGGGCATCTGGTCACCCTGCCCCAGCCAGGCTGCATCCAAACCACACACCTACTCTCCTGCAGAAGGCTCCAGAGGGTGTGAGGTCTCTTCCCTGGGTCCTGCCATTCTGATGAAGGCAGGGCAGGGTGAGGGGAGATGCTGCCATTCTGGACACTGGCAATAGTGATGGACAGCTACCTGCTGGCAATTGGGGCAGTGGCAGTCTTGGCATGCTGGTAAGCACTGTTCCATGTGCCAAGCTCAGCACCCATTCCAGGGGTTGCCTGTCCCTTTCCTAGAGCATCTCCAACATGTGCTTGTCAGAGCTTCTGTTGAGGGATGTGTGTAGATGTGGATAACTTCAAAATGCATGATGCAAGAGAGGGCACCTGGATAAAGGTGCCATATGTGTTCCCCAAGGCATCTGGTGGGTCGCTGTGTGATTCAGGATGCTGGACTAGATGGGCCTTTGGCCTGATCCAGTGGAGGCTCTTATGTTCCTGAGAGACAGACAGACAGACACACACACACACACACACACACACACAGACAGAGAGAGTTCACCATCTTCCTTAGCAATCTATCCCACTGCCAAACTGCTCTGAAAGTCAGGAATTTTTTTTCCTGACATCCAATCAGAATTTTTTTCTTTCATTTTGTACGTGTTGGTTTTAGTGGACCTAACTGCTAAAGGATCATTCATAACAATTTATATGTGTGTGTGTGTGTGTTTTAAACGCACTGATTTCATCGGGACCTAAACTTTCTGGATCACCAGTTTGGAGTATTTTGTGTTTGATTTCATTTTTGGAGCATTTAAAAAGTGTTCCATTTTTTTCTGGACATTCATGATGTATCTAAGACTTCTGCCAGTGTAACAATAAGGAAGAAACAATGAATCTCAGAGCAGTGTGTAAGTTGACACTGCTAAGTCTCAGTTCTGTAAGTGGCCATCTCCTATTAGTCATTTGATTCCGCTAAATTTAAGTCAGAAATCCACATAAGATAATGGTATAAAAAAATAGCCTGAATCAGCCTTCAGAGACCTTTCTGTTTTATGTTTTACTGTAGGCAGGAGGGCAAACTTCCCCAACAGAAAGAATTAATATTATTGTTCAACTGCTTAAGGATCTAATCTAATCTTGAAAAGTGCGCATTTTAACTTTAATTTTATGATGTGCTGGATTTCCCCAAAAGCTTCAGACAAAAGGATGACAATGGCAGAAATTTACACCCAAATAACATGAAACAGCCAAATCTTTTTGTTGTCTTATAGTGGAAGATGTAAGTCCCATGTATGGTATTGCAGAAGGTGTGCCATTCCCAAGAATTGTAGGACCATTGAGACAAACAGTTCCAGTGTGATGGAGACCAGCACTGGCTAAGGTCAGAATCAGGCTGTTGGGTACCAATAGAAGATCATTCCAATCTATAGTCATGGCAGCCAAGAAGTATTTCCAGCTCTAGAGGCATTTTCCTTCTGAAATACCAAACGCTGGGAATCTATAAGAGATGATGGTTGTTGACTTTGCTGCAATCCTAAACACACTTTCCTGAGAGTAAGTCCCATAGAACAGCATGGGGCTAACTTCAGAGTAGACATGATTAGGATTGCACCCCATGTACTCTAGTAATGTGTCAGAAGCACTCCTAGAAACAGTGCTGGGTTATGTGAATTGATCCTTTTATTATTTTTTTCCTGGCAAGAAATGGCAAGTGCCAGCAAGGTGATCCCAAGTTTAGAATCACATGAGAAGGGCTGGTGGTTGACTCTGGGGTGTGTGGCAAACACAAAACATTTTGAGCCACTTGCTCAAGATGGCTTTCCTGATAGTTCTATCTTCACTGCCTCATTGATGGTAGTAAGTATGAGAGTAAGAAGCAATGGGTTCCAAAAGGGTTAGAGGGTAATCATTTAACATATTAGCTGATTTCCATACCTCGCTTTGGGAGGAAAAAGGTTGGGATGCATATATTGTAATTAATAATTATAATAGAAGATTTTCAAGCAGAACAAAGGATTAGCACTATTAAAAAAAGGTCTATTCTCTGGGGCTGCATAATAAAGAGAGGTTTAAAAATGTAATTAAAACATTGCTGGATCAGACCAAAGGTTTAGCTAGTCCAACACTCTTGTTTCTCATAGTGGTCAACCAGAGACCTCTGTGCAGCTAACAAAGTAAGGGATGAAGACAAATACCTACATGTCTTTCCTGAAAGTAGCACATAGTACACGCAGGAATAGGAGAATTGCCCTGTCTGATCTCTGCTGTTATCTAAGCTAGTGGCCACAGCTCCATCTTGTGACAGCGAATCACACAGATTAATTGTATACTGCGTTTAGCAGATCCTATAGCATTGCAAAGCGCCAGAAGAAGTCCATTTATAGTTTGGGGTATATTATCAGTATTATTAATAAAACAAGCACAAAGGAGCTACAATACTAGAACATCACGGCTCCATGATGCCTTGGCTTTTAAGAAAATTAAAACGATGGAAATTGGTACCTATTTAATAAATAAATTTAAATTAATAAATTTCTACCCCACCTTAACTCAAGGCGGCAAGCAAGTAAAACATACTGAAAACATTCAATAAAATAATTAAAAGTTTGGAAAAGTACCGCAGTTTTTGGTTCTACTTCCACGTGGTTCCTCTTCCAGGGAGACCAGAACACCAGCATGCTCTGGGATGTTGCATCTTTTGATTGGTGACCCAGAAGGCTGCATGACAGGACATCCAAGAAGATACAAAGGTTTGAAGCATCTTGATGGCTTATTTCTACCATGAAAGACAAGCTGAATGGTTTTGGAACAAACTACTCCAACCAGGTGAATAGGTATATCTGAACCTTGGGTCAACCTCAAAGATCTTGCTACACCAGTTCCCCCAGTCTCAGTCTCCTGCTGGACCATTGCACATCTGTGTTTGCAAGCAAGCAATCTCTAGTTCATTCCTCAGCATAGATGAATTCAAAGGTTTGCCAGATTCAGAAAATATTTCTATCCATTGTATGTTAGGAACAAGATATTTTTTCTTCTCATGTAAGCTACAGAAGAACAACTGATTTGTAAGCAAAAGAACCTCTTGTTTCCTTACCCTTTAAATTAAGTGCCCCTCAAAGTAATCTACTGTAGTGGCAAAATCAATGTAAAATACATTAATCTAAGTCCTGGTGAAGTAAAAGGAGAGAGGTTTGTGAAACGACACTTGCATGCCAGATGACTATGACATTCTGCTCTCAGACTTCTGCAAACCGAGGTGTGGCCAAAGGTCTGGCTGAAGGCAGCTGATCAGTTGCTTTCTTTGAAGGCATTTTCCCTATGATCTGCCAGCACTAGCAGATCCATTTAAAACTGGATCAACTCATACATAGGATGTAAGAAAATCCACTCATTCCTTTCATCCTTTGTGACTCATTTTAAGTTACTAGAACTGTGATTGGAAATCACTGGTTTAATTGATGGTTTTTGTAGATCACGGAGAAGGTTTGGAGCCAGTGGTGGGCACCAGCAGGTTCGCACCTACTCTGTAGAACCGGTTGTTAACAAGAGATAGGACGTATAAAGTTTAAAAATAGCCATTTAAAAGTGGCTGCTGGATGGGCAGAGAACCGGTTCTTAATTTCTTTGAAGCCCATCACTGTTTGGAGCGCCTGATCCAGTGGATCAGCCAAGGCATCATGGAGCCGTGATGTTCTAGTATTGTAGCTCCTTTGTGCTTGTATTATTAATAATACTGATAATATACCCCAATTATACCCCAATTATCTTTGTTAATTTGACAGGCCTGCTAGGACTGCAAACAACTGCTGTTGGAACAGCTTCAGAACCTGCTTTCATTATTGAAGACACTGATAGAAATTTAAGAAAGGGGATGACTTTATATTTATTTATTTATTTATTTATTTATTTATTTATTTATTTATTTATTTATTTATTTATTTATATCCTGCCTTTTCTCTGTAAACAACAGAGGAAGAATTTTCCATCTAGCCCAGTGATTTTCAACCAGTGTGTCATGGCACACTGGTGTGCTGCAGATCGTCCTTGAGTGTGCCATGGGAATTTGGGGAGGGACATTCATACATAGGAAAACTTGGGGATTTGAACAGCATGGTGTGCCTTGTCAAGGGGAAAAACAACTGATGGTGTGCAATAAGATGAAAAAGGTTGAAAATCACTGATCCAGCCATACTTCCACCCAAATCTGTAGTAGAGAACTACAGCTTTTCTATGGTCTGCAGCCTTATAAGTTTTTAATTAATTAATTAGTCCCTCATTTTGATGCTACATTTATTCCATTCCCACAGTCTAGCAAACAGGGAATATCATTTACTGATTGATATTCTGGTAGAAAAGGCCCCCCCCCCCCTGAAAAAAACTCTACAGAAAGCCTCACACAACATTATAATATCAGTCCAACTGTCAGCTTCAAAAGCAAAACAGATGCTGTTAAACATTACTGGTATCTTGGAGCACATCAGACATCCTGAAATTTACTCCCAAATCATTCTGAGTCTTTAGTATAACACCTAACATAGTACAGTGCAATAATAGTGAGTACATTTCTTGTGAAGTACAGTATAAAGGTTGCGAAAAGGAGTGTTCATTGCAGTTGTTGAGCAGATGTTTTTCTTTTAGAAGGCAATTGATGTCGAACAACGTTCCAAAATTGCATAACAATTTTATTGAGATATAGATCAAACACAACATTTTCTAGGCATGAAGATGAGTCTACTGTAGCAGGAAAATTTAAAAAATAAAAAATAAGTTTCCGCAACAAAAGGATTATGGTAACTGGAAAGTTACAATTATAATAAAGTTTCCAGGAGCTTCTTCATGACATCACTGGCACCAGCCAGTCAGTTCTTTCTGCATTTGACTTTGCAGTTACAGAAGTGATTTTTTTCTTGAACTCGGATATGAAATTTATTTGGACTATGCTTCTAAATTGGCCCCACTGTTCAAAAATGTTTTATGTCTCTACATCCCACATCTTTGTAAGGCACACTTGCAGAATACCATGCTTAGAAAACAGATCATGGATAGAAAAGAAAAAACCCAGAAGAGAATGTAGAATTTGCACTTCAGTAATCAGTTCCCATCAAAGAGCACAGCTTGTGAGCCATTCAATATCCCTGCTAAGTTACTATGTACAATAGCCAGCAATTTACATTCACACTGTTGTATATTATGGTCTGGAATTTAGGAGAGGAAGAGAGATCCATGTTGAAAAGCAGGATTTTTAAGAAAAGCTGATTTGAAAGACAGCAAAATGCATAGCCTGGCTAGCCACATTTGTAAACAATGTTCCTCTAATGGGCTAACTTATTACTTTTGTCTACAAACAGTTAAGATGGAGTACTTAGATTAAAGCCAGTGGTAGACCAATTGAATTTCCTACAACTAAGGTCATGTTTTTGCGCAGCAGGTCTGTAGATCAGCCTGCCGATCTATATTTTGTTATAATTAGGTTTTTTAAATGCATAGTATACTGTCCAACATTTGACAGAGAAAATAGGTAAGCTTGTGTTGTTGTTTTTTTAACATTAAGTAAACAGGGAATTCATTTTATGGCATTGAACAAGCCAAATAAAAAAGGATTAATATGTGCTCACTCCTAAGAATGTGCCGGACTGTTGGAGTAGATGCCTTGCTGGGAAGGATTGTCTGTAATTGCCATTTGAATTAACTGGTGTCTCCATGTCAACAGCGTGTTTGTGTTTCCCAGGACCGAAGATCTCCTGGTGTCAAACGTGGCCCCTTCTGCAACCAACACTGCACTGTATATACATGGCACTTTACATCAAGTGAGACGATAGGTCTCGGCAGTCTAGATATTATACCCAAATGGGGTGGGACTCAAACCCACAACCCCTGGGGCACTACACAGGTTCTTCGGAGAGGCAACCAACATAGCAGAAAACGACAAAGGACCATGATACAAAGCTAGCTTTATTACATTTGTACACACAGGTTCCACATCAACTAGGTAAGGTGAACAGAGAACAAAGACTGTGCAAGCATTTTTATAGGACATTTTCAGTAAGGGAGAGGTACAAATGACTGAGAGCTAAGCTTGGACCCTGGTTTGCCTGGCTTCAGGTGTCTGGCCTTGCTATGGGGCTAGATTAGGCTAAGGGGAATTGGGCCTGGGTCTTTTGGACCTGTCTGTAACACTGCTTTTGTCTTTTAGGACAAAAGCAGGCCTCCGTCATTCTTGAAAGACTATGGTATCGTGCTTGGCGCTGCATACACTGCATGCGAAGCATGAAAGCCTGTGTTAGATTGTTATGGAGGATAGGCTGTTACCCAAGCAGCAAATCCCCCCTCTCCACACCACTGAATTAGTCCAATGGAAAGGCAGAGCCAATACGATTGGATCCAGCTGCGTCGCAGAGCTGGGCTAAGGACAGGAGCTCACCCTGTCTTGTGGGACCGACCCGGGTCTCGAACCCTGGCCTGCTTGTTAACAGGCACAGCGTCTTTCGCCATCCACACCCTGTATACATGTTACATATGGGCAAGCACTTATCAATTACAGTGATTGGTTACAAGGCACAAATATCTTTAGGAAACAGTTTGGACAAGGCATTTCTTCATAACAGAAACTGTTATGGTACAACTATAAAGTCCTTGGCATGTAGCTTTGGTCAATGCAAGAAGATGGAGGGGGCTGGAAAGTGTGGAATTAGACACAAGGCTTGGATATTTGGGTACAATATTGACAAAGCCAAGCTTAAGCAAAGCTAGGGTGTTCTTATGTCCTCTTTTTCCAGGACATATCCTCTTTTTTAGCCTTGTGCCCCGGATAATATTTCATTGTTCTCTTTTTCATATGAACCATCAGTATGTAGCCTTCTTATAATGAATAAATTAAATGTATTAAATCAGGTGTAACAGTTTAAAATTTAAAACATAAGTAATACAGTGGTGCCTCACATAGCAAGTTTAATTCGTTCCGGAAGCATGCTTGTTAAGTGAAACACTCTTTATGTGGAGCACATTTTTCCATAGGAAATAATGGAAACTCCGATGATTGTTTCCACAAACCAAAAAATATTCATATAAAAATATTAACTGGATGTAAAAATGATGACAAAACACTGGAATTGAATTCAAAACACGCATTCAATGTGCATGATCCTATGAAGTTTACTTAAGCTGCAATCCTAAAGACATTTTCCTGGAAGTAAGCCCCATTTAACACAATGGGGCTTACTTCTGGGTAGACATTGTTAGTCCTTGGCTGCACTCCAAGACACCTTCAAAGTGTCTCCCCACTTTCTCCTTCTCTTCATCCTGAGCCTCTCTCCCCCCTGCTCCTGTCTGGTTAGCCCTGAGCTGCTTCTGTCTTCTCCACTGCTCTTCTCTCCCTCTGCCCAGAGGACACCCAGCCACAGGAGGAACAGCGCGGAAGTGTTGCTTTCGCTAGGGGGAGGCGTGCTAGGAAGTCTTGATTCTTTTTAAAAGGACTGCCAACCAGTGCATCTGCCCCAACTGCCAATGAGTGTGCTTGTTAAGTGAAGCAATGCTTGTTATGTGAGGCATAATCCAAGAGAAATTTTTGCTTGTTATGTGAATCACTTGTTAAGCGAGGCACTTGTTAAGTGAGATACCACTGTATAGTGTTTAAATTAACCATGTGAAAGTAATATATATGAGTGTTTTTAGCTTTTATTCAGACCTGTCCTACATTTTCCTTGCGTATCCTACATTTTGGGCTACATTGGGGGTATCCTACTTCTTGCCCTCTTTTTTGGTAATAACATATGGTCGCTGTAGGAAAAGGGGTGAAAACAGAAGTAAGCAGGAGAAGCATATGCAATTGTTTCAGTTACACATAATGTATTGAAATGTAGTTCCAGTAGGGAATGTGGATCACAGTATCACAGAGAAGTTTTAAGAAATGATTTGAAAAATGTGAGAGAAGAAGCACCCCAAGGATGTACCAAGGACTTCAGGGTTCTTCACAGTATCACAGAGAAGTTTTAAGAGATTTGAAAAATGCAAGAGAAGAAGCACCCCATGGGTATACCAAGAACTTTAGGTATTCAACCCCCATGGCAGCAACAAAGACAACTTCCATGCTCCAGGTGTGAACCTGCATGTGTCCAACATGATATCCTAAAGTCTCATGTTTTGTGGTCCTCCAGTGCTTTGTGGTCTGAATGCCCAGAAATCAATTTGAAAACTTTGGATTTTCCAAATTACAACCAACCTTATAAGACCAAGTATCAAGCAAGAAAAGGGATAACACAATCAAAGCAGTCGGCCATACACAAACAGGAAGGAACTGTTGCCTGGAAAAAGAAATTCGTCACTTTTTAAATATATCTTTTTCTCGAGGGCATGAATAGAGTAATGCAGCATTTGATGCACTGCAAAGAAAAGCTGTCAATCACCACATGGATTATGAACGATTCTTGGCACCCAGCCAAATGGGTTTGCTTCCGAAGAAATGAAAGAGCATCTGTTTACAAGGATATGCCATCCTCCGCAATGCTGATAGCCCCACCTGACCAGCAGCAAATGCTTATCTGATCTCTTGACACAGAGAGCAAAGATGACAGATGTACTGTCAGAATGCAACACTGTCAGCTTCATCATGCAAATCTACCTAAAGCTGTTTTCCAGAGGAGATCGGAAGGGAAACAAGCAGATTGACTTACGGCATAACCTTGTAAACAGGAACTTTTAACAAAACACAGTGGTTAATAATTGATGGCTTGCAAGTGGATCTTGCAAGGCAGCCTACTTAACAATACCTGGCTATATTTTTTTTAAAGCAAACCACAATGGAAACATGCTTGCCTCTTCCTCGGATGGTGTTCTCTATTTCAATATGTAGCGTGTTCAGCATATATAAACTAATTACCACCCCCCCAAAGAAGAACAAAATCTCACAAGAGTTGGCCCAGCCATGAGGTCAACTGAAAAGATTGCTAAGACAGGGATTTTGCAGGGGCCGTCCATCTCTGTCCACCTACTCATCTCCACTGCTGCTATTCCCCCCCCACTCTTTTGATTGGAAAAGAACGAGGGGGACAGTAGAAGAATAAAAGTGGAAGGAAGAACAATGTGAGTGGGCAGCAGCTGGCACATCATCAGATAAGGTAGGAAGCAGTCGGCATGCTATCTCAGGTGTCAGGAGACCTCGAGACAGCCCTGGTGCCAGTCTGAAGCTGATTGGGCCCTTTAGACACAATTAGGCACTGCACATGAAGGGACCTTTGACAAGTGGATCATCCGCTACTGAAACCAGCACCACATTGGTCAGGAGCTTGGCTCAGTAAGTGGAGTGTCCATGCTTTTTGGCCTACATGCTCACCCCTGTGGCTTGGCAGTGATGTCATCACAACATCACCACCTATTTCCAGTTGGTGCCACATTTCGTGGCAGGCATTTCTTGGCTGTGGAACTCCCTACCATTAATTTGGATGAGTCCTCACAGAACATGGGCAGGTTCAGTGACAAACATTATTCCACCAGGCATTGTAGCTTGTATGGCTGTCTCTGATTCACACTGAACTTTTGGAAGTTGTTATTTGAGGGCTTAATTTTTTTGAGGAAGCCACTGGGGAAAAGTGCTCTCTGGCAAACACCTCCTGCCTTAAAGCTCCATCTTCCTTTCTTAATACAAGGAAGAGAATGGCACCTGATGGCTGGTGTTTCTTGCTGCTCACTCATAAGCAATGGGTATCAAGGAGCATCACCATGACCTTCTCATCTAGGGTGTGGCTACTACAGCTTCTCCTCATTCTAGAATTTCAAAAAAGGTGGCAAATTTTGACTGTATCCTCTAAATCAGGGTGTCCAAACTTTTAACTTTATGGCTCTTGGATTTTTAACAAATGTGTAAAGGAGGGAATTTCAGCAGGTGGAACTGCTCGACTTACAGATCACAAGCTGAACCTGCTGAAATTCCCTCTTCTACCCACTTGTTAAAGGTCCCTGCTCTAATAAACTCCACAATCTGAGAAGCCTGCCTACTTGAAAAGCCACCCCTGTCACACACCTTTCATCAAAGTTATGAGTGCTAAAGAAGATTTTTCCTCCTAGATCTACAGTGTCTCATATATACCATTTTATTAGTATTTATTCATTTAGCACAATCCTTGGTTTCAGTTTCACCTGACCTATCCCAACTCTTGTCATTCGTGGTACTTTCCCATTTTCCATAGACCACATCAAGTTAGACACAAAAGGTTCCACACTTCATTTTCCCAACATTTGTGAAGCTGCAGCAAAATCAACTTCATCTAACTGCTCAGCGAAGTAAACATCTGGGAAATAAAAAAGTCTTTGAACACAACTCTGGTATATTGCTGAGCTATTGACCAAAATATGTTGCGACGTTCTTTTGCTAATCAATGCAGTTCATTAGCAGAATTTATTAGATGTATGCACACTATAGACAGTCATTCACGAGCAGGCAGATGTTGAATAATGCTCACATAAAAGACCAGCTACAGCCTAAGTAGGCTCTACATCTCATTGCATTTTGAATGCAACTTTATTAATGTATCCTGAATGGGTCCAGAAAGTCTACGTCTACTTCAGCAGTCTACTTCTGGCCTGTGGAATTCTTATAAAGGACGCCTTGGTTTATGCCCATCGTCATTTATAAGTGCATGTGAACACTGAAATGTGGTTTGTGCATCCCTGATGTTTCACTATGGCTGCAATCCTAACTCTTAGGATGGCACTAGTACTGGCACTTCTATGCCACTCTTCTGGGTTAGAACCCTGCATAGTGCTGGCCTCCCTCACTACTGTGGGAGCAGGGAAACAGTTCAGTTGTGCTAGCATAAATTGCTTAGGATTGCATCCTGACACCATCAAATGTATGCTCTTAACAGATGTAACCTCAGATGAAGCAGAACAACCTGAAACTTGAAAGGATCTGTTGCAATCCTACATAGGGTTGCAACCCTAACCATATTTTCCTGGGAGTAAATACTATTGAATACAATGGGACTTACTTCTGAGTAGACATGGTTAAGATTGCACACATTCTCTCTTTTTAAACCAACCTGTCTGGAGATTGAGTACCACCTCAATTGTCTTTCATTCAACTAATTAAATTGGGTACCATCTCAATTCTCTTTGAGATTCTTCAAACTCAGAAAGGTGACCACAGCTGCAGCCATATTTTTGCTTTGCTTCCCCAATAGCCAAACCACAGGATCCAAGACCACACAGACAGCTTTCTGAATTCCAACATGGGCAATTCTTCCTTCATGCATCTTCTTCCTGCCCCAGGGACGCTATGAAAGCGTGTATCATCTCTTGCCATGCACAAGAATATTCCAGGTTTCGTGGGCACCCACTGCTTCAGTTCTGTTCCATCTGGCTGCAAACAACATTGGATGCCTGGAATTGGAGTCTGTTTGGGAATTCTTAATAAAGAGAGGTATGGGGAGAATTGGGCCAACAACAGGTAGAACAGGGATTCATGTGTCTTGAATCACTTGTGCATAAGACTGGTGAATCATTTGCCTCCCCCATTTTTCAATAGCATCTCCATGTATAATTAAGATGCAAAAGACTTTTGTTCCTCATTTTGTTTATAAAGTGTGTAAAATCCATTGCAAAGAAGACAGTCAAGGCCTTACGATAAAGTTCAAATGTTTACAGTTGTGCTAGAAAGACCTGAACGCTTCCACACACTTTTGACACTGTAATGTCACTGCTCCTTTCCAGTCGTCGCACTAATGAAGCATTTATGGTTGTGCAGGAGTGGCAACAGAAAGCCAGCAGAATACCATCCAGCACATTAAATGAGAGCCCACTCCTAAGAATGTCTACTCAGAAGTAAGTCCCATTATAGCCACTGAGACTTTAGCCCAGGTAAGTACAGTTAGGATTGCATCTCAGTGTCTGGAAAGTGTCAGGAGGTTCTTAGATGCCCAACAAAGGAGAGTATTGGGAATTTTTCATGAAGAGGAGGTGGGTAGGCAGCAAGCAAGACACTGAGACTTAGAGCACAATTCTAACCATGTCTACTCAAAAGTAAGGCCCATTGCGTTCAACGGGTCTTGCTCCCAGGAAAGTGTCTTTAGGATTGCAGCCATAATCTTTCAGTTTGAGGCAGGATTGGATCTGAGGATGATCCTATATGATCCTGATGTGAGGATCATCACTTGCCCAGCTTTTATTCAGTAAAAGATTGTTTACCAGATCAATATGATGCAAAGTATGATGCAGGGTATGGGTGCAATCCAGAATAACTACGGGGAGTCCTTGCTTTGGGGAGTCCTTGCTCCGGAGTAAGAACAAGTTACTCTGAATTGCAATATGAATTTCCCATAGGTTTTCAGTAGGTGGTGCAGTAACTACGGGTGCACGTAATGTCTCTTACGTGCTCCCGTAGTTACTCTGGATTGTTGCCTTAGAGGTGCAATTATGATGCAAAGCATGATGCAGAATATTGGGTACAGCATTGTGTAGAGTACATTGCTACATGACTATATTGCTACATTACTTTGCATAGTACATTGCTGCATGACATTGTATAGTGACAGGTTTAAGCAATCAGAGAGATAGCTAGCGTATGTTCTTATGATGAATCTTAATTGACGTATGAAGTGGTATGTTTTATAAACACTCCTTGATATCAGTTCATACCGTTTTTTGCATATTTTGTACACAAGTACAAAATCTTGTGTATGTTCTTGTGTATGTTCTTGTGTACACAAGTACAAAATCTTTGTATGTTCCAATTTTGCTAAGTTGACAGCATGGATTTTTCACATGCTTTAACCCTTTGGCTGCGGATGTATTTCACAGACCTTTATTGTTACATCCCTGCTACAGAGAGCATGTCAGGTGTCAGGCATGGGGACTGGTTCTGACTGGGAAAGCATCCTTAAGTGGTGGCAATTCTAATCAGAGGTGAGGGGGTAAGAGGAGGAGGAAGAGGAAGGTTGCTTCAACTTTTCCTCCCACTCAGAAGCAGAGACAACCAAACAGCTTTTCCCTCTGCAGGGAAAACATTATTCACTTGAAACAGTAGGATAGAGTAGGAATTTTGGGCACAGAAAGAGCTAAGCAAGCACCAGTAGTGTAAGTAGAGGGAGGCAAAATGGTTAAGTAGTGCAGGCGCTGCAATATGCCATGTCAGTGACCCCATCTTACTCATCCTTTTAGCTTTGGGCACAATAATAGCAACACACTGGCGCTCACTGAACCAAATGGCATCTCCTGTGTGTGATCTTGCTGTCCAGAATGGGTGGAAGGGGCTGCTTAAATGGAGTATTGTGGTGCCTGCTGCTGCAGTACTTTCCATTTTGTCTCCTTTTAACTACACTACTGACCTGTGCTCACATTGGATTTCTGATCCTATGGCTCAATTTGACAGCCTTCTGTGGGTCTTTTTCTTTAAGTATATTGGACTCTGAAGTTGGTCCTTGTTTTATAGCAGGCAAACTTGTGACTGCTGTCTAGCAAAAAATGTTCAGATCGGAGCTTACCATTCTGCCACAGTGCCATGTAGAGTAAATCTAGGCACTGGGACACTCTAGGCAGTTATTGAATTTTGTTTACTGTATTTAACAAATTTGTATAAGGTAACGTGTTATCTTGCTTGTATTTCCCAGAATCCAACCAGGCTGTGCAACAGGATGGCCAATGCCGTCACACCACCGGTATCCATGTTGTGATGGTGAAATGGTAAGCTCTGGTCACAGAGTGGAGAGCTTTCCCCAATCGCTGTATCCAACCCCTAGGATGGGGTTTGGAAAGCCCTGATTAGAGGATACAAGACTAGCTCTCATTGATTTTGTGCATACAGCAAAGAAGCACAGTGATGGGCGCAATCCAGAGTAATTATGGGGAGTCCTTGCTCTGGTGTAAGAACAATGTTTTTCTGGGTTGCAATATGAATTTCCCATAGGTTTTCACTAGGTGGTACAGTAACTACAGGTACAGTAATGTCTCTTACATGCTCCTGTAGTTACTCTGGATTGTAGGATGTCTCTTTATCCCTATTTGGTGCTTCAGTTTTTTTGCCCATAAGCTGAAGCAGGTAGATGGCACCTCGGGTTATGTCTCCATATTGATTGATGGGAATACTTCCCCTGAAGGCATGGATGCTACATATATCCACAGATGTTTTCCTTTCATTGCTTTTTTCCTTTCAAGACACAAGATCATGACCCCCAGAGGCTGTGCAGCTGGTTTGGTAAATCCTAACTAGCTCTTAAGCATCATAAATGTCTTTATGTATATTAGTGACACAAGAATTTAATCACTGTTATAAGCTCTTATCATGGGTCATAGTCACAGGGACAATTTCAACTGGAAATAATTATCCTCAGCTGCAATGTAATGTGTTAATAGAATTGTTTTAACCAAGCAAGCCACCTTATTAACACTTGTCATTGCTTTACGGATTTCATGTATATCTAGCGGTTTGGTTAGCAGCTTCGTTCTCATTGAACAGTATATCTCATTGTTGCCTTGCTAGAGGCCAAGCAAGAGTGAGAATGGGTGAAAGGAGATAACTTTTCAGAAAATGCTTTGTTAGTCTGTGGAACATCTTGCCACAGGATGTGGTCATGGCTCCCAGCCTAAAAAGAGATTGGACAAATTTGTGGAGCTAGTCAATAGCTAGTTATTATAGCTAGTTATAAAGTATACTTCCTTGAAGTTCAGCAGCATTATGCTTCTGAAGACCAGATGTAGATGTCCAGTGATTGAAGATGGAAGTCTTCCTTTCTCTCTTATTCAATGGGTTTTAAGAGGTAGACAGCGAGCCACTTTGGGAAAGCAGAATGATGAGATAGATATGGCTTTGACCTAAAACAGTGCAGCTCTGATGCTGTTTGGCACTAATCACTGCTAACCTTCAGATTTACATGCCATGCGGCTAGGTGACCACATGCCATAACTAAAAAAGAGAGCAATATGTAGGACATACAAGAAAAATGCAGGACATAACAAAATAAAAGCTAAATACACTCATATATACTGCTTCCATGTACTTAATTTAAACACTATATTATTTGTTCTTAAATGTAAAATCATTATATATAATTGATTTATTAATTATATCATTAATTACATAATTAATGTCATTAATTATTTCAGTAATTAAAGGGAGCCCTTTCGGGGTCCTGACCTGCAAAAAGCTAGGTGCTGTACCATCTTGGAATCTGGCACTGAGTGCTTCTATATTGGAATGGGACATTCAGGTTGCAATCTATACCTTCCTGGGAGTAAGTCTTATACAGTGGGACTTAGGCTGCAATCCTAAAACACTTTCCTCGGAGTAAGTCCCATTGAATAGAATAGGGCTTACTTTTGAGTAGACATTGTTAAGATTGTGGTCGTACTTCAAGTAGACATGGAGGAGCTCTGGTATCACAGTAATGTCACTTCCTGTTTTGTGTCACTTTCAACCATGACACAGATTCCCAGACAGATTGTCATTTTTCAGAAGGGTGTCCCAGGCTAAAACATCTGAGAACGAGAGCTTTGGGCTAGCCTTTTCTGTGCCCAACTACAATCCCTAGTTTATTTTTAATATAAAAGGGAAGAAGCATCAACACAGTTGTCCCCACCCTGATAGCACTTCCATGTGCTGTGCTCCCTTGCAGTGGGCCACTATCCATTGACAGTGCATGGGCACTAGCTCTGCCACTGGGATTCAGGGTACATGGATTGGTCAGGCTAGGTGGGCACTCTGAGAGGCATGAGCTCTTAAGCAAATAGCAAATTCTTCCAATTCCTGGTACCATCTTTTATGCACACCTATGTGCCTTCAAGTGTGCAGCTGAACATACAGGGTGACTTCTTAATGCAATCAGGAACACTCAATACGGTCAGGTATACGCATAAAGCGCACCTCATTATGAGTCACATTAATTTCTACAAATCAGGGAGAGCTTATCAGTCCCATGCATTCTGTACATTCTACAGTTACAGAACATCTGAATATATTTGTGGCCAATCCATGTGGTGAACCTTTTATGGTATTACAGCAGTGGTACGGAGCCCCCGTCTTGCAATCATGCTGCCTGTCTACACCATGGGCTTGCATAATGTGCACACAGCAGAGATGTTATTTTTGCCCTGAAGCGTTTCAGTAGGTTGTCCCACAAGGAGAGCTATCATCCCTTCTGAAAGCACGAATCTCATTTAATTAAATATGAAGCAATTATACAAAGCATTATGGCTATAATTTGATATTCCTGCAGTACTTGGGCTTTATAATTAGCTTGTTGGCTTGAAAATCATTAGGGGTTCATGTCGAGGAATGGTGAGAAATTTGTGTTTTCTGTTGACACCGAGTCACCAGAGCTGTGTTTGCCGCAGTTTTCCATTACCACAAACAGCTTACTTAGCCCTATCAACAGTGCAAATGTGGGAACTTCACAGGCAATTGAAATCAGTTCATTTTGTTGTTGTGTTTTTAATTCCAGAGGTTTTATTTATAAGTCATAAATGAGCCAGGTTATGGCATAATCAGGCAGGTTTCTTCTTGCAAAAGGAGCAATGATAAGAGTGTTCTCTCCTCAGCAGGTGTACTCTATAATCCTTCATGGAAATGTCCTGCATGTGTATTCAGCAGGGTGACAGATTGTGCTCAGATAGAAACACACACAATCTCCAGTTGCCAACCATATTTTTTTTAAAAGACACTTTCTAATTAAAGGAACCGAAGTGGAATATAAACAGCAAGCCTTTGAACTGAAACGAAAGACAAAACCGTGGCGTACTTGAGTGGCAACAATGGCGCTGTGTTTGCGATCCGGCAGGCCTGAAGTTTACAAGATCAGGGAATTGGCCTGACCCCGTGCTCTTGCCGTGAGAATGTGTAAATTAAATTGTAGGCTGTCTGTGAAGGGGAGCTGTCACTGCTTAATTAAAAGCTTTCTCTCCTCGCCTTTCCCTTTGCCTTGACTTCTAATTCTAGCCGGGACACACGGCGCTTTGTCTTTGCAGCCTGTAATTAGACTTGGTAATGCAGACATCCCTGTTTACAGTGTAAATCCCACTAATGATGAATGGAGTAGGCTTATGCAGAGGCCTGACAGTACTTCAGGCGAGCGGAGTGGATGGGCTTCACAAACAGGTACTGTGCATTGAGTAAATTATTACCAGTTAATGACTGGCTGATTGCTGGGGAAATGTCATTGCGTGGACTCCCAGTCGCATGTGCTGGATGGGGAAGGCAGCTGGAGTAAAGTCGCGCAATAATACAAGCAGAAAATCCATGCTAAATATCTTCGGTGGCAATCCCATGTGCATTTATCTGAGAGTAGATTCCACTGAATTTTCTTTTCTGTCATTTATAGCTAATGAGTTTCTAAGTGAGAATGTGCTTATTTCTGGCTATCTTTGGCTTAATGATGGCTGCAATTCTATGCACACTTTCCTGGGAGTAAGGCTGCAACCCTAACCTCCACTTATGGTGGCGTAAAACCCCGCCACAAGCCCTGGGCTGACCTGAGGGTGTCACCAAAGGGCTGTAAGACTCTTTTGCCCCAGTCCTGGGAGAGTTAGGCCAATGCACAGGCATATGCCAACCACCCTGCACCATCACAGAAACTCATTACAGATGAGTTAGGCCAGCCTAAATTTCTTAGGTTTGCGCCCGAAGACCCACTGAACTTGGTTTTACTTCTGAGAAGACATGCGTAGTGGGCTAGATGTCACTTTTAGCTTAATGGTGTTTTTCAGAGTCTCAGAGGACACCATCAGGGGTGTCGTTGGTGTGTTGTGACTAGTACCTACTGCATCAGGTTACATACCTTAGGGGGGTGATGTACTGAGGAAGTCTGACACTCCCTCAGAAAAGAGCGTCACCCCCACTGAAGGTGTGTGGCATCCCCAGGCCCAAGGGCTCCTCTGTTTGCACTGGTTGTGCACACCAGTTGTGCACTGGTTTAAATGACTTCTAAAGTGGATTCCAAGCAGTGATGTTGGACTATAGTATATAGTTAGAATATTTTTGTATATACTATGTATCATATACATGATAGCTATATTGAATCTCCAGATGCAGCAACAGTATTTCACTAAATCAGGGACAGATCCAGTGTTTGTGATGGGGAGGGGCATGAGAATATCTTCAAAACCCAGGACAACCAGGACCTCTGTGGCTGAGGTTTGCTGGGCAGGTATACCTGAGCTCTTGCCTGATGAGGTCAGATCTAACTGTTGAGTAGCCCTGGGCTCCTATTCTGACTGCTTCCTGGGGCTGTCCTCTTGATTTGGGCTCCAGATTGAACTCTAGCCTCTGTGGCTGAGGTCTGCTGAGTAGCCAGACTTGGGCTGTGCTCGGACTTACAGCCCAGATTAATTTTGTCATATAGAGGGGGTTGCCAAAAATGTATGAGCCCTCAGTGCCAAATGCCCTTTGTATGCAACTGATGAAATTGTGCATGTTAAACCTCTGAACCACCCTTGCATGTATGTCTTTTGATAGCCATTTATTAATTAAAACTGGTGTGTTGACTAAATATTCTACTGATTGTGTATTCTAACATCAATGTATGCGCATTCAGCATGTGTCTGTAAAGATGAGAGCTGCACACATTGAGGCTTCCTCAATTCAATTTGAAATCCTGACCAATCAATGTTCCAAACTGTGGGCCCATTTGGTGCTCTTTTGCCGAAGAGGACCAAATGTGTGACCACTGGGAGCTTGAACAACAGATGCATCATTGCCCAGGCATATGGCCAGTGGGCACAGTTCTGTTTCCTCCTTCCCCATTCAGATGGAGAGAATTTAATAAAAGTAAGGAAGGTGTTTCATTAGTTGATATTTCATTGGTGAATTTATGAGCTGGTGAGATTGCAAAGCTCTGTTTTTTATAATCCAAATGGGGTAATAGGAAATCTCTGTCTCTGATTTGTGATCAGAGAAATAGTGGGATGTATACTGTAGCTCTGAAAAAATAATTCAATATTTAATCTAGACAGTGGTTTCTCACCATGCTTTAAAGCAAAGAATAGGTTATGGAAATGGTTAAAGAATCCTTCTGATCTTCTTCCATATGGGGTATAAAACAGATTAAACTTGTTGACGTGTACTAACACAAATAGATTTATGATCACATGTACTTAACACCTATCTCCTCATTAATCTTGGTTTTATCAACATTGGCCTTTGAATCAATTGCAGGGAAACTCAAAATTACCTATCCATAATGTGTGGTTTCTACTGGTTGGCAAAAAAAAAAAATTGTTTGCCTTGCCATCATGGGATTATGAACCCAGAGTCCCTGGAAACTTTTCTGGTTTCTCCACCTGTCAGCCCAGACAAGATCTTTCCAGTCAGATTCCCCTTGTGGGCCAACCAGGTCCTTGAAGGCCTCAAAACTGTTGTAGGTTATGGGGCTGTACTCCACTCTGCATTCTTCCTACTGGTTGTACTCCTCTCCTAGACTGGCATGACCTGGCTGGCCATACCCTGTCCATATAAGTGATTTTATCCAGAAAATGCCTAGAGAATTGGTCATAGTGAGCCACAAGATTACTTTCCTCCTGATGTCGTAAGCTCTTTAGTCAGTCCATGTCAGGACAGGACATCAATTAATATGAGAGCAGGGGAGTGGGGAAGGCGGTATGCTTTAACAACAGTGATGCCATGCCTGGAAATGAGAATAAAGCTAAAAGCAGGGGAAAAATTTGTAAGCAAAGTAGTAACTTCATGCCCTTATCCTGTGCCCAGTTCCCTGTGCCTAGATACCCTTTTATCTGGCAAGAGCAACAAAATGTGTCCAGATATGTGACCACTGTCAATCTAAAAGTGCAACCTAGCCATGCATAGATTCTACATTGTGAGTGCAGAAAGGAAGGAAACAGAGAAGAGCATCGATACTTTATGCAGCCAGTTACTACATTAAATCCTGGCACCAACGCTGCACAGTAGTCACCAGCGCTGCCCAGTAGTCACCACCAGCTGGGCATACCAAGCTTCCTGAAATGGCATGCAGAGTTTTATTTTATTTCCTCTGGTTGTGCAGAAGATATTCCCAGCAGAACAAACCCTAAATGTTTTTAAAGCTACAGGTAGCTAGAACATAATGGCTTTAATTAGCCTAGCCTAACAACTTATTCAACACATTTTTCCTCCATACAAGCTTGAGAACTAAAGATTCTTGAATGTGCATCAGAAGAAATAGAGGTTTTACATATGCTTTTATATATTCAGAGTCTGTGACTTGTACTTTATCTGCTCTGATGAAATTAAAACCATTCTTTTAGTTAAAATATTGCAAATGTGCCCTTAAAATGAAAACTAATTTAATAATAGCTAGATTTGTTTTCTTTTTTAAAGGCAGGGATGTCATTCTGTTTCACACTGTGGCCCAAAATTAGGATTCCTGGTGTCTGCCGGGGCTAGAAGTGACATCATTAAACAGATGATGGCCAGAAATGAGCATTTTGTTCTCATAGATACTAATTAGCTGCAAATGATAGAAAAGAAATTGCTCAAATCTTGTTCATATTTTTAAGATGTGAATGGAGCCCAATTATTAAGTTGGGCTTAATATCTGGTACAGCCCAGATATAATAGGGTCTGGATAAATTGCTTCTGGGGGCTGTAGTCTGGAGACAATATACACTAAACAATGGTCCACCCAGGCAGCAATAGAGCAGGTAAGGTGGTGTCAGGGATGAAATATTGGTGGTTCAGGGAAGAAGGATTGGGATAGTTTTGGAAAGGAATTAGGAGTGATTTTGGGGGTTGGAGGACCTGGACCTCACAATGTCAGATCTTATTCCTCCATCCCAGTCTGGACCCACTTCTGACTCTTCTCAGACTTATGCCACCAAAATAACTGGCATGGATCCCAAACAAACATACAAACATATTTATAACTGGCATGGCTCCCAAACAAACATATTTATATACCACCTTTCGGGTCATCAGATCTCTCTTTTGACTTTATTCTCAAGGCAGTTTACATATGCAGGCTTACTAACCCTAGAAGGGTTTTACAGTTCAAAGAAAGGTCCTCTATTTCACGAGCTCCTACATTCTTAGATGTTTCCTTTTTATGTCCAGTCTCACATTCACCTGCTCACTGTTATGCCTTTGGACAGACTCCACTGCAACCGCATTTCTTCTTTACACACTCCCACAGTTCAGTATCAACGTCTATCCATGCACGGCTTCTGGTGTTGTTGAGACTGCAACCTTCAGATCTTATTTTCAGGCAGTTTACAGCAGCTCAACCCTTTAGACCAGACCTTCTGCCTTTTGGTCACCAGGCTGCCTGTTAAAGCACTTTTCTGGACACTATTACTTTAGACAATGTAGAGAGTGAAGACATATTATGAATGCGCCCTATAGAAAAAAACTCTTCACATAGAGAAATCTAGTTTTCAGGATAGGGAATTCAGGTTGTTATTCTAACCCCAGTTAGGCCAGCATAAGTCCCCGGTGCAAGTCCCATACTGGCCTAGGGGTGTCACAGAAGTGCCATACGGCAATTCTGCACCATTCTGAGGAGGGAGGAGGTTAGGCTAATGCACAGATATGTGCTGGCCTCCCCACATTATCATGGGAATAGGAAGTGGGTAAATTATGGTTAGGACTCTGCCCTCAGTCTATCAGTCATGCTGTATTTTTGAGTGCCAGCCAGAGGTGGGCAGATACCGGTACGGGCCTACGCGCCCGTACCGGGTCTTCCACCAGGGCGGACAACAGCGAACCGGCCAGACCCACGGCTGCAAGAGCCGCGGGGACTGGTACGCCAGCGTCCGCCGGCACCGGGTCTCCTGGGGCTTGCCACCAGGAAGCTTAGTGCGCGTGCGTCCAGCTGGACGCACGTGCATGAAGCGTCCTAGCGCCGAGCCCCAGGACGCTCAGTGCGCCTGCGTCGAGCTGGACGCACGCGCACTGAGCGTCCTGAGGCTTGGTGCCAGGATGCTCAGCGCGCCTGCGTTCAGCTCGACGCAGGCGCGCTAAGCGTCCTGGCACCAAGGATGCTTCAGGGGACGCACTGCGCATGCGCCAAGTCTGGCGCATGCGCAGTTCGGCCTGGTTAGGGCCCGCTCTGCCCCCTGACTCTGGCCCCGCC